>CM062347.1:3970649-4720154 GCA_031216105.1 Dalbergia cultrata | reverse complement strand
GGAGGTTACAATTTAAACCAAAGTCTAACATGTTTCTGCCTCTAGCTAATTATGCTGTTATATTTTAGCATTAGGCTTTCATAATTTTCTATGTAATACTCTTAATCAACGCCCATTTAATTGGATAATGGTTCACAGCCGGTTTTATTTTTATATATTTCAAACAAATGAAAATATTTTAAAAGTTTGATACAATATTTTATACAAATTAAATCCTAAAATTAAATTTATAATATATTGTATATATAATTAATAACATAGAAAAGCTAATTTAAGTGAGTGTTAATTTAGAAATTAAATGTTAATTGCTATGTAGGTTCGTATATGGTTATAGTGTGAAAATTCAAACAGGTCCCTAGTTAGTGTCGTGGATATATATATATATATATATATATATGTATTATTAGATGATTTCGTGTTGAATAATCATGTACATATATCATGCCATCTAGAATAATAGAATATTTTGTTTTATCTCATGTTGTTATTTCAGTGAAGACTTTGATTATGACTTTTAATTTAACGTAAAGTACTGATTATAAATCGTTAAATTATAGAAACCCATTTGATAAATGAGTGGAACTATAAGAAGTTACAAAGTAATTAATCTTATTTTAATAATATATTTATACCATTATTTTGTGATCTATATAAATTATAGTTTTTTTTCCATATATTCCCCTTTACTTAATAACATTAATATATAAACATGTCATACACCCGTATTACTATGCTGCATGTATTTGTCCACAAATTTTAACTTGCTTAGCAAGCCATCTTCAATGCTATGCTTTTGCTTTTAATCCAAACGCTCCCCCTTCTAGAATTATATCACTCCAGACAAATTCGTGGTCTTCACAATAGCTCTTGCCGGTGGTTGAATTAGTCTAAACTCTGCTTAAAACAGCATAAACTAAATCAATAAAGAATTAATATCCTGCAAAATGGTTTATCCTCTCGAGCTTACAAAGTCCCTTCGGCATGCCGACAATCCAATGACAAATCCATTCAGCTTGAAAAATTATCTAAGTTGATTTATGTGGTTAATGTTCTATCACTTGTCCCTTCTATATTTGTTTCATTAATATCACCAGTGTAAACTTCGCAACAACTTCCCAAGTAACCCCAGAAGTAAACGATTTCACACTAAGCCAGAGTTTTCTCATACGTCATCGCTGTGTAAAAGTATGAGAAATACTACTCGCTGGAAAAATATCTTAAATCATGATAATTGTTAGAAATAAACATATATTCCAAAAAAAAAAATAATTAAAACTTGATCTAGGTTTTTTTCCAAATTAATGGTGCATTAGTTTGAGCATTTTTCTGCTCAGATTCACTTTTTCACTAACATAATTATTTCTTATATATTTAAATATTTTAAAAAATCAGAATCTGAAAAATAATAATTTTCAACCTTATTATATAAGCTAAATGAAACCTTATAAAAATCAATTTTTAATAGTTTAAATTAAATATAAAATTTAAATTTGACATTTATAACCTGTAGTGGTTAGGAACTAACTATGCCATTGGCGTAAACTTTCCAACAACTTCCCTGGTCTGCGCTTCAAGTCAATGGTTGTTTCACACAAAGCCAAAGCTCTGCGTAGATGTATACAACCAGAAAAATGCTACATATTAGGGTGACTTCGCATTCAAAAGCACTCCATCTGTAAAGCCTTTTAGTTTACAAATTCGACAGATATCAGAGAGAGAGAGACCTTTTGCGCTTTCAGCTCTTTACTCTGCGAGAGACTTTCTCAAATGGCTGATGCTGCAGTGTCCTTTGTGGTTGAACGGCTTGGGGACCTGTTAATGGAAAAAGCGAGCTCCTTAAGAAACGTTAGAAAAAACGTTGAACGCCTTAAAAGGGAGTTAATCCACATGCAAGGCTTCTTGAAAGCGGCTGATGCTTGGGCACACCGCAATGATGAAGTATTACAGAACCTGGTTGCTGAGATTAGAGACCTTGCCCACGATGCAGAAGATGTTATCGAGTCTCATGCCCTTGCAGCTGAATCTGCATCGAAGGGAGGCTTCACAACCACCCTAACAAGAATGCTCAATTCATGGAGTGTTGCCTCGGAAGTTGATGAATTCACAAGCAGGATCAATGAACTTGGAAGGAGGTTGCAGACTTATGGCAGCATAAGAGAACCAGGTGACAGAGGAACCCAGCAGCAGAACTTGCGGCCACTAAGTAAAAGGTCCTACTCTCATATAGCTGAGCAACATGTTATTGGACTAGATGAAGATAATGAGAACATAGCCGCACAATTGATTGAAGGAATGCCGCGATCCCGCACAGTTTCTATATGCGGCATGGGTGGGATAGGAAAGACAACTCTTGCCAAGAAGGTTTATGGCAACACAAGAGTTAGGAGCCATTTTAGATGCTTTGCTTGGGAGTGTGTATCACAACAGTGTAAAATAAGAGATACATGGGAAAGAATATTGATCAATCTCACATCTCCAAGTGGGAAAAAGAGAAGGTTGTTTTCTGAACTCAAAGATGATGAGATAGCAAAGGAGCTTTATCAACTGCTGATGAAGGAAAAAATGCTTGGTAGTACTTGATGACATTTGGACCAAGGAAGCTTGGGATTGCTTACGTGCTGGGTTTCCTGACTGTAACTCAGAGAGCAAAATATTGCTCACAACAAGGAAGAAGGACGTGGCTTTGTATGTAGATCCAAATTGTTTCATCCACCTGCCAAGATGCCTGGATGAATTCCAAAGTTGGGAGCTGTTTCTTAGTGTTGCAGTTCGTCACAGGGAGGAAGCTGGTATTGTTATTCGTCAACTTTCATTGATTTTTTTTTCTTTCATTTTTCTAATTTTAGTGGTATTTGAATGTACACATGAAGTCAATCAATTAGAGAAATCAGGTTACTTACGATTCATCTTGAAAATAAACTAGAGTTTGGTTTGGATCGGGTTCTAAGACAAACTAAATTTCAATGCTCTGTTTTTTTTTTTTTTTTTAGCTCCTACAATCTAGAAAACATGCGCATGATCCTTTTTTCAACACTTGCAATTTAGTAACCAGCATTTAAAATTGAAGAAGTAATGCCCCTTTATATAACTCTTGTCCCCGTTCTTATCTTTTGTGGTAGAACAATCAGATGTATTTTGGTTACTACCTAAAATAACATGTAGTTATTAAGCTGATCATTCAGGTTCAGATTTTCATTTTATATACTTCAATTTGTAGGATTCACGTTTGATGAAAATTTGGAAGAATTGGGGAGAACAATTGTTAATAGATGTGGTGGATTGCCATTAGCTATCAAAACTATTGGAGGAAATCTGCAAACCAAGTCATCAATCGATGAATGGACTAAGGTATGTAATAATATGGTTTCACACTTGAGTGGCATAGATAATGGACCGACAAAGCTTGGAATAATGAGTTTGTTGGCCTTGAGTTACCATGATTTGCCATATCGATCGAAACAATGTTTCCTCCACTTTAGCCTTTTCCCAGAGGATTTTATTATACCTGCCAACACTATCATCAATATTTGGGTGGCCGAAGGTATAATTCCGAAGGGAAGCAGAGGGGAAGAAGAATTGATGGTTGAAGTAGAAGACATTGCATATGAATACTTGGAGGATTTGGTATCAAGGTGCATGATTCAAGTTGAGAAATGGAGTTCATCCGGAAGGATTAAAAGTTGCTGCCTTCATGATCTTATGAGGGACTTATGCATCCAAGAGGCCAAGAAGGAGAACTTTTTTCATGCTAAGTATCTTGAAGATAGAAATGATGAAGCATCAATCCATTCAACCTCGTCCGGAAAATTTCATCGGCTTGCCCTTTATATGAAAAATTCAAGCCAAGACCCCCATTTCAATTATGAGAGATATGTTCATGTACGGAGTCTTTTGGTGTTTGACATTAATATGAACCAAGTCTTCATAAATGAATTGCATCTTGTTGCCATGATTAGGCATTTCAAATACTTGAGACTTCTTTATCTTGATGGAATTAAGGTTCGTCCTACAATACCTGAAGAGATTGGTGACTTAGTTCATCTAAGGCTATTGGATCTAGGATCATCATGGACAAGAAGATTGCCATCATCTTTAGGCAAGTTAACTCGATTGTTAACGTTGAAATTGGATCGTGTTGATCTCAATAGAAAGCTATCCTATGAATCAAATATTGTTGAGAACATGCACCAATTACGTCACTTACATCTTCCACCAACATTTTTCATACTTGGGGATATGAAGTTGAGTCACCTTAGAAACCTCCAAACATTGGTGAACATTTGTTTGCGTAATGTCAAAGTAGAGGACCTAGTAGGGCTTCCCAATCTTAGGAAATTGAAGTTGGAAGTATTAGAAAAAGATGAGTTCAAGTGTCTTGTTGAGATGTTGAATACATCACCCAATGCAATGTTCAACAAGCTCCAGTCTTTATTAATAAGCTTTGGGTCTTGGAGGAGAGAGGCCATTGAGATAACAAAAGTAGCAGAGTCTTGTCCCCATCTTCACAAATTGAAACTTTCAGGGCCCTTGGTGTTGGATTTACTAGAAGGGTCCCAAATTTTTTGCCAACTGAACAAGTTAACTTTGAAGTACTCAAATTTTGTTGAAGACCCCATGCCTTATCTAGGACTGCTTCCCAGCTTAAGGGTCTTGCACTTGTATTCAGTGTTGGGCATAGATACAATTATGCTCCCCAAGAATAGTTTCCCATGCCTACAGTCTCTTGTCCTTAGCCAGGAAGAGCACCTCAAGCTATGGATAATTGAGGAAGGAGCCTTGCCTTGTCTTAACTTTCTAAAACTCTACTTTTGCATCAACTTAAAGGCTCTTCCTGAAGGACTAAAATTCTTAGATTCACTTCAACAATTACAAATTGGTGATATGCCACCAGCATTTACAGAGAAGATCAAGAGAGGTGGAGAAGATTTCCACAAAGTCGAAAATGTGCCATCACTACTAGTGGAGATAAACCTTCAGGTAACATAACCGATAGCCACACAATTTTTTTCTTATAAAAATCAACACAATAAAAAATGTTAATCAACCAATTAAGTTGATAACCAAACATTGTTGTTCAATAATTTATTGCATTGCTATCGGATTCAACTATTCTGTAGGAATATGAAACGAGGGGGGCAACATCAAGGACACACGAAGGTTAGGAGCACAGAACTTGAAGATGCAAATGAACTTCGGCTGGCTAGATTTTTGTTGCATTTGGATAGAGGTGGAGACAAACTACATAGAGTTTACTCAAGCTTTTCAACACCAAACCAAGAGTTAAACCTATATTTTGATTTGTTAGCTTATGATTATATTTGCATAGGACATAAGTTTCAGCACTAGGTTGCTAGTCATGTCTATCGAAGAAGGAATAAAGTGGCTCCCACTCTAGCCAAATTTGCCAAGGTGGTGGGTAAGTTCTGTGAGAATAGAACATAAGCAATTCCCCATCCATATGCAACTTATAGCTTATATTGATGTATTGTCTTGTGATTGTGTTCGGACTTTTTTTCCACTTGTTAGTGGAGTAATGTTTTTAGTATTCATTTAATTACGTAGTTGTAGACACGAAATGAGAAATAGAAAGTGGTTTTACAAATTGCACTTTCTCAACCTTTAGGGGTGAATCACACATGGAATGAAGTTTTAAACTATTTTTTATCCTGTAAACAAAGAGTAAATCTACATTTTAGTTTCTGAAAATCTTTTGTTTTAATATTCAGACCGCAAAAGATTTCATGTTAAAAATATTAATCCTTTAACAAGAAAATTATATATTCAACAGTTCCTAAAAGATTAATATATTAAAAGCCAATTTTTCTTAAGGACTAAAATTTAATATGTTTAAAGCCAATTTTTGCCAGGGATTAATATGAAGATGATTGATACTTTAGGGATTAATATCTATGATTTTTTTTTGTTATAGTAACTATTGTGTTTGAGGTTAAATCTTTTGATGACTGAAGTATATATATTTAATCTTTTAAGGATTAAAGTTTTACAATCAAAATGTTAAGGTGATTTTGTTGGGAGATACAATACCAATTTTGATAATCTCTACAGCAATTGAAACAATTAAAATATATATGTACCCATAAATAAATTAATCATATATGCGACATTTATATATTTAATGTTGAGAATTCGAATTCTAGAACCACAATATTTCATTTAGATGACAAATTTATTTTCCACCTTAACCGATATTACTTAGTTTCATCAAACTAAGATTTCTCATCAAAGTATCTTAGTTTCATCAAATCATGATTACTTACGCGAGAAAATTGAGGGATCAGTTTTGTTTGTGAAAGCTCCCTGAGATCTGTAGCTGATTGCAGAGGCAAAAACCAGAGATCTCTCCCACTGAATGATCGAAAACAGTATGAAGCTACAAATTCTCTACCCTCCATTCATGCTAACAAAAATTTCTTCATGCATGCATACATGTTTGTGGCATTTGTCACTATTAGCTTTAACGTTATTCATTGAAAATGTTATTTTCTTATTTTATTCTTCACAGGTTTTAACTATATGTATAACACTAGGAAGAGATCTAACGTGTATAGAAGAAAAAGGGAGGATAAATAATGCCTCAAACAACGGAATTCATGGATGTTGCAGATTCTGATCTTCTCGGTAATAAAGAACATGATGATTATTATATTAATGAGTCGGAATTCGAATCTGATTTTGAGAAATACTTAGTTCTCTCCGCTACCAAGAACCGCTTGCTCGGCCAGAGAAGGCCTCTTCATGTTGTCCTAGGCTCTGGAAAAAGTATTCTCTTGTACTTTCCTATTCCATTCCTTTCATTTCTTTTATTCATGTCGTGCTTTGCAAGTTTGATTTGTCCTGCATTATGCTTTGAATCTAATAGAACTCACACTCCAAGTCAAGAACAAACATAACAACTTTTCAATCTTATTCCCTGACTAGCCTCTCTATTATTATTTCAATTCTTATCTGAATCTATTAAGGATGTTCAACATTTTGAGTTAGAAAGTATAGTAACATTTTACATTATGTAACTGAAAATATTATTCAACTTACGATAGAATTGATGGTAAATAAACTTGTGTTCTTGTTTGCTTAGTTGCTGATGTTATACTCTGGAGAGACAAGAAGATCACAGCAAGTGTTCTGGTTGGTGTAACTTTCATATGGATTTTCTATATGAGGATGGATTACACCTCGCTTAGTTTCACTTGTGACTCTCTTATACTACTCTTGGCAATACTGTTCCTTTGGACCCATTTAACATCCTTCATTAACATGTGAGTTTCATTCACTCTTTCAGTCAGTTGCTGAAGTGTTTAATTTTTTAAGGCAACATCATGCTTAATATTCCCAATCTTTCCAGTGTATCTTGCTATTCGTAAACGATTTTTCACTTTCAAGAGATTTTTGTGGCGTCATTGATGTAGCCGCAAAATATAATAGTCCTATTATTTGAATCCATATTTGATTTATCAAAGGGACCTTTGATTCTCTCCTTTACTCATTTGGTGTTCTCTGTTTATGTACAGAAGCGTTTTCCTGACTCTATGGTGCCTTCCTATTGTCTTATTTATTCACTGAGTTTGTCTGCAAAGTGCAAAGTTTCGTTTAATCATTGTTTTACACCAAAGGATGATGATATTTCCTTTTTAATACAGATCTCCACCTAAATTATCAGACATCATCCTACCAGAAGGGTTGCTTGTTAGCACTTCTATTTCAATGACATATCAACTTAACCAACTACTCATAACATTTGGGGTCCTAGCTTCCGGACATGATTTGAAGAAATTTTGCTTGGTGCCTTCCATCATCCTCTTAAGCTTGCTTAGTAATCTAATCATGTCACAATGTCAATTGATTTTTTTGTTTTCTCTGACAAGAAAGTAATATGCAGGTTACAGTGACATTGGGAGCTATCTCCATTATTGATATTTTGTTCACTGCACCAACCGTCTTCTACATAGGTTAGCCGCCAAAAGGCAAATTACAAATACCTATAAATTTACGATAGTCTAAGTCACACAACTATCTCTCATAACAATGGCATATCCCACAAGATAGAACTGTATACAGTTATAGACACATATAAGGATGCATGTGTATTTAATAGTTTTATTCCAAGCAAGTGTTGTTTTCCTTACAGAAGTTTTGCAACCAGCATTTTGACGCTTGAACACTTATGTACGAGTAACTTTGCATCAAAACGTTGTGTAGAAAACTTATGTACAAAATTATTCCTTCTGAAATGAAAGTTAAAACAATACTAATCTGCTTATTTTTGCTTTGTTGGTGTAGCGTCCGTGATATTGCTAATAGTGCCAGCTGTATATGAAAGGAATGAGGATATTGTTGACATCATCGTTGATAAAGCATTGATTGAATTAAATAATAGATATGCAGAGTTGATAAAAAAAAAGTTTTGATACTCCAAACACTTACCTGACTGAAGTTCAGAATAGAGGTAATGCAATTCCTTTTGCATATGTGGATCTGCTTCTACTTGTTTTTCTATTGAGATTGCAATTAAGATGTGCACAAAAGATTGTTGCTTCAAAATTGTATTTAAGCTAGCTAATAGTTCAAGCTAGCTAGCATTATAATATGATGCATGATATTTCAAAATAGATGACTTACCAGTACCAGATTCATATCATATCGAATACTTTATCAACATTTTAGATACACTTAATTATTTTTACATTTTTAATTTGATTTATATTGTATTCATGTATCGTACTTGTGTCTTACCAAATACTCATACCAGATCCGTGCAACATACCCGTCAGGTTAAGTAATTTTGAACTAATCTTTGTATATACAAATTGTTTAAATTCAGACAAGGATTTTCTGGCTGTGTAGCATTTTTCTTTGATAAAATACGCATTCGATAAAATTTTCAGTATTTGATTGGCAAACAAATCTAGTGACTCTTTGGAAGGAAGGATAATGAGCAATTGACTGTCATCCAGGGTGCAGGGTTTAGATGTGACCATGTCACAACTTGCAAAGCCTATAGCACACAGCAGCAGGACCATTACCAGAATATGGTCTAAGGTGGGGTTATGTGACCAACAATGGCTAGTAGACCGTAACTGATGGCAGATTGTAGTTGAAGTATGATACAGACACATGGAACGGCAGAATTAAGATAAAGACCAACACTATCAAGAAATGCAGAAAACATGTTCCAGTGTTACACTTCACTGAACTAGACAACAAATTAGTGGCCCTTTCTTTGATGCATAACTTCATTTGTTACACTTACGAAATTTTCAGCACGTTTCTGATAATTTTCTCTCAGTAATAGAAAGGTATCTACATTAGGGAAAGGGTAGTTCTAGATATACAGCAGAAAAAAATTCATGCCGGTTTCTAGATTAGCAAATTTACTAGTGAAGCTGTGCAGGATCACATCAACATCTTTTTGCACATTTCCATGAAATTCAATAACCATTCCATGCCCCTTACCCTTAGTTGGCTTTCTTCAAGCCCTTACCTGGAAGCCTTATATAATCTAAGTACCTCTGGAGTCAGCTTATTTGCAAGACAAAATACATGAAGCTGCAGGCCTTCACATACAATTCTTACAAAAGAGAACACTGGTTTCATAGTAATATATATAATTTACTCATTGAAGAGACATAAATGCAATTCCTAGAATTCCTCCTATGGAGAACACTTCAAATTGATATAAATACACCGCCTTCTAAAAAATTTACAAAACTGAATGCGAATTTAACCAACTTCAAGTCTTGCAACTACCTTACAGTTATACATGAACAAAATACCCTTGGTGAAAAAAGATATATGAATACTAGGCACTGAAGCAGAGTGAAAGAAATATCTTAAGACTTCACCTCTTTCTGTCCAGGAGGCAAGAAGGATTCCCACCATCCAAATTCATATTTAGGATAAGGTGCCACCCATTTTTCAGGCTTCTCAAACTCAAGATTGGTAGGATTGGAGGCTAATGCTTCTTCTAGGCTCTCAGCTTCAAAACTTTCTGTTAAAACTCGGTCCAGTCTTAACTTCATGAATCTGTCAAAACATATAGGGACAGAGTTAAAAGTTGTCTAAAACTTTATGTTTAGGGAAGGGTAGGGACTTAATCCTACAAAGACTCTAATACATCTGCCTTTAGACTACCTTAATTAATTGTGCAAATTATTAATAACCTTTCAAAATATTTATTTACACTTTTATTTTACGAAAATTATAAAAGAAAATCTTTTTAGAATAAGAAAATTTCGGAGTACCAAACTGTCACACTCAGTATCAAGTGATATTGAGTTAACAAGCCGTCACGGCTAAATTAACATATTTATTTGAAATAAAATATATACATTTCAATGAAGAAAGAGGAGGGTAATAATAATAATAATAATAATAAATAAATGAATAAATAAACAAATATTTACAATAATAAATAATAATGAACAAAAATATTTACATGTAAAACAGAATAAAACAATATCATAAATAAATACTAAATAAATATTTACAATAATAATAATAATAATGAACAAAATATTTACATGCAAAACATAATAAAATAATATCATAAAATTTAACTTTAGCTTGAAAGTTTGAAAAATCAAGTTGTCACAGCTTAGATGTCCAAAATATTCAGTTAACAAGCCGTCTCGGCTAAATTAACTTTTTATTCAAAATAAAATATTTAACAAATTAATTAATTTAAAACTTAAAGAATAAAAAGGTATTAAAGAAAATATTTACATGTAATACAAATTATAAAAATCTAATTTTTGTTTGAAAATTTAAAACATCAAGCTGTCACAGCTCAGATGTTTAACTGGGTTAACAAGCCGTCACGGCTAAATTAACATCCTTATTTAAAATAATCTGATTATTAGTTGAAATTAAAATACTACGTAACAATAAAAGACAATAAGTATTTATAAATAAACAAAAATAATAATAAATATTTACAACTCAAAAATGAAATAACGTAAAATAACCTAATAAAATCCAATTTTGACTTGACAGGAATCACCTGCTCCTACGTATCCTCTGGTGCGATGAGGAATTCAAAGTCACGTAGTTCTTTATAAAATACTTATGTGTTGGTGGGTTTTAATTAAAAGAGGAACAAAATGTGTTTATTGATTTTAATTTTGAAACTTGAGGATGATAATTCATATATCAACGTCCCAAGTTGTTGCATGGGTTTAGAAATGTTTTCACCTAAAGAGTCTAAAAATGATGAAGACTCTTTCTCATGCTCTTAAAAAATAAACAAAATGGTCCAAATTAAAAATCAAACAAGCCCAAACGTCTAACACTAACAAACTCCAAAAACAAAGACCTGACACCCTACATCAATCCACATAACAATCAAAATTTTATACATATATATATATATATATTTAAAAAAAGGAAACTGAACCGGAACATCTTAAATAAATAAATAAAATACAACAAGCAGGCTAAACCAAAAACATTGCCCAAACCTCAAAAAAGAAAACATTACTCTAAACCAACAATAATGCACTAAAAAAAAATCCTGATTGCATAAAAAATGTCAAACAGAAGGCTCGAATAACCATTCCCACACCCAAAAAAAAAACGTATAAAACCCAAAACCCAAGTTGACTCAACACAAAACCAACACTAATACTCTGACCCAACAAAAAGTACAAATTAAAACTTGACGTAAAAATAAACCAAGAAGCCCCAATACCCATTCTCTAGACCTAGGTACACCACAAGTGACAGCATTAAAAGTGAAATGGAATGAGAGAGAAAAAAAAGGGGTGGGGGCGACGGCTTTCATAAAGCACAAAGGGGAAGGCCGACGGCGAGAGAAAGGGAGACATAGTATCCACACAGCGGTGCGACCCAAGAGGAGGGGAGTTTTGCGCAGCGCAATCTAGGGAGGAGAAGCATCTGCGACTGGCACGGGGATGGTAGAGAAGGAGGCGCAGTTTTCGCACCTGGACTCGTTAGCAGCTGTGTGAGCAAGGGAGAGGTGGCGGAAACGCGGACCAGGCAGGCAGACAAGAGCTATGGGCGGTGGCTTTGTGGGCACGAGGATGAAGAAGATCCACGCGGCCAAGGGGAGCCAGAGGTGGCTGCTGCACGCGAAGGTTGAAGGGGCGCGCTGGAGTTGCCTTGAGCAATCTGTTGTAGCGGTGCTCTGACAAAGGGGTAGAGGGGGCTGCACTAACAGAAGAGGGGAGCTGGCTGCGGCGGCCTGGTGTGGAGGAGCTGTCCGCGGTCGCTGCTCCACGCGAGGACAGGGATGCGCATCTGGGGAGTGGTGCGATGCAGCACTGGAGAAGGAGGTCGCGCGACTAGTGGAGGCAGAAGGACAGCTCAACGAAGGGGACCGACGCAGCAGTGGCAAGAGCGCTATGCTGATCCTTGACAGCAAGACGGAGGCATGAGCTCAGATTAGCAAACGGTTTCGCGGTTAGGATACGAGGCTGAAGGTGAAGCGGAGTCGCTGGGCATTGGCAGTGTGGCTGCCGTGAAGAGAGCCGCCGCCTCTCTTCTTCTTTTCTCACACTCCTGTTTATTTTTTAGTCTTTGAAATGTGGATGTGAACTGCTGGGACTGTTTTTATTGGGATTTAATGATTGCTCTCTTTTTTTTTTTTTTAATATTTCTGGTTTTAACTAGAATTTGTGGGTTGGCTGTAATGGGAGACTGGTATTTTACTGAATGAGGATAGTTTCTTTTTGTGATTTTTATTGTTTGAGATGGTTTATTAGTGAGGGTATGTAATGATAGTGATGGAATGTGGTGTTGTGGTTGCGTTTGTTGAGGGAAGACAGTGATGGGGGTGATGATTTTTGGGGTTAATGGATGACTCTAAGGATGAGGACAATGGGGGTGGTGATAGAGCTAGAGTTGAAGTGAGCTTTGATGGGAGTCTTATGCGATGAAGATGGAAGATGAAGATGAAGGGGGTTCTGTAGTCAGGGAGTGTTCTCAGGTTATTTTTTTTTGGTTTTGTGATGATATTATTGGGTTATCGCTGGGAGTTTTTCTTTCTGTGTATTAATGCTCAATTTCTTTTTGATTGACTGAATTTTTTTTCAATGATTGTATTCCTTCCCTTTTAAACTGGAAAAATTCCTCTGATGAATTCTTGGTTCAGCCATTTTACAGGTTGGTTCCCAGCTCCTCACCGAAAGGAGCTTCATTACTTTGGAAGGAGTCCAAAAAGCTTTCATCATGATGTCTGCTAATGCTATTTTTGGTTGACCCCCATCATTACTAGTTCACTTTTGCAGGTTAACCACATGGATCCGTGATTTGCAGCTGAAAGGAATTTCACCTTCTTGTTAGGAATAGGGACAAAAACTCATTATTATATCATCTTTTGACCAACTTTTTCTTTTATTCTGCTTTTGTATTGTGTCACGGGAGACTCTCTCAATTCACAGATGAGTGGAAGCACACTATGCAAGTTTTTATTTTTATTTTTTATTTTTTTGTATTTTGGACAAAGACAAATGATCAAAATAAACAAACTAGTGATATGAAACAAATTGGATGGGTTAAACGTGAATAGGTTACAAATAATTTGAAAAGGAATTGGGCTAACTTTAAAGATATTGACTGCAATGTGGCTTAGATTGAAAAATAAAAACTAAAGTGATGAATCATCTTTTTTATTTTTTTTTATTTTTTTATATATCGATGCATATGGACTAAAAACTAGAATGAACCTAAAATTAGTCTAAACTGAATGTGTGTTAATAAACTAAAAGAACATGAAGATATGCCAATTTTTTTGAATTTTTATTTTTATTGGTCCGGACAAAATTGGGTGTTCACATTACCAAAATTATACAATAAGTACAAATGGGTGCAAATTTTAATTATAAAATATGTCGAGTCACTAATTGTTAAGTGAAGTGCATAAATTGTTAAATGTCAAAGATAAAATATTAATATTTCTATGTATAAAAATACTAAACAGTATTTTCTTAAAATATTAAAAATTATAATTAATTTTAATTGTAAATAATATTATTACCTAAATTATATAATAGTGTAGTGAATTTTTACTTTTATATATAATAATAATAATAATAATAATAATAATGTGTAGAAAATATTATAAATAAGAATAAATTTTATTCGTAAATAATAGTATTACCTGAATTATATAATAAGTGCAAATCCGATTAAAGTTTTTATCATAAAATATGACGAGTCACTAATTGTTAAGTGTAGTGCATCACATGTAGTAAATTTTACTTGTTTTTTTCAATTTTGTTGGTTGATTAAACTATTGAATATAAAAATTTTATAAAATAAGAATATAAATTTTATAGATAAATTTTATAATTATCTATCATAAAGATCATTATTATCAAATTTTATAAAAATTGAATATAAATAAGAATATAAAACCATGTAGTTTTTGCTCTTGCTGATTTTAAGAATATATATTATGTTGATTTTGATGTACATAAAAGTAATGTCAAATGATTTTAGATTAATTTGAAATTTTAGAGAGATGATATATATAATGTGAACTTATAATTAACATGGGATTTTATTAAAAATGAAGGGTAATTAACAAGAAACACCCTTGAGGTTTGAAGAAAAAGCAATTCACCCTAATCTTATTCTAATATAACACTCCACCCAAATATGTAATGGATATGGCATTAATAACCTTACTAACAAATTTTATATTATTACCAAAAAGTAAAATATAAATAATTTTTATTAATTTTTTAAAAAATCCATTATTAATATTTATATATTATTTGTACAAAATAAAATATATGTGGCTTATAATAATATATAACATTATATTTTATACATTAAATTTCATTTTAAAATTTTTACTAGATTAAGATAATAAATTATTAATAATAAAAAAAATTGTAATAATTATTTAATAAAAATAAAAAATAATCATTTTAAATTTTAGATTATTGGTGTGCCTAAAAAACTATGTCACACATAAAGATAAATCACATGTAACATAACAATAAGAATCTTGTGGTTTTACTATTTTATATGTGTGTATATATATATATCAATATTCTAAAATTAATAGTTGAAAACACATATTTTTCATTTTTACAAAAATAATTATTATAAATTATTATAACTATTCATAATGGTTTTGAATTAAATGCCTTTATAGTGTAATTTTTTAATATTTTTATCCAATCAAATTCTCTCAGATGTATGACTTTGAAATAGTGGAGTATGAATAAATTTATTACCCAAATATGATAATATATAATTAGATAACTTGTAAAACAATTATACTACTAGTGCAATAAAATTAAACATATTAATTAAATATTTTATTATTAATAATAATTTATAGTATTTTTTTAAAAAATAAAAAATATATTTTCTCAACTACTAGTTTTATGATATTAATATATATTTTTTATAGTAATTCTTCTTGATATGTTATTTGTAATTTATGTTTATATACTATATTAACAAATAATTTTTATTTTTATAAACATTAATATTCTAAAATTAAAAGCTGAGAAAATACGTAATTTATATTTTTAAAAAATAATTATTAAAATTTATTACTTCTATCAATAATTTGTTCTCTTGGTATGGTAAAATTTTAAAAATTAAATTGAATATATAAATATATTAATATTTTTTATTATCATAACTAGCATATATTTTACTTTGTAAGAATAATATATGTATATAAGTATTAATAAATGGTATTTTATTAAAAAATAATAAACATTATAAATATTAGTTATATTTTACTCTTCTTTTAGTAATAAAAAATTGGTTAATTGGGTCATTATTGACATCTATCACATATTTGGGGTGGAGTATCATGTTAGAACAAGAATGGGGTGAAGTGATTTTTCTTCAAACCTCATGGGTACTTCTTTTTATTTACCCAAAAAATGAATTCAATAAAAAGTTATTAAGTGGTATAACATCTGCTTGAAATTATACTAATACAACTTGACCCTAACCATATATGATGAGAGATTTGTTTATATTAGTGTAAGACTTGGCACATTTATACATTCAAGAACTTTAATATAATATAGTTTTTGTCAATGTAAACATTGAATTATAACTATATATAATGTTAATTGTCTATGCCAATTTCAAATTAAAAAAATCAGGCACTTGTAAGATCCTAATCAAATAGTTATTATTTACATATATTTATGTGATATTTATTACGTTGACTTATATGTATACGAAAAGTATATCAAACAATTTCATATTAATGTAAAATTTTATAGAGATGATCAATAGCATATAAACTTTCAATCCAAAGGTGGGTTCTGTGGGAAATTTCTTCAATAAAAAATTATCAAAGGTTTAAGATATACACCAAATCTTACATTAGTGTAAATGGCTCCTCTCACTCTCACAGTAAGCCACCATTCTCACTTGAGTCGTTTCCTATCTAGTGAGAGGAGTGGTTTATTATAAGAATGTGAGGAGCAAATTTATGCCGTATAACCATACATGGATGATTAAGATAAAAAGTTATTAATAGTAATTAATAATCATGTGATCATTTAAAATCATCACATGAGTCGTTCCCATATATATAGAGATGACTCTAGTAAGAGGAGTGATTTATTATGAGAGTGAGAAGAGGTAATCTAGGGCATATAACCATACGTGGATGGTCATAATTGAAAGTTATTAATGGTGATTAATAATCACATGATCATTTGAAATCGTCATATGATTTTATATTTTATATTTTAATTTTAATTATTATGTAACATTTAACGATACAGATTTGCTACTCTCACTCGCATAATAAACCACCATTCTCACTTGAGTTATTCCATATATATTAGAAAGAAGTTAATGAACAAATACAAGAGAAATGGAATTAATGAAAATAGTTGAAATGAATGAAAAGAAAAAAAAAGTACTATAGTTTATTTATTTGATAAAATGATTTTGATTTGTAGGGGTACTTTTGTCATTTCAGAGAAATAGTTTTTAGTAAAAAATCTTTTGTTTATCATGTACATCTAACTCTATTATAACTAAGTATATACATTTTTTTTTTCATGAAACAAGTAAGTATTAATGATTTATGATGGGACTTTTATCATTTCAGAGAAATAGTTTTTAGTAAAAAATCTTTTGCTTATCTTGTCCATTTGACTCTATTATAATTAAGGATATTTCGGTGAATAAATTAAGTACTAATACTTGTAAGGTGACACGTCTGTCATTCTAGAGAAATAACTTTTAGTAAAAAATCTTTTGTTTATCATGTTCATTTGACTATATTATAATTAAGGATACATATTTTGTATTTTGGGTGAAGCAATTAAGTATTAAATTTTGCTGAAAAGAAAAAACTAATCAGTCAATTAAAATATTTCCATAAACAAAATTAATCAAATAAAATATATTTAAAAAGGGCGCAAGGCTGCCAATCCAATTAAAGTAATAAATCCTGCAAATTGCACTTTCATTGGTTTACCCAAAAAAGCATAACCAGCATATTATAAAGCTCTCAGAGTCTCCATCTCCCCTCCTTACTTCAAACTTTCATAACTTTTGAGGTCTCATCCCTACATCTCTGTTTTCTTTATCGTATTCTTCTATGTAATTAAGTTCACTTCGTCCCAAAATTAAAATAATAATTTATTTTATTATCTTTTTTGAAAAAAATTCATCACTGGCTGAGTCGGCATAGTAACAAAGTTCAATAGACGGCAACAACCACAACATAAAATCAGAACTTGTTTGTAGCGTAAAAGGTGTTGTTGTGCTTTTTCCTTTCTGCGAAAATCAACACATCAACTTCACAAATTTGAAAGGATTTTTTAGTTGGGGGTTCCAATGGTGCAACCTGTGTCAAAACCATTGAGTTTCCCTGTTTACCGTCGATCACACTTTCGCAGCCAAACATACCTCTCCCTCGTTCGCTTCTTCTCTCATTTTCCTGCTACACCTGGTACGTTGTTTCTAATCTAATTAATGGAAGCTTCTTGTTATTTCTTTTTGGTTGTTATTATTTGAAAATTTCACGATCGTTGTACTACTTTGCATTGAAATTCAAAAATTGATTTTTTTTATTTTTTATTTTTCATGATTTTAAAGTTTATCGTTGCTTTAGAAATTGAAGTCTAAGGTTCAGTCGTGGTTATGTATCAATGGTTATTGGTTTCAATATAATTGCATGCTCCTCATATCCATTTGCCTATATTTTTGTTTATTTTTAACTATATTTATTTGTGTTTCAAGATAATGGCAGTGGTAGAATGGAGCAAGAGAAACCGGAAAATGGGCCTCAGTTCTCTGAATTTGTTGCTTCTGCTTCTGTAGATCCCAAGGATCCTGTACCCGAGAAAATAACACAAGAGGTCCATGATATCACTGAAGGGGTTGGAGACAAAGGCAGGGGTGGTACCAATGATGTGGTTTTGCGTGATATAGGCCATATGTTGAGAATGGTGGAAGTTGAGGATCCTTTGACAAGACAACTGGAAAATAAGTCCAAGCAAGAGAACGATTTTAGTGGGCAGCAATGGATAATGGATGACTTGGACCATGCTGTCAAAGGAACTGAAGATCTTCTCTGTGATAGTGGTTTAATGTCCTTTAAATCAGGACTGGGTGAGAAACAGGATGGCAACAGTAAAGTTGAGGGGAATTCATCTGCATCAAAGGTATGATTTTCACATGGTTACGTTACACTTACACTCATTTCTATGATATTAAATTTTAAGCTCTCATATTATTCAATATATTTCAAATTGTTATCTTAGTTTGCATTGCTTTTGGTGAAAATGAGACTTGATTACATGATTATCCTTCCTTTTGTAAGTTCAAAGAAAAGCATATCAATTTATTTTGTGCCTAGGCTACAATGTTTTACTGTAGCCCTTCATTTCCGCTAGACCTCAAAAAGTATAGTCTCATTTATTGAATTTCTACGTCCAAATGTCTGTGCATGCGGTTTTCGATTATCATGAATTTGGCTGAACTGTTAGCACCATTGGAGATTTTGTGGAAAATGATGAATTAAAAACTGAAATTATGGTCAAGAATTACTTTATTATCAACCATTGCTATGGGCATCAAATGTGGAGTTCCATATTGTGGACCGACTATTTCTGAGAATAAAGAGGTTTATTTTTTGTACCAAAAGAAAAGAGGTTTATTTTTCTCCAATTAATTATTGACCATCTACAGGAAAAGATTGATGTCTGTGGTGAGAAAAAGCATAGTCCTGGTTCCGAGGAATGGAAAGCTAGAACAAAGGTATTCTTTTGATATTTAATTTGCTGATCTTAACTTTTTGAAACTACTCAATTCAACCTCCTATGGTGTCTGCGTAGTAATCCATAAATTTGGTGACTAATTTCTTTGGTTGTTAAACTTCATTGTGTAGGTTAGCAAGCGAAAGAATAAGGCAGAAAAGCATAGACAACATAATGTTAAAAGGTTGAAGTTGCCTACATTGCAAAAATCAAAAACTACTACATATTGTCGCCACTATCTCGTTGGACGGTGCCATGAGGTTGTTACATAACTCAATTGTGGTGTATTGTTAAATGTTTTTCTCCTTATATGATATGTATGTATGGAGTAATTATCCTTTTTCTTATTGTTCTTTGTCATTATTTTACTCTAGATTTTTACACTATGCATGAAGCAATTTGTTATTTAGGTTTTGATTTTATTTAACCATGCGATTCTAGGAAGTAATTGACATGCTCATTTTTTATAACTTGACCTGAATGAAGCTTATCTATGTGACAATTGTCTTATTATTCTAACTTCGTTTGCTCTTGCCTCATCCAAACCAAAATTGGCAGGGTGACAAGTGCAAATTTTCACATGATACGGTGCCTTTGACTAAATCCACGGTATTTTCCTTTTCAGAATTTACTCCCTGTCTATTTAAGTTGGTCTCAAGAACCATCAGGAATTATCTTGCCAACTAAGTTTACTTAAAAATGTTGATTTTTAAATTGCAGCCATGTCGTCATTTTGCTCGTCACTCTTGCCTGAAAGGGGATGACTGCCCATATGATCACGAGCTCTCAAAGTATCCTTGTAACAATTTTGTGGCCCGAGGTTTTTGTAACAGAGGTGATGCTTGCTTGTTTTCACATCAGGTAGCATATCCACTTTATAAGACTTCACTGCTTGTAAATGACCTTCTGTTGATGAACTTAATGTAGAAAACAATGTCAGGTAATTTTATGTGCATGTATCTCTATTGATAAACATAAGCTTTTTTTTTTTCAGATAGTGACCAAGGAAGATAGTGCTCCACCTTCAAAAGTTTCCAGACTAGAGTTGAAGTCTCCACTCTTGTTAGGAAACACAAGTTTCAGTGCGCCACCTCTTGGCAGCGCTATCCAGGAAAACCATTCCATTAATTCTAGGGGAATTTGTGGTCACATTGATTTGGAAGATAAGGTGATAGATACTGCCTCTAAGCAAGTGACACCACCACCCAAGGGCATTAGCTTCATCAATTTTGCAAAGTCATCATTGCCGAGTTCTACTACATTGAAACAAGGCAAGATTCTTGCAAATGAGAAAAGTCCTGTGCAGATTGGGGCCTATGCTGAGAAAAATGCATCTGGCACTAGTCAAATCTTGGAGCAAATTCCTAAGAAGTTGCCAAGTGCGGCACCAAAGGGAGTCAACTTCCTTTACTTGGGCAAAGCTTCGGCACCAAAATTGCATCTTGGGAAAGCATCGACAGATGATGCCACAACTTACTTACAAGGTAGCTCATACTCTCAAGTGGATCATGGTCGTGGTAAATCAAGTCAAGAGGTACAAATGGCTTCTGATAATTCTCATACTTCAACTATAACTTCGTCCATGCTTCTGCTATCTCAATTTGGTTTGCATCGATCTTCACTTCTTCAGAAACCCTTCCATTTGGAAATCATGAACATGCATCATACACGAGCCGAAGGGCACTCTTTGCAACTTAAGGATTAATTTGCAGCACAACTTGAATTGAGCATTAAAATGAAAATTTATACCGGTGCTATATCTTTTCAAACGGAGGAGATGTTGAGTATGGCAAATGTCTTTGCATGAAATGTACATAGAAGGTGTTCGAGTTAATATAACTACTATCCTATTTTTTATCAAGTAGTCAAAGATAGCTAGATTGAATTGTTGTATGGATGTTCAAGATGATCAATTGCAGCATCGCCAAATACCTATGCCTCTAGTATAAAGCCTGTATATTTACCATTGTAATACAGTTTGCACAAGCTAGCAAGCTTCTAAAATGCTCCAAGGACGTCCTTTCATCAACTTGTAGGCATAGTTATTTTAATCCATGTATTTGCCTATAAAAGGCGACATCGTGTAGTATGCTTTGATGCATCAAATGATGACATAATAATGAATTGAAAACTTCTTCTATTGTTGTTGTGTTGCCATGTCCATGAGTGACTTTCAATTTTTTTAAACCAACATTTGTCTCCCTTCCATTGTGTTAAAACTTTGTTCCAACAAGTGATATCAGAGCTTATAAGTCAAGTTTTCCTAGGAAAGTATCGACAAATAATGCTACAATTGATTTACTAGATAGTTCATGCTCCCATGCAGATCCTGATATTAGTAAATCCATTTAAGAGGTTGAAAAAAAGTCTTGATGATTCTTAAACCAAATGGACAAAATACTCATTTTAGTTCCTCTAAAATTTCAAGCCAAACAAATTAATCCTTATGAAAAAAACTTTGAAATTGGTTCATACAAAATTGAATTATAGAACAAATTAGTCCTGAAAAATGTTCCTAAAGGACTAAAATTCTTAGATTCACTTCACGAACTACAAATCGTTTACATGCCACCAGCATCTATGGACAGGATCAAGAGAGGCGGAGAGGATTTCCACATAGTCGAAAATGTGGCAATACTACCGTTAGAGATAAACCTTCAGGTAACAAGCACACAATTTTTTTCTAATAAAAAATAACAACAAAAAATTTTAGTTATCTAAATTTATATCCAAATATCACTGTTTGATAATTTTTTGCATTGTTTTCGGATTTAACTATTGTGTAGGAATACGAGCATAGCTCCGGCTTACTTGAGACAATGAAGCAGGACGCAGAGAGGATAATTAGAAGCGCAGAACCTAATTGAATATGGAAATGAACCACCTTTGCCTAGACTTTTTGTTTATTTTGGACAGAGGTGGAGACAGACTTCATAGTCAAGGAGTTTACTCGAACTTTTCTTTCAACACCAAACCAAGAGTTCAACCTATTTTGATTTACTAGTTTATGAGTGTATTTCAAAGGACATAAGTTTCACTTTCAGCACTGGATTGCGGGTCATGTCCATCGAAGTAGGAATAAAGTGGCTCACCCTCTAGCTAAACTTGCTCGGTGGTGGTGGGAAGTTCTTTGTGGATTGAATAGAAGGTCCACTGTCCATCTACAACTTATAGCTTGTATTGATGTGTTATCTTCCGATGGAGTTCCATTTCTTCCATGTGTGATAGTTGAGTAATGTTGTTTGTATTCATTTTATTATATCGCTGTGGACACAAAATGATAGATAAATATACATGACGGGTCTATCAAATTTTCTTTTCAACACCTACTAGCTTATGCTTTTCTCTCTATTATGCAAAATGAGTACAAAGAAAAAACATTTTTCTATCACAAAAATGAGAATTAATCACACCATCTTCGTAATTGCCCACAAAATTAAACTTAATTAACCGATGTGGAAATCGTGTGAAGAGGATGATGTGGGAGAACAATGTTCCATTTGAAAGGTGCTATTGGCAACTGAAGTTCTAAAGCCAATTACAAACTACTTTCTATTACTCCTCAAACATAATGTGATGCATCAACTTTATTACATGACCCTATATATGCCGCCTTTCTTATAAATATTGAAAAAAAAGAAGTCATACTAAAAGCAATCCAACAGATCAACTACAAAATATTCAGTGGATCCGTTGAAGTGCTCCAGAATTTCAACCAATTTAGCCTGAAAGCATATGAACACAGCATTTTCTTATAATTATAGTAACGAAGCAAAATATACACATGTATCAGAAACATATATAAATTGTCACTATTCGCTAACCCCTTCAACAAGGTTTCAACCACTCTACTATAAAACTCTTAGTGGCCTTCAATTTATAGTTGAATCTATTTCTTGTGTGTCACAGTTTTTGAGGTTTGCTAGTGAATTCCTCTTCCTTGGCTAATGGAAGCTTCTTCACCTGGTAACCATTGACAGTTCGCGATGGTACCCCTATTGATCCATTTCTAAGTGACATCTTTTTGATTGGTTAAACTTTTAGCAAAATATGTAATTAAGTGATCGTGTAAAAAAAATTATATTTGCTCTTGCATTAAAATTGAACTCATGTTATTGGTGTTTATGTTAAAGAGGTTTTAAAAATTGCACCTTCTCAAACTTTAGGGGTGATTCACACGTGAAATGAAGTTCAAGAGGGTAAACAATATTTTACCCACAAAATAAATAGTAAACCTACATTTTAGTTCTTTGAAAAATTTTCATTTTAATATTTAGTCCCTCAAAAGATTTTATATTAAAAATATTAATCCTTTAATAAGAAAATCATCTATACAAAAAGCCAACTTTTCACTATTAACATTTTCAATGAAAACCAATGAATAACGTTAAAGCTAACAGTGACAAATGCCACAAACATGTATGCATACATGAAAAAAAAAATTGTTAGCATGAATGGAGGGTAAAGAATGTGTAGCTTCTTACTGTTCTGGATCATTCAGTGGGAGAGATCTCTGCTTTCAGCCTCTGCAATCAGCTACAGATCTCAGGGAGCTTGCACAAATTATATAAAATAATTATGCTTTAATAAAATTATGTTGTTCATTATCATTTTATAGATGAAAAATAGATGCCTTGGTTGGATGACGCATAAGCGATTCTCGTTTCTAAAAAACTAAGTTATATATATATAATTTGGATAAAAAATAATTAATTTTATTTATTATTATAATTATTGTAATTACGTGATCAACTTGATTGAAATAATTCATTTTTAAATCATAATATAATTTTCAACAATGAATATAGAGATTACTAGTTTTTTAAAAAAATCTAATTTATTTTTTTCCAAATCCTATTTTATAAATACTATTCATTAAAATAAATAACTATTCTAAAAAAAATTAGTATACCTGATTTAACCAAAAAACAAGAATCATGATTGATAATCAAACTAGAAACAATTATAATCATTTATATTTATTATAATAATTAGTATATTACACGCATAAATAAGTTAAGCAATAATCACTGATCAAATTGAAGTGAAATATTGAAGTCAATTTTAATTAATTATATTTATTGTCGTAATTATTACAATTGACGTTACCTACAAATATATTGTTGACAAAAACATTAGTCATGTCAAAATAAACACCATGAATGAAGAATAGCAACGAATAATTGTTCATTTTATACAAATTATAATTAACCGTACTTCTTATATAAATAACATATTATCTTTTAGTGCAGTGAAAAATTCACATATTAATATAAGTAAATATAGTTGATTAAAAAAGTAACATGTTATATTCTCTAAAAATGGATTTAATAAAAAATTTATGAATACTGATGGTTTATATAATATATTTAATTTATTACAATCACTATAAATGATACATTCTTTAAACAAAATGACTCAAAAAAAATCTGCTATTATTTTCCATGTCCTATATGAAATATTATTCTCTAAAATAAATATCTAAGTTAAAACAAAATTAGTATATATGATATCATTACCAAAAGAACGTCACATTAAAAAAAAAAAATCGATCTGACATATAACCATTTCAATATTTTTTTTTCAAAATTAATTAATTAATTAATTAATTTTGTTTAAATCTATTTTAAATTAACCTTATTTTGTTGAATAAATTTTTATCCTATTAAAATTGATTTTAATATACGATCAATCAATTCTTTAGTTCTTTAGTTAGTTAAAGATCAATATTTGATAAATTTCAATAAATAAATATTTTTAATCAATTAAAACTTTTAAATCAGTTTCCTTGTTTGATACTAGGTCAACTCAAATTAAAAAATGTCTAGAATCAAAATAATATTAATGGATAATTTCATTTTAAAATCAACAAAGCTTAAAATATTATAAAGAAATTAGTTTTCAATTTTTAATTTCAAACAGAGTTATGATATCCTGAAGTTGTAAAAAATGGATATAATTTTTTTTATTTTGAAATATATAATATTAAAGATTAAGAATCGTGTAAAATAATTAGTAATGTAATGTTAGGAAATAGATATATAATATTAAAGAATCATTTAAAAATGGACATCTGATTTAATTTTAAATAATATTAATTTATAATAATAATATTAAGAAATTGATATCAAATAAGAATACTGATAACGAAATTTCTGATCAATCATCAATCAATTAAAATCAATATAGTATAGAAGATTTAAAAGAAATATGTTTTTGTTTTTAATTTAAAATGGATGTATGATATTCCAATGTTCTGAAAAATGGATGTAATATTAAATATTAAGGATCATTTAAAATAATTATTATTCCTACATATAAAATGGATATACTATTCAAGAATAATTTACAAAAATTGACATATGATATAATTTGAAATTATATTAATTTTTCAATAATGTAATATTTAAAAATCAGTTAAAATTTTATTAAATATTAAGAAAATATATATTATTTAGAGTTATATATATACATACAACATAAACATAAATAATTTAAAATATATATGTAATGTAATATTAATATTAGATATAGACATGAATTTATTATGTAGCTCATTTAATATTCATGATAGAAAAGCATTTAATATTTTATCTATATATAATAATTAATTAATACATTTATTAAAAATTATTATTATCAAGATTTGAAAAAAAAAATATGTATGAATTTTTTGGGTGAAAAATGAATTCACGTGAAAATGATTTATGAAAACTCTCTTTCATAAAAGATCAAATATTAACTATATTTATTACAATTATTATAGTTGATATATTCTTTGAATAAATAATTGGAATAAAAATATCCAATTGAATTTTTTGCAATCCTACATCAAATATTATTATTGTGTGAAAAAACTACTATTTCATGTGTAATCAATCCCATGAAATAGAAGCCTTAGATATAGATATCAATAATAAATCATATAGAACAAAAATTAAACAATCTATAGCATCGTTAAAAAAAAAAGCTTGCCCATCAAAATATTGCATTAAAATCAATACTTGTCCATCAACCAGCAATAATAAGAGCTAAACGCATCAATTAAAAAAGAAAAAATAACTTCATAAACAACAAAATAAACTTTAAAAAAGAATTTATTTCTACTGCACCAAAAAAGATAAATAAATAAAAATTCAAAATCAATGCAGTAGCAACAACAAATGTCCACCGTAATTTGAAAATTTCTTCAACAACCACAATAAAAGTGCATATATCTCCTTTCTTCAATGAGTTTAATTTGCAGGATATCATCTATCTTAAATCATAATAGCCTGAAATGAGAATGAAGAAGATAGAAGAAAATATATGAAATAAACAGAAGTAAGAAACCATAAAAAATTAACAATTACTAAGACAAACAGAATGAAATGACTGATATAAATTGTAATTAATGAAGAAAATAAAAGAAAAGATATGGAATAATCGTAAGAAAAAAAATCATAAAGTAATACAATTAACAAGACCAATAGAATGAGGTAATTGATATAGAGTGCGGCATACCATATATTCTATAGTTTGCTGACATATATGTAGCGTATCTTCAGAAAGCTTTCACTAGGAATATAATTGTTTGATTGGCAATCATAATTATTTGATTGACATTTATAATTATTTTATTAGCATTTAACAGGGATAGATTATGATTTTTTGATTTGATAAAAAATCTAATATAAGAAATTATAAAATCAAATTAGATTATTTGAATGGCATTTAATGGGCTTTCAAGATCTTTGATTCACTTTTCCAGTACCAATCTCTCTCTCTGTCTAACGCGCAACTGAGGTGTGAGAGCGCAGGTTGCTTCTCCAGAGGAAACGAAAATTAGTGTAACTTAGGAATTGGAAGCGTCAATTTTGGCGATGACCAAAGCGTCCAGAGAATCCAACTGCACTATCGTGATATCATTTTGATCATATATGTGGTTTCTGGCATTCTTCTTGGCTGTCTTATTTTTGGGTGGTCCTTTTAATATTGCAGCAAGTGTTTATTTTAAAATGAAGGGGAAGTCTTCATACTTCTATGGAATCCTATAATGTTTAAGATGCAAGATGGATTATAGGTTCTTTTTTGCTAAAGTGGCTGATTATGGTCTATGGACCAATGTTTAAGTATGATTCATGCTTAAAAGGATCCCAACATCATTGCAAGTCTGGCAGCGATCTTGGGGAGAGAAGAATTAGGGAATCAGGGTTTTCATGAGAAGGTTAAAATGGATATCTTATATGAGATGTTAACTGAGTTAGTATCTGTTAGGAATCATGGAGGCAAGTGTCATATATTGAAAATGGCTAAATACATTTTACCCCGATTTAAATCCCGACTTTTCAAAACGTACATTACGACACTCTGAATTTTTCAGAATATGGAAAAAACCTCTACTTTTCAAACAGTACATTATGACACCTTGAATTTTTCAAAATGTGCAAAAATAAACACCAAATCTTTAAGTCATAGTAGGGTGTAGGGTGTCGGGTTGCACAAATTAAAAATATCAAGGGGTTAGGTAAACATAAATCTTACCTTTATTAGTTGTAAAATTATGATGAGGAGTGTTTTGCACAGTTTAAAAATTTCAAAGTGTCGCGATGGACATTTTGAAAATTCAGGGTGTATGCACATGACATAAAGTTCAAGAGTAAAATGCATTTATCCCCATTGAAACTAGAAGAATGTAAGCATAATATTAAAAGAACTAAGGGAACGTAGATATAATTTACATTGTAAACTAAGTTGTAGATGGGTGGTACCTCCGAAGCAAGATTGTTTAGTATATATTTGTGAGTTGCAATTTTGAAAGGAATGGGGTGGGAAGGAAAGATTTGCAGTATAACTTTACACTACAAAGAGACATTCTTGCATCGACATAAATGTAATAACTTATATTTTCACACATTCAAAATAAAAGTGGATCTTACTAACTTTATTTAAGATACAATTGCTTATTTGTGAGTAGTACCAATTTTTATGTGAGTGTGTTTAAATTTGACATGTTAGCTAGATTTGTGCCAATTTAAGAATTATTTTCCATATGATAAGAGTTTTTCTAACCAATACCCTAGTTAAGAAAACCCAAAAGGACAAGTTTTTAAATTTTGTAATGGTCCATGCATTAAATCACCAAAACTCATCTTCTCAAGATAAAAGTTTTCTTTTTAACTTCCTTGACTAGTGGCGTAATGGATAAATCAATACACTAATAACAAGCAAATCAAAATACGTTGAAAAGCTCAAGTAACCTGTATGTAGTGTGTCTCCACCTCTATCCAAAAGTCCAGTGGAAAGTTCATTCCCATCTTCAAGCTCACAGCTTCTACCATTCTAACCTCTGATGGGCATCATGCTTCATTGTCAAGTAAGCTGCAGCTATATATATCTGCCATGATATTTTCGTCCCCATATCTTATGATCCACTGAATAGCTAAATTGAGAAACACTGCAATAAATTATTGAGATGATGTTTGGTTATCAACTTAGTTAATCAACATTTGTTATTGTTTCTTTTATTAGAAGTAAAATAATTATGTGGTTATTGTGTGTTACCTGAAGGTTTGTCTTAAACAATAGTGATGGCACATTTTCGACTTTGTGGAAATCTTCTCCACCTCTTTTGATCCTCTCTGTAAATGCTGGTGGCATGTTAACAATTTGCAGTTCTTGAAGTGAATCCAGGAATTTAAATCCTTCTGGAACATTCTTCAAGTTGATGCAATAGTGGAGTTCTAGAAAGCTAAGACGAGGCAAGGCTCCTTCCTCAATTATCCACTCCTTGAGGTGCTTTTCCACTCTAAGCAAAAGGGATTGTAAGCATGGGAAACTATTTGTCGGGACCATAATTGCATCTTTGCCTAATGCTGAATGCAAGCACAAGACACTTAAGTTGGGAAGATTCCCTAGATGGGGCATGGGGTCTTCAACAAAATTTGAGTCCTTTAGTGTTAGCTTGTTCAACTGGCAAAAATTTTGGGACCATTATGGTAAGTCCAACACCAATGGCCCTGAAAGTTTCAGTTTGTGAAGGCGAGGACAAAATACTTCTACTTTTGTTATCTCAATGGCATGTCCCTTCCAACTCTCAAAGCTCAGTGATAAAGATTGGAGCTTGTTGAATTTTGTGTTGGGTGATGTATTCAACATCTTAACAAGACACTTGAACTCGGAAGTATTTGATGCTCTTAAATTCAATTTCCTAAGACAAGGAAGCCCTAATAGGTCCTCTATTTGAACATAATCTAATGGAAAGTTCACCAATGTCTGGAGGTTTGTAAGGTGACTAAGATTCATGTTCCCTGCTAAGAAAGATATTGTTGGTGGAAGATATAAGTGACGCAGTTCGTGCATGTTCTCAAGAATATTTGGCACATCGTCCCCATATGAATTAAAATTAACGTGGTCCAATTTCAATGTTAACAGTCGAGTCAAGTTGCCTAAAGATGAGGGCAATTGCCTTGTCCACGTTGATCCTAGATCCAATAGCCTCAAATGAATCAAGTTACCAATCTCTTCAAGTACTCCCAGATTACCCTCCACTCCATCAAGATATAGGAGTCTAAGGTACTTGAAATGCCTAGCCATGGCAACTAGATGTGATTCACTTATGAAGACTAGATTTGTATTAATGGAGAACACCAAAAGACTCCGTACATAAGCATATCTATCATAATTCAAACAAAGGTCTTGGTTTGAATTTTTCATGTAGAGGGCAAGTCGGCGAAATTTTCCGATTGAGGTTGATTGGATTGAGGCTTCATCATGTCCATCTTCAAGATACTTAGAATGGAAAAAGTTCTCCTTCTTGGCCTCTTGGATGCATAAGTCCCTCATAAGGTCATGAAGGCGACAACTTTTAATCCTTCCAGTTAAACTCCATTTCTCAACTTGAATCATGCACCTTGATACCAAATCCTCCAAGTACGCATATGCAATGTCTTCCACTTCAACCATTGGTTCTTCCCCTATGCTTCCCTTGGAATTATACCTTCAGCCACCCAAATGTTGATGACAGTATTGGTAGGTATGATAAAGTCCTCAAGAAATTGGCTAAAATGGAGGAAACATTGTTTCAATCGATAAGGCAAATCATGGTAACTCAAGCCCAACAAACTTGTTAGTCTAAGCTCTGTCATTCCATTATCTATGCCACTTAAGTGTGAAAGCATATTATTATATACCATAGTCCAATCATGAAGTGATGACTTAGTTCGCAGATTTCCTCCAAGAGTTTTGATGGCCAATGGCAATCCTCCACATCTATTAACAATTCTTCTTCCCAACTCTTCCAAATTTTTATCAAATATGAATCCTACAAATTGAAGTATACAAAATGAAACCAAAATATGAACTAACAGCTTATTCTTAATGATTACATGTTAAGTAATGGCAAAAAAAAGTAAAGAATAGGACAAGTTATAGGTGCATATTACTTTTTTAAATTTAAATATTAGTCAAGAATTGCAACGGCATGAAAAATGGATCATATCCATGTTTATAGATGATAGGGGAGAATGTAGCAAATTTATTTTGCATAATAGCAATGGCGAAGAATATAGTCAAAGTTTTTAAGTTGAGTTCTTCACAATACCAAAAATATAGCCAAAACTATTATTATCAAAATGTTAAAATTCTTTCATAAGAAGGTTAGTTGGAACAAAAGGTTATTAAAAGTCTATAGCGAAAAAAAAAATCCAAATATGCAATCCAACATTAACATAACATGGAAGGACTTAATGGAAAACATCAGAAAGTCGAAGTCGAGTTTGAAAAGTTAAACTTCTAATAAGAAATGATTCTCCCATAATTTTCACCACAACATGAGAAGATCAACATGATCTTACAATACTAAGAAGATTATGTAAGGATATTTCATAAAGAAACTGAATAAAAGTAAACCATAAGCTAAGTTAATTAATAAGAATGATATGAGGAGGTTTAAGCTTCTTGTTGCCTAACACTTTAAGTAAAAAGCACGAATCATGAAGATTACTCAATAGACACTTCCGATGATGTTTGAAGTTTCCTGATAGCTTGGTAGTTATTGTTATTGATTGTCTAGTACTTTTTGTTATGGTTATATATGTACTGCAAATGGCTCACTCCCTATTGTAATGAGATGAGCTAGTGTTGTATTTATATATCAATTATTAACAAACATATGCATACTTGCAATCTAGAGACTACTTAAATCCTCACAACTACTTTTCAAAGTCTTTAGAGGATCATAGTTCAAAATGAAGAAGGTCAGCAATCAATCGAAAACTAAACTCGAAGGGTGTGTCTCATTGAGGATAAAATTAAGTGAAAAATTTAATGGATAAGTTTTAAGTGTAAAATTATACATAAAATTCATCTATTGAAATTTTCACCTCATTTTTATCCTATAACTAGGACATGTTTGGTTAAAAAATAAAACTTGAGTGCAAAAGTTGAGTGACCATGCGTCCTCTATATAGATTAGAACTACAAATGATCACCTTGGTGGTGGCAGTAGGCACAAAAAATGAATGCAAGAAAGGTTGCATGTTTCTTATAAGTGTTTACCTTGATTTTGGGTAAGACTATCTTCTTCAAATCTACTGTGCTTCTTTTGAGGAGGTGGTTCATTGGTTAGTGCTTTTGTTTCTAGCACTACTTGGTGTATAACAGAAGGTGTTCGTTGCTACAATTCGAGAGTTTGGACTAAGGACCGTGTTGATGGATCAATTCTAGAGCTTGGACTAAGACTGTTCTTTGTACCTCTCCATCCCATCACAAGTTACATTTTCAGGTGCAGATCGAGGTGGTTTAACAAATGTAATGGGTTTGCAGATGTAATTTTCAGATTGCGTCCTTTAGGTGTGTATGAACATTTTGGAACCTTACCATATGTAATTTCAGCACTTTCTCATCTTTTATGACAATGCCAAAGGGAATGCTAATGGCTACTAAAAGTAGTTTGATAATTTCTATTGTTTTGGCAGCTTTTAACTTGCTCTGCCCTTTTATGGGCATCGAGCTCTTATAATTGTTGAAAAAAATTGAGTGAAAATTTGCATAGATAAATTCTATATGTAATTTTAAAAAGAGTTAGTCCATGAAAATTTTAACTCCATTTTTACCTCCCACAACCAAGCACTCCCTTATGTAAACTTTTCATCTTTACATAATTAATTACATAAGTTGAACCATAGATTATCTTGTTCTTGGTGATGTATATATTATATAGTTCATTTGATACATTTTGTAGAGTTGAATGCATTTTACTCCCATGAACTTTAGGTCATATGCAATTAACCCCTGACTTATTAAAACATGTATCATGACACCCTGAGTTTTTCAAATAATGCAAAACTTTATATCATAAGCAAGGTGTCGATTGCACATGATAAAATAAATCATGGGGGTTAAATGCATGTGAGAGTTTGCAGACAAGGTATCGAATTATACAAATTAGAAATATTAGGGGGTTAAATACATATAAATACTTTCGCCAATTGCCAAAATTATGCTAATGGGTGTTTTGTATTGATTGGAAAGTTCAGAATGCCGTGATGCATATTTTGAAAAGTTAAAATATAAAATATACACGACCTAAAATTTAGGAGAGTAAAATGTCTTTTACCCTGTTTTGTATATCAATGTAGGAGTCATTTTGAGCATTACCGAAGTATATAAACACTTAAGCTGAATTCAACTACAGCTTCAAGGAGCTAAATAGTTGATAAGATATAATTTAAATATAGTGAAACTTATTCTGAAAGTGATGTTCTAAAATAGCACACATACATAATTTTAAAAAGAATTATTTAGTTTCTCTACGTACCTTCCCCCTTTAATCACTTGTTTACATTATATAGAATTTTCAAAGCTCAACGAAGGTATAATTAATCTTAAAAGAATTAAGGATGTATTTGTTTTAGATTTTGATTAAAAAAAAGTGATTATGAAATTTAGATTTTATATTTAACTGAAAAAATTGTAAATTAATGTTTTCGGAAATATTCTTTTTTAAATTTTAAAAAAATTTAATTGATTATTTTTTAGATTCTGATTATCTTTTAAAAATTATTTAAATAAATTAGAAGTGTTTTTTTTAGTGAAAAGTCATTGTGAGATGAAAAGAGTTTAAGCAAACACACGATAAATCAATTTTTCTAAGTGTTTTTTTCACAAAATTATATGTTGTGAATTGCTTGTGAAAATTTAAAAAGAATTAGGAAAAACTTGTTTCAAGAAAAATAATTTTGTTTTGAAAAAAAAAGAAGTCAAATATTTCTGCATTTAATTAAGTGTTGGAAAAAGTTAACTAAATATGGATGTTCTCCGATCTTTCTTCCCATTACTTGACCCTTTGTACTTGAATATTCTCACTGTTTTCTGTTAAGTCTAAACATTTCATTTTTTTTTTTGGTCATAAGTGTAAAATTTTTTTTGGCTTGTAAGTGTAAACATTCTTGATCTATCTAAGTTTTCTATTGACACCCCGTCTCTCTACACTCTTGGAAAAAGTCTCCTTTCTCAGTTTGGCCATCAATCTCTCTTCTCTATTATAGTGCCTTGACAAGTATCATATATATTTATAGTAGACACCTCTCATGCTCTCTATAAATATCATAGTATGGACCTTAGACAGGTTAACCTGAATCAAGATACTTACCAGCCCTCCCTATCTCTCTTTATAACAGCAATAATTCCCATCAGAGTATATAACTTTGAGAAATTTGTGGGAAGTTTTACCGAGCTGTATTCAAAGAAATGAGTGACCCTGACATCTTCTTAAGGCGTTAATAGTGTAAAATATTAAGGCATACATAGAATTAATACTATAATAATATTAATATTCTAGACTCATTCTAGAAAAAGTTTTATAGGTATTGCTCATAGAGTAACTTATGACTCACAATTTTTATAACCATGATTATTAATTATTTTGTTATAAAAATTACCTTCATATCTATTCATTAATACTACATAAATATTTCACATTAAATATTGGATTTCAAACCACTACAATTCTAAATTTAAATAACACAGCTAATCAAAATATGTCAATCTAAATTATTTAAGATTAAAAATGGATATTCACGTAATATATATCTTTTTCTATTCTTTTATAATATTTTTTTAATTAAACACGTATTTTCCATAATTAATTGCAAAATTTTAAATTTTGAATTCACTTTGATATTTTGAATTTTGGATTCAACTAATTACTTAATTTCTATTCCACAACAGACTAGAATCCAATTAGATTAATGCGAAAACAAAAATGGAAACAAAAATCATTGCTACCAAGAAAGGTTCGCCATAATCGAAGTATAAACCCTTAAATTACTCCAACAATCTGTAACATATTCATTACTACAAAAAATGACCACTTATACTAATCGAAATAAAAACTCTTAACTTCTCTTAGAATCTACAATATTAATTTGTTACTAAGATTTCTATTGCCTAAAACTTTACTGTAAAATGCTAACACATCATTTCATTTTTCCTCTTTATTCCACAACTTTCTTTTCTCTTCTATTCTTCCTCTCATATTTTCATATTTTTCATTTCTCTTCGTTCATTATCTATTAGTTCTCTCAAAATACATTAATTTACTTTATTTTTTCATTTTTTTCTGAATGGTTTATATTAAGGAATAAGAATTTGTAAGTTAGTAAATTCAAATGTTCTACCATTCTTCTTTGAAGCTCTTTTCTTCTTTGAGAGATTTTTTTTTGTACAACATTATTTTATGTTTGTTTAGTATTTTTATTTCTGTATATATATATATATATATATATATATATATATATATATATATATATATATATATATATATATATATATATTATACATTTAAATGTTCCCTCAATGAAATAAAGATTTGATTTTTTTTTAAGTTCTCTTAAAATACACCAATTTATTTATCCTTTTCATTTTCATTGTTTATATTCAATTTAATTCTCCATTTTTTCTTTTTGATTTTATTTGTTTTATATAGAGACCTTTCTATGTTTATTTAGTATTTTACTTTGTGTATATATCTTAATAGTCTTTTTATATATTTTGTACAGGAGATAATCACTAGACTATAGGCCCAACTGCATATTGTTCAATCCTTTGTGGCAAAGGCAATTTTATTTTTCATAAATAATTTACTAAATATTTTACTAAATTTGAGATTAATTTTATTGTTGTATAAATGAGTATTAATGATTTTATATTTTTTTTCTTTTCAAAATTTAAAGCCACAGTGAAGTAAAGGAGATGCTATTGGTGAACTATCTCAATCAGTCATTTAACTAAACTTAAGGAGGTAAAGATTAAGGACTAAGAATAATTGAATATTGTTTTTGGTTTTACTTTAATTTTTACCTTTGATTTTGTTTTTCTTATTTGTTTGGCAGAACATTTATATGAGAGGGAAATCATTGTTGTTGTGTTGAGAACAACACTTTCCTAAGTCATTTCAGTGCACAACCAAGCTAGCTAATGATTCCAATAGCAATATTGGACATAATGCACATCAAATTATAATTTCAATTCCATTTACAAACACTAATTATGGAGAATAATAATATTTTAGAATAAAATTATATTTTTTATTTAAAATTTCCATTGTGCATTAACATTGTACAAATTAATTGTTAATAATTATCATTATTTTTTATTTTGATGTGAATTGAATATATATATCTTCCAACATATGCATTTATTGTTCCCTTTCATAAAAGTTAAAATATTATTTTTGTATCTATATACAATCCATATTTATTTGTGTTTCCTTTTTTAAGCTATAATCATTATTAATATATTATTTTATTTAGAAAAATAAAATTATTGATAGATTGTTGATTTTATTTTCCAAATCCCTAACCTAATTATTTAAGTGACAAATTTTATTTTCTAATTCATAAACACTAATATCACACACACACCAAAAAAAAAATAGAAACATAGTAAAACTTAATAATAAATAATATTATTATCTTTTTTTATAAGCCTAATATTATTACCTTTAATTGATACTGATATTCATATCAATCAATAACATATACATACTAATAGTATTATTATTCTTTCTATTACCATTTTTAAAATTTTTCCTTTTTTGAAATTTTTGGGATTCAACTCTCTGCAAGAAATGAGGAATGGGGACCCTTAATGGAGGTGAGGATAAGGATGAGAGGAAAATTCTAAATGAAGATGGCATTGGGAGAAAAATTTCTAACTTCAAATCTAAAGCTTTTGAAAATTATTTAATTCCAAAATTTACACTTCTTTGGTAATGGTACTAATTATTTATTAATTTTTTAAAAAATTAAATAATTACAATATTTTTTTTAATTGAAAATAATTACGTAATTGATATACTACTTTAGTAACTGAGATGACATAAATTAGGATTATATATTTTTGTACTAATTATAACATATATTTTAAAATTGATATTTTAATTTACTAAATGATGTAAAAGGATAGGATGTGTAATTGAAATGATATAAATTAAATTTATTCATTAATTTTTATTAATTAGAAATATATTTTTATAAATTAAATATTTTAATTAACTAAAAAGATTTAAATAACTAGGGATGATAAAAAAAAAAAAATGCAAGTGGATACACACGTGGGTTAATTACCAGCAATGAGATGAGAATGAGCACGAATTTTGTCTCATTGGGGACAACCGATAGGAGAGAAGTTACAGTTTGTTAAACAGAGTAGGGACAGGGATATCACACCCTCATTTTTTCAATTATCTTTGTTAGATTTGCATTATGTATGTATTTTTAATTTTAGTTTGGATTATATTGCATTAGTAGTATTTGTTACTATTGATATTTATGTTTTGAATTTCAAAATATTTTTAATTTTTCTTTTTAAATTTTTTTTAAATAAACCCATGAATACCTATAGGGATTCAAATTCCCATAGGGATGGGGATTGGAGGCAAAATTCCAAATAGGAATGAAGGACATGAGACATGTCCCTTTTTTCAGGGATATCCATTGTCATTCTTATATATGACTCTTGATATAGTAAAATTATCTACTTATTCTCTTTCATTATTCAACAATTTTAACTTTTGAAATGTGCAAAATATTCATAAAACACATTTTTTATTATTAGTTATAGGTCATCTACCAAGATATTTTAGTCTTATAAACATGATATTTGAAATATAATATAAAATAGAATAACACATTTATATTTTTTTCATTTATTTAATTATTAACTTATTTTCAAAATAAATTTATATATTCAATTTTTTATAAGATATATTTGAATAAATTATCATTTGTTTTCCTTAATGGTTAATAAACTATTTTTTATGATCACCCCATACAACGCAATGGACAAACGACTAGTTCTCAATCCACTTTTATTTAACATTTGACAATTAATTAGATGATTATGTGTAACGTTAAGTGATATATTCACATATTATGTGTAATCTGAAGTAAAATGAAATTCAAAATGACTTATTTTGGTGTTTGAAATTACACATAATGAATTATTTTGTGCAAGTTTAGACACCAAAATGAATTATTTTAAACTTCATTTTACCTTGAATGACATATGGTATACCAAGATATCATTTAACATTATATATCATCATTTAATTAACGGGATGTTAAATAAAAATGAGATGGGAACTAACTTTATTCGTATTTTATAATGTCATGGACTAATTTAACACATTTTAAAAGTTAAAGACTAAAATAACTCATCAATATAAAATGTGGGACTAAAAAAAGTATTGACTCAAAAAATTATGTTATTATATTATCACTCATCGCTACGGTTACTCAATTCTCCAACTATATACAGAAATTTCTACTTATTGACACACAAATCTCTTGAAGGTCAATTGACGCCCAAAATATTATATATTTCCACATAACAGAAGTGTGAGTGCTTTTATGCTTTTGTTCACAAATAGAATGGGTTGGTAAAGTGATCGAATGAGTTTTATTTAACCTTTATGTTTCCACTTACCAATAGTTTGTATAATTAAATTTTAAAAGCCAGCTTAATTAAGAGCGAAAAATAAATATTCCAACTAAACTATATATGGTTATAAACAGCGAGAAAACTATATATGGTTATAGGTTCTCAACAGTAATGTTACACTACCATACAAACTACCAAAACTTTTTTATTGAAGAAAATGTGGTTTTTTTTTTTATGGAATATAATGATATAATTCCCTTAACTAGTTAAAAATTAATATGCTGTCACATCAATTCTAATAAATAAATTTAGGAAAAAAATATCGCTAAATTTCCAACCTTGATTTTAATATAAATAGTGTTATTTATATTCATAATATATGGGACACCGTGCCGATATACTTTTATTCACCATTTGATAAGATGTGAGACACAAATTAAATAGAGTCCACTTTCCTTCGAAGAGTGAATAGAAATTTATCATACACATTCTGAGTACAAATAATATTTCTCTTCTAATATCCAAGCAATACTTCAATATTTTATTATTTTTGGACATTGGAGAACCATTCGACGTATCTATTGAATCAAACTGATGACAACAGTACTCTTTTAAATTCCAAAATCCGTTCACCAGCTCTTTAGTTCGTCTCGAAGATGAATCATAAATAACCTCATTTCTCGGATTAATTTACTTCACGAGTCCAAATACCACTGAAGATATGTATAGAATATACCATTGAAAGTTGAAGAATATTACCTTCCTCCCTATGACGAATTGCTACATTAAGAAACAGCTCCCAACTTTGGGATTCATTCAAGCATCCTTGTGAGTGGATCAGACAATTTGGATCTACATGCAAAGCCACGTTCTTGTTCCTTGTTGTGAGCAATATTTTGCTCCCTGTACCCTCAGGAAACCCAGCACGCAAGCAATCCCAAGCATCCTTGGTCCAAATGTCATCAAGTACTACCAAGCATTTTTTTTTTAATCAGCAATTGATGAAGCTCCATAGCTATCTCGTCATCCTTGAGTTCAGAAAATAACTTTCTCTTTCTTCCACATGAAGATAAGAGATTGATCAATATTCTTTCCCATATATCTCTTATCTTATAGTGTTGTGATATGCAAACCCAAGCAAAGCATTTAAAATTGCTCCTAACCCTTGTGTTGTGATAAACCTTTTTTGCAAGAGTTGTCTTTCCTATCCCACCCATGCCACATACAGAAACCGTGTGGGATCGTTGCGTTCCATCGATCAAATTTGTGACTATTTTCTCAGCATCTTCCTCGGGTCCAATAACATCTTGCTCAGCTAGATGGGAATAAGACCTTCTTCTTAGTGGTTGCAAGTTCTGCTGGGTTTCTCTTTCACCCACTTCTCTTATGATGCCATAGGTCTGAAGCTTCCTCCCCAGTTCATTGATCTTGCTTGTAAATTCATCAATTTTTGAGGAAGCATTCCAGGAATTGTACATTCTTTTCAGGGCGGTTATGAAGCCTCCTTGCAGATTCAACTGAAAAGGCATGAGACTCAATAACATCCTCTGCATCGTGAGCAAGGTCTCTAACCTCAGCAACCAAGTTTTGTATTATTCTATTATCACGGTGTGGCCAAGCATCAGCCTCTTTCAAGAAGCCTTGCATCCATATGAGCTCCCTCTGAAGACGTTGAACGTTGTCACTAACGCTTAGTAAGGAGCTTGCTTTTTCCATTAGGGTAATGTGCATGTCTGATTTTGGGTTATCCCCTGCCTTATACAGAGGTGGGAGGTTGATAACGGGCCTCAGGCCAACATCAAACCCCAAATAGTACTGGGCCCTTGCCCTTAGTTCATAACAGAAAATACTTTAAAATTTTGATACAATATTTTATACTCATTAAATCTTCAAATTAAATTTATAAAAATATTGTATTTATAATTAATAACATAGAAATGCTAATTTAATTTTGAGTGTTAATTTAGAAATTAAATATTAATTGCTATGTAGGTTCGTATATAATTTTAGTGAAAATTCAAATAGGTCCCTGGTTAGTGATGTGGATATATATTATTAGATGATTTCATGTTGGATAATCATGTACATATACCATGCCATCTAGAATAACAGAATATTTTTTTTTTATTTCATGGTGTTATTTCATTGAAGGCTTGATTATGACTTTAATTTATTGTAAAGTACTGATTTAAATTGTTAAATTATAGAAACCCATTTAATAAATGAGTGGACTATAAGAATTTACAAAGTAATTAATCTTATTTTAATAATGTGTTTACATCATTATTTAGTGATCTACATAAATTATATATATTTTTTTATATATTCCTCTTTACTTAATAACACTAACATATAAACATGTTATACACACACCCGTATTATTATGCCGATGTATTAGTCCGCAAATTTTAACTTGCTTAGGAAGTCATCCTCAAAGATTCAAGTTCGAGCTCTTGTCAAGTTGCTTAAATTATTTTTTATTTTTGTACATAAGGCTTCTTAATTTAGTTGGCAGAATAAAACAAATAAAAAAAATCAAACTATTAAAATGACTTGGAGGCATTTGAAGAATAATATAAAAATGTTTAATTAATGGGGAGTAAACGAGAGTGGCTATCTTGCTTATAATCCAAACGCTCCCCCTTCTTGAATTATATCACTCCAGGCAAATTCATGTTCTTCATAATAGCTCTTGGCGCGGTGGTTGAATTAGTCTAAATTCTGCTTAAAACAGCATAAACTAAATCAATAAAGAATTAATAATATCCTGCAAAATGGTTTATCCTCTCGAACTTGCAATGTCCCTACGGCATGCCGACAATCCAATGACAAATCCATTCAGCTTGGAAAATTATCTAAGTTGATTTATGTGGTTAACATTCTATCACTTGTCCCTTCTTTATTTGTTTCATTAATATCATCAGCCTAAACTTCGCAACAACTTCCGTAGTCACCGAGAAGTAAACGATTTCACACGAAGCCAGAGTTTTCTCATACATCATCGCTGTGTAAAAGTATGAGAAATACTACTCGTTGGAAAAATATCTTAAACCATGATAATCGTTAGAAATAAACATATATTCTGAAAAAAAAATTAAGACCTGATCTAAGTTTTTTTCTAAATTAATGGTGCATTAGTTTGAGCATTTTTCAGCTCAGAATTATTTTTTTCAAAAAAAATATTTTTATATGTTTAAATAATTTTTTAAAAAATCAGAATCTGAAAAAAAAATATTTTCAACTTTGTTATATAAACTAAAAAAATACCTCATAAAAAATTATTTTTTAATATTTTAAATTAAATTTAAATTTAAATTTCTTAGCCAATTTTTTTCAAAACATACTCGCCCTAATAAAAGTGGACATTTATAATCTGTGGTGATCAGACAATGCCATTAGCGTAAACTTTCCAACAAATTCCCTGGTCTGGACTTTAAGTCCAGGGTTGTTTCACACAAAGCCAATGCTTTCCTAGCACAGCGTAAATGTATACAACTAGAAAAATGTTACATATTAGGGTAACTTCGCATTCAATAGCATCCCATCTTTAAAGCCTTTTAGTTTACAAATTCGACAGATATCAGAGAGACTTTCTCAAATGGCTGATGCTGCTGTGTCTTTTGTGGTTGAACGGCTTGGGGAGCTGTTAATGGAAAAAGCAAGCTCCTTACTAAGCGTTAGCGGAAACGTTCAACGTCTTTAGAGGGAGCTCATGTGGATGCAAGGCTTCTTGAAAGAGGTCGATGCTCTGCCACATCGTGATAATAGAACAATACAGAACCTGGTTGCTGAGGTTAGAGACCTTGCTCACGATGCAGAAGATGTTATCGAGTCTCATGCCCTTGCAGCTGAATCTGCGTCGGAGGGAGGCTTCATAACAGCCCTAACGACAATGTACAATTCATCCAATCAAGTTGCTTCAGAGATTGATGAGTTCACAAACAGGATCAATGAACTTGGAAGGAGGCTGCAGACCGATGGCATCATAAGAGAAGCCGGTGACAGATCAGGAACCCAGCAGCAGAACTTGCAGCTGCTAAGAAGAAGGTCTTACTCTCATTAACAGGTTCCCAAGCCTTTCAACCACAAAGGACACAGCAGCATGAGCCATTGGAGAAACTGATGATCTCTCGCAGAGTAAAGAGCAATAAGTGCGAAAGGTCTCTCTCTGTTCTCTATCAGTATGTATTAGATTTGTAAATTAAAAGGCTTCAAAGATAGGAAGCTATTGCGAAGTTACCCTAATAGCATTTTCTAGTTGTATACGTTTACACAGTGATGAGAAAGCATTCATTTTGTGTGAACATCAATGCTTCATGGCAAGATTAATTTTTCGTCACCGGTAACGAATTGACGTGTCATGTTACTGGAAAATGTGCTAGAAAGAGAGAGAATTTTTCTTAACAAAGGCATTGAGGAGTGGTTGCACTTTACTATGTCTATTGTCATTCCCATTATATCAATTTTTTATTTAATTAGTTTTACCATAATAACTTTATTCTCTTTTAATTATATGAATAGTTAATGTAAATTATTTATTAATTGTCATGATATGATCAAAAGTTATTGTTGTTAATTTAGTTAAAAATACATTTAATTATTAAAATATTAATATTTATCTCAGCTTTAATTTTTGCACTATTATTAGCTATTACAAGTATTGCTAATTAATTTATTTGACATACTTATTTTAAACATAAATATTATTCTTTTAATTTTTATACAAAATTATCTAAACAATATAATATTGAGTGTTTTATGCAAAAATAATAAATAATTTTTTTGACGAAAAGAAATTATGAATGAATTGATGAATAATAAAGATATACAAATAAATCACAATGCGCAATTTACATACCTTACTTTGTAACATCAACTATTATATAATTAAAAGTTATTAAACAAACAAATAACACTAGGAGCTTATTTCTACTACCATTTGTGTGACTTACCTATGACTCTACTTTTGCAATTTGGAAGTCTTCATTAGATGGCATGGGTTTATGGTGTCTTGCCATTCTAAATTGGTTTCTAGTTTTTGGTGGTATTTGTGCAATTTGAAACATTTAAGTGTTGTCATTCTAAGTGTTGTTACTATTTTTGTGATTGGCAATTTGGATTTTGGGTGCTCAATGATTATTTTTAATCAGTGTTGACAATGATATTGATAGATAATTATTGATTGTTTTAATCAGTTCAAAAGGAAAAAAACCTAAAGAAAGTTTTAAACCAAATATTAACCAAATAATTCAATATATATATATATATATATATATATATATATTAAGTGAGTATATTAAATATTTCAGCTTTAATACTTGTAATATATAGTTATCGTTTAAAAATGAAATATATATTGAATAATTTTAAACAATTAAATTTATTTTAAATTAAATTGACAATAATAACTTTTGATAACGTGATGAAGACTAATCTTTGTGCTAGAAATTTTCTTAACCCACGTGTAACCACTTCACATGGGTTTTTAGAACTCGTGTGTCATCTCATGAATATCACAACCGACAATCCAAAGTCAAGGAAGTTGATTTATTGTAGGTTTCATTATGTGGTTAACATTTTATCACCTCTACATTCATTATCTGTTTCGTCAATGCATTTTCAGTGATTTACTGTTTGTTTTTTTTTTTTTTGGGAATATTCTACATACTCCATTTAAATTTATCATTTTTTTTAGTACACATAGATTAAAAAAAGAAATAAATTAATACTATTCATAATGGTATAAAATTATACAAATAGATGAAATGATCTCTGTTCACTTCCACTAATACAATTAATATATTATTTTCATTCCATAATATTTGTCGAATTAAAAATTAATAAAAGTTAGTATATTAATATGTTAATGGATCTGGCTAGCTATAATATAGCCAAATACATTAACATCTTAATGTGATTGCAGCATATATGTTAACATTTTAATTTATTAATTTCTTTCAATTTTCTAAAGTGACAAATATCATAGTTAGATATATTAATATTTTAATATATTAATTTCTCTTGATTTTTCTAGGAGACAAATATTATAGAATGGAGGAGTACTACTCCATATACTAATACAATTAGTTGGATCAAGGTTATATTTGACAGAAAAATATTAATGTTACATTGATATTAGAAATGAATATATATTATTGTAAACAAAAAATGTATGTTAAAAACTTGGGAGATGAATTCGAATAGAGAGAAGGGATTATCTAATTGGATAGACTAGTGTGCACAATAATAATGTTTGGCACAACAGTATAAACATAACATTAATTTCTAATCCGTAGTAGTTAAATTATGCCATTGGTGTAAACTTCGGAACAACTTCCCTTGCCTGACATTAAGTTAATGATTTCACACAAAGCCAACTTACGAAGAATATATAAATTGGATATAAAATCATATACTTTATCATTATTTATCTTTAAAAACTAAGGGATTATTATTTGATTTATGGTCGAGACAGCTGGTTGTCGAACCCGGTCATGAATATCCTTAATTTGAATCCACTCATGAAGTGAATCAATTAGAGGAATGAGCTTTAAAATATAACCTTTTCACCTATTTAAAAATGTAGTTTTATTAACCATATTATTTAGAAGTCTTTTAGCCTATGTAGGAGTATGTGTTTTGGTTTACGTAAAAATTTATTGTCAAATTGGCTTTTAAATTGGTTTTCAAGGTAGGCCAAACTTTAAAAAATGAAGCCGTTATAAGACCATAAGAAAAACCTACGACAAGTGATAGGTTTAGTCTGGCACCACTTTTTGAGAATACTTGTTAAACTTATTTAAACAAAGTCTAGCATGCTTTTACCTCTAGTTAAGCTGTTATATTTTGGCATTTGGCTTTCATAATTTTTTATGTAATACTTTTAATCAACCCCCATTTAATTGGATAATGGTTCAAAGCCTGTTTTATTTTTATATAATTACAAAAAAATGAAAATATTTTAAAAATTTAATAAAATATTTTATACTAATTAAATCCTAAAATTAAATTTATAAAAATATTGTGTGTATATATATATATATACATATATATATATTTAATAACATATAAATGCTAATTTAATTGAGTGTTAATTTAGAAATTAAATGTTAATTGCTATGTAGGTTCGTATATAATTTTAGTGAAAATTCAAATAGGTCCCTAGTTAGTGACGTGGATATATATTATTAGATGATTTCATGTTGGATAGTCATGTAAATGTACCATGCCATCTAGAATAACAGAATATTTTGTTTTATTTCATGGTGTTATTTCAGTGAAGACTCGATTATGACTTTTAATTTAACTTAAAGTACTGATTATAAATTGTTAAATTATAGAAACCCATTTAATAAACGAGTGAAACTATAAGAATTTACAAATTAATTAATCTTATTTTAATAATATATTTACATCATTATTTAGTGATTTATATAAATTATATTTTTTTATATATTCCTCTTTACTTAATAACATTAATATGTAAACATGTTATATACATACTCGTATTACAATGCTGCATGTATTAGACCACAAATTTTAACTTGCTTAGCAAGTCATCTTCAAAGATTTGATATTTGCTTATAACTTGAAAAATTATCTAAGTTGATTTTTATGGTCGGTAAACATTCTATCACTTGTCCCTTCTTTTTTTGTTTCATTAATATCATCAGTGTAAACTTCGCAGCAACTTCCCTAGTCACCCCACAAGTAAACGATTTCACACGAAGCCAGAGTTTTCTCATACGTCATTGCCAGTGTTTTCTCATACGTCATTGCTGTGTAAAAGTATGAGAATTGAGAAATACTACTCATTATAATTGTTAGAAATAAACATATATTCTGAAAAAAATTAAAACTTGATTTAAGTTTTTTTATTAAATTAATGGTGCATTAGTTTAAATATTTTTCAGCTCAAAATCACTTCTTCGCTAAAAATATTATTTTTATATATTTAAATAATTAAAAAATCAGAATCTAAAAATAATTAATTTTCATCTTTGTTATATAAACCAAAAAAACATTAAAATAATCAATTTTTAATATTTTAAATTAAATATAAAATTTAAATTTCATTATATATATAAACATACTCGCTCTAATAAAAGTGGACATTTATAACGTGCAGTGATTAGACAATGCCATTAGCATAAACTTTCCAACAACTTCCCTGGTCTGCACTTAAAGTCAATGGTTGTTTCACACAAAGCCAGTGCTTTCTTAGCACTGCGTAAATGTACACAACTAGAAAAATGGTATATATTAGGGTAACTTCGCATTCAGTAGCATCCCATCTTTAAAGCCTTTTAGTTTACAGATTCGACACATATCAGAGAGACAGAGACCTTTTGCGCTTTCAGCTCTTTACTCTGCGAGAGACTTTCTCAAATGGCTGATGCTGCTGTGTCCTTTGTGCTTGAACGGCTTGGGGACCCGTTAATGGAAAAAGCAAGCTCCTTAAGAAGCGTTACTAAACACGTTCAACGTCTTCAGAGAGAGCTCATGTGGATGCAAGGCTTCTTGAAAGAGGCTGATGCATGGCCATATCGTGATAATAGAACAATACAGAAGATGCAGAAGATGTTATCGAGTCTCATGCCCTTGCAGCTGAATCTGCATCGGAGGGAGGATTCATAACCACCCTAACAACAATGTACAATTCATCCAATCAAGTTGCTTCAGAGATTGATGAGTTCACTAACAGGATCAATGAACTTGGAAGGTGGCTGCAGACCTATGGCATCATAAGAGAAGCGGGTGACAGATCAGGAACCCAGCAGCAGAACTTGCAGCTGCTAAGAAGACGGTCTTACTCTCATATAGCTGAGCAACATGTTATTGGACTGGATGAAGATGCTGAGAAGATAGCCGCAAAATTGATTGAAGAAGCGCCACGATCGTGTGGTTTCTATATGTGGCATGGGTGGGATAGGAAAGACAACTCTTGCAAAAAAGGTTTACCACAACACAAGAGTTAGGAGGCATTTTAGATGCTTTGCTTGGGAGTGTGTATCACAACAGTGTAAAATAAGAGATACGTGGGAAAGAATATTGATCAATCTCACATCTCCAAGTGGGAAAAAGAGAAGGTTGTTATCTGTACTCAAAGACGATGAGATAGCAAAGGAACTTCATCAACTGCAGATGAAGGAAAAATGTTTGGTAGTACTTGATGACATTTGGACCAAGGATGCTTGGGATTGTTTGCGTGCTGGGTTTCCTGAGTCTAACACACAGAGCAAAATCTTGCTCACAACAAGGAACAAGGACGTGGCTTTGTATGTCGATCCAAATTGTTTCATCCACTCGCCAAGATGCTTGAATGAATCCCAAAGCTGGGAGTTGTTTCTCAGTATTGCAATTCGTGATAGGGAGGAAGGTATCATTTTTCAACTTCCAATGGCATTTTTTTTCTATTTTAACTGATATTTGAACATTCATGAAGTAAACCAATTAGACAAATGAGGTTATTTATGATTCATCTTGAAAGTAAGCCAAAGAGTGGGTGAACAACGATTTGAACGAGGCACGTTAAATAGTTCTTCAATGTCAAAAATATTGGACATTGAAGCATTACTTCGATATTAGTATCGATGTTGAGGAATTATTTTGACATATTTATTATTAACAGATCAAACTGATTTTACTCATCTCTATGACTGTAAGATTAAAATAAATAATTACTCTATAAAATCCTACGACTATTGTTTAGTTTGAGTATTTAATTTTTTTTCCTTAATGTGGCCTTTTAAATTCAACTATATATGCTATTGCTAACCCAAAACAGGAAAGTTAAGTAACAACCATTCATTGCACCAACATTTTCTATTTACCATCTTTACAAAAGCTTGAATGTCTGTAATTTGGACCGAACATTTTAGATATCAATTGACCGTTGGAGATTTATTATGTGTAGAAGTGAGAAATTTGCATACATAGGTAGGTGAAAGATTGAGTGACTACAAATGATAAGTGATATTGTTGTCACTTGATTCTCTACTTATTTACATACAAATCCTGAATAATTGATTGACACCAAATAAACAATGTCCATAACATTTTTTAAGTCTCGGATCGAGTGGCATAAAGTTCTTTGGAGTATCTGGGGTTGAAATGCAGGCTAAGAAGAACCATAGAAGCAAGCTACACATAATGATCACATTCAGCAACATTTTTATTGCACAGAATTTACACCTAAATAATCATGTATTATGGATTGAGACTTTAGTTTCGTTATTGAGGAATATGCTTTTGGTAATTATGTGTTAATATTTGAAAGTTTTAATTACTTTATTGGTAATCTTGTGAAAGGGTGTCATATGATTCTCCACAAGCAAATTCGTTAATATCGTAACTAAAATACCTAATTTTTGAATTACGACTCTTCAGGTGTTAAATTAATATACCCAAGTTATTTGCAAATATTTTGTTATAGGTAGAGTCTCTCTCTTGTGTCGAAAAACACAATGGTAGGAGTCTCTCTCTAGAAGAAAATAAATTTGAATAAAAAACATTCATAAGGAAAAATATTAGAGGGTCAGACACACTAGATGAATACTCTCACACTACTTCATTTTATCGAACCAACACAATGATGTTTGATAAAAAATTTGACTATATTTTTCATATGCATTGCTCATATACAAATTAAATCTCAATACTCTGTTTTTTTTTTTATTTTTTATCATACCATTTGTAAACATGGGTATGATCCATTTTCTCCGGTCCTTGCAATAACTAGCATTTAAATTTGAAAAAGTAATTCATGACTATAGCACTTGTCCTATTCTTTATTTTTGTGGTAGAACGATCAGATATATTTTGGTCATTGCTTGAAATAGCATGTAATTGAGGTGCTTGGTTCAAGTTATGGCTTTCATTTTATATACTTCAAATTGCAGGGTTCTCATTTGATGAAAATATGAAAGAGTTGGGGAGAAAAATTATTAACAGATGTGGTGGATTGCCACTAGCCATCAAAACTCTTGGAGGAAATCTGCAAACCAAGTCATCAGTTCATGATTGGACTACGGTATATAATAATATGCTTTCACACTTGAGTGGCATAAATAATGGAATCAAAGAACTTGGAATAATGAGTTTGTTGGCCTTGAGTTACCATGATTTGTCATATCAATCGAAACAATGTTTCCTCCATTTTAGCCAATTCCCAGAGGATTTTATCATACCTATCGATACTATCATCAACATTTGGGTGGCCGAAGGTCTAATTCCAAAGGGCAGCATAGGGGAAGAAGATAGGATCAACATGGACAATAGGATTGCCATCATCTTTAGGCAAGTTAACTCAGTTGTTAACGCTAAAATTGGGTCGTGTTGATCTTAATGAAAAGGAGTCCTATCGGTCAATGTCAAATATTGTGGAGAACATGCACCAACTGCGTCACTTATATTTTCCACCAACATATTTCGCATATGGGGGCACAAAGTTGAGTCACCTTAGAAACCTTCAGACATTGGTGAACCTTCCTTTAAGTAGTGTCAAAATAGAGGACCTAGTAGGGCTTCCTAGTCTTAGGAAATTGAAGTTAAAATCATCAGATAAAGATGAGTTCAAGCGTCTTGTTGAGATGTTGAATACATCACCCAACATAATGTTCAACAAGCTTCAGTCTTTAGCGATGAGCTTTGGGTCTTGGAGAAAAGAGGCCATTGAGATAACAAAAGTAGCAGCATCTTGTCCCCATCTTCACAAACTGAAACTTTCAGGGCCCTTGGTGATGGATTTTCCAGAAGGGTCCCAAATTTTTCGCCAGCTGAACAAGTTAATTTTGAAGTACTCAAATTTTGTTGAAGACCCCATGCCCCATCTAGGGATGCTTCCCAGCTTAAGGGTCTTCCACTTGCATTTAGCACTAGGCATAGATACAATTATGCTCCCAAAGAATAGTTTCCCATGCCTACAGTCTCTTGTCCTTAGTGAGGAAGAGCATCTCAGGGAGTGGATAGTTGAGGAAGAAGCCTTGCCTCGTCTTAGCTTTTTGAAACTCTACCATTGCATCAACTTGAAGAGTGTTCCTGAAGGACTAAAATTCTTATATTCACTCCAAGAACTGCAAATTATTTACATGCCATCGACATTTGTAGAGACGATCAGGAGAGGTGGAGAAGATTTCCACAAAGTCATAAATGTACCATCATTACAAGTACAGATAAACCTTCAGGTGACATGACCACACCAATTTTTTCTAATAAAAAACAACACAATAAAAAATGTTAATTAACTGTTTAAGTTGATAACCAAAAATTTCTGTTCAATAATTTATTGCATGGTTTTCGGATTTAACTATTCTGTAGGAATATGAAACGAGGTGGGGAACATCAAGGACACACGAAGGTTAGGAGCACAGAACTTGAAGATGGAAATGGCCTTTGGCTAGATTTTTGTTGCATTTGGATAGAGGTGGAGACAAACTACATATAGAGTTTACCCAAGCTTTTCAACACCAAACCAAGAGTAAAACCTATATTTTGATTTGTCAGCTTATGATTATATTTGCATAGGACACAAGTTTCGGCACTAGGTTGCTACGTCTATCGAAGTAGGAATAAAGTGGTTCACACTCTAGCCAAACCTGCCAAGGTGGGAAGTTCTGTGTGGAAACAATTATGTATTTTAAATTTGATCTTATTCTATCTATATATATTTGATTTTTCATTAATCATTGTCAAACACTCTTTTAATTATCAAATAGGTATCATTTATTCAAAATCTGATTTTACTGTAATTAATATTTAAAATTTGATTTTACACGGATCAAATTTGAAATTTGAAAAATTAGGTTGATTATTAAGAAAACCCATCAATAAATACTTAAATATCATGTGTTTGAATAACTTCTCTTTTTAGTAAATATTTCAAAATTTTAAATTTTAATATGCTTTAAAAGTAGCTAATTGGCATAGGTTTCTTGTTAGTGGTGTTTAAATATTACTTCATCCATTCTTGAATAACTATCTATTTAAAAAATTTATTTTTTTAGAAATAATGTTTCATTTCAAAATTTTAAGTAGTATTAATTATTTCTTTTCAATTATACTTCTATTAAATACTATTAACTTATTAGTGAAGAAGTAGAGAGGAAGTTGAATATTAAAAAGAAACAAGAATAATTTAATAAATTATTTCTAAATTTTATTAATATTTATGTTTTACTAATTATTATTTTAAATTTTAATAAATATTTTAAACTGAATAATTATTTATATAACTCTCATTCCAGCTTATGATGATGTCCCATGTCCGACAATCCAAAGTCAAGTCCACTCACCCCGTGAAAATGAGCAAAGTTGATTTATTTTACGTTTCATTATGTGGTTAACATTTTATCACTTGTCCCTTCATTATTTGTTTCGTTAATGCATTTTCAGTGATTTACTGTTTGTTTTACATTCTACTCCATTTAAATTCATAATCTTTTTAATACACAGATTTAAAAAAGTAATAAATTAATACTATTAATAATAGTATAAAATTATATAAATTGATGAAATTATCTCTATTTAATTTAACTAATATAATTAATATACTACTTTCATTCCATAATATTTGTCATTTTGAAAAATTGATACATTTAGATATTAATATATCTAGCTATAATGTAGTCAAATATATTAACAGCTTAATGTAATAGTAGCTAGATATATTAACATTTTAATTTCTCGATTTCTTTTGATTTTTCAAGATAACAAAAATTATAGCAAGATATATTAATATCTTAATATATCAATTTCTCTCTATTTTTCAAGGCAACAAATATTGTGGAACAAAAGAGTACTACTTCATTAAGGCACTAATGCAATTAGTTGGAATAAGGTTATATCTGACATAAAAATATTAATATTACCTTGATATTAGAAATGAGTATATATTGTGAAACATAAATATATGCTGAAAACTTGAGAGATGAAGTGGAACATGGAGAAAGGATTACCTAATTGGATAGGCTATTGTGCACAATAATGTTTGGTGCAACAGTGTCCAGTCTATACATAGGGAGGCTTTTCACTATTGTCACTCTTGCAAATACTCTTTATTATTGAATGTTACCAAAACGTCCTTATTTTATTTTAACTAAAATAATGACTAGTTACCATTATTTATTTATTATCATAATAATATCAAAATTTATTATTAATAATTTATAAATTAAAAAATAATTTAATTAAAAATATTTAATATAAAAACCTTAAAGCTACATTTTTACTTCATTCACCTCATGTCATTTTTCTATCTAACACTTTATTTAATAGCATTTTTAGTTCAAAAAAAATTTAAGAAAATTATGTGCTACAAGTTATAAACTTTAACTCACACTGGACATAAGAAATGAGCCAAACACTGAGTTATTATTTTGCAGTTTATCCTTCTTAATTTTATATCAACAGTTAAAAGTAAAATAAAGGAAGAAGTTGCAAATTGAGAAACTCAAGACTTTCTTGGCTAAGGTTAGCATGGCCAGGCATGGCCAGGCAGTACATGATTATTTTGTTGGATGAGCTTCAAGGTTTGAAGAAGAATCATGGAGCAGAACAAGGACGTTAGTGATTGCATAGATCTCATATAGTACATCTTATATTTTTTATTGATCTTGTACTCTTTGGCTGCTCTCTCACTTAGTGTAGGGTTTGGGCTGTTTCAATTATATTAAAAAAATATTTATTCAATACTTTTAAAATGATAAAATACCAAATATAGGCATATGCTTCGATTTAGTAATTTATTTTTATAGGTATTCATTCTTTTTTTTTTCTAAAATATTCACTATTATTTTGTGTAGGTAACTATTGTCTTAAGAAGGCTTTAAAACTCAATATATATAAAAATTAATTAAAGATGTTAATGTTAAATATTTATATTATTTAGTGCTTATAACAATAAAAAATATTTTTAATTAATAAATAATTAATGTTAACTAGTTATTCTTTTAATTAAAATACAAGAAGGGTATTTTGGTAACATTAAATAAAGAGGAGTGTTAATGAGAATGACAATAGCTAGAAGTGAGTGGCAACAGCCACCCTCCTAAATATAACACTAATTTATAATCCATAGTAGTTAAATTATGCCATTAGTGTAAACTTGGCAACAACTTTCCTTCCCTGACATTAAGTCGATGATTTTACACAAAGCCAAATTATGAAGAATACATAAATTATAATATAAAATCATACATTTTATCATTTTTTATCTTTAAAAAATAAAGGAATTGTTATTGATTTCTGGTCAAGTCAGGTTATCGTTGAACCAAATCGGATCATGAATATCCTTAATTTGAATCTACTCATGAAGTGAATCAATTAGAGAAATGAGCTTTAAAATATAACCTTTTGACCTATTTAAAAATATTGCTTTTTTTTTAACCATATTATTTAGAAGTCTTTTAGCCTCCGTAGGAGTATGTGTTTTGGTTTACTTAAAAATTTGATTATCAAGTTGACTTTAAAATTGGTTTTTAGGCCAAACTTTAAAAAAAAGTCATACTAAGACCATAGGAAAAACCTATGACAAATAATAGGTCTAGTTTGATATTATTTGTTAAGAATACATGTTAGATCTATTTAAACCAAAGTCTAACATGTTTCTGCCTCTAGCTAATTATGCTGTTATATTTTAGCATTAGGCTTTCATAATTTTCTATGTAATACTCTTAATCAACGCCCATTTAATTGGATAATGGTTCACAGCCGGTTTTATTTTTATATATTTCAAACAAATGAAAATATTTTAAAAGTTTGATACAATATTTTATACAAATTAAATCCTAAAATTAAATTTATAATATATTGTATATATAATTAATAACATAGAAAAGCTAATTTAAGTGAGTGTTAATTTAGAAATTAAATGTTAATTGCTATGTAGGTTCGTATATGGTTATAGTGTGAAAATTCAAACAGGTCCCTAGTTAGTGACGTGGATATATATATATATATTATTAGATGATTTCGTGTTGAATAATCATGTACATATATCATGCCATCTAGAATAATAGAATATTTTGTTTTATCTCATGTTGTTATTTCAGTGAAGACTTTGATTATGACTTTTAATTTAACGTAAAGTACTGATTATAAATCGTTAAATTATAGAAACCCATTTGATAAATGAGTGAAACTATAAGAAGTTACAAAGTAATTAATCTTATTTTAATAATATATTTATACCATTATTTTGTGATCTATATAAATTATAGTTTTTTTTCCATATATTCCCCTTTACTTAATAACATTAATATATAAACATGTCATACACCCGTATTACTATGCTGCATGTATTTGTCCACAAATTTTAACTTGCTTAGCAAGCCATCTTCAATGCTATGCTTTTGCTTATAATCCAAACGCTCCCCCTTCTAGAATTATATCACTCCAGACAAATTCGTGGTCTTCACAATAGCTCTTGCCGGTGGTTGAATTAGTCTAAACTCTGCTTAAAACAGCATAAACTAAATCAATAAAGAATTAATAATATCCTGCAAAATGGTTTATCCTCTCGAGCTTACAAAGTCCCTTCGGCATGCCGACAATCCAATGGCAAATCCATTCAGCTTGAAAAATTATCTAAGTTGATTTATGTGGTTAATGTTCTATCACTTGTCCCTTCTGTATTTGTTTCATTAATATCACCAGTGTAAACTTCGCAACAACTTCCCAAGTAACCCCAGAAGTAAACGATTTCACACTAAGCCAGAGTTTTCTCATACGTCATCGCTGTGTAAAAGTATGAGAAATACTACTCGCTGGAAAAATATCTTAAATCATGATAATTGTTAGAAATAAACATATATTCCTAAAAAAAAATAATTAAAACTTGATCTAGGTTTTTTTCCAAATTAATGGTGCATTAGTTTGAGCATTTTTCAGCTCAGAATCAGTTTTTCACTAACAAAATTATTTCTTATATATTTAAATAATTTTTTAAAATATCAGAATCTGAAAAAAATTAATTTTTAACTTTATTATATAATCTAAAAGAAACCTTATAAAAATCAATTTTTAATAGTTTAAATTAAATATAAAATTTAAATTTGACATTTATAACCTGTAGTGGTTAGGAACTAACTATGCCATTGGCGTAAACTTTCCAACAACTTCCCTGGTCTGCGCTTCAAGTCAATGGTTGTTTCACACAAAGCCAAAGCTCTGCGTAGATGTATACAACCAGAAAAATGCTACATATTAGGGTGACTTCGCATTCAAAAGCACTCCATCTGTAAAGCCTTTTAGTTTACAAATTCGACAGATATCAGAGAGAGAGAGACCTTTTGCGCTTTCAGCTCTTTACTCTGCGAGAGACTTTCTCAAATGGCTGATGCTGCAGTGTCCTTTGTGGTTGAACGGCTTGGGGACCTGTTAATGGAAAAAGCGAGCTCCTTAAGAAACGTTAGAAAAAACGTTGAACGCCTTAAAAGGGAGTTAATCCACATGCAAGGCTTCTTGAAAGCGGCTGATGCTTGGGCACACCGCAATGATGAAGTATTACAGAACCTGGTTGCTGAGATTAGAGACCTTGCCCACGATGCAGAAGACGTTATCGAGTCTCATGCCCTTGCTGCTGAATCTGCATCGAAGGGAGGCTTCACAACCACCCTAACAAGAATGCTCAATTCATGGAGTGTTGCCTCGGAAGTTGATGAATTCACAAGCAGGATCAATGAACTTGGAAGGAGGTTGCAGACTTATGGCAGCATAAGAGAACCAGGTGACAGAGGAACCCAGCAGCAGAACTTGCAGCCACTAAGTAAAAGGTCCTACTCTCATATAGCTGAGCAACATGTTATTGGACTAGATGAAGATAATGAGAACATAGCCGCACAATTGATTGAAGGAATGCCGCGATCCCGCGCAGTTTCTATATGCGGCATGGGTGGGATAGGAAAGACAACTCTTGCCAAGAAGGTTTATGGCAACACAAGAGTTAGGAGCCATTTTAGATGCTTTGCTTGGGAGTGTGTATCACAACAGTGTAAAATAAGAGATACATGGGAAAGAATATTGATCAATCTCACATCTCCAAGTGGGAAAAAGAGAAGGTTGTTTTCTGAACTCAAAGATGATGAGATAGCAAAGGAGCTTTATCAACTGCTGATGAAGGAGAAATGCTTGGTAGTACTTGATGACATTTGGACCAAGGAAGCTTGGGATTGCTTACGTGCTGGGTTTCCTGACTGTAACTCAGAGAGCAAAATATTGCTCACAACAAGGAACAAGGACGTGGCTTTGTATGTAGATCCAAATTGTTTCATCCACCTGCCAAGATGCCTGGATGAATTCCAAAGTTGGGAGCTGTTTCTTAGTGTTGCAGTTCGTCACAGGGAGGAAGCTGGTATTGTTATTCGTCAACTTTCATTGATTTTTTTTTTTCATTTTTCTAATTTTAGTGGTATTTGAATGTACACATGAAGTCAATCAATTAGAGAAATCAGGTTACTTACGATTCATCTTGAAAATAAACTAGAGTTTGGTTTGGATCGGGTTCTAAGACAAACTAAATTTCAATGCTCTGTTTTTTTTTTTTTTTTTTTAGCTCCTACAATCTAGAAAACATGTGCATGATCCTTTTTTCAACACTTGCAATTTAGTAACCAGCATTTAAAATTGAAGAAGTAATGCCCCTTTATATAACTCTTGTCCCCGTTCTTATCTTTTGTGGTAGAACAATCAGATGTATTTTGGTTACTACCTAAAATAACATGTAGTTATTAAGCTGATCATTCAGGTTCAGATTTTCATTTTATATACTTCAATTTGTAGGATTCACGTTTGATGAAAATTTGGAAGAATTGGGGAGAACAATTGTTAATAGATGTGGTGGATTGCCATTAGCCATCAAAACTATTGGAGGAAATCTGCAAACCAAGTCATCAATCGATGAATGGACTAAGGTATGTAATAATATGGTTTCACACTTGAGTGGCATAGATAATGGACCGACAAAGCTTGGAATAATGAGTTTGTTGGCCTTGAGTTACCATGATTTGCCATATCGATCGAAACAATGTTTCCTCCACTTTAGCCTTTTCCCAGAGGATTTTATTATACCTGCCAACACTATCATCAATATTTGGGTGGCCGAAGGTATAATTCCAAAGGGAAGCAGAGGGGAAGAAGAATTGATGGTTGAAGTAGAAGACATTGCATATGAATACTTGGAGGATTTGGTATCAAGGTGCATGATTCAAGTTGAGAAATGGAGTTCATCAACAGGAAGGATTAAAAGTTGCTGCATTCATGATCTTATGAGGGACTTATGCATCCAAGAGGCCAAGAAGGAGAACTTTTTTCATGCTAAGTATCTTGAAGATAGAAATGATGATGCATCAATCAATTCAACCTCGTCTGGAAAATTTCGTCGGCTTGCCCTCCATATGAAAAATTCAAGCCAAGACTCCCATTTCAATTATGAGAGATATGTTCATGTACGGAGTCTTTTGGTGTTTGAAATTAATATGAACCAAGTCTTCATAAATGAATTGCATCTTGTTGCCATGATTAGGCATTTCAAATACTTGAGACTTCTTTATCTTGATGGAATTAAGGTTCGTCCTACAATACCTGAAGAGATTGGTGACTTAGTTCATCTAAGGCTATTGGATCTAGGATCATCATGGACAAGAGGATTGCCATCATCTTTAGGCAAGTTAACTCGATTGTTAACGTTGAAATTGGGCCGTGTTAATCTCAATAGAAAGCGATCCTATGAATCAAATATTGTTGAGAACATGCACCAATTACGTCACTTACATCTTCCACCAACATTTTTCATACTTGGGGATATGAAGTTGAGTCACCTTAGAAACCTCCAAACATTGGTGAACATTTGTTTGCGTAATGTCAAAGTAGAGGACCTAGTAGGGCTTCCCAATCTTAGGAAATTGAAGTTGGAAGTATTAGAAAAAGATGAGTTCAAGTGTCTTGTTGAGATGTTGAATACATCACCCAATGCAATGTTCAACAAGCTCCAGTCTTTATTAATAAGCTTTGGGTCTTGGAGGAGAGAGGCCATTGAGATAACAAAAGTAGCAGAGTCTTGTCCCCATCTTCACAAATTGAAACTTTCAGGGCCCTTGGTGTTGGATTTACTAGAAGGGTCCCAAATTTTTTGCCAACTGAACAAGTTAACTTTGAAGTACTCAAATTTTGTTGAAGACCCCATGCCTTATCTAGGACTGCTTCCCAGCTTAAGGGTCTTGCACTTGTATTCAGTGTTGGGCATAGATACAATTATGCTCCCCAAGAATAGTTTCCCATGCCTACAGTCTCTTGTCCTTAGCCAGGAAGAGCACCTCAAGCTATGGATAATTGAGGAAGGAGCCTTGCCTTGTCTTAACTTTCTAAAAACTCTACTTTTGCATCAACTTAAAGGCTCTTCCTGAAGGACTAAAATTCTTAGATTCACTTCAACAATTACAAATTGGTGATATGCCACCAGCATTTACAGAGAAGATCAAGAGAGGTGGAGAAGATTTCCACAAAGTCGAAAATGTGCCATCACTACTAGTGGAGATAAACCTTCAGGTAACATAACCGATAGCCACACAATTTTTTTCTTATAAAAATCAACACAATAAAAAATGTTAATCAACCAATTAAGTTGATAACCAAACATTGTTGTTCAATAATTTGTTGCATTGCTATCGGATTCAACTATTCTGTAGGAATATGAAACGAGGGGGGCAACATCAAGGACACACGAAGGTTAGGAGCACAGAACTTGAAGATGCAAATGACCTTCGGCTGGCTAGATTTTTGTTGCATTTGGATAGAGGTGGAGACAAACTACATAGAGTTTACTCAAGCTTTTCAACACCAAACCAAGAGTTAAACCTATATTTTGATTTGTTAGCTTATGATTATATTTGCATAGGACATAAGTTTCAGCACTAGGTTGCTAGTCATGTCTATCGAAGAAGGAATAAAGTGGCTCCCACTCTAGCCAAATTTGCCAAGGTGGTGGGTAAGTTCTGTGAGAATAGAACATAAGCAATCCCCCATCCATATGCAACTTATAGCTTATATTGATGTATTGTCTTGTGATTGTGTTCGGACTTTTTTTCCACTTGTTAGTGGAGTAATGTTTTTAGTATTCATTTAATTACGTAGTTGTAGACACGAAATGAGAAATAGAAAGTGGTTTTAAAAATTGCACTTTCTCAACCTTTAGGGGTGAATCACACATGGAATGAAGTTTTAAACTATTTTTTATCCTGTAAACAAAGAGTAAATCTACATTTTAGTTTCTGAAAATCTTTTGTTTTAATATTCAGACCTCAAAAGATTTCATGTTAAAAATATTAATCCTTTAACAAGAAAATTATATATTCAACAGTTCCTAAAAGATTAATATATTAAAAGCCAATTTTTTTTAAGGACTAAAATTTAATATGTTTAAAGCCAATTTTTGCCAGGGATTAATATGAAGATGATTGATACTTTAGGGATTAATATCTATGATTTTTTTTTGTTATAGTAACTATTGTGTTTGACGTTAAATCTTTTGATGACTGAAGTATATATATTTAATCTTTTAAGGATTAAAGTTTTACAATCAAAATGTTAAGGTGATTTTGTTGGGAGATACAATACCAATTTTGATAATCTCTACAGCAATTGAAACAATTAAAATATAAATGTACCCATAAATAAATTAATCATATATGCGACATTTATATATTTAATGTTGAGAATTCGAATTCTAGAACCACAATATTTCATTTAGATGACAAATTTATTTTCCACCTTAACCGATATTACTTAGTTTCATCAAACTAAGATTACTCATCAAAGTATCTTAGTTTCATCAAATCATGATTACTTACGCGAGAAAATTGAGGGATCAGTTTTGTTTGTGAAAGCTCCCTGAGATCTGTAGCTGATTGCAGAGGCAAAAACCAGAGATCTCTCCCACTGAATGATCGAAAACAGTATGAAGCTACAAATTCTCTACCCTCCATTCATGCTAACAAAAATTTCTTCATGCATGCATACATGTTTGTGGCATTTGTCAGTATTAGCTTTAACGTTATTCATTGAAAATGTTATTTTCTTATTTTATTCTTCACAGGTTTTAACTATATGTATAACACTAGGGAAGAGATCTAACGTGTATAGAAGAAAAAGGGAGGATAAATAATGCCTCAAACAACGGAATTCATGGATGTTGCAGATTCTGATCTTCTCGGTAATAAAGAACATGATGATTATTATATTAATGAGTCGGAATTCGAATCTGATTTTGAGAAATACTTAGTTCTCTCCGCTACCAAGAACCGCTTGCTCGGCCAGAGAAGGCCTCTTCATGTTGTCCTAGGCTCTGGAAAAAGTATTCTCTTGTACTTTCCTATTCCATTCCTTTCATTTCTTTTATTCATGTCGTGCTTTGCAAGTTTGATTTGTCCTGCATTATGCTTTGAATCTAATAGAACTCACACTCCAAGTCAAGAACAAACATAACAACTTTTCAATCTTATTCCCTGACTAGCCTCTCTATTATTATTTCAATTCTTATCTGAATCTATTAAGGATGTTCAACATTTTGAGTTAGAAAGTATAGTAACATTTTACATTATGTAACTGAAAATATTATTCAACTTACGATAGAATTGATGGTAAATAAACTTGTGTTCTTGTTTGCTTAGTTGCTGATGTTATACTCTGGAGAGACAAGAAGATCACAGCAAGTGTTCTGGTTGGTGTAACTTTCATATGGATTTTCTATATGATGATGGATTACACCTCGCTTAGTTTCACTTGTGACTCTCTTATACTACTCTTGGCAATACTGTTCCTTTGGACCCATTTACCATCCTTCATTAACATGTGAGTTTCATTCACTCTTTCAGTCAGTTGCTGAAGTGTTTAATTTTTTAAGGCAACATCATGCTTAATATTCCCAATCTTTCCAGTGTATCTTGCTATTCGTAAACGATTTTTCACTTTCAAGAGATTTTTGTGGCGTCATTGATGTAGCCGCAAAATATAATAGTCCTATTATTTGAATCCATATTTGATTTATCAAAGGGACCTTTGATTCTCTCCTTTACTCATTTGGTGTTCTCTGTTTATGTACAGAAGCGTTTTCCTGACTCTATGGTGCCTTCCTATTGTCTTATTTATTCACTGAGTTTGTCTGCAAAGTGCAAAGTTTCGTTTAATCATTGTTTTACACTAAAGGATGATGATATTTCCTTTTTAATACAGATCTCCACCTAAATTATCAGACATCATCCTACCAGAAGGGTTGCTTGTTAGCACTTCTATTTCAATGACATATCAACTTAACCAACTACTCATAACATTTGGGGTCCTAGCTTCCGGACATGATTTGAAGAAATTTTTCTTGGTGCCTTCCATCATCCTCTTAAGCTTGCTTAGTAATCTAATCATGTCACAATGTCAATTGATTTTTTGTTTTCTCTGACAAGAAAGTAATATGCAGGTTACAGTGACATTGGGAGCTATCTCCATTATTGATATTTTGTTCACTGCACCAACCGTCTTCTACATAGGTTAGCCACCAACAGGCAAATTACAAATACCTATAAATTTACGATAGTCTAAGTCACACAACTATCTCTCATAACAATGGCATATCCCACAAGATAGAACTGTATACAGTTATAGACACATATAAGGATGCATGTGTATTTAATAGTTTTATTCCAAGCAAGTGTTGTTTTCCTTACAGAAGTTTTGCAACCAGCATTTTGACGCTTGAACACTTATGTACGAGTAACTTTGCATCAAAACGTTGTGTAGAAAACTTATGTACAAAATTATTCCTTCTGAAATGAACGTTAAAACAATACTAATCTGCTTATTTTTGCTTTGTTGGTGTAGCGTCCGTGATATTGCTAATAGTGCCAGCTGTATATGAAAGGAATGAGGATATTGTTGACATCATCGTTGATATAGCATTGATTGAATTAAATAATAGATATGCAGAGTTGATAAAAAAAAAGTTTTGATACTCCAAACACTTACCTGACTGAAGTTCAGAATAGAGGTAATGCAATTCCTTTTGCATATGTGGATCTGCTTCTACTTGTTTTTCTATTGAGATTGCAATTAAGATGTGCACAAAAGATTGTTGCTTCAAAATTGTATTTAAGCTAGCTAATAGTTCAAGCTAGCTAGCATTATAATATGATGCATGATATTTCAAAATAGACGACTTACCAATACCAGATTCATATCATATCGAATACTTTATCAACATTTTAGATACACTTAATTATTTTTACATTTTTAATTTGATTTATATTGTATTCATGTATCGTACTTGTGTCTTACCAAATACTCATACCAGATCCGTGCAACATACCCGTTAGGTTAAGTAATTTTGAACTAATCTTTGTATATACAAATTGTTTAAATTCTGACAAGGATTTTCTGGCTGTGTAGCATTTTTCTTTGATAAAATAAGCATTCGATAAAATTTTCAGTATTTGATTGGCAAACAAATCTAGTGACTCTTTGGAAGGAAGGATAATGAGCAATTGACTGTCATCCAGGGTGCAGGGTTTAGATGTGACCATGTCACAACTTGCAAAGCCTATAGCACACAGCAGCAGGACCATTACCAGAATATGGTCTAAGGTGGGGTTATGTGACCAACAATGGCTAGTAGACCGTAACTGATGGCAGATTGTAGTTGAAGTATGATACAGACACATGGAACGGCAGAATTAAGATAAAGACCAACACTATCAAGAAATGCAGAAAACATGTTCCAGTGTTACACTTCACTGAACTAGACAACAAATTAGTGGCCCTTTCTTTGATGCATAACTTCATTTGTTACACTTACGAAATTTTCAGCACGTTTCTGATAATTTTCTCTCAGTAATAGAAAGGTATCTACATTAGGGAAAGGGTAGTTCTAGATATACAGCAGAAAAAAATTCATGCCGGTTTCTAGATTAGCAAATTTACTAGTGAAGCTGTGCAGGATCACATCAACATCTTTTTGCACATCATTTCCATGAAATTCAATAACCATTCCATGCCCCTTACCCTTAGTTGGCTTTCTTCAAGCCCTTACCTGGAAGCCTTATATAATCTAAGTACCTCTGGAGTCAGCTTATTTGCAAGACAAAATCCATGAAGCTGCAGGCCTTCACATACAATTCTTACAAAAGAGAACACTGGTTTCATAGTAATATATATAATTTACTCATTGAAGAGACATAAATGCAATTCCTAGAATTCCTCCTATGGAGAACACTTCAAATTGATATAAATACACCGCCTTCTAAAAAAATTACAAAACTGAATGCGAATTTAACCAACTTCAAGTCTTCAACTACCTTACAGTTATACATGAACAAAATACCCTTGGTGAAAAAAGATATATGAATACTAGGTACTGAAGCAGAGTGAAAGAAATATCTTAAGACTTCACCTCTTTCTGTCCAGGAGGCAAGAAGGATTCCCACCATCCAAATTCATATTTAGGATAAGGTGCCACCCATTTTTCAGGCTTCTCAAACTCAAGATTGGTAGGATTGGAGGCTAATGCTTCTTCTAGGCTCTCAGCTTCAAAACTTTCTGTTAAAACTCGGTCCAGTCTTAACTTCATGAATCTGTCAAAACATATAGGGACAGAGTTAAAAGTTGTCTAAAACATGAAATGCAGGCTTTGATGTTACGCTGACAACTTTTATTGCAGCAATTTTGTTTAACAAGCCATTCTTCTTTCTTTCATCATTGTTGCTATGTTTGTATAATTTGAAACGGTGGAGCTCCTTGTCAACTGGACCACGACACTAAAAGCAGAGAAGAACAAGTATATAGGAAACTATTTTCCACGCTCAACAATTGACAGTTCCAAGTAAAAATGAACAATGATGCAAATGACTCACTCTTGATTGAGAAATCAATCAGAATCCTTGTGACACAAACATGCAAAAAGATATTTACTCTTAGCACATATTTGGATTAGCTTTTTTTCGGTTCAAAACAGCTTCCAATTATAAGGAAAAAGAAAAAAAAAAGATCTATTATTTCATAAATTTAATCAGTTACCAAACATGCCTTTATCATCCTGGGGATTTGTGAACAGGTTCTAGGTGGTGTACAGAAATAAATACACATACACATTTGGTCATGGACCCTAAGGCAGATCACATGAAGGAATTCCCCTCCTTTAATACTTATGACAGCCAATCCAAGCATCAATGAACCATTATAATTTCATGTGTTCTATTCTGCTATTAAGAGTAATTGTAGAATCAATCAATGGAAAATGAACAAAATAATGTTCTTACGTGATCCAGGGACCATTGGTTGACACGAGAGCAACAGCAGGCCTCCGCAACCTCTTGGTAATTTGTGGGAATCTATCCAAGAACTTAGGCTCAATGACAAGCCAGAAATCCTGTTCTTTGTTACGCTCTCCATAGAGACAAAGCCGTTCGAATAACTGTTCTTTGAAATGCTCCTCCTCATCCAGCATAAATTTTGCATTGGCAACAACAAAATAATACTTGTTGGATTCATTCTGAAAAGATGAGCCAAAAACAAATGAAAAAAAAAAAATAATTACATCAAAACTCAACTCACTAATTGCTTACAAATCATCAAGCCTTTTCTATCAGGACAAGGGTTATTCACATCGCATGGTCATAATAAAGAAAACATTTATAGTCACCCTTAGTTCTTACTCTTGGGATAAAATGTGTAAAAAATCACTAAAAGGGTGACTCAATGCACAAGACTTCCAATGTGCACAATCTTATCCCCACAGAAGATTGTTTCCAAGATTTGAACCACAACCTCTAGATTACAAGGCAACAGCCTAACCGATTCACAATGCTCATCCTCAAATGTGTGGTAAACCACCCAACAACAAAACCTTGTGCTGGTCTTTAGACAAGTAAATGCAAAGCTTAATTATTCTTAATCAATAACTTCACTAAATTGAGAATCAACTAAGAAGAGCACCAAAATTGCTTAAAAAGTTAACATAGAACACATTCTAAAATGGGGTTGTAGTAGAAGAGAGGAAGAAGACCTTGCTGGCAGGATCAGAAGAACTGAGCTGGTCAGAATCAACAGATGCAACAGCTGTGGTAAAGGGTCTAGCAGCAGGTCTTGATTCCTTGAAGGGTAAGAACAAGCTGCAATTTTGGCTAGTGGAAGAAGGAACCAAACCCATCACAGGCAAAGAAGAAGGGCTTTGCCTTCTGTTCCCTGACACCTTGCCATTGGTAGAGGAAAAAGTGGTGGCATGTTGAGCTTGGCTCTTAGTTACCACCATTGCAGTTGATGAACCTAGGGCAGCCACACCCATCATCATCATCATCTTCTTCTTCTTCCTCCTGTAGCGACAACCCACAAAAGAAATTCCAACTTTGATTTTTCTTTATCTTCTTGTTAGAGATTGCTTGTATTGTGTGTGCGTGTGTTTAGGACATTACCGGAGGAAGTATAAAGTGTGCCCTCTCGAGAGATAGCAACTGGCTCATGGACAGTGGAACAAGTTCTAAGATATCGATGACAACCTTATCTAGTTATCTAAATGCACCAACTTTTCTCCTATTCTCAGTTTCTTACTTTCCTAATATTTAATTGCCTTACTTATTTACTCCGGCGTCTCACAAATTTTATTGCTGTTCCGGATTATAGAAATCTTCTATTTCTCAAATCGTGTTAGCCCTTTTATCTTCTAATTATTCATTGATACATAGGGATATAAAAATTAAAATAAATTTATAAATTATCAAATATATAATATGTTTCTTTCATGTATCAATAAATAATTAATAGAGAGAGAAAATAACATTATTTGAGGATAGAGAATTTTCATTTATTCGTTAGTGATATTTCTTAGACATGAATAAAAATGGGATAGAATTTTTTTGATAATGTATAAAATTATATGTAAGTTTTATATATGAAAAATTTCACCTTATTTTATGCCCCTTATTTTTATGGGCCATTCAAACACACCTTTATTTAGATTTATATGATTGATTTTGTGAAGAGAAATTTATATAATATACATAAGATATTAAATTTAAATCTTTTTGTAATTAATTTAATCCCAAAAATAGTAGAAAAAATTACATCCTTATCTTCAAAAACAAAACAAAACAAAAAGAAAGATGTATGAATAACATTTCAAATTAATTACATATCCAAAAAAACCACACACATAATCTATTGATTAAATTTTGATATAATAATAACGTAATTTTTTTTTTAATCTAATCATTGAATCAAATCTTATTATATAAATGGCTTTATAGCAAGGTAGGAATTTAACCAATTTTATTGATCTGACAACATCAAGAGATGTCCTCCGCATAATTTACTTAATAGTATAATGTGATACAATGTGCCAAATATAAAAGTGACAGGTTGTTTAATAACTTATCATCGGACATACTATTTTTAAGAAAAATTTAGGGTGAAAGAATTCACTTCGGTCAAAGACAAGAAAATCCTCTAAATTTATATAGATATTTATATAATTTATATTTATCTTGCCCCAAAATGTGACCTATTATATTATAAATCAAATCATATGCTTCACTCTACTTGTCGGGATTGTTTATCATTGGATTAGATTAGAGGATTAATTTTATAAAAGTTTAGAGACAATTTTTTATTTTTATTTTTTTTGTGAGCGTAATTTCCTCAAGACTATTACAGATTCATAATTTTTATTTTGGTAAGCTACAACTAAATTCATTCAATTAACCACGTCAAAAACAAAAAATAATAAATTCATTCTATAGTATTTGTAAAAACAATTTTAATCCCTTTTGTCTTTCCTTCAACGAGTCGAAAGGTGCAAATGTTAAAGCAGATTCCCCGTTCATTCCTCTTCCAACACTCCTCTTCTTCAACTACGCTACGAATCCGTCCACAGATCTCAATCTCGTCGTTCACCACCACCCGCACCATTAAGGTCAGTGATGATCACATCGTTAATCAATCAACACTTTCTCATTCTTCTCCTTCTTGTTGTTCTTGTTCTTGTGTTGAAGCTGAAGCCAATGAAATTGAACGCAGAACAGATGGCTGCGGAACAAGAAGAGTACAGATTTGGGCCATACAAGATACACAAAAGTGAAGTCTTCTACTTCACCCGTCTCTCTTATGCCATGGTCAACCTCCGTCCCCTTCTTCCTGGTACTGTAATAATATATTATAAATATTTATATTATGCCCATCATGCCTAATTCTTCGAATATAAATAATTTAATTTAGTTAGCTCGCTTTGCCTTTTTTTTGAAATAAAAAAATTGATTCTTGTTTTGTTTATACGAAATCGTTGTCTTTCCTGATATTAAATCAATTCAGCTCTTTTTTTTTTTTGGCATTTTCCTTCACATTTATTGTTTACAAAGCTGTTTTCTTCCTTGAGATTGAAAAACACCCATTTTGATAAATTTTGTTATTTTGTGTCCCTTTGCAGGTCATATCCTTTTTTATGCCTGTCTATGACAAACTTCTGGGGTGGGATGGCTGATGCTTCTTATTATTATAATTTTTTTTTTAAGTAGCAATTTTGGGTTGAGTAGTGAACTAGTTAAAATTCTTCCTAAATTAATGACTCTAAGTTTACCTGGCATTGTAAGTCCATCTATTGCAAGGGTGTGTTCCTTAGAGAGTAAAAATGGGGTAAAATTTTCATGGATGAATTTCATATGCAATTTTACATATGAAGTTTATCCATAAAAAATTTTGTCTAGTGTGTTTGGTTGAGAGGTAAAATATTGATGAAAATTTCATTGATGAGTTTCATGTTTCTTTTTACAAATGGAGGTCATTCATGAAAGCTTTTTGCCCAGTTTTGCCCCTCAACTAAACACACCCACCCAGTAAATTTTCAAAGCGAAAATTTTTATTTGTGGTTCAAGATGCAATGAAACTTGTGAGCTGTGATGGGTAGGTGAATTTCGTAGCTTGTCATTTTTTTGTTTGGAAAGAAGAAATTTTTTGGGTAGAAATTGATGCATGCTATGAGAAAAGATCTTTACCATTGATTTTAAAAGAACATAAATAAATTTTAGGCAACTCAAAATCAATGGCATGGATCCTCCCTGAGCATGCAACAATTTCCCGTTTGCTGTTTGGAGAACAGAGATGAGAGCAAAATTAGCTATGTTAAGTTTGGTTTGGTTGCAAACTGGCGCACATGCATATACAAAACTCTTGAAACATCGATTTCTTTATGTATTAGTCAGTTTCATTTTTTAATTATCATGATTTCATCATGGTCACCACAACTCCACAGGTCATTAAACTGTTGATAGAATAGCCATGTGGTTAATTGTTTGATATACCATTAGGGAAACCATTTTTGTCCTGCATTTGTTGGTTTGAAGATGTTGCAACTACTGCTATACATGACATATATCTTTGTTTCTGATAGGGGCTTGGCCTTTGAGATGGGCCTTTGATGAGTTAGGAGTTAGTATATAATTTGGGAAGGACAGGGAGTTAGGCAGTTAAGGAATTGAGTGAGAAAAGGCTAGGAGAGTTTAGAGGGTCTTTCTGATTATTCCTGTTAATCTGAACCAGTTTGATCAGTTTCACTTCCCAAAGAATTTCAAGGAATAGGTGAAAGATCTTTCTTTTTTCCCCCCTCTTTTTCACATAATGTAATGTTGTTTGTTTAATCCAGCTGGCTTAGAAACTTAGTCTATTTCAGTCGTCAGTGTTGAATTTGGTTGACTTAACGGTATTCACATGTGCTTATCTGTCCAAAGCGTGAAGTCAAGCGTTTCGTTGATCTCACTGCTGATGAGACTTCTGATTTATGGCTCACTGCACAAAAAGTTGGGATGCAGCTTGAGAGCTACCATAAAGCTTCATCACTCACATTTGCTATCCAAGTAAGATTGAAGTGGAATATGCTCTCTTAACCATTTCTTTTACTAAGTACTTTGGATTAAATTTGTCCTTCTTTAATAAACTTTTGGATTTAATTTATTCTTTAGCCTGTATATTTTATTTGTGGAAGATAATTTATATTTCTTGTTCAGTTCTAGCTGTGTACTTTTTGTCGCAAACTTGCAATCATGTCTTTGGTTACACACTCACCTTTTATATTTTTCTGAATCAGAATTCAGAAATCAGATGGATTCTGACCTATTTTTATTTCCCTGAATCTTTCCTTCAAGTTGTTATATTTTTCCTTTTCACTATTAATGACTCTCATTTACATCCTTATGCTATTATATGAATAATATGATGCTTTCATATGTTTTGCATTGTGGCATTTCAAAATGGTCTAAGGTTTAAGAACTTAATGTCCAAGATTAGCAGTACAAGATGTCTCACTGTTTAGTTATCTTTTCAGCAAAGATTTGTGATAGCTATAATTGTTTTAACAATCCTAGGTCTTGTTTAGTTATCTTTCACTGAGCTTTATTGGTGCTTTGTACTTTTCCTTATCCTTTTCTCTGGACAATTGTGTCGAAGTTATAACTTGTCTAAAGTTCTGTAATTGAGCTCTTTGGTTGAAATTTCCCTACCTTTACGGACTGTGCTTCTTGCCTGATATGCTACTTGCATCTCACAGAACCAACTGAATTATCTTTCTTTACCTCAGGATGGACCCCAAGCAGGACAGACGGTGCCTCATGTTCATATTCATGTTGTCCCGCGGAAAGGTGGCGATTTTGAGAAGAATGACGAGATATATGATGCAGTAGGATATCTTCTTCTCCTGACTATGCTGCAGACTATAATATTGTGATTAATTTGATATATATTCTTTATTTGCCGTTTGTCTTTGGTTCAGATGGATGAGAAGGAGAAGGAGTTGAAAGAAAAGCTTGATTTGGACAAGGAAAGGAAAGACAGAAGCCTACAAGAGATGGCTCAAGAGGCTGATGAGTATAGGAAACTTTTCTGATAACATTTATCTAGAAGCAGAACCAGAATTCTGTCTGCTTCAATTGACACTCTGATTGTCCCAGTGTAGACAATGTAGTGCACTTCCTTCTAGCTACAGATAATTTTTTCACTTACTTTAAGAACTTGGAAGTTGTACTGGACCATACTAGTCACACAAATTCTAGCTATAAGTACAAAAATATCAAGGGATAATGACAATTTGGTTCGGCTCAAACAACTCTTTCCCTTATTCTCTAGTCCCAGGTTTGGCTGGTATTAGTAATATTGGTGTCATAAACCCTTTCTCTTAAAAGCTTTGTTAGGTAGGAACACATAAATAGTTTTATATTTTAACATGTCCCCTCATGCAAGAGTCACTTTGGGTTTAAAATGTGCATAGTACATTTGTCCACCTTATTTTGTGCTAAAATTTAACCCTTTGTATTTAGAGAAATGGGGGTGATAAGGATCAAGCCATATAAATAGTGTAATATATTTGGGAGGATTATACAAATACTATAAAATGTAACAAATAAAATTTAATTTATGCTTTTCCATAAACATGATTAATTTATGATTTTTTGTGTTCATACTGCGAGCAAATAGCCTTAAGCTCAAGATGTATCGCCTTGGTCAGCTTGTCAATTATCATCAAATTATTCATAATTAACAAAAAATTTCTTATTTTACGTCCATGTCAACTGCTATGCACTAACGAAGAAATGCTCGTCCATTATTTGCAATTTTGTAATGTCTTTGTACATTCCCTGTCTGGAAGACCAATTTGTAATTTAAGATCAACATTTCGAGAAGCTAAAACGTACAATAAAGAAAGTGAAGTATCATATTTTTAAAAGGGACAAGGTCTCTATATTGTACAATATTACTGCGAGATTAGTTGTTGTCAATTTTCCAAAATCCTTGTAATGAGAGGTAAATAACCCTAAACTTTGCCATAACAAATTATTCTTTGAGGCATCATGATTTACAAATGTATTTGGTCTGAATTATTTTTAGTTAACAGCAAAGTTTTAAGATAAGGTCAGTTAACAAGATGATTAACTTAACAATAAACAAGTTATTTCTTCTTGACTTAAATTAAATATTCATATAGTTAATCATTCACACATTTTTAAATATTTTTATGAAGACAAAGACGAATGGAGTAAGTAAGAAGAGATTTAAAAAGAAAGAGCAAAGGAAATGACAAAGAAAACAAGGACATAGAATGTCTGCATCTATAAGTTTCAAAGCACAATACAAATTGTAAATCATTTGCCCCTAGCAAATCCTCATTTATTGTTCATCAAGAGCACTATCTCCTCTCTTGATCCTTCCACTAAGGTGAGTAAACAACTAAACTAAATAATCAAAACATTACATGATTACATGTGTTATTATTTCTTCATGCATGTGCAGAATTAATAGTTTTATGTTCAGCTGCAAATTGAGATGGCTCCTGAATACTATGATTTTGGTCCTTACAAGATCCACCATAGTTCAGTGTTCTATACAAGTGATCTTTGTTTTGCCTTTGTCAACCTGCGTCCTGCTGTGCCAGGCATGGTGCTCCCTCAGCTATCTCTATCTTCACTTCTATATATGATGATCATGTTTTAATATCTCTATAATTCAAAGCGACTTAATCTTTCTATTTTTCATTGTTATATATAATAGTTCTTATGTATATATATTCGCATTTATTACGTCGATTAAATGTATATAAAAGTTGTATTAAACGGCTTCTGATTAATATGAAATTTAAAGATGTGATTTATCATATATGGACTTTTAATCAAACTGTGTTTGTCTCTTCTCCAGTTTTCTTTTTTTTTTTTCCTCTTCCAAATTTTACTAGTTTTCATTGGACATGAGGTCATTTTCTGAAATATAATGCATTTGTTCTTTTTCCTTATATATTTGTCAATATGATTAAGGAAATTCTTCCCAACTTAATGTTCCAATTCCAAGGACAGTAAAATTATTGTTTTCTCAGGCCTCGCTAACCCTATTTGTTGATTGATTTCTCTTTTTCTTTTTCTTTTTTTTCCCTTTTGCAGGTCATATCCTTTTTAATGGGATGTTACACATACTGGGTTTTAAGTAAAATTCAAATTGTTTTGTCAGGAGAACTGAAACCAAATTACGGCCTAAAAGATGGCAGTACATATGCTATGACTCCAATCCAGCATAGCTAGTTCTTAAGTAACATCTTACTAACTATCAGCGTAATTGCATGGTTACTAATTAACAACTTTGATAGAAGATCCGTGGGATTAGTATTCACTGATATAGTGTTGTTTCATATATTTATCAACACCCTTAGTGCAATAGTTGTAGTATAACTTGTTTCCACAGAGAATCAACATAACAAGGCCTGCATATGCAGAGAGAAAGAAGCAGCCGCGCTTGATATAATGCTGGTTTCACATTGTTGCTTGCAGAATCAAGAGCCAAGCCTATGTATTTTAGGATCACAAATTATTTTACATAATGTAAAGTCCAGTTTAGTTGGCTATGAAGCTGAATTTTGTTGACTTAACAGTATTTACATGTGCTTATCTGTCCAAAGCGAGAAGCGAAGCGTGTTGCTGATCTCACTGCTGATGAAATTACTGATCTGTGGTTCATAGCACAGAAAGTCGGTAGGCAGCTTGAGAGCTACCATAATGCATCATCACTTACATTTTGCATCCAAGTAAGTCAATTGAAGGAGAGCTTAATGATGTGATTGTACAAACTAACTAAAGTTATATTCTTTCAGTTTTAACTTTAAACATAACAATGATTTGAACATGGAAAATACTGGATATATAGTCAGAACTTTGTAATTTGTTGCTAGAATGATTTGACTTCGTTTTTAACCTATGGATTGATGAGTTATCACCGCCATTTTGACTTGTGTATCCACCATTCTTAAATCTTGGTAAATTCTGACAATGATTCTATCTTGATAACTCTGGTTGTGAAACATTACTCGTTGAACATAGAGGTCTTTTGTTTAATGTGATTATCTAACAGTGAAACAGAACTCCCTTGGATGCTATGGTTCTGCAATTGGCAAACCTAACCAATTGATCTTTCTGAACCTTAGGATGGACCTCAGGCAGGGCAGACGGTAACTCATGTTCATATCCATATCCTTCCGCGGCGAAGTGGTGATTATGAGAACAATGATGACATTTATGATGATGTAGGATGGAAACTTCTACTTTAGTTCATAATGATTTGGCTGTTTTATGTTGCTAATTCTAATCCTGTGACTTTGGTTTGATGCATATCCTTTGTTGGGGATGTTTGTTAATGGTGCAGACAAATGAAAACGAGGAGTTGCAAAGAAAGCTTGAGGTGGATAAAGAGAGGAAAGAAAGGAGCCTTGAAGAAATGGCTCAAGAGGCAGATGAATACAGAAAATTTGTCATTTGATAATTTAAGTGGCAGTAGAAATAAAATAGGAAAAGTTACCAAAAGTCTAGGAAAAAAAAAATATAGACAATAAAGAAACACATGGTGATTCTGTGTTTGATGATAAACGCTTTATATTCTAGGCAAATACAATCATAAACTAGCAAATCAAAATAGGATTACACGCTTGTTTGGTTTACATTTTCTCCAAAAGCAAAATAAAAGGGAAAAAAAATCCCATTGCACTTTTTTACAAGGTAACAAAAATTGTTACTCCTCCCAAAATACTAGGTCTTCCAAAAGTTAAAACAAAGATGCTTTACACAGTTTGGTGGTGCTGAACAAAAGTCCAATGGAAGGCTCATTCAGTCATTCCCATCTTCAAGCTAATGGCTTCTGCGCTTCTAGCCTTTGCACGACCTGCCTCAATTTTCAAATGAGTTGTAGCCATGATGATGCCCATGATATTTTCCTCCTCATCTCTTATTTCTACAGAAAAATTAAATCAGGAAACATTGATAAATTGTTGAATGATGATGTCTGGCAATTGACTTAATGCGCCTTTGGCAACCATGCTTATAATCCAAAGAGAGATTTTGTTTTTAGAACAAAAGTTACTTTGAAATAATTTGTAATGTTTGAATAAAAAATAAATAAATGGATTATAAATGAAAATCATAATTGTAATCATATACGCATAACAATAGCTTGCAATTATAAGAAAACTTTTGAAATTTTTTTGCCATAAGTAGAAGCTAATTATTTTATAATTATGATATTTTTACCAAATTAACGCTAAATATCAAACATTACATAATATAAATATATCATATACCCATTTTAATAATTTATCTTACAAAAACAATTTTTTTACAATTTAAACAAAACACATCACTTTGAAATTACTTTTAAATCAATACGCCCAAATATAAAATTGATTTTTACATAATGGATTATATAAAAAGAAACAACTATACTTATAATCAATTGTTGAAATAATTTTAATCTCATGGCTAATCTAGACACATCTTTAATTAATTAACACTTGTTTATGGTTATGCTACCTCAAGGTTTATTTCTAGCAGTACTGAGGGCACGTTTTTGATTTTATGGAAATCTTCTCCTCCTCTCTTGATCCTCTCTGTAAATGCCGGTGGCATGTCACTAATTTGCAATTCTTGAAGTGAATCTAAGAATTTTATTCCTTCGGGAAGAGTCTTCAAGTTGACACAAAAGTAAAGTTGTAAAAAGTGAAGATGAGGCAAGGCTCCTTCCTCAATGATCCATTTCTTGAGGTGCTCTTCCTGGCTAAGGACAAGAGATTGTAGGCATGGGAAACTATTCTTGGGGAACATGATTGCATCTCTCTTCAATGCTGAATGCAAGTGCAACACCCTTAAGTTGGGAAGCTTCCCTAGATGGGGCATAGGGTCTTCAACAAAATTTGAGTAATATAACTTTAACATGTTCATATGGTGAAAAATTTGGGACCTTTCTGGTAAATCCAACACCAATGGCCCTGAAAGTTTCAGTTTGTGAAGATGGGGAAAAGTTGCTGCTACTTCTGTTATCTCAATGGCATCTGCTCTCCAATGCCCAAAGCACATTGATAAAGATTGAAGCTTAGTGAATGTTATGTTGGGTGGTCTTTTCAACATCTGAACAAGACGCTCGAACTGATAATTATATGATGATCTTAACTTCAATTTCCTAAGATTGGGAAGCCCTACTAGCTCCTCTATTTTCACATAATCTAATGGAAAGTTCACTAATGTCTGGAGATTTCTAAGGTGACTCAGCTTAATGTCTCGTGATCGGAAACATAATATTCTTGGTGGAAGATATAAGGGACGCAATTGGTGCATGTTCTCAAGAATATTTGGCACTTCGCACCCCTTTGAACTAAAATCAATTCGATCCAATTTCAACGTTAACAACCGACTCAACTTACCTAAAGATGGTGGCAACTCCTCTACCAAACCTGATCCCATATCCAATAGCCTTAAATGAACTAAGTCACCAATCTCTTTAGGAAGTTTAGGACAAACCTTGACATCATCAAGATATAGGAGTCTAAGGTACTTCAAATGTCTAGCCATGGAAACTAGTTGTGAGTCATCTATCATGACTTGGTTCATTTTAATAGAGAACCACAAAAGACTCCGTATGTGAGCATATCTTTCAGAATTCAAGCAAAGGTCTTGGCTTGACTTTTTCATATAGAAAACAAGTCGGCGAAATTTTCCAATTGCTGTTGATTGGGTTAATTCTTCATCATTTCCATCTTCAAAATACCTAGCATGGAAAAAGTTCTCCTTCTTGGCCTCTTGGATGCATAAGTCTCTCATAAGGTCATGAAGGCGACAACTTTTAATCCTTCCAGTTGGACTCCACTTCTCAACTTGAATCATGCACCTTGATGCCAAATCCTCCAAGAATGTGTGAGCAATGTCTTCCACTTCAATCATTGGTTCTTCCCCTATGCTTCCCTTTGGAATTATACCTTCGGCCACCCAAATATTGATGATAGTATTGGCAGGTATGATTAAATCCTCTGGAAAGTGGCTAAAATGGAGGAAACAATGTTTCAATAGAAAAGGCAAATCATGATAACTCAAGGCTAGCAAACTCATTACTCCAAGCTCCGTCATTCCATTATCTATGCCACTCAAGTGTGAAAGCATATTATTATAAACCATAGTCCAGTCATGAATTGATGTCTTGGTTCTGAGATTTCCTCCAAAAGCTTTAATGGCCAATGGCAATCCATCACATCTATTAACAATTTTTCTCCCCAGCTCCTCCAACTTTTCATCAAATGTGAATCCTGCAAATTAGGATATCTAGAATGAAAACCATATAACATGAACGTGCAAATTAAGTACTGGTTGTTATTTTAAGCAGTGAATATATTTTATCATTGTAGCACAAAAATAAATAATAGGACATTATAATACCCCTGTCTACATATGGTATGAGTAAGAAAACATTAAAAAAGAGTATTGATATTTAATTTGTATCAGAGCAATGCATACGGAAAACATAACCAAAATTTCTAAGCAAAGAAACATAGTTGTGTTTGGATAAAATACAGGATGGATAATTAGTAATATGAGGGTGAAGAATCATGTCACATAATTCTGGTAAAATGTCTTATGAAGATGAGTAAATGTTGGGCTTAGGGACTGATTTATAGCGTAATTAGATGATACCAATATGTAGCAATAAGCACCAAAATAAATTTAATAGAATTAAATCTACCAATCGACGCAGCGCAGCGATAATAAATATGTGCAAAGCAAAAAAAAAAAACAAAGAAAGAAGTAGACACTAAATTTTAATATGGAAATCCCTCAATATCGGAGGAAAAACCACGGAACAGATTCCGAAAAATATTTCACTATATTCAAGATAATTATAAAATATATTTTTCACACTCTTACACCCAAGAGATAAATATAATGTGTGTCAGTGAGAACCCTCCTATTCTAATATGACAATTTTGCAGTATCAAAGAGTAATAGAGATAATACCTAAAATATTTCCAATATATATACCAACATCCTGCATTCACTGAAATTTACTGACTCTTTATTTTTTTCTCTCATTCTAAGATAATAACACACTCTTTATGTATTATCTTCGTTACGCAACTCTCTAATTTTCTCGCTACTTCGTTCTGTGTTTGAAACAAATGAATCACCTCTATTTATAGAGTTTTGTGTAAATGCACTGCAAATGATTTTAGCACCGAAATCTCTTAATGTGTGGCCAGTAAATTTTATTGTTCACGCATGAATATTTGTCTCGCTCCTTTTTCTTTTATTTCACGTGGCGGCTGGACCCCACAGTAAAATCAGTTTCATCATCCAATAACAAATGTCAAAATAATTCCTAAATATCAATTCTAATATTGAAGTAATACGTCAATAGTTCAATGTGCATTTTGTGACATGGAATAACCATTTGGCATATCTGTTAGTTAATCAAGCCAATTTACTCTTTCAAATCATTGTTCACCCACTCTCCAGCTTAATTTCAAGATGAATCATAAATAACATTCTTTGTCTAATTAATTTACTTCATGAGTGTTCAAATACCAGTGGAAATAGAAAGAAAAAGAAAATTACCATTGGAAGTTGAAGAGTTATACCTTCCTCCCTGCGATGAATTGCAACACTAAGAAACAGCTCCCAGCCTTGGGATTCATTCAAGCATCTTGGTGAGTGGATGAAACAATGTGGATCTACATGCAAAGCCACATCCTTGTTCCTTGTTGTGAGCAGTATTTTGCTGTGTCTGTTAGCCTCAGGAAACCCAGCACACAAGGATTCCCAAGCTTCCTTGGTCCAAATGTCATCAAGTACTACCAAGCATTTTTCGTTCATCAGCAATTGATAGAGCTCCTTTGCTATCTCATCATCTTTGAGTTCAGAAAACAACCTTCTCTTTTTCCAACTTGGAGATGTGAGATTGATCAATATTCCTTCCCATGTATCTCTTGTATTACAGTGCCGTGATATACTCCCCCAAGCAAGGCATTTAAAATGGCTCCTAACTCTTATGTTGTGATAAACCTTTTTGGCAAGAGTTGTCTTTCCTATCCCACCCATACCGCATATGGAAACTGCCCGGGATCGCAATGTTCCATCAATCAATTGCGTGGCTATTTTCTCAGCATCTTCCTCGAGTCCAATAACATGTTGCTCAGCTAGATGAGAGTAAGACCTTCTTCGCATTGGTTACAATTCCTGTCGGGTTCCTCTGTCACCCGCTTCTCTTATGCTGCCATAGGTCTGCAGCCTCCTTCCTAGTTCATTGATGCTGCCTGTGAATTCATCAATTTTTGAGGCAACATTCCAAGAATTGAGCATTCTTCTCAATTTGGATTCTTTAGCTTTAGCTGCAAAGGCATGGGACTCGATAAAATCTTCTGCATCGTGAGCGAGGTCTTTAATTTCAGCAACCAGGTTCTGTATTATTCTATTATCGCGGTGTGGCCAAGCATCAGCCTCTTTTAAGAAGCCTTGCATCCATATGAGCTCTCTCTGAAGGCGTTGGATGTTGTCTCTAACGCTTGTTAAGGAGCCTGCTTTCTCCAGTAACAGGTCCCCAAGCCTTTCAACCACAAAGGAAACAACAGCCTCAGCCATTAGAAAAACTCTTTTAGCAAAGAGCAATGAGGGCAAAAGGTCTCTTTGTTCTCTGTTGGATTTGTAAACTAAAAAGCTTCAAAGATGAGAAACTATTGCCTAGTTACCTTAATGGGATTTTTAGTTGTCTACTTTTGCGCAAAGATGAGAAAGCACTGACTTTGTGTGAAATCATTGACTTCAGCACAGGGGGAAGCTGTTGCGAAGTTTACACCGATATGATGGCATATTCTTGTGAGGAATGATGGCTTGTTTTTTTTGGATAGTTTTGAGTTAAATCGACATGTAATAATTATATACTATGATAGTCAAAGTGTCATTCATCTAGCTAAAAACCCACTCTATTATGAAAGGACTAAATATATTGATATTAGACTTTATTTTATCATAGAAACCATCAACAATGGTACAATTCCAGTTTAGAAGATAGCCACAACAAAAAAATTCAGCTGACATAATGACAAAATTGTTATCAATTGACAAGTTCAAGCTGGATTTGGTCAGTATTTGCTGAAGTTGAAAAATATTGCAAAATACAAAGCAAGATGGAAAATTGTCACAAATGATGGCTTGTTTTTTCTCTCAATGTAAAAAAGGTGAGAGAGAAATTTGCACACTAGTCTATCTAATTAGGTAGAATATAGTCCAGGAAACAAACAGGTAAGTTACTGAATATGCATTAATTGACCAACAAACGATTGGTCGGGTGATAAAATTTTAACGTATAATGAAAGGTACAATAAATCAACTTAGGTCATTTTCAAAATGAATGTATTGTCGGCATGTGGAACGGACATTGCGAGTTCGAGAGGATAGACCAATTAGCAGTATGCTCTGTTTGGTATACGCTGATTTCAACATTCATGTGTTAATCTTCAACTTTGACCAGAAAAAAGAAAAGTAAAATAAAATAAGAAAAAATAAAAAGTTACACTAACCCCCTTATATCCTTTAAAATTTAGTGTATTACACTTAACATTTCTCAATTTTATCAAATTATTACTTATCTCCATACTAATTTTTTAAGTTAAGTGGCAAAAAAAAGATAATATGATATATATATATATATATATATAATTATAATATTTTAATAATATTTAACACATTAATTAAATAAAATATTTTTTATCATATGAAAATTAAACTTATACTTATGAATAATGATAAAATAAAAGAGGTACTTTGGTAATGAAACTTATCATTATGACTAATAATCAAGGAAGAGAGAATCAGACCGAGTATCGAACCGGTCAGGACACTGATTTAAAGATTTATTGTTCCAACCGGGATTCAATCGAAATATTTTATATATAATATCTAGACCTAAAATAACACTTAAATACGATTTAATTTATGACAATGAAATGACAACATCTATCATTACACTCTACCTACTTCCTGTGACTCTCACTCTCTCTCTCTCTCTGATTAATTTTCCACGGTTTCACCCATTTCCCTCTCCTTTCTTCTTGGTTCTTTCCACGGTTCCACCCCTTCCTTCTCCTTTCCTTTTGGTTATGTTTTCCATTGTTGTTAACAAGTTACTAGAGGCTGCTCCCTTTCCTTTCTTCTTGGTTCTTTTCTCCAATGTTGCTAACAAGGTACCAGACTATGGATGCTTGTACTTCCAGAAACGAAAACTTCCAAAACCAACGCAATGATTGGCGGTGAGCCAAACCAGAGGCGGAGAGGCACAAAGCAGCGGTGAAGCAATAGTGCCATTTTTCTCCCTTTTTCCTTTTTTTTCTGGGTCAAATACTGAACCGCAAACCTGCTAGAACCGGACCAGTTCATGGGTTTTGATCGGTTCTTGACCGGTTCTAAGTCCCTCCGATTCTAAGCACTCAAATGGACCAGCTAGGTGACCGATTCCCGGTTAATCTGGTCGGTCCGGTGCGGTTCTCTCTTCACTACTAATAATAATAAAAAAGAGATATTTTGGTTAGTATACATGTCAAATATTGTCAAAATATTATAATTTTGTAACTAATAATCATGTATATATAAGCTATGACCTTTTTTAGTCATTTAAATTAATGAATTAATATTTATAAGGAAGTTCAATGTAATTTTAGCAAACCTCAAGGGAGCTCAGTAATAGTTTTATAAAATAGAGGAAAACTGGTGTAATTAAACTAAATATGTGGAAAGGAGAGTATAAACTACGTAAAGAACAATGTGTCAATCTTCTACCACCACAAAGAACTATTATTGAGAACATGAATTTGCCTGATTTATTATAATTCAAGAAGTGAAATGTTTATATCTTATTTTTAGTATAGTAATTTACACTCACCTTCCTTGAAGTTTAGTGTAATTACACTCAACACCTCTCTATTTTACAAAATTGTCATTGACCTCCCCTTAGGTTCACTAAAATTACACTACCTTTTCTATAAATACTAGTTCGTTAATTTAAGTGAGAAAGAAAAATAATATAGAATACATATATAATTATTAATTAAAAAAAGAGGTATTTTGGTTAGTATACATGCCAAATATTGTCAAAATATTATGATTTTATCATTAATAATTATGTATATACAACATATTATCTTTCTTTGTCACTTATGTTAGCGAACTATCATATACAGGGTAGGTCAATGTAATTTTAGTGAACCCCATAAGAGGTCAATGATTGTTTTACAAAATAAAGGGGTGTTGAGTGTGATTAAACTAAACCTCAAGGGAGGTTAGTGTATTTTTCTCTTATTATTATTATGAGAGTAAAAGGAATAAAATTTTGCCATTAAATCTAACATGAATATAGTAAAGTTAAAACATAAAATTACGTAACTTTTTAGAATTATCCATATAACCATTAATAAACTTTCAATCTTAACAATTTATATATAGTTATACAATCCAAAATTACTCATTTCCATCACAAGAAAATTATTTCTCTCACTTGAGTTCCTCTAAATATGTACACACACCATGTGAGATGAGTGATTTACTGGTGACAGTAACAAATTTCAGAGTAAATGGATCCCCTCACCTTATACATGTAAGGCGAAATGAACAACAAAGTTATTTCAACATCTATCTATCTCAAAATACTTAAGCACCTCACTCACAAACACATAAGGTCCACTATTTTCTTTTTCTTTCAACTTTTTCTCTCTCTATCACTCCTCTCATATCATGTGGGTGTTTACACCCATTTGGGGTGTTGAAAAAAGATTTCTCGGGGACAGAAAACGCACCAACATTTTGTGATTGTCAGTTTGTCTATGTCATGTAACTCAATTATTGTAGTCACCCCATGGTCAAATTTGATTGACATGGTGCTGGTGATTTTTTCAACTACCTTGTTATCTTCTGTACTCTCTCTATATATATACTCTCATCTTATTGACAAAGTTAGTGGCATGAAAAAAAATACTGTTCAACAGTCTCTAATTTGGACATTTCATACTTTTCATATTCTCTATGTAAAGACCACAATTTAGATTTTTGCAAATTATTTATACCTTTATAAGACTATTTTAAAGTATCTCATGCTTTTTTGATAGTTTGGCATTAACAATTTTACAAAACACCAGATAATCCACTCTCTGATGGATTTGTGATAGCACCAATTGGTCTGTCTTTGTTTGCTTGATATGCTCCTTTTTGAATGTTTGGTTTAACAAAACTCCAAATATTGTGAGCTTTTAAATAGGTGCATATTAAAGTTTTCCAATAATAATAATAATCAAGTTTCCATCTAATTTGGGATCGGACAAAACAATATTATAATTGTTTGTCATACTGACTCTAAAAAAAAAACTGTATAAGATCACTCTTCATTCCTCACAAATTCTCAAAAGAACTTGGCGCTAGATTTAACCTACTCTAATACCAACATGATAAAAAACACAGTCACTTACAAATATTATGACAATAGAAGCTTAAAGAGTAAGAATAATACTATGAAATTTTATTCAATTGATTAATCTTATAACTACACACACAAACTTAACAATTTTTCTCACTGACTTAACCACACACAACCATGTGGAAATGGAAGCCTTTTATAGGCTACAAACATGAATAAAAAACAAAAACAAACAACTACCAAATTGAGTTATGCACGTGGCCACTAAATGCTATATTAAATCATAAATCATATTTTTTCATGCTTTGGATTTTGTGTCTCTAGCTTTATGGGCTGTGTAGGACGGCTATAGTATAAGCCGGAGATTTTGAAGCATGCAACAACACCTTGATTCTTGGCATCCTTGGTTTAATTTTTGGTTTGACAATTCTTCCCATCTTAACTCTTTTTTTTTCCTTTTGCAGGTCATATCCTTTTTAATGGGGTGTTATACACACTGGGTTTTAACTAAATTTCAAATTGTAGCACTGATTTGTTAGAAGAACTAAAACCAAATTAAGGCCTAAAAGAAGATGGCACTACATATGCTATGACATTCCGATCCAGCACAGCTAGCTTTGTTGTAACATCTCCCTGAATCTAGATATCAACATAATTGCAATGGTTACTAATTAACAACTTTGATAGAAGATCCGAGTGATTAGTATTTGTTTGATATAAAACCATTAACTTGTCTCCATCCACCAGCTTAAACTTTTGACATGGATGGTCAATAACAGTATCTACTGATATAGTGATGTTTCATATATTTAACACTTAGTTATATAACTTGTTTCCACAGAGAATCAACATAACAAGGCCTGCATATGCACTTTGATACCCCCTATGCAGAGAGAAAGAAGCAGCCACACTTGATATAATGCTGGTTTCACATTGTTACTTGCAGAATCAAAAGCCTAAAGTCTATGCATTTTAGGATCACGAATTATTTTACATAATGTAAAGTCTAGTTTAGTTGGCTATGAAGCTTAATTTTGTTGACTTAACGTTATGTACATGTACTTATCTGTCCAAAGCGAGAAGCGAAGCGTGTTGTTGATCTCACTGCTGATGAAATTACTGATATGTGGTTCATAGCACAGAAAGTCAGTAGGCAGCTTGAGAGCAATGCATCATCACTTGCATTTTGCATCCAAGTCAATTGAAAGAGAGCTTAGTGATGTGATTGTACAAATTGTTTATGGTAAATTTGTTCGGCTAAGTTTAAATAATAAACTAGGCCAAGAAGCAAAAATACCTTGATCCCAAATTGTCAGACGAATTTCACCAAGGAGGAGAATCTGCCCCTTGATTATGGGTTTTCCAAATACTCAAGAAAATACAAGTTTTGGACTATGATTGATAATAAAATTATGATTTATTGATGATAAAAACGAAGTACAATATCAACAACAACACGACTGAAACATGGAAACTGAGATTACAAAGTGGAAAAACTATCTAAACTACACCTAGAACAAAAGTTTTAAAAGAAAAAAGTTGTAAAGATTTGTGTATGCTTGACTTGTCATGTCTTTCTCTTCTTTTTCCGCCTTTTTATAATGATTACTGAAGCCTCAAATCGATTCTCATAACAAAGGTGGTTACCACGGCTTACTGTGAGTAAGTCCAGCTATAAGGAACAATAGTTGTTCCCTCTCTTAATCCTTCACGGCTAAAGTAGCCGTTACCATATTCAAACTCCTTTAATCAGTTAACACAGCTCCACGATCATCCTGTAGTATCGTCAGTTCCAGCAGTAACTGTTCCCGCTCTAAGCTCCAACTCATATCCATCGTGGCTTCATTAACTTAACTGATGTCACATGTACGCTACGGCTAATAACTTCCATATCATATTGTTAACTGTTCGTACCCTCTTGCCACGGCTCTTTTAAACTAGCCAGCTGAGATGATCTAAATAAAATAACCGTAGCGATTTGAGACTCAAAGTAATATCCAGCCCAACTTCTTCGTATCAGTCATAGGCCCATTTTAGCTTTGACCTATTAATCTTCTTCCACTTTTAATTTGGTGGTAACACAAACCAACTAAAGTTATGTTCTTTTTGTTTTAATTTTAAATATAACAATTATTTCAATATGGAAAATACTAGATAGTCAGAACTTTGTAATTTGTTGCTAGAATGATTTGAGGTCGTTTTTAACCTATGGATTGATGAGTAATCACCGCCATTTTGACTTGTGTATCCACCATTCTTAAATCTTGGTAAATTCTGTCAACGATTCTATCTTGATAACTCTGGTTGTGAAACATTACTCTTTGAACATAGAGCTCTTTTCTTTAATGTGATTATATAAGAGTGAAACGGAACTCCCTTGGGTGCTATGGTTCTACAATTGGCAAACCTAACCAATTGATCTTTCTGAACCTTAGGACGGACCTCAGGCAGGGCAGACGGTACTTCATGTTCATATCCATATCCTTCCGCGGCAAGGTGGTGATTATGAGAACAATGGTGGTGATTATGAGAACGATGATGACATTTATGATGATGTAGGATGGAAACTTCTACTTTAGTCTATAATGATTTGGCTGTTTTATGTTGCTAATTCTAAAACTGTGACCTTGGTTTGATGTATATCCTTTGTTGGGGATGTTTTTTAATTGTGCGGATAAATGAAAAGGAGGAGTTGCAAAGAAAGCTTGAGATGGGTAAAGAGAGCAAAGAAAGGAGCCTTGAAGAAATGGCTCAAGAGGCAGATGAATATAGAAAATTTGTAATTTGATCATTTAAGTGGCAGTAGAATAAAAAAGGAAGAGTCACCAAAAGTCTAGAAAAAAAAATATAGACAATAAAGAAACACATGGTGATTCTGTGTTTGATGATAAGCATTTTATCAAGAGTTCTTTGTTGGTGATTTTCTTAATAAAATCATGTTGCTTGAAGTCTCCCTATATCTCATGTATTTCTTGGCAATCAAAGAAGAACTTGTTTATTGCTTTGGAACTTTGGGTTGTACACCTGTACTGAACCTTAATGCAAGTTTTTTAACTCAAGTCTTTTGGAAATTTCTTATGATTTATATTTAAATATTTGCTGTTGTATAGCAAAATGAAACTCATGGCACTATTATTTTCTATCTCATGTTAGACTTGGTATTTCCCTGCTAGAGATGCAATCAAAGGAGTATTGGGAAAACCATATATTGATATGAATTTATGTTTTTTTTTTTTAATTTTCAGTGCACGTGATTTTTTATCAACAGAGATTATCAAATAACTATTTAATAACAGAATTCTTACTTGACAAAGAGATGGACCTCTTAATTTTCTGTCCTCATATGTATAAACCTACTATCCTATCCCTATCTCTTTCTCAATCACTTTTCCTACCAAGCCTCAATACAAATAATGAAAGTAAGTTTTAGGATATTATAGAAATTCCCAAGGAATATATATATGGGGACTAAGTAAATGAATCAATCATATGTAAAATAAGAACTTTGTAGGCTTAAGGATTTTATAAAATCAACATAGGGGGCTAGTGATTTGGAGAATTAAATTTCGAATTTTATTATATCCAAAAAATAAATAAAATAAATTTCAGCTTACCAAGCTGAGGCAGTTGTTAGATTTCTATTGAACTGAGCTACCTACCCACCAAGCGGGGATAGCTCAGTTGGGAGAGCGTCAGACTGAAGATCTGAAGGTCGCGTGTTCGATCCACGCTCACCGCAATTTTCTTGTCTTTTTCATTGTTGTTTTAACATTTTTGGTACTGTAAATATCCGTAATAAATTTAAATAACAATTTCTATTTTTCTTTTCCAATTTTCACGTCAAAATAAAACCAATAATGGGCCACTCATGTGAAGTCAAGCCTAGCTCAGCTGGCTGAGGCCCATATATAAGGCCCAGGCCCAGAACCCTGTCTCATGGTGGAAGCAGTGGCGGGAGCAATATCCGTGTACCGTAGTAATCGATTAATCATGTCACTAATTTACCGGGCTTCGAGATTTGATTAGTGTGCAGTTTCCCTTCCACCAAGGACACTATGCACAAGGTACCCTAATTACCTTCTTCTAGACCTCAATTACGTCCTTCGTTTATTTGCTTTCATAGAAGAAGGAAAAGGACGATAATGTGCATTATTTTTTGTGACTTTAGTTCCATCACTTATTTTACCATTATTGTAAGATAACTTTGATACCCAAATTTTGGATTTCCATTTTGGTCTGTGTGGATTTATTTTTTTTTTCCTGTTGCGTTTTGAGAAGAAAAAGTGAATTTTGCAATGGCAAAGAAAGCCGATTGGTTGTACATAGGTGTACCAACGTTTTTGTAGTTCGTTTCTCTTTTCTTTTTTTTTTTGTTTGCTGTTGTTGTTGTATGAAAACTTTGATACCCACATTTTTTTTACTAGAGTAAAACCCAGTGCTGAAACTTTTATTCTAGGCAAATACAATCATAAACTAGCAAATCAAAATAGGATTACACACTTGTTTGGTTTACATTTTCTCCAAAAGCAAAATGAAAGGAAAAAAAAACTCATTGCACTTTTTTTTTACAAGGTAACAAAAATTGTTACTTCTCCCAAAATACTAGCTCTTCCAAAAGTTAAAACAAACATGCTTTACATAGTTTGGTGTTGAACAGAAATCCAATGGAAGGCTCATTCAGTCATTCCCATCTTCAATCAAGCTAATGGCTCCTGCGCTTCTAGCCTTTGCACGACCTGCCTCATTGTCAAGTGAGTTGTAGCCATGCCCATGATATTTCCCTCCTCATCTCTTATTTCTACAGAAAAATTGAATCAGGAGACATTGATAAATTATTGAATGATGATGTCAGGCAATCGACTTAATGCGCCTTTGGCAACCATGCTTATAATCCAAAAAGAGATTTTGTTTTTAGAATAAAAGTTACTTTGAAATAATTTGCAATGTTTGAATAAAAAATAAGTAAATGGATTATAAATGAAAATCATAATTGTAATCATATACGCATAACAATAGCTTGCAATTATAAGCAACCTTTTGAAATTTTTTTGCCATAAGCAGAAGCTAATTATTTTATAATTATGATATTTTTGCCAAATTAACCCTAAATATCAAATATTACATAATATAAATATATCATATACCCATTTTAATAATTTATCTTACAAAAGCAATTTTTTTTTTTACAATTTAAGCAAAACACATTACTTTTAAATTAATACATCAAAATATAAAATTGATTTTTACATAATTGATTATATAAAAAAAACAATTATACTTGCAATCAATTGTCGAAATAATTTTAACATCAAGACACATCCTTTAACTAATTAACATTTTGTTGGCGGTTATGCTATACCTCAAGGTTAAATTCTAGAAGTATTGATGGCACGTTTTCGATTTTATGGAAATCTTCACCACCTCTCTTGATCCTCTCTGTAAATGCTGGTGGCATGTCACTAATTTGCAGTTCTTGAAGTGAATCTAAGAATTTTAATCCGTCGGGAAGAGTCTTCAAGTTGACACAAAAGTAGAGTTGTAAAAAGGCAAGACGAGGCAAGGCTCCTTCCTCAATTGTCCACTCCTTGAGGTGCTCTTCCTGACTAAGGACAAGAGATTGTAGGCATGGGAAACTATTCTTGGGGAACATGATTGCATCTCTCTTCAATGCTGAATGCAAGCGCAACACCCTTAAGTTAGGAAGTTTTCCTAGATGGGGCATAGGGTCTTCAACAAAAATTGAGTAATATAACTTTAACTTGGTCAGCTGGCGAAAAATTTGGGACCTTTCTTGTAAATCCAACACTAGTGGCCCTGAAAGTTTCAGTTTGTGAAGATGGGGACAAATTGCTGCTACTTTTGTTATCTCAATGACATCTTCTCTCCAATGCCCAAAGCTTAATGATAAAGACTGAAGCTTATTGAATATTATGTTGGGTGATGCATTCAACATCTTAACAAGACGCCTGAACTCATAAATATCTAATGATCTTAACTTCAATTTCCTAAGACTAGGAAGCCTTACTAGGTCCATTATTTTCACATAACCTAATGGAAAGTTCACCAATGTTTGCAGATTTCTAAGATGACTCAGCTTAATGTCCCTTGATTTGAAAGATAATATTCCTTGATTTGAAAGATAATATTCTTGGTGGAAGATATAAGTGACGCAATTGGTGCATGTTCTCAAGAATATTTGGCATTTCACACCCCTCTGAACTAAGATCAATTCGATCCAATTTCAAAGTTAACAGTCGAATCAACTTGCCTAAAGATGTTGCAACTCCTCTACCAAAATTGATCCCATATCCAATAGCCTTAAATGAACCAAGTCACCAATCTCTTCAGGTAGTTTAGGACAAACCTTGACATCATCAAGATATAGGAGTCTAAGGTACTTTAAATGTTTGGCCATGGAAACTAATTGTGCGTCATTTATCATGACTAGGTTGATATTAATAGAAAACCATAAAAGACTCCGTATGTGAGCATATCTTTCATAATTCAAGCAAAGGTCTTGGCTTGACTTTTTCATATAGAGGATAAGTCGGCGAAATTTTCTAGTTGAGGTTGCTAGGGTTGATGCTTCATCATTTTTGTCTTCAAGATACCTAGCATGGGAAAAGTTCTCCTTCTTGGCCTGTTGGATGCATAGGTTTCTCATAAGGTCATGAAGGCGGAAACTTTTAATCCTTCCAGTTGGACTCCATTTCTCGACTTGAATCATGCACCTTGATGCCAAATCCTCCAAGTATGCATGTGCAATGTCTTCCACTTCAATCATTGATTCTTCTCCTATGTTTCCCTTTGGAATTATACCTTCGGCCACCCAAATATTAATGATAGTATTGGCAGGTATGATAATATCCTCTGGAAAGTGGCTAAAATGGAGGAAACAATGTTTCAATGGATAAGGCAAATCATGGTAACTCAAGGCCAGCAAACTCATTACTCCAAGCTCTGCCATTCCATTATCTATACCACTCAAGTGTAAAAGCATATTATTATAAACCATAGTCCAGTCATGAATTGATGACTTGGTTCGGAGATTTCCTCCGAAAACTTTAATGGCCAATGGCAATCCACCACATCTATTAACAATTTTTCTCCCCAACTCCTCCAAATTTTCATCAAATTTGAATCCTGCAAATTGGGGTATCTAGAATGAAAACCATATAAAATGAACGTACAAATTAAGTACTGCTTGTTATTTTAAGCAGTGGATATATTTGATCCTTGTACCACAAAAGTAAATAATAGGACATTATAATACCCCTATCTACATATGGTAAGAGTAAGAAAACATAAAAAAAGAGTATTGAGATTTAATTTGTATCAGAGCAATGCATACGGAAAATATAATCAAAATTTCTAAGCAAAGAAACATAGTTGTGGCTGGATAAAATGCAGGATGAATAATTAGTAATATGAGTGTGAAGAATCATGTCACATCTTTCTGGAAAAACATCTTTTGAAGATGAGTAAAATCAGTTTCATCTTTCAATAACAAATGTCAAAATAATTCCTAAATATTGGTTCTAATATTGGAGTAATTCTTCAATAGTTCAATGTCCATTTTTCGACATTGAATAACCATTTGGCATATCTATTAGTTAATCAAACCAATTTCACTCTTTCAAATCGTTGTTCACCCACTCTCTAGCTTAATTTCAAGATGAATCATAAATAACCTTCTTTGTCTAATTAGTTTACTTCACGAGTGTTCAAATACCTGTGGAAATAGAAGGGGAAAAAAATACCATTGGAAGTTGAAGAGTTATACCTCCCTCCCTGTGATGAATTGCAACACTAAGAAACAGCTCCCAGCTTTGGGATCCACTCAAGCATCTTGGCGAGTGGATGAAACAATCTGGATCTACATGCAGAGCCACGTCCTTGTTCCTTGTTGTGAGCAATATTTTGCTATGTGTGTTAGCCTCAGGAAACCCAGCACACAAGCATTCCCAAGCTTCCTGGGTCCAAATGTCATCGAGTACTACCCAACATTTTTCGTTTATCAGCAATTGATAAAGCTCCTTTGCCATCTCATCTTCACTGAGTACAGAATAGTACCACCTTTTTCTTCCACTTGGAGATAGGAGATTGATCAATATGCTTTCCCATATATCAACCACCTTATGGTGTTGTGATACACACACCCAAGCAAAGCATCTAAAATGCCTCCTAACTCTTGTGTTGTGGTAAACCTTCTTCGCAAGAGTTGTCTTCCCTATCCCACCCATGTCGCATATGGAAACTGCCCGGCATCGCAATGTTCCATCGATCAATTGTGTGGCTATTTGCTCAGCATCTTCCTCAAGTCCAATAACATGTTGCTCAGCTAGATGAGAGTAAGACCTTCTTCGCATTGGTTGCAATTTCTGTCGGGTTCCTGATCTGTCACCCGCTTCTCTTATGCTGCCATAGGTCTGCAGCCTCCTTCCTAGTTCATTGATGCTGCCTGTGAATTCATCAATTTTTGAGGCAACATTCCAAGAATTGAACATTCTTCTCAGGGTGGATTTTCTAGCTGCGAAGGCATGAGACTCGATAAAATCTTCTGCATCGTGAGCGAGGTCTTTAATTTCAGCAACCAGGTTCTGTATTATTCTATTATCGCGGTGTGGCCAAGCATCAGCCTCCTTCAAGAAGCCTTGCATCCATATTAACTCTCTTTGAAGGCGTTTAACGTTTTTGCTAACGCTTGTTAAGGAGCCTGCTTTCTCCAGTAACAGGTCCCCAAGCCTTTCAACCACAAAGGACACAACAGCATCCGCCATTAGAGAAACTCTCCTAGAAGAGTAAAGAGCAGTAAGTGCAAAAGGTCTCTCTGTCTTCTCTATGAGATTTGTAAATTAACTATTCCAAGATGGGAAGCTATTGCCAAGTTACCTTGTACGTTTACCCGAAGTGATGAGAAAGCATTGGCTTTGTGTGAAATCATTGACGTTAGACTTGGGAGATATTTAGAAAAACTAAAGGTCTCTTTGTTCTCTGTCGGATTTGTAAACTAAAATGCTTCAAAAATGAGAAGCTATTGCCAAATTACCTTAGTGGGATTTTTAGTTGTCTACTTTTACGCAAAGACGAGAAAGCACTGGCTTTGTGTAATATCATTGACTTCAGTCACACAGGGGGAAGCTGTTGCGAAGTTTACACTGATATGATATGTTGGCATATTCTAACAGCCAAGTTCACATTATTGTACACACTAGTCTGTCCAATTACGTAGAATAGTCCGAGAAACATACAGGTAAATTACAGAATATGCATTAATGGAACAACTACGATTTGGCAGGTGATAAAATTCAACGATATCATTTTCAAAATGGATGTATTGTCGGCATGTGGAAGGGACACTGCGAGTTCGAGAGGATGGACCAAATGGCGGATACATTTTATTTAGTATACGCTTATTTCAGCATTCATGTGTTAATCTTCAACTTTAACCAAAAATAAAATAAAAGAAAAAAGAAAAAATTACATTGGCCCCCCCTTATCTCCTTTTAGGTTTAGTGTAATTACATTTACCACCTTTGAATTTTGTAAAACTATTAGTGATCTCTCTGATAGATATTGATTCTTTAATTCAAGTGGCAAAAAACAGATAATATGAGATATATACATGATTATTAATAACGAAATTATAATATTTTAACAATTTTTAACACGTTAATTAAATAAAATACTTATTTTTTCATATGAAAATTAAACTTATAATTATGACTTATGATGATAAAAAAAAAGAGATATTTTAGTTAGTATACATGTCAAATATTATAACTTTATAACTAATAAATATGTATACATCACATGTTATCTTTTTTTATCACTTAAATTTATGAATTAGTATTTGTAAGGGAGGTCAATATAACTTTAGTAAATCTCAAAGAAGGTCAATGATAATTTTATAAAATATAAGAAAGTCGGGCGCAATTTAACTAAATTTTAAGGAAAATGAGTATAAATTATTAAGAAAAATGTGTCAATCTTCAACCACCACAAAGAACTATTGTTAAGAACATGAATTTTCCTGGACTGATTCATTATAATTCAAGAAGTGAAACGTTTATATTTTATTATTATTATTATTATTATTAGAGTAAAACAAATACATTTTTTACATTAAATCTTATACGAATAGTAAAGTTAAAACATAAAGTTAGGTAAGTTTTTAAAATTATCCACATAATTATTAATAAATTTTTAATCTTAATAATTTATATACAGTTATACAGTTTACATTTACTCATTTGACTCAATAAATTGTCTCTCTTACTTGAGTTTCTCTGCATACATATATGTAAGATGAGTTTCTCTTACATATATGAAAGTAACAAATTTTAGAGTAAGTGGAGATCTCCTCACCTTATACATATAAGCGGTAAAGAATAACAAAAGTTATTTCAATACTCATTTATCTTAAACGTTAAAACACCATACTGACAAAATATAAGAGGCACACTATTTACTTTTTGTTTCAACTTCTTTTTGTTTACACCCATTGGAGTGTGTTGAAAAAACATTTCTGCGGGCAAAGAAAGCGCACCAGCAAATCAGCAACAGTCTGAAAAGGTCACACTAGTCATGGCAGAAGTTTTAACTGACCAATCTTAAATCTTTCATCAATCCCAAAAAGAAATAGCTGTTTAGATGATTTTGACAATAATGTATAACTTGCCCCAAATGTACAAATTTACTTAGCAAGTGCAAAGAAAGCTTGTAGAACTAGTTGACCAAGTAGCATACGCATGACTGCTGGTGCTGTACAATAACAATTGTAAGATGATGCAATCTTTTCTATTCAAGGTCAAGAAAACGAAGGAAAATGTGTATATAACTCATAATCCAGAACAACAGTTAGATTAAACTTCTTCCCAACAACATTAAAACATAGAGGGAATGAGGTTAACTATAATATATTCCTAGAAAAAAAAATGTGTAAACCTACTTGAAAAATGTTAATCCCTATGTAAAGCATCTTCAAGATCAACTTCCACCCCGATGCGATTTTTCAAAACAGGGTTAGCATCTATTGGTATTTTGCACTTGCATTGGAGCTCCTTGAGAGGAAGAACGTCTTCATCAAGTCTTGGTAAGTAGGGTCCCTTGAAGTGAAAAAAAAAAAGTAGGCATATCCTATGACCTCTAAAGCATGGGTATGTGATTTTTTTATAAGTACCCATACTGGATATAGGTATTGATACGCATTGGGTACATATCCAATACCTTCTTAAAAAAAAATTGGGTATATTTGGGTACGCATTAGATTAGATGTGCATATCATATTGTGGGTATGCATTTTTAATTAAAACAGACCGCTTTGATGTGTTTATTATTTAAAAAAACCCTTCCTTTTATTTTCCCTTGACACCCTAGTAAAACCCCAAAATCATCTTCTATTCTTATAGCTGCCACTACTAGAACCTCAACCTATGCATATCTCTCCCCTCCGCTCTTTCTGTTCTCATCGCCGGTGACACCACACCACAACAATGGTGCAGTGGAATGAGATTAGGGCTGCAGTTGTCATAACCGAGAGAAAAAAAAAAAAAAGGGAGAGGACCATGGTGGACATTAAGTGATAGAGACTATCATAGAACTCCCCCTTGTCTTTTTATTTCTCTTCCTCCCCTTCCCCTTACAGAACCTCCCGTAACACTCTCCCTCTCTTCTTCTTCTTCACATTTCTTTCCTTCCCTCTCACTTTCTTCCATTCTTCTTCCTCCCCTTTGCTTTGTTCTTCAACAAATATCATCACCACTTCCATCAACATTATCTCCTCTTCCTTCCCCACACCATAACCGCCCCCCTCTCTCTCTCCCTCTCCTCAAATTCACTTTCTCTCTCTAAACTCCATTAGAGAGTTGAATATTTAGAAGCTTTAGGAGTGATTTTCTTCACCAATTATACTCTCAAGTGGTAAGTAAAGCTTCTATCATACTCCATTTAATTATTGAAATTTCTAAATTTTAGGATTAATTTAGCGTTTTAGAACCCTTGAATTTGGGGTTTTTAGTGAATTAGCGTAAATTGATGTTAATTGATAGTGTAGTTAGCTCACAAATATTCATATTGTCTTATTCCTAGAACGATAGAGCAATCGGACAACAACACTGCGTTGGTGACATTAAAGGCGTTGATATTAGGTTCTTTGAACAGTATGTTGTAGTAGATAGTGTATCTGTAGGTTACTTTATGCATGATAAACAATATAAAATTATATGAAGAGCTGAAAGTATATTGACATAGAAGAAAATAATTATTTAGTGAAAATGAGGTTTTATGTTTAAAATGAAAAATCTGTATTTGGATGCCATAATATGATTATTATGCTTATTTAAATACTTTTAGTTGAATTGCAACAAATTTTATATTTTTAGAGCATATTATGTTAATTACTAAAATTGAGTTTTTTTATGTCTATTATGCATATTATACATGAGGATGGTTTTTATGTTGTAAAGTATCTTAGAAGTGGAATATGCATGATTTAGAGTAATTTGGGGAAATTCCATAGTTAGAACACATAGTTAGCAGCGGGGCGTTAGCCTCGGTGCAGTGAGAAATCCCAGTTAGTAGGAGTGGTGCTAACCCACACATGAGTCTGCCTATATGCGGACTTGTATGGCTGCTGGGCCAACTCCGGTTAGCGGTGAGGTGCTAACCGCACATGACTTTGTAGGTATGCGGACTTGTGGCTACGGGCCAACTCCGGTTAAGCGGTGTGGTGCTAACCCGCACATGACCTTGAGTCATGTCACGGACTTGTTATTGTTCTACTTAGGATAATCTCCCCATTATACTTGGAATTATGTGATTATGTAAAGTTATGTTTTCAAGATATCTCATGTTATAGCTATATATATATATGTTCTATGAGTATATGTACATTATTATGTTTATATTGTTTTATGATTGTATTTAGTAAACTACGGATATCCTATCTCTCATTTGAGTTGCAAACTCACCTGTTATTATCCATTTTTTCAGGATACAGTCTTTAGTGTTTGGTTCTAATTCTATTCCTCATTTCTCGACCATAAGTGCGTTCAAGTTGGTGAGCCTTCTTGAGAAGGCCTTTATGTTAGAACTTTATGTTGTCACAGTGCATTAGTTGCTCCATATGTCACAGGCAGGGTTCTCGGACTTATATTATGATATGATTGAGAATTTATGACTTAGCCATATAGATTATGTTATGTAAATGATTTGTAAACTTAAATTGATATTATGTTTTGAACTACGTTAAATGTTGTTATATACTGGAAGGGCGCATTCTGAGAATGCTTGATGCCCATTTGCTGGAATTTTAATTGAAAATGTTGCAGGTTATATTGTATTTGGGGAATGTCCAGAAAAGCAGGAGGAGACTGCATCCAGTTTTTCTATAAAATATTGTGTGTTAAGTGGCTAGGGAAAATGTTCTCTATCTGCAGGTCATAGCCTAAGTTGGAGTCGTGACGTGTGCCAGTGGTGGAAACGAAACCACACAGGCAGTGCAGCAACTTCTTGCCTTACAGGTACATTAGCGATGACAATGACTTTTGGGCCATTCAGCGCCGCTGGCTTCACCCTCCAGCGCATCCTTTTTGGGCTCTCTCCACTGAGATTTTTCATTATTCTTTCAAATTTAGTGACTTGTCATTGTGAGGTAAACACATTTTGAATAAAATCTTCACTTCATACAACATAAATTTATATATATGTGGGGTAGGATCAAGTCATACGCACCAGTATAACTTCAAACATACTTATGCCACTTAATAACTTTTTATAAGATATATATTTTTTATAGGTCCAACTATTACATTATATCTATCATAAAGATTATTTATGCCAAATTTCATTAAAATTGAATATCAATGAGAATATATATTACGGTTTAGGATTTAGGATTCTTATTTACTTCAATTACGTTAATCTTAACATATATAAAAACTATATCAAATGATATTAGATTAATTTGAACTTTTATACTCGTGATCTATATGACATGTAGTTCTTATTCAACAGTTAGTTTTGTTTAAAATTAATCTAATAAAATGTTATTCAATAATATAATGATTACTTAAAGTTATAGCGGTATAATTTGGTCTAAAACTTACACAAGTTATATACTCAAAAAGGCTTTAAAGATGAGAGCTTGGGAAGCTTTTGTGAAATTACCCTTAATCCTTATCGCATTTAGGGTTTAGGGTTAATCTAATAAAAAGTCATTCAATAATATAATTATTACTTAAAATTACAGTGATATAATTTGATCTAAAACTTATACAAACTATATACTCAAAAAAGCTTTAAAGATAAGAGCTTGGGAAGCTCTTGTGAAATTACCCTTAACCCTTATCGCATTTTCCAGTGGAATATTTTTAGGTGAAATCATTGACTTCAGCTAGACTACGGAAGTTGTGGCGAAGTTTACATTATGGTTTGAAATCTTTTCTATTTGGCCCAATACAATTTCAGCATGCACTAGATTTTTATTTATTTAAGTGGTGACTTGTCATTACTTCAAAACTTACAATTTTTTTTATAGAGTTTATACTCATGTTAGTCCATAATTTTATACTCATTAATTATTTTATTTTCTAACTCTAAAAATGAGTCAAATTAGTCCATCACATTATAAAATATGTGTTAAATTAGTCTCTCATTTCACTTTTATTTAACATTTTATCAATTAAATGATGATGTTTGACGTTAAGTGATACATTGACATACCATGCATGTATCATATGAAGTATAATAAAATTTGACTCATTTTTATGTCTAAAATTGTACTTTATAACTCATTTTAAAATGAGTCATATTAAATTTAATTATATTTCAGGTGATATAAAGTATGTCAAAGTTTTAATTAATGTTGCACGTCATCATTTTATTGATTTAATATTAAATAAAAATAGATTGAGAGATTTCTATGATTCATGTTTTACAATATAAAGAATTAATTTAATTCATTTTTAAAATTATAGGTTAAAATAATTCATAAATATAAATTCAGGATCACAATTAATATTAACATTTTTTTATAATTTTACCCCCAAATTGAATTTGTATAAACCCTAAAATATATTATTATGAATACCAATCCTTTTATAAATAACATCGAGGCACGAAAATGTAAGAATTGCTTAAGCAGTTAAGTGAGTTGACATCACTTGCATTTTTCCATCATTGTCTGTCACACCGTATCAAAAGGGCAAAGCAAAATCATTCTATCACATGCACGGCAGAATATTTTTTTTTTGGTGACTAGTGCACCATATATAGATTTATAATCGAATGAGTTAGAAATGTCCCAGGAGTTTCTTACTAATTAAGATGGAAAAGACTAGCCACGATATGACCATCCCCAGAGCCACGACTAACCCCAAGTTCCAAGATGGCTTGTTGCAAAAATCTCGAGTGAGCAACAATTACTTTAGGTGGTTCCATTAGTCCATGGTTAATATGCAAAGGTTCTAACTCTCGTAGACGATAAGTGGTTTTCAGTGCATCTAAACTGTACGAGAGATCTCACTAAAAGCCTAAAAAATTTTACGTCAATGAATTTTGTTCCGAAAATCTCTCACTAAATAATAATCTCTATTTTTCTTTTCAATTTTTTTAATATAATTAAGTATACAAAGTCATACTCAAGAAGAGTAGAGAAGTATGAGTGACCTAAACAATCACTCCCATCACAAACAAAACAATAATCATCACAGCACCATTGGCACAAGGTGTAACGCCCCGATTTTCTGTTAGAGTGAAAATGATCAAAATACCCCTGAGGTAATTTTCGGCCCGGAATTCGAGGAAAGCCGACCCGGCAGTACTCGAAGGGCAAACTCAATGTTGGAAAGGGATTAGATGGCTTGTATATCTTCCCAGGATCGAAAATCTCGTTTTTCGAGTTTTGGGGTCAGAATGACCAAAACGCCCCTGCGGTGTTTTACCCGTTTCAAAGTGTTGGATGAACCCGAAACTTCTCCAAATGATTTTAAAAGGCGTTTTTATGTAGACTGTGACTTCAGTTTTGGTCCCGGGCGAAATTAGTGCAAAATTATGATTTTGCCCCTAGTTTCGTGTTTTTACGCTTAATCGCGTGATTAAGCAAACCTAAGCAATATTAGGCTTTAATTGAAGGTTAATTAATTTCCTTAATTAATCTTGAGTCAAAATAATTTATCAAAGTTGATTAGAACCTAAAAGTGCTTAATTACAACTTAAAATCTTATTTTAAATTCAAGACTCCTAGTCATGGAATCTTGAATAGTATTTTCTCTCTCCAATTTCTTAAATCATGGAATTGTGTTTTCAATTGTTTATTTACAAATGAGTTTTTAATTCTCTAATGATGTATGAGCACTCCTAATCTTGTCATAAAATCCTTAAACCTCATTCTTAGTTACCTAAACTTAAGCTTAATTATTCCTAACCTTGTACCTAAGCTAATACACATCTAAACTTATTATTAACACTCAATTACATGAAAGATTTTCTTCCCTCTCTGCTGCCCCTGGTTTGGCCGAAGCCACACCTCCTCCATATGCATCACATGTTCAAATTTTCAACACTCCAAAGCCATACCTCAAGTCATACTCACCATACCTTGTCATATTTTCAATCAAGCTTGATTTTCCAAATGAATAACTAAATGAAATAAACCATTTTTCCCCATTTATTTGTGGCTGAAAAACTTCCAACCATGCTTAGTTTCTAGAAGATTTATTTCATTCAAAATTTGAAAGAAAACTCACTCAAAAACCCATGCTTGAAGCCATGCTTTGTATCATAAACTCCATACCTCAAACCATGCTTGTATGACACATTGTAAGAGATATTTTCCTTCCTTTCCCTCCCTTTTTGCCACGGCTTCTCCTCCCCCTCAATGAGTCTTCATTGTTTTTATTTTCTATAAATACCTATGCTTAAAGACTTGTGAGAACCTTTAGATCAATTGCATAGTTTCAAGTTCTCTAGCTTTCTCTAAGTTCTTTTCCTTTTCTTTCAAAGTCTCAAGAGAGTTCTCTCTTGTTCTTCATCTTCATCTTCTTCATCTCTTCATCACATAATCATCTCATAACCTTCAAACACCACCTCACAACCTTAAGTCACCTCCTAAGCTCTCAAACACTTCATCTCAAACACAACCTCACTTGAAACACAATTCCAACCTTCTTATCCTCCATTGGCCGAAGCCATCTTGCCCCTTGGAGGAGTTCATCATCTTGTTTTCCTTTTCAAAAAGTTCAAGTTTTCATCTTCACTTTAGGTAGGAGTGTTTTTCTAAACCTTGTTTTCTTGAAAATGAGTTTTATCTAGCTTTCTCTTGGATTTTCTTTTTGAAACTTTCTTTGTTTTTCCTTCCTTGATGTTTCGGCCTCTTGGCCTTGGTGAGCACATGATAGCTCAATGATGAGAGCGCCTAGATGATGACTATGTGTTCATCTCAAAGGAACCTCTAGAGCTTGAGTTTTTATTTTCTCTAAGTTTCATCTTGATTTACTAACTCAAAATGATTTCTAGCTCAAGAACGCCTTCACTCTTCCTTGTTTTTCATTTTAGTTTCCTTGTTTCCTTTCCTCTAGTATTTCGGTTTTATTTCCTTTTCTTTAAGGCCTTGTGTTTCTTTGAAAGTTTATTTATTTTGATCTTGATGATGATGTTCAAGAACCTCATAGTTCCTTTGAGAACTTGGTTCAAGAACTCTAAAGCTCTCTTTGTGATGAGATGAATGTTGGGTTATTATTTTCTAAAGTCTTGTAAGAGCTCTAGATAACCTTAAAATGAACTTTGCATTCATGTTTACTTTTATACTTTGCACATCATATTTATTTTCCTTGTCATCACTAAGTACCAAGTTAACAAAGGAACTTGCATAATCATGTTTATATTTCAAGCAATGCATTATCATGTTTATATTTCAAGTCCTCACTTAAATACCAAAGATAATAACAAGTTGCATTCATGTTTATTTTATGCTATCACTTTACCTTCTAAAGGAACCTAAAATAAGTGCATGAGCATGTTTATTTTATGTCATCACTTAAGTAAACCTAGAGCTCAAGGACTTGCCCATTGTTGTCTCAAACAAAGGCTTGAAATGTGTATTTCCTTAGCTTATGTTTTCGGCCCCTAAGAGAGTTATTGTGTACAAGTATTGCAAACTATGTTTTATAATTTTTCTAAGCTTTTATGAGTTTAAGGAATGCATAGAACTAAATTTTATGAATTTAGGACCTCTTGAGACAAATTTGATTTAGCTACTGCCCTCATAAATATTTTGATGATTTTAGATGTTAAAAATGTTTATAAATGAGTTTTGAAAGTTTGAAAAAAGTCCCAAGAGAAACTAGTATTTTATGTGCTTTAGAAAGTGTGTTTGATGCCTTTGTATGGAGACTTGGTTTCGATTCTGCCTTGCTATTTTATGGCCACTGTATGTGTTGTTTGATGATGATAATATGATTAAGTTTGAGTATGATTAATGTTAAAACTCATATGTGAAAGATAAGAGAAATTAGTAACTAGAAAAGAATTAATTTGAGAGTTTTAGATCCCTTAATGTTTGAATTTTTTGGATTCTGTCCAGCAAGGTTTAGTAATGATAATCATGGTTTTAAATTAGTTTAAATGTGTAGGAATGATTCATAATTGGTTTAGGATTTGATCTTGGTGCCTTAGGAGCAAACCGAACTTAGAAAGGGTCATTGTTGTGACTCCTAGGTACCCGTAAAGTTAGGATTTTAGATTCTGCATCATTGAGATTTAGAGATGTTCTTGACCATAGTGTGAGGTAAGGAATACTTAGATATGAGCCTATAGGTACCCGAGAGTTTAAGTTTTGATGATTTATAACTTAGATTGTGAGTTAAAGACCTTAAGGGTCAATGCATAATACTTTAAGAATTTGTTAATGCTATGACATTTATATGATGCAATAAATTGTTGAGATGTTTATGATGCATGAGGAAATGATTGTTTAAGATACGAGTTTATCATAGCATGAGGTTCAAATGAGGAATATGTTGTGCGAATAGCTTGTGGCATAAGTTTCGGTTTGAAGGAAATTCGGTTTTAATCATTGTTATCTTTGCTGAATTTCAAATCAAACCTTAAAGGGTTAAAGAAAATGTTTAAAAAGTACCATATGAGTTGAAAACCTGGTGACATCGGTTGGTAAGAGCACCCCCAGGGAGATTTTATGTGACAAAGCAACTGAGATGCGCTTTCTGGGTGATACGGTTGGTAGAGCACCCCAGGGAGACAAATCCGTGAGGGTATGAGTAGATGCAGCCTACCAAAGCGGATAAATTGCTGTGGCTTAATACCCACAAAGCGTTTCAAAAAGGGTATATCCTAAGAGAGGTGATCCCTGCCCCTTACCCGTACTTGGGTAGTTGGGATTATTTTATTATGTTTTACTTATTCAGATAATAAGCAAGAGCTAGTGACGACTAGCTGAGGTATGAGCTCATAACCTAGTTATTTTAAGGTGGCCTTATTATGCTAAAGTACCATGATTGATGTCACGAAGTTGAAGAAAGATCCACTTGAAAGTTATATGCCCTTTATGCCACTTGTATGCTTCTTGAAATTGTGATTCATTGAATTATTTGTTTGAGACATTGCCATGCATTCATGTTTTAGTATGTTGCATTCATGACATCTAGATGCATGCTAAAAGAAATGGACCTTGGATAATTAGTTTTACAAACCCTAAATTGAATCTATTATGCATGCTCACTATTTTATAAATAAACCCAAGGTTCCTGAGGATGTGAATGATGCAACCGTAGGGTAGGAGACTCATACTGAGATTCTTTAGCAAGAATTCTCACTCCTTTCTCTTTCTTCTTTCGTCACATCTTCAGAGATCGATGGCGACGTTCGTAGTCTTCATTGACACGCCCGTATGGGAGGTGTACTACGCGACTCGAGACCCTTTGCTGTATCACTTTGAGGGATTAGATTTAATGCGGTTCACGTTTTTGTGTACATGGGACGGCCTTTCGCTTATCCGGTATCGAACTACCAATTCACTCCTACTGCACCTTTTGGTGGTGATGACATAATCTTCGAGCGTACCCGCCCGTGCGACTAGCAGAGACGTCGTGCTCGTCCGTCTGCTTCTGCCGTCCGTGACTTTCCAAAGTATGTGCCACGTTCGAGGAAGTGCGAGGCGGACCGTCGAGGATTCGCCTCGCCGCGTCCCCCGGAGGGTTACGCACCTTTTCCCGATTACCGGTGTGGGGTGAGGGAGGCAAGTGATGCAGCCACGTCTAGCGAGGAGGGCCAAGATGCGTCCGCGCCGAGGAGCGCATGCCCAGCCGGCACGTGTTCCCTTCCCACTCCACTAGCCGACTCAGGAGGAGATCGAGCAGTTCGTGGGCTACATACCCCGGTCGCCCGAGCGTCCTCATCGTCACTAGATTCCGATGGAGAGCCTTACGAGTACCCGAGCCTTCGTGGAGACCTTCCCTTCGGCAGTACCTTTTGGGAGGGGTTGTAGATTAGTACTCGTAGCTTAGTAGGAGGGTAGCATTTTGGGTTTCATTTCCTGTTGTGCCATGTACTTTACGCTTTCTAGTTTTTTGTTGTATTTTATTTCCGATGTATTACAAGCTCTGCCCGTTCTTAGGGTATGACTAGCTATGTACTTCAACTATATTATTATTAATAAAATGTTTCTTTTGTTATCATGATCGTTGTTCCTTGAGTATATGCTTTACCTTATGATTTCTAATGACTATTACATGTGCTCTATATTTCTGTCATTCGATTAGTTAAGTTCGCGGCTCTCACTTTGTTTTATGTTTTCAAAAATAAATTATCCGTAATTTCTGCTAAGTATTTTAATGAAATGATGAGACTAAGGAGTAATAGCCTAATGTTTAACCTAATGTATTCTAGAGAGTTGGGTTAAAGATTAGGGTGTTACACAAGGCAGGCCTCAACATTATTTTGCCTAACACTTCTGTGACCCACGAAAATAGTAGAAACCCGCCTAGCCATACCAACCGCTATTGAAATTCAATGGCCATGAACTGTAAAATAGACCTATCGCGTGGTGGGACCAGTGACGGAGGTAATATCGTTAATCAATTAATCATGTCACTAATTTAGCAGCTTCGAGATTTGATTAGTTTGCAGTTTCACTTCCACTAAGGACACTATGCACAAGGTCCCCTAATTACTTTCTTCCAGACCTCATCTACGTTTTTCGTTTATTTGCTTTCATGGAAGAAGGAGATGAACGATAATGTGCATTTTTTTGGGATGTTAGTTCCATCACCTATTTTACTATTGTTGTAAGATAAAACTTTGGTACCCAAATTTTGGATTTCCATTTTGGTCTGTGTGGGTTGAACATTTTTTTGTTTTTTTTTTCTGTTGCGTTTTGAGAAGTAAAAGTGAATTTTGCAATGGCAAAGAAAGACGATTGGTTGTACATAGGTGTACCATCTTTTTCGTAGTTGCTTTCTCTTCTTCATTTTTGTTGTTGATGTAAGAAAACTTTACCCACATTTGTTTACTTGTGTAATAACCCAATGCTGAAACTTGCATTCTAACAAATCAAAATAGGATTAGGCGGTTGTAACCAGAGGAAAAAAAAAAAACAAGAATTAGGTGGTTGTTTAGTTTACATTTTCTCCAAAAGCAAAATAAAAGGGGGAAAAAATCCCATTGCACTTTTTACAAGGTAACAAAAATTGTTACTCCCCCCACAATACTAGCTCTTCCAAAAGTTAAAACAAACATGCCTTATTAGTTTGGTGTTGAACAAAAGTCCAATGGAAGGTTCATTCATTCCAATCTTCAAGCTAATGGCTTCTGTGCTTCTAGCCTTTGCACGATCTACTTCATTGTCATGTTAGTTGTAGCCATGCCCATGATATTTCCCTCCTCATCTCTTATTTCTACAGAAAAATTATATCAGGAAACATTGATAAATTATTGAATTTTGATGTCTGGCAGTCCACGTGATTCGCCTTTGGCAACCATGCTTATAATCCAAAAAGAGCTTTTGATTTTAGAATAAAAGTTATTTTGAAATAACTTGTAATGTTTGAATAAAAATACATAAATGGATTACAAATGAAAATCATAACTGTAATCATATACACATAACAATACCTTCACCTTGTAAGCAGCCTTTTGAATTTTTTTTGTTTCGCCACAAGTAGAAGCTAATTATTCTATAATTATAATGTTTGTGCCAAACTAACCCTAAATATCAAACAGTACATGACATAAATATATCATATACCCATTTTAATAATTTATCTTACAAAAATAATTTTTTTAACAATTTAACCAAACCACATCACTTTAAAATTACTTTTAAATTAATACATCCAAATATAAAATTGATTTTTACATAATTGATTATAAAAAAATCAATTATTCTTATAATCAATTGTTGAAATAATCTTAATCTCATGGCTAATCCAAAACACATCCTTTAATTAATTAACATTTGTTTGTGGTTATGTTACCTCAAGGTTTAATTTATTTCCAGCAGTATTGATGGCACGTTTTCGATTTTATGGAAATCTTCTCCACCTCTCTTGATCCTCTCTATAAATGCTGGTGACATGTCATCAATTTCTAGTTCTTGAAGTGAATATAAGAATTTTAGTCCTTCAGGAAGAGTCTTCAAGTTGACGCAAAAGTAGAGTTTCAGAAAGCTAAGACGAGACAAGGCTCCTTCCTCAATGATCCATTCCTTGAGGAGACCTTCCTGGCTAAGGACAAGAGATTGCAGACATGGGAAACTATTCTTGGGAAACAAAATTGTATCTATGCCCAGTGCTGAATGCAAGTGCAAGATCCTTAAGTTGGGAAGCTTCCCTAGATAGGGCATGGGGTCTTCAACAAATTCTGAGTGACATAACATTAACTTGTGTAGCTGGCAAAAAATTTGGGAACCTTATTGTAAATCTAACACTAAGAGCCCTGAAAGTTTCAGTTTGTGAAGATGGGGACAAGATGCTGCTAGTTTTGTTATTTCAATGGCCTCTCTTCTCCAAGAGCCAAAGCTCACTGATAAGGACTGAAGCTTGTTGAATGTTGTGTTGGGTGATGTATTCAACATCTCAACAAGACGTTTGAAGTCATAACTATTTAATGATATTAACTTCAATTTCCTAAGATTGGGAAGCCCTACTATGTCCTCTACTTTCCCATAACCTAATGGAAAGTTCACCAATGTCTGGAGATTTATAAGGTGACTCAGCTTAATGTCCCTTGATTCAAAACATAATATTCTTGGTGGAAGATACAAGTTACGCAGCTGCTGCATGTTCTCAAAAATATTTGGCACTATACACCCCCCTGACATAAGATTAACGTGATCCAATTTCAACGTTAACAACCGAATCAACTTGCCAAAAGATGATGGAAACTTCACTACGAAAATTGAACCCATATCCAATAGCCTTAAATGAACCAAGTCACCAATCTCTGAGGGCACTTCATGATTAAGACTAACCTTGATTCCATGTAGATATAGGAGTCTAAGGTACTTGAAATGCCGAGTCATGGCAACTAGATATGATTCATTTATGAAGGCTTGGTTTTTATTAACAGAAAACACCAGAAGACTCCGTAAATGAGCATGTCTATCATAATTCAAACATTGATATTGGCTAGAATTTTTCATATAGAGAGCAAGTCGGCGAAATTTTGTGGTTGAGGTTGATTGGGTTGGTGCTTCATCATTTATGTCTTCAAGAGATTTGGCTTGAAAAAAGTTCTCCTTTATAGCTTCTTGGATGCATAAGTCCCTCATAAGGTCATGAAGTCGGCAACTTTTAATCTTTCCTGTTGAACTACATTTCCCAACTTCAATCATGCACCTTGATGCCAAATCCTCCAAGTATGCATATGCAATGTCTTCCACTTCAACCATTGATTCTTCCCCTATGCTTCCCTTTGGAATTATACCTTCGGCCACCCAAATGTTGATGATAGTATTAACAGGTATGACAAAATTCTTTGGGAATTGGCTAAAATGGAGAAAACATTGTTTTAATTGATAAGGCAAATCATGATAACTCAAGGCCAGCAAACTTATTACTTCAAGCTCTATCATTCCATTATCTATGCCACTCAAGTGTGAAAGCATATTATTATATACTATAGTCGAGGCATGAAGTGATGGCTTGGTTCGCAAATTTGCTCCGAAAGCTTTGATGGCCAATGGCAATCCACCACATCTATTAACAATTTTTCTCCCCAACTCTTTCAAATTTTTATCAAATGTGAATCCTGCAAATTGAAGCATCTAGAATGAAAACCACAACATGAACGTACAACTTAATTAGGTACTACATGTTATTTTAAGCAAAGAATATATTTGATCATCCTACCACAAAAGTAAGTAATTGGACATTATCGTACCCATGTCTTTTTGTTTTTTTGGTAAATCATACCCATGTCTACATATGGTAGGAGTGAGAAAAAAATAGAGTATTGAGATTTAATTTTCATAAAAGAGATGCATATGGAAAAAGTAGTAAAAATTTATAATAAAAAACATAGTGGGGTTAGATAAAATGTAGTATGAATAAGAAAAATACTTATATGCTTGAGCGAGTGCTTCTTCTTGCTCCAAATAAGTTATAACTTATAACCATTATATGCAAAAAGAAAAAAAATATGGAAGAGAAAATGTTTTTAAAAAGACATATGAATAAGAGAAAATATTTTTAAAAGATATTTACATATGCTCCTATTAGGATTCATGGACTTCCAGCTTATTAGCTTTTGAATAGCCAATGCAAAAGTTACGTTACACTACTCATGTTTGGATCAAATTTGAACAAATGCTTATGACTTTTTGAAAAGTTGTTTTAAACTTTTAAGAAAATGTTTGTTCAACACCCAAAGTATTTAACACTATGAAGACGCTTAATTTATCAACCTTAAATTTTATGTGGGCCCTGCTTGAAGCAAAGAGTTGTTTACCACAATTGGATTTAAGTGGGTGTCCATGGACATCTCACTTTATGTGATTGAAATAACATAATTCAAACTTTAATAGCTTACTAGGAAATTAAAATAGAAGATTGCTACTTTCTACTTCCCATAAAATTTTCATGGTTTAATTAATCTGCTAGTCCCTATAACTTCGTTGAATTTTCAATTGGGTCCCTATATTTTGAAAGTTTTTAATTGGATCCCTATACTTCAAATAAATATTTAATTGAATCCCTGACCCTATCATCCGTTACAAAAATGTTAGAATTAACAAAATATTCCCAGAATATTCTTTTTCTATAATTTTACATAAAAAAAAAGAAAGAAAAACCCATCCCCTTCTCTTTTCCCTCCCGTTCCCCTTCCCCACCATCACCATTAACCCCAACATCATTATCATCCAAAACCAAGCCAGCGCCACCACATCATGTCTCTAGCTTATACTATCTTCCAGATCATGTCATCTTGCATGAATTTATTCAGTTCTCTCACATAGCATACACACAGGCATTCACCTGTTCACAGATAACACAGTGAAAAAAGCAAAAAAAGAAAAAAAATTCACAGCAACCCAAAATTATAGCACACACACAGCAATCTGCAACACTTGTTCGCAGCAATCCATCGATAGATAACACAACCAAAAAGAGAAAAAAAAATGCACAGGAAACTAGTGTCACCCATTGTCTTTGAAACCCCAAAATTACAACAATCCATCAACACCATTCTTCACAACCAACAACCCCAACTCCATAACCAGTCACCACCACTATCTATAAACATTACCTGGCCCACACAATAGACCCAATATGCAACCCCACAACCATCCTCACCATACTCACCACCTGTAAAATAGAAAGATCACAATAACTTGAACCCAGCCACCACAAAGCCATACCAGAGCAGGCTCCTCCTCCTCCATGAGAAGCCCACCATTCAACCGTAGCCACACTCGGCGCAAGAACCATCCATCGCCGTCGAGGTTCGCGGCCTCACTGGTCTCTCAGTCACATGCTTCACGACCTACACGGCATGCAATTGAGACAACACCATTGTCGCCTTAGCCCGGTGCCGACGTGTCTTCGCACAGCAACAGCCGTGGAGCCCACCAGAGCCATCAGACCAGGTTGCCAACAGCCATGTGCCCGGACAGCACCCCCGCTAGAACCAGTCACGCTTCCTCCTAGGATCAACGAAGCTGGGGAATCCATTCGAGGAGCAACCAGACAATGCCGTCGCGAGCTCCTATCTCCCCCCCCCCGGTTGCATCCTGTTCCACTGACAACCTTCGCCTATTTGTGTTGCTGTTAGGTTTAAGAGATGTTTCATCCCAAATAAATGGAGTGATGCGGTGGCACTGGCTTGGTTTTGGATGATGATAATGATGATGTTAGGGTTGATGGTGGTGGTGGGGAAGGGAATAGGAGAGAAAAGATAAAGGGGTGGGTTTCTGTTTTCTTTTTAATGTAAAATTATAAAAAAAAAAAAAAGAGAATATTCTACAAATATTCTCTTAATTTTAACGTTTTTGTAACAGATGATGAAGTCAAAAATCCAATTAAACATTTATTTTCAATATAGGGATCTAATTGGAAACTTTTAAAATGTAGGGATCTAACTAAAAATTCAGTGAAACTATAGGGACTGGCGGATTAATTAAATCAAGTTTCATCTCTCTTTCTTTATTTTAGTCTTATGGAGATGAGTAAAATAATCAGTTTCATCTTTCAATATAGTAAGTATGTCAAAATAATTCCACAATATCAATTCTAATATCGGAGCAATACTTCAATGACCTATCTTTTTGACATTGAAGAACCACTTGACGTATCTATTAGTAAATTAAACAATAATGCTACGTATTCATAAAAAAATACAAAATATTTTATAGAAATTAGGGTAAAATGTATCTTATCTCCTAAACTTTAAGTCATATGTTGACTTTTCAAATTATGCACCAGGATGCCCTGAATTTTTCAAATAATACAAAACATTCCTTATTATAATTTTGACAACTGATAAATGTATAATTTATATATACTTAACCCCTTGGTGTTTGTAATTTGTGCAATCCAATACCTTATTTGTAAATTCTTATATGTACCCTAAAGTTTTGCACTATTTGAAAAGTCATAACACATTTTGTATTGTTTGGAAAATCTGTGTTACGATACATATTTTGAAAAGTCAGGGTGTGACTTACACATGACCTAATGTTTAAGGGGATAAAATGCATTTAACCCTAGAAATTATGATGATTGTTGAACTTGAATTAAATAAAGTTACATGACTCATTAATTCTTCTAAGGACTATAAACTATGACACATCATTCTTGATACCAAAATTTTGGCCAAATTTAAGGTTGTTTAACATTCTCCATCCAAACCGATTGCACTCTTGAAATTCTAAAATTGTCGTTCACCCACACTCTAGCTTACTTTCAATATGAATCATGAGTAACCTCACTTTTGCATATTGATTCGGTTCATGAGTGTTCAAAAACCAGTGAAATAGATTAAAAAAAATGAAAATACCATTGAATGGAAGTCGAAGAAAAATATACCTTCGTCACTCTGACGAATTGCAACACTAAGAAACAGTTCCCAGCTTTAAGATTCATTCAAGCATCTTTGCGAATGGATGAAACAATCTGGATCTACACGCAAGGCAACTTTCTCGTTCCTTGTTGTGAGCAAAATCTTGCTTTTTATGTTACCCTCAGGAAACCCAGCACGTAAGCAATCCCTGTTGGGTACCAGAGTAATGGAAACAGATCAACGCAACTAAAATAGAGCTGAGAGTAATAGAACTGACACACAATATTTACGTGGAAAACCCCCTAATGATGAGGGAAAAACCACGGGCAAGACTGAGAAAGATTTTCACTATGTGGAAGATAAAATTACACCTCTCTCTAAATACAAGGAGAGAACAATAACACTCTCTCTTATACTAGGAGAATACACCTCTCTCTATAAAAATAGAAGAAACTCTCAGAAGACACTATATATTTTTTCTCTCTATTATGCTCTCTTCGTTTCTGCTGATGCTTTGAGAGCCTTCAGCAGCTCTCTATTTATAGATGCTCGGGAAGTTACTGTGCAATCAATGCACAGTAACTTCACATGCATTTCGGTAGGTGCACCGAACCCTCTCACATGTGCAAGTAACTTTGTTACTGTGCACGTTTGAAAATTTCGCCAATAACATGCATGCACAGCAGAAATTCTACTGTGCATTTTGAAAATTTTGCTCAATGCATGTGCCTCTGCTTTCCTTATTTGACCTCTCTTTTTTTTTTTCAAACAAATGTGGCTTTACGCCACTTACAATCCCAAATGCTGTTGTTCCAAATATCATCAAGTACTATTAAGCATTTTTCGTTCATCAGCAATTGATAAAGCTCCTCTGTTACCTCTGGCTCCTTGAGTTTAGAAAAGAACCTTCTCTTTCTTCCGCCTGGAGATGCGAGATTAAACAATATATTTTCCCATATATCTCTTATCTTAAAGTTTTTTGATACACACTCCCAAGCAAACCATCTAAAATGACTCCTAACTCTTCTGTTCTGGTAAACCTTCTTGGCAAGAGTTGTCTTTCCTACCCCAGCCATACCGCATATGGAAACTGAACGGGATTGCAGCGTTCCATCGATCAATTTTGTGGCTATTTTCTCAGCGTCATCCTCTAACCCAATAACATGTTGCTCAGCCAAATGAGAGTAAGACCTTCTTCACATCTGCATTGGTTGCAAGCTCTGTTGGTTTCCTCGGTCGCCCGCTTCTCTTATGCTGCCATAAGTCTGTAGCCTCCTCCCTAGTTCATTGATCCTGCATGTGAGTTCATCAATTTCTGAGGCAACATTCCAAGAATCGAACAATCTTCTCAGGATGGGTTTTTTAGCCGCGAAGGCACGGGACTCGATAACATCTTCTACTTCATGAGCGAGGTCTCTTATCTCAGCAACCAGGTTCTGTAATGCTCTATCATTGCGGTGTGGCCAAGTATCAACCTCTTTCAAGAAGCCTTGCATCCATACGAGCTCTCTCTGAAGGTGTTGAATGTTGTCTCTGACGCTTCTTAAGGAGCCTACTTTCTCCACTAACAGGTCCCCTAGCCTTTCAACCACAAAGGAAACAACGGCCTCTGCCATTAGAGAAAACTCTATTGGCAAAGAGCAATAAGGGCAAAAGGTCTCTCTTTGTTCTCTGTGGGATTTGTAAACTAAAGGATTCAAAGATGAGAAGCTATTGCCAAGTTACCATGGTGAGATGTTCCATTCTAGTTGTATTTTACTTTTTATGCAATGATGAGAAAGCATTGGCTTTGTGTGAAATCATTTACTTTTTTTATTCTCCTATTTTTTGTTTGGTCTGGAATCATTGACTTCAGCGTAGGGAAGTTGTTGTGAAGTTTACAGTGATGACATATCCTTAATCCACGGATTAGAAATTAAAGTCTGTTTAGACTGAATGTGGAAAGGTACAAAGCAAAAAAAAAAAAAACAAATGACTAAACAATAGATTGCTAAATGTTCATTAACTAAACAAATGACAAAGGGCCAGGATTCATGTGGAAGGGACAATTTTAAGCTGAACGGACTTGTCAATTTGGATTGTCCGCATGTGGAAGGGACTGTAGGGTACAGCCGAAGAAGTTGAAAAAAAAAGGAAAAGCCAAGATACATGGCATTTACTTCCAATAGTTAATGTGGTGGGGGTAGAAACTTGTTGCACCGTGTGAAGCAATTTTTCTCATGGTCTAATAAATAGGCTAGTGGCAGAGCTGCAAGAAATATTTTGTTCATTTAGAAAAGCAAAAAGCAGCGAGATTAGGTTTATTATTTTCTGAGAATGCGAGAAAAAAGAGAGATCCCTAAGATTATATTATGGGAAGTTGGCACCAATTTCGTTTATAAGAAAAATTAGAAATTTTTTTTAATTTGACAAAACTAGCCTTTTAAAAATGAGATTAATTTCAGGAGTTTGATGATTATGGCCATGAAATCATGGAAATTGAATCTCACTATACCTTTAATACATCTATCTTATAATAGTTATCTAAAGTTTGTTGTGCAAATTAAATTGACTCTTAACAATTATTAATATTCCCTAAAAAAATAATTAAAGCCCAAAAAATACTTACAAGAGATAAGTAAAGCAAACTTGAAGGAAAGATTAATTTTGAGTTGATAGGGAGTACTTGCTCCTACAAACGCATTGATTAAATGAAAAACTCAAAGTTAAATAATTATTCTAGAAAATAAGCATGTGTTGGATTAATTTTATTGGTAAAAAATATTTTTAAAAAATAATTAAAAACATTTTAATATTTTACATTCATTCAATAATCCAAAAGAAAAAAATTGTAAAATAAATTAACAACAAACAATAAAAATTTATTTAGAAAATCCAACATGCTAGTAAACAAACATGTTGGAACAAAAATCAAATTTTCTCTCAAACCCAAATATAATTAAAAAATAAGACATAATAATTCACCATGCAAAATAATAATAATAATAATAATAAGATTTGTCATATACGGAAAAAAAAACAACAGAGGATCTAATTAGCAGCCCAAAAATAAAAATAAAAAATCCAAATTGGAACTTCGGAATAAAAGAATTGGAAGCCCAAATAAAATCAATAACAAGAGTTAAAGAATTTTCTTGAAGACAAAAAACAAATAAAATAGCAAAAGGAAGTAAGGTTAACTTTCAAGGCTGTTGTAATTAAGGAGGAGGTCATGCACAGTGACAACAGTAGTGGAGAACCGTGACGACTAACACTTAAATGTGTGCAGAAAATTGCGAGTCAATGACGTTCCCTTATTCTGGTCAAGCATCTTGTCAAGTAGACGAAACAATTTGGATCGATCTACATGCAAAGCCACTCCCTATTCGTTGTTTTGAGCAACATGTTGCTCTCTGTGTTACCCTCGGGAAACCAAGGAAGCAAGCAATCCCAACTAAGCTTCCTTGGTCCAAATGTCATCAAGTACTAACTAATACTATCAAGTGGATTGTCACATGCAGTTGGCAACCCATGCCTATGTTGCAGTTGTCAGAGGCGCCCAATAGGAAACGGACACGTGGCGTTGTGGGGGCAGCCATGGGTAGATTAATGGCACGGACAGAGAAGTTAAAATATCAGCAACAATAAGGACATTTTGGACCAAAGGCATGATTTGAAAAAGTTATCTGAAATTTTAAAAGATTAAAAAACTCCCCTCCCTCCTCTCCCTCTCATCTGCCACAAGATCCCGCCGCCCCACAGCCTCAAGTTGTTGCTCCCATCGGCGATTTCCCGTTCTTCATCGCCAGGATCTACAGCCCTCGTTATCCACAGCGGAAGAAGCTCATGCGCAGATCGACATGCTCTTCATAGCACTTTTGTAGACAATCCAATGTTTCCTTTATCCCATTTTTTTTTTGTCTGTATTTGCAAGGATCTTAAGGGACCATGGAAGACCCATGTATGTCCTTTAAGTTTCGTGTTCTTGGTCCCATGCACGTTGCCCCACAAGTGTGATTTTTTCATTTTTTTTGGTTTTGTATATATATATTTTGTATGTGTTTCGTTTCATAGAGTTTCACCCGTCACCAACCAACTTTGGGTTAGTGTTCTTCAATGCTGCCGATATGGAGCACCCATACACCGGAGATTTTGGGGTTCAAGTTTTGTATTTTCACTAAAATTATTTTCCTTTTTAATATACAGTTGTCTGCTCTTTTAAAAAGAACAACGAAAATGCCTAATTTATCCTCGGACTATCTCTTTAAGTAGTTTTAACCACAATTAACACAATCAATAATGATATTCTTTACATAGCAGCGTGTCATACTCAGAGGAGTCCACATTCCAACTCCATGAAGGGCATTCACCACTGCATGTATGGCAGTAGTCACCATACTATCAAGCATTTTTTGTCGATCAAAAATTTATAAAGCTCCTTTGTTATCTGGTCATCCTCGAGTTCATAATAGAACTTTCTCTTTCTTCCACCTGGAGGTTGGAGATTCGTCAATATTCTTTCCCATATATCACCTATAGTGTTGTGATACTCAAACCCAAGCAAAGCCTCCGAAATTGCTCCCGACTCTCCTACTATGGTAAACCTTTCTAGCAAGAGTTGTCTTTCCTATACCACCCATCCCGCATATGGAAACTGTTGGGTACCAGAATTTATGGAAACAGATTAACGTAACTAAAATAGAACTGAGAGAAATGGAACTTGACATACAATATTTACATGAAAAACCCCCTAATGATGAGGGAAAACCACAAGCAAGACTGAGAAAGATTTTCACTATGTGAAAGATAAAATTCCATATCTCTCTAAATACAAGGAGAAAACAATAACACCCTTTCTTATACTAGGAGAATACACCTCTCTCTATAAAATAGGAGAAACTCTCAGAAGACACTATATACTTTTTTTCTCTCTACTATGCTCTCTCTGCATTTCTGCTTGTTGTGTTGAATGAATGCTGAAGCACCTCTATTTATAGAGGTTTCCTTCGGTGTGAATGCAATCTATGCATCACAGCACCGAATGTATGCATAGTAAATTTTTTTGTACATGCTTAAAAATTTTGCCTCTCATCACGCATGCAGAGTAGAAATTCTACTGTGCACTTTGAAAATTTTGCTTTTTGTATATGCACATGTGCTTCTGCTGGCTTCCACAGCGTTCCATCAATCAATTGCGTGGCTATCTTCTCAATATCTTCTTCCAGTCCAATAACCTGTTGCTCAACTAGACCAGCGTAAGACCTTCTTCTTTGCATTGGTTGCGAGTTCTGTTGGGATCTTCTGTCACCTGCTTCTCTTATGCTGCCATAGGTCTGCAACCTCCTTCCAAGTTCATTGATCCTACTTGTGAATTCATCAATTTTCGAGGCAACATTCCATGAATGGTACTTTCTTCTTAGGAACCCAGATGTACTGGCATGAGACTCAATAACATCTTCTGGATCGTGACCAAGATCTCTGATCTCAGCAACCAGGTTCTGTATCACTCTATCATTGCGGTTTGGCCAAGCATAAGCCTCTTTCAAGAAGTCTTCTCTCTGAAGGAGTTGAACGTTGTCTTTAATGCTTCTTAAGGAGCCTGCTTCTCCAGTAACAGGTGCCCAAGCCTTCCAACCACAAAGGACACAACAACATCCGCCATTGGAGAAACTCTTTCACAGGATAAGAGTAATTCGGGCAATTTGTCTGTATCCTTTTTTTTTTTGTAATATATATCTAAGCTGAAGGTATCAAAAGATGGATTATGTCAACCTCCTATATAAATAAATAACGAGCAAAGTTACAATTTTATCCCTGCAGATAACTTCATGTTGTAAGAGATTTTTGTCAATGAGATCGAAAGCACATAAACTTTGGTTTAGTCGCTCTTGAGTCTTATCAACAATTCTTTTAAATTCATTTTTAAAGACAAAAATTGTTTTTTTTTCCTGAATCAATGAGAGTATTAATTAATAGGATTACTCTGGTACTATTTTCTTTTAGTGAATCACACATTGAGAATAAAATTGTTACCATGTGGTTTGTTAAAATTGTAGTGACGTCCATCGTAGTTATTGGTATGCTAATTTTTTTTTTTTTATCTTTTTGAACTATGGATATTTACTGTCAAAAATAGTAACTAATCCTCTCGAGGACTAGATATTTAAGGAATTCAACTAACTACCAACGATACTACTAGACCTCATTGATGGTCTTATATCCTAGGCAAAAACAATCATAAACTAGCAAATGAAACTAGGGTGAAGTTTAACACTTTTGTGCTTGTTTGGTTCACATTTTCCCCCAAGCAAAGTGGAAAAGAAAAGAAAAGATCAGACCAACCAAAAAAAAAAAAGAACAGAAAAGAGGAAACTAAGAAAAAAAGGCTTCCTAATGCACTTTTTCCTTTTATTTTTGTCAAAAATTACTTTTTCTTCCAAAAGTTGAAACAAACAGGCCACAATTTGGCGTTGAAAAGCTCGAACAAACCCTATGTAATATACTTCCACCTCCATCTAGAATCAACAAGGGTCCAATGGAAGGTTTAATTATTCTCATCTGCAAGCTCATGGCTTATGCGTTTCAAGCCTCTGCACGTCCAGCCTTATTGTCAAGTGAGTTGTAGCCATGGACATGATGTTTACCTCCTCATCTCTTATGTCTAGAGAATAATTAAATCAGGAAATATTGATAAATTATTGAATGATGATGTTTGGCAATCAACTTAATGTGTCTTTGGCAACCATGCTTACAATCTTAAAAGAGTTTGATTTTAGAATAAGTTATTGTGAAATAGTTTTTTTTATTATTATAAGAAGCTAATTAATTTTGCCAAATTAACCCTAAATATCAAATACTACATAATTTTTTTTTATTTCCTAAAGTATCCCCTGGGTTTTAAAGCTGCTACATTTTAAATATGAAAATTGAACCATTGACACTTTGCTAAGAAAGGAGAAAACTTTTACCATCTCACATCGCCCCCATAATTAAATATTACCAAAGCATATTATTTCATAGAATTTTAGTAATTTTCAGTCCAAAAGGAATTTTTTTTTATACAATTTAAACAAAATGCATCATTTTGAAATCACTTTTAAATTAATACATTCAAATACATAACTTCTATATTTGATTATCAAAAAAGTAATTATAATTGATTATTAAAATAATTTTAATCTTGTAGTTGATCCTAACACACCCTTGAGTAAAATTTATTATTCTGTTTTTTTCAATAAAAATATATTGTGTTTGTGTTACCTAAAGGTTTATGTCTACTAGTAGTGATGGCACATTTTCAACCTTGTAGAAATCTTCTCCACCTCTCCTAATCCTCTCCATGAATGTCAGTGGCATGTCGACAATTTGCAATTCTTGAAGTGAGTATAAGAATTTTAATCCTTCAGGAACAGTCTTTAAGTTGATGCAGAAGTAGATTTTCAGAAAGCTAAGATGAGGCAAGGCTCCCTCCTCAATTATCCACTCCTTAAGGTGCTCTTCTTGATGAAGGACAAGAGATTGCAGGCATGGGAAACTATTCACATGGAACGTAATTGCATCCCTACTTAACGCTGAATGCAAGAACAATACCCTTAAGTTGGAAAGCTTCCCTAGATGGGGCATAGGGTCTTTAGCAAAATCTGAGTAATATAACGTTAACTTGTTCAGCTGGTGAAAAATTTGAGACCAGTCCAATAAATCCAGCACTAACAGCCCTGAAAGTTTCAATTTGTGAAGATGGGGACAAGATGCTGCTACTTTTGTTATCTCAATGGCCTCTTTTATCCAAAACCCAAAGCTCATTGATAGAGACTCAAGCTTGTTGAATATTGAGCCGGGTGATGTATTCAACATCTCAATGAGACGCTTGAACCCAAAACTATCTGACACTCTTAACTTGAGTTTCCTAAGATGGAGAAGCCTTGCTAGGTCCTGTATTTCCACATAACATAATGGAACGTTCACCAATGTTTGGAGGTTTCTAAGGTGACTTAACCCAATGCCCCTTGATGTAAAATCTGTTGTTAGTGGAAGATATAAGTGACGCAGCTGGTGCATGTTCACAACAAAATTTGACACTTCAGTCCTCTTTCTATTAAGATCAACTCGATCCAATTTCAATGTTAATAGCCGGGTCAACCTGCATAAAGATGATGGTAATTCATCTGCCCACATTGATCCTATATCCAATAACCTTAAATGAACCAAGTTACCAATTGCACAAGGTATGGTAGGATGAACCTTAGCTCCATCAAGATACAGAAGTCTAAGGTACTTGAAATGCTTGACCATGGCAACTAGATATGATTCACCTATTATTAGGAATCGGTTCATATTAATGGAGAACACCGAAAAACTACGTATGTGAGCATATCTGTCATGATTCAAACAAGGGTTTTGGCTTGAATTTTCCATGTAGAGTGCAAGCTGACGACATTTGCCAGTTGAGGTTGATTGGATTGATGCTTCATTATTTCCATCTTTAAGATACTTAGCATCAAAAAGGTTCTCCTTCTTGGCCTCTTGGATGCATAAGTCCCTCATGAGGTCATGAAGGTGACAACTTTTAATCCTTCCGGTTGGACTCCATTTCTCAACTTGAATCATGCACCTTGATACCAAATCCTCCAAGTATACGTATGCAATGTCTTCCACTTCAATCATTGGTTCTTCCCCTATGCTCCCCTTTGGAATTATACCTTCGGCCACCCAAATGTTGATGATAGTATTGGCTGGTATGATAAAATCCTCTGGAAATTGGCTAAAATGGAGGAAACATTGTTTCAGTTGATATGGCAAATCGTGATAACTTAAGGCCAATAAACTCATTATTCCAAGCTCTGTCATTCCATTATTTATGCCACTCAAGTGTGAAACCATATTGTTATATACCATAGTCCAATCATGAAGCGATGACTTGATTCTTAGATTTCCTCCGAAAGTTTTGATGGCCAATGGCAATCCACCACATGTGCTAACAATTCTTCTCCCTAGCCCTTCCAAATTTTCATCAAATATGAATCCCGTAAATTGAAGTATATAAAATGAAAACCAAAACCCATACGAGTAGCTCCAATTACTACATGTTACAGAAATGTTATTTCAAGCAATGACCAAAATATATCTGACGGTTCAACCACAAAAGACAAAAAATGGTGCAGGACAAGTGTTATAGTTGTGAGGTACTATTTCAAGTTTAGATGCTAGTTATTGCAACGGCTGGAAAAAAAAGGATCATACCCATACGTTGTCAGATGGTAGGAGACAAAAAAGAGTTTTGAGATTTAATTTGTATAAGAGTAATGCACACGAAAACTATAGTAAAATTTTTTAACAAAAATCACAAGGGGATAAAATGTACAGTAGTGTGAATAATAATTCATCTATGGGTGAAGAGTATTCATCTAAAGTGTCTGTGACCGTCTAATAATTTTCCTTATTAAGTGTTTTTAATTCAAATTTATTTTCTTCTAGAGAGACTCCTACCTTAAGCTCAAACGAAAATTAATAATAAAATATTTGTACATAACTTGGGTATATTAATTTAACACTTAGGAGAGTCATGTTTCAAAAATTAGGTTTTTTTTTTTTTCTGTTGCTTGGGAAAAGATTTAGGTGTTTTAGTTAGGACATTAATGAATTTGCTTGTAAAGTATTATATATATTTTTAAATATAGGATTTTCACCGTCGAAAACAATAACTAATCCTCTCAAAATGTAAAGTTTTTATATGAGTTCTGTTTTTAGCGATAACACCCTCTTTATACATACCGTCAGAAATCGAATCCCTAACTAAATGTTTGAAGAGCTCAACAAACTATCAACCGATTTAGTTTTGTGGAGAATAGCATATGACTACCTTTCACACTATTACCAATAAAATAATTAAAAATTTTAAATATTAACACATAATTCCCACCTCATCCAAAAACAAAGAGGGAAAAAAATAAACACAATTCCCAAAAGCACATTCGCCAGTAACGTAATCCGTAATACATGATTATTTAGGTGTTAAATCGTACCGAAAATGTTGTTGAATGTGATTATTATGTGTAGCTTACTTCTATGGTCCTTCTTCGCATGGATTTCAATCGGAGATATTCCAAGGTCACTTTATGCCACTTGAGCTAAGACTTGAAAAATATTATTTTGACCCCCCCTCCTTCTCTCTCTCTCATTGATAAATGTTATGCCCGAATACCAGAATGTAAATCTTTTGTGAAGATGGTATTTTCTCCGTCCTTAAATAATTATTTATTTCAAATATTTGCTTTGTTTATAAATAATTGTTCATTTAAAAAATTTAAGTAATATTAATTATTTTTTCAATAATAACTCTATTAAATACTATTATAACTCTTTAGTAAAAAGGAGAAAGAATGTTAAAGTATTGAAAAGAAATAAAGATAATTTAGTGTATTAATTCTAACATTTATTAATATTGATGTTTTAAAAATCAATTCCTTAATTTTAGTGAGCATTTAAGATTGAATAATTATTCAAGGACAATGGTAGAATCAAATAGAAAAAGTTGGTGCAATGAATGGTTGTTATGTAACTTTCATGGTTTCACTTACCAATAGCATTTACAGTTAAATTTAAAAAGCCACATTAAGATAAAAATGATATACTCAAACTAAACTATAGTTATAGGTTTTTATAGAGTAAGTATTTATTCCAGTCTTGCATAGATGAGTAAAATCAGCTCATCTTTCAATGATAGATATGTCAAAATAATTCCTCAATATTGATTGCAATTTCAAAGTGATACTTCAATCCTATTTTTTTGACATCGAAGAATCATTTGACATAATATCAAGTAGTAAATCAAACTGATTACACTATTTCAAATCGTTGTTCGCCCACTCTAAAGCTTACTTTCAAGGTGAATCATAAATAACCTCATTTGTCTAATTAATTTACTTCATGAGTGTTCAAATACTAGTTAAGAAAAAAAAAATTGCTAGAATTGTCTAGAAGGGTTTGGGTAATATACAGGAGATCCTAGGTTTCAAACTTCATTGCAATGAAAAAGTACCATTGGAAGATAAAGAATAATACCTTCCTCCCTATGACGAATTGCAACACTAAGAAACAGCTCCCAACTTTGGGATTCATTCAAGCATCTTGGCGAGTGGATGAAACAATCTGGATCTACATGCAAAGCCACGTCCTTGTTCCTTGTTGTGAGCAATATTTTGCTGTGTGTGTTACCCTCAGGAAACCCAGGAAGCAAGTAATCCCAAGCTTCCTTGGTCCAAATGTCATCAAGTACCACCAAGCATTTTTCCTTCATCAGCAGTTGATAAAGCTCCTTTGCTATCTCCCGATCCTTGAGTTCAGAATATAACCTTCTCTTTTTTCCACTTGGTGATGTGAGACTAATCAATATTCCTTCCCATACATCTCTTACTGCACACTGTTGTGATACACACTCCCATGCAAAGCATCTAAAATGGCTCCTAACTCTTATGTTCTGATAAACCTTCATTGCAAGAGTTGTCTTTCCTATCCCACCCATACCACATATGGAAACTGCACGGGATCGCAATGTTCCATCAATCAATTGTTTGGCTATTGTCTCAGCATCTTCCTCCAGTCCAATAACATCATGTTGCTCATGTAGATGAGAGTAAGACCCTCTTAGCGGTTGTGAGTTCTGTTGGGTTCTTCTGTCACGCACTTCTCTTATGCTGCCAAAGGTCTGAAACCTCCTCCCTAGTTCATTGATCCTGCTTATGAATTCATCAATTTCTGAGGCAATATTCCGAGAACTGAACATTCTTCTCAGGGTGGGTTCTTCGGCTGCAAAGGCGTACGACTCAATAACATCCTCTGCATCGTAAGCAAGGTCTCTAATCTCAGCAACCAGGTTCTGTATTATTCTATCATCGCGGTGTGGCCAACCATAGGCCTCTACCAAGAAGCCTTGCATCCATATGATCTCCCTCTGAAGACGTTGAACATCGTCTCTAACGCTTAGTAAGGGGCTTGCTTTTTCTATTAGCAGCTCCCCCAAGCCTTTCAACCACAAAGGACACAACAGCATCCGCCATTAGAGAAACTCTTTCACATGAAAAAGAAAAACAAAAACAAAAAGAGCAATGAAGGGTCTCTGTGCTCTCTGTCAGATTTGTAAACCAAACGCTTCAAAGATAGGAAGCTGTGGCTAAGTTACCCTAATATTGAAATGCTGAAGGCATTGGCTTTGTGTGAAATCATCGACTTAAGCCAGGCTAGGGAAGTTGTTGCGAGGTTTACAGTGATGACAGATCCTTAATCCACGGATTAGAAATTAAAGCCATGTTTAGACGGTCCACTAAGCAAACATTATTATACACACTACTCTATCCGATTATGTAGAATAGGCCAAACAAACGATATAATACTTAATATTCATTAACTAAACAAATGACAAAGGGACAGATTCATGTGGAAGGGACATTTTTAAGCTGAATGGACTGTGTCAATTTGGATTCTCTGCATGTGGAAGGGACATTGTAAGTTCGAAGGGACTTAGTATTCCTTGTTGATTTAGTTTATGCTGATTTCAGCATTCTTGTGTTAATCTTCAACAACCACCAAGGGCTGTTACTAAGAATTTAAGAACATGAATTTTCCTGGACTGATTTATTATATTTCAAGAAGAGAAACTTCTGGATTAGAAACTGTGCAGTGGCGTGTCATGTGAGATGAGTCATGTATTATTAAAGTGATAGTAATAGATCTTGAGGCCTAACAACTCGAGTGTTATCTAGTATATGGAATTGAGCATGACATTGAAATTTGAAATCGAAATTATAATTTCGCAATCAATTTCATGAAATTAAGAAACTAAAATAAATCATACTTAATTTCTAACCTATATCCTTAGTTATCAATTTCAAAACTTATCAAATATCTCTCTCTTTATTAAAATCTATATTATTCTTTCTGTTATTAATTTTCCAATAATCATATTATAAGTTTTTAGTAAACCCAAATATAAAATTTAAGATTTGAAATCAATTACAATTCTTTTAAGGTTAGTTTGGTTGGGTAAAAGGGGTAAGTTTTCTTGGATAAACTTTATGTGTAAAATTAAACATGAAATTCACCCATGAAAATTTACCCTCATTTTCACCTCTGACCAAACCCACTGTTAGAATTAAAAATAAAATCAAAGTTCCACTTTACAATATCAATCCCAATTTCAATTTTCGTGGCAGAAGTTCTGACCGACCAATCTTTATCTTTCATCTATTCAAAGCCATTATGCATTAAACCGATTTGGACAAAAAAAAAAAAACAGGCTATTGAAGATGATTTTGACAATTACGTATTAGTAACTTGCACCAAATGTACTAACATAATTAGTAAGTGCGAAGAAAATTGCAGACAAAAATTTGTAGAACTAATCAACCAAGTAGCATAAGCATGACTGATATACAATAACAATGTGCCATCAACAAATGGAAGAAGATGATGCAATCTTTTCTATTCAGGGTCAAGAAAATGAAGGAAAATGTGTATATAACTCATAATCCAGAACAACAGTTAGATTAAACTTCTTCCCAGCAACATTAAAACATAGAGGGAACAAGGTTCACTATAATATATTCAAAAAATAAAATAAAAAGCGTAAACCTACCTGAAAAATGTTAATCCCTATGCAAAGCATCTTCAAGATCAAGTTCCACCCCGATGCGATTTTTCAAAACAGTGTTAGCATCTAAAGGTGTTTTGCACTTGCAGTGGAGCTCCTTGAATCTCTCAACATCAAAGTTATTCCTCTTAGAAAGCTTCCTCTGCCTTGAGAGGAAGAGCCTCTTCATCAAGTCTTAGTAAGTAGGGTCCCTTGAAGTGAATAAAAAGTAGGCATATCCTATGACTAATCCACTTGTTGTGGTAAAAAATGCAATAGGTTCCATTACATCCCATGAAAATTCCCAAAACGCTAGCCAAAAGAAACAAGCGATGGTAACTATGCCGAATCCTAGGCCGGACCAGAGAATGCTCCGGACCTGCTTATGTGCCAACACATCGATTTCCTCTTTTTTCTCCTGCAGTTTCTTTAACTCCTCCCTTATAGGATCATTCTCGGAAGTCAGTGCTAGGGGGACAGCTCTTCGAACCAGATCCACCACCTAAAGATGTGGAAAATATCCAGACAGAAAAAGAATGAGTAATTCAAGAAACCAGCACACACTACAACAGACTACTTTCACTAACTCTAGAATGCATATCATTTTTTAAACCATTTCCTAAATGTTATGATATCATCAGAGTCGGGTACACCCCAAGTGTAATAAACACTTTACGGATGTGAGCCTAAAATTGAAGAGACGAAAAAATGGAGCACGGTGAATAGTAATCCACAGTGGGGCCCACGTCACTATTCACATGAATAGTACTATGTAGTGGGACCCGCTTCACTATTTATAAATAGTACTCATTACTATTCACACCAACAAAATAGATCAAGATAACTGCACACTAATATTTTAACGTGGAAAACCCTCCTGTAATTTTGAGGAAAAAACCACGGGCCAAACTCCGAAAAATATTTCACTATATTTAAAGAGTAATTACAATATAGTGTATCCCCAATGAGACTCTCTTCTACTACAATTAGTAGTATTACAGAGATCTAGAGAATATATCCAAAACCCCCAGTGTATACTCACACTACACTCTTGGAATTTTCTTACACACACTCTATTTTTCTCTCACTACAAGAAGCCTACACTGCTTCTTTCTTTACAACTGAGGAAATGCTTCTCAGTTCGGAATGCAAAAATCGTCTGCTTCAAGGCTCTATTTATAGATGATTTTGGAAAGTTACTGTCCATATTACTGTGCATATTTCGGTGGTACAGCTATGTATCACATTATCACGTATGCGATGAATCTCTTTGATTTTTCAACATTCGGTGGCTGCAAAATGCACAGCCACCGCCACTTTTTCTACACTAAAGAGGTTTAATGAGCAATAAAATGCTGATTCTATTAAAAAAAGAAAAAAAAAAGGAATACCGTTAGGACTCAACAAAGCAGCGGTAAGGCTGCATACCTCAACAGGTGAGAGTCTCGAGCCACCCATTTTTTTCAGTTAGGACTCGACAGAAAGTTTGTATCACCCAGGCATCATACCTTGCAATTGGGTGACAGGCTACAAAACACACCATAGAGAATTGAACAGTCTGAAAATCGAAGCACTACAGACATGTATATTATTTCTACTGCTAAACCACCAAGTCCTAATGTCGCTTTAGTTTGAAAGATTAAGTCGGTTAAAACAAATTAGTCTAGCACAAGTGCATAGCTCCACTTACCAACATTGGAATTGAAAGTTTTCATGAACGCTACTTCCAATCATTGCATTTTTCAGCCTCAAACCAGAAAAGTTGTTCAAATGAATAATCTAGACAGTTTATGATATAACTTTGTCTAGTGACCATTTGCATACTTTTGTATAGAAACTAGAAAGGAATCCAGAATAAGGTCCCAACAGAGGCAAGCAACGTCTATTGTGCCATCAATATTCTTCAGAAATGGATGAAGCCTTGTGCTAATATATAATAGCTAATGGCCATTTTTTTGGCAATGCAACCTATGCTACAATACAGTGTATTTAGCTAAAGCAGAACTCTTGTATCTTTAAGGAGGCATCTCTGACACATCATTAGATCTGGGATAAAATTCAGTGGTTAAAGTCTATTTGGTGCCAAACTTATGGCCTTTTTCCCTAGGGTTTCTTCAAATGATGTTTGAGGGATTGGAAAGCTATGTTATCTCACCAGTACAGTCCAATAACTTATAATCGCAAGAATGTCAATGAAATGGGATCGAGTCTAACAGTTTAGTTAGTCATAGAGATAATGCAATGAAAATATAAAATGAGGTCCTGAACCTTTAAAGTTCCTAAGTTCACTTTGTTCTCCTTTCTAGTATGGGAAAGAGCTGTACCTATATTAAAACTTGATCAGCTCAACTATCGATAATTACCATGAAAAAGATAGGGGAGAAAAATATGAAAATCTTTTGTGCTATGACTGTAGTTGAAATCCCAAATGGAAATTCAAATCTATATCATTAATCAATACATGAAATAAACGAGAACAGAATGACTCTGGTTTTTCTTCCATGGAGTTAAGTTCAAGGGGTGATTCATGAAATTATCACAGGTTGGATTAGAAGCGTTGATACAGTGTAGATGCAGGATTAGACTATAAACTCACATGCCACAACCATGGATCTCCTACAGGACTATCATTCAAGAGGTTGATGCCATACAGATTCTACCGTAAAAAAACTCATCTTTTTGGGCCTTTGATTTTCCTTGGATCACATCCAAACTTTTCTACACAAATCCACATATAAGCAAATCATATAACATTTCCCTATTAGAAAAGGCATGTGTAATACAAGGAGGCGTCAGAGAGGACCCTCTCACCAAAAAGCAGGAAAAAGGGACATTAAATAGAATCTCCTGCAACTAGCATGTTAAGTAAATAGTTTTAGATATGGTCATGCTTTTCGTGAGCCCCACAAGCACAAATTAAAAAGGAAAAGAAAGGCCATTCAAACCTTTTCAGGGTGCAGATACACCTTGTCCCGGAAGAGTAGAATAACACCAGCCTCATCAAGAACCTTTGTAAATGCAGTAGCCTCATCATGATTCCTTGCAATACCAACGCTCTCACATGCCTGTAGAAGCTCAGAGTAGGGAATAACCTCCTTCCCTTCCGCACCAAGCTTCATCTTCAGTGACTCCACATTCACCAATCTCAAGAGCTTCTTGGCCTCAAAGAATAATATGAAATCTTCTGTTCCCTTATCATTGTTTGATATCAGATTCATACAACCACTCACAAATATTATAACAACGGAAGCTTAAAGAAAAAAATGAATACTATGAAATTTTATTCAATTCACTAATCTTATAACTACACACACAATCTTAACAACTTCTTACACTTCACTCTTGTTTTTTCATATTTCCTTACACAATGGAAGACATGGCCTTTTATAAGCATATCTTCATCATACAAAGACAAGTATGCAATAAATGTCAACATAATATAGTTACACCTACATTTGGTCTTAGGCTTCAATTTCAAAGAAGCATTTAACGCAAGAACAGATATTCAACAACTATATTTAATACAAAAGCAAGCATGACAACAAAAATTATTAATGATAGTGTTGAGAATATGCCATTAATAAACGCTAACATTTAATGCTTGATTTAATTTATTTATTTTTTTAGCATTGTTAACGGTAACACCGCCACCATCACCAGAAGAGCTTGAGTTGTTTCCATGATCAGGTGATCAAACAAATGTTGAAGAAGATATACCCCTCTTCTTGATATGATTCATCACAAAAAATGACAAAGATGCCAACCTCTTCTCCCCTTCCACCATACTCCATTGCACAAACAACACCCTTCAAACCCAACAAAGCAGGATCAAAAGGTTCAAGCTTTTCCCCATACCCATAAAAGTTATATTATTTGGACTCACTGTGTATGGGATACTGTGTCGAATCATATCTCATCTATCATTAGATGAGATATGGACCTCGTTCAAGTGGAATCTACATTCAATCTAATGTTGGATAAAATGTGAGTCGACACAGTATTTAATGCATAGTGAATACAAATAATATTTTTCTAAACTTAATTTAAATTAACAATTGAAGATACCCTTTTCCTCAAAGATTCAAAACCTCCACCACTACCTCACCAACAACACCTGCCCCACATTTTTTATTTTTCACAAAACCCATAACCGAAGAAAAAAGGAACTTTGTGTGAAAAAACCTCAATATCACCAAAAATCAACACTACCCAATAATTTAGACACAAAAAGAGTTTTGCCATGTGCCATTTAATGAGATACTTATACCTCACTATTTTTTCAATATTCCTATTTAAAGTAAATTTTTAAATTTTTATTCACATTGTAATTATTAATTATTTTTCATAATTATACATACATATTTCTCTTCTATTAACATATACTCTATATTAAACATTATGCCAATTATTAGTTTCATAATTTTTAAAAATCCAAAATATTACTAGCCTCAAAATATTATAATTGAAACTTTTTTATAACTTATATTGACACTGCAATGAAAGATATTATAACATTAAAATGTAATAATATTATTAATAAAAAATAAATTGAAGAGTATGAAAAAATAAAAGCATTCATATTATTGAAGAAAAAAGTCACCTTTGCACAAATATAATTTTCAAAAATCACAATAAAAAATAATAATGCAAACGAAAAATTTAAAATTTATTCATCAACTTAAATGTTGGAAAATATTTCTTCTATTGAGATTATTTTGTATAGTTAATTTTTACATACATATTTTTCCTAAATCAGTGTATATTTTCTCCTAAAACTATCTTTTTCCTAAAAGTTCATATATCAACAATCTATTTTTCAATTCTTACTCTTTTTTGAAAAGTTGCTAACTTCAAATCTAGAGTTTTTAAAAATCACTAAAAAAATAAAAATACCTATCTATCTACCCATCTTACTAAACCATATTTCATTTTTTCCAACTTAAACATTCCAAGTTATCAATTCTAAAAAATTTTCATATTTATTTTTTTGAAAAAAAAGACTTTAATTTTTTAGTATTAAAATATTTTATTTAAAAAAAGCAATACCAAAATTTACACTTATTTGATAATGACATTAATTATTTATTAAATTTTTAAAAAATTAAATAATTATGTTACGCTTTTATTGAAAATAATTATGTAATTGACGCACTTCTCTAATAATTGAGATGACATATTTTGTTAATTATAAGATATTTAAAAATTGATATTTTAATTTACTAAAAAGATGTACAAGGAAATAAGGTGTAATTGAAATCACATAATTAAATTCATTCATTATTTTTATTAATTAGCAAATATATTTTGATATTTCTATGAATTAAATATTTTAATTTACTAAAAATATATAAATAGTTAGGGATGACATACAGAAAAACTAGATGAAGCAGATACCCACAGGGATTACTCGCAATGAGAATAGGAATTGGGACGTCTTTAGTTTTCATAAGGATCGAGTAGAGTCCTCGTTGTTAAACGGGACATGGACAAGAAAATAGGTCCTCACCTCAGAAACCCACATAACTTCAGCACATCGTCATTTTTTTCAATTATCTTTATTGAATTTACATTATGTATGTAATTTTTAATCAGGACTTTGTTACATTAATAGTATTTGTTATTATGGATTTTTATATTTTGAATTTCAAAGTAGTTTTAAAATTTTTTCTCATGTTGAAATTTTTTAAATAAACCCACACATAACTATTGGGATTCAAATCTCTATCGGGAATGAAGAATAAGGACCCATGACGGGAATAAGAGGCAAAATTCTAAACTAAAAAGGGAGATGGAGGACATGTTCCCTCTTTCATGGATACTTATTACCATCCTATAAATGACTCATGATATAGTAAAATTATACACTTATTATTTCTTTCATTATTTAACAATTTCAATATTCGAAACGTATACAATTTTCATATAATAGACTTTTTATTGTTAATTAAAGGTCATCTAGCAAATTTGTTTCAATCTTATAAACATGATATTCAAAATAAGATATAAAATAGAACAACACATTAATATTTTGTTCATTTTTTTTAATTATTTAACTATTAACTTATTTTCAAAATAAATTTATATACTAAATTTTTTGTAAGATACATTTAAATAAATTATTACTTATTTTTAATAATGATTAATAAATTATTTTTTATTTTCATCCAATGAATCACACAGGTTAAACGACTAGTTATTTTAATATACCCAAAAGTAAAATTTAAGATTCTAATAAGTCAATTGGATCCAATTATAAAAAAATTAGAATTGAAATTAAAATTTCATGTTACAATTCTAATACAACATCCAATCAGACCCGAGTATACATATGGGTTGGAAAGAAAAGGTCAATCTTAAAGCTTTCATCAATCCAAAGCTATTGAGCATTAAACTGATTTGGAAAAAGGTAGAGGCTATTGAAGATGATTTTGACAATTACGTAGTATAACTTGCCCCACACGTACAAATTTATTTAATATGGGCAAAGAAAATTGCAGACTAATACGTGTATAACTAATTGACCAAGTGGCATACACATGAATAATATACAATAACAATGTACCATCAACAAATGGAAGAAGAAGATGCAATCTTTTCTATTCAAGGTCAAGAAAATGAAGGAAAATGTGTATATAACTCATAATCCAGAACAACAGTTAGATTAAACTTCCTCCCACCAACACTAAAACATAGAGGGAACAAGGTTAACTATAATATATTCCCAGAGAAAAAAAAAAAAGTGTAAACCTACCTGAAAAATGTTAATCCCTATGTAAAGCATCTTCAAGATCAAGTTCCACCCCGATGCGATTTTTCAAAACAGTATCAGCATCTAGAGATGTTTTGCACTTGGATTGGAGCTCCTTCAATCTCCCAACATCAAAGTTATTCCTCTTAAAAAGCTTCCTCTGCCTTGAGAGGAAGAGCCTCTTCATCAAGTCTTGGTAAGTAGGGTCCCTTGAAGTGAATAAAAAGTAGGCATATCCTATAATTAATCCACTTGTTGTGGCAAAAAATGCAATAGGCTCCATTACATCCCATGAAAGTTCCCAGAACGTTAGCCGAAAGAATAACCCGATGGTGATGACACCGAATCCTAGTCCGGACCAGAGAATGCACCGGACCTGCTTATGTGCCAACGCATCGATTTCCTCTTTTTTCTCCTGCAGTTTCTTTAACTCCTCCCTTACAGGATCATTCTCGGAAGTCAGTGCCAGGGGGATAGCTCTTCGAACCAGATCCACCACCTAAAGATATGTAAAGTATCCAAACAGAAAAAGAATGAGTAATTCAAGAAATCAGCACACCCTAAAACAGACAATCCGACAGCATGTTACTTTTTCACAAACTCTAAAATGCATATCTTTTTTGAAACCATTTCCTAAAGAAGTTTATATGAGCAACAAAATGCTGACTCTTTGTAAAAGAGAAAGAAGCATAATGTTAGGACCAACAGAAAGTTTGTACCACCCAGGCATCATATCTTGCAATTGGAAGAGAGGCTACAAAACACACCGTACAGAATTTAACAGTCTGAAAATCGAAGCATCACAAACATGTATATTATTTCTACTGCTAAACCACAAAGTCCTAATGTTGCTGTTTGAAAGATGGCTCCCCTTACCAACATTGGAATTGAAAGTTTTCATGAACACTACTTCCAAGTATGTCTCATTGTTGCATTTTTCAGCCTCAAAACAGAAAAGTTGTTCAAATGAATAATCTGGAGAGATTATGATATAACTTTGTCTAGTGACCATTTGCATACTTTTGTATAGAAACTAGAAAGGAATCCGGTATAAGATCTTCATAGAGGCAAGCAAGGTCTATTTTGCCATCAATATATTCAGAAATGAATGAAGCCATATGCTAATATATAATAGCTAATGGCCATTTTTATGGCAATGCAACCTATGCGACATACAGTGTATTTAGCTAAAGCAGAACTCTTGTATCTTTAAGGAGATATCTTTGACACACCACTAGATATGGGATAAGATTCAGCAGTTAGAGTCAATTTGGTGCAAAGCTTAAGACCTTTTTCCCCAGGGTTTCTTCAAATGATATTTTGAGGGACTGGGAAGCTTTGTTATCGTGCCAATTCAATCCGATAACTTATAATCTCAAGAATAACAATGAAATGAGATAGAATCTAAAACAGTGAAGATAGCCATAGAGATAATGCAATGAAAAAATCTGGGGGAAAAAAAATAGGGAGGTCCTGAACCTTTAAAGTTTCTAAACTCACTTTGTTCTCCTTTCTATCTAGTATGGGGAAAAGTTCTACCTATATTGAAACTTGATCAGCTCACCTACTGATAATTACCATGAAAAAGATAAGGGATAAAATATGAAAACCTTTTGTGCTATGACAACAGTTGAAATCCCAAATGGAAATTCATAGCTATATCATTAATCAATAAGTGGAACAAATGAGAACAGAATTACTCTGGTTTTTCTTCCATGGAGACATGGAGTTAAGCTGAAGGGGTGATTCATGAAATCATCACAGGTTAGATCTGAATCAGTGTGGAAACTTACATGGCACAACCATGAATCTCCTGCAGGACTATCCTTCAAGAGGTCGATTCCATACAAATTTTACCCTAAAAACAATAGTTTTTTGGACCCTTTGATTTTCCTTGATTCACATCCATACTTTTTCTACACAAATCCACATATAATCAAACCATATAACATTTCCCTATTTGAAAAGGCATGTGCAATACAAGGAGGGGTCAGAGAGGACCTTCTCACCAAAAAGCAGGAAAAAGGCACAGTAAGTAGAATCTCCTCCAACTAATATGTTAAGTAAATAGATTTAGATCTGGTCATGCTTTTCGTGAGCCCCACAAGCACAAATTCTATTGTTATGCCAAGCATAAACATAAAGAATTCTAAAGTAAAACAAGGAAAAGAGAGGCCATTCAAACCTTTTCAGGGTGCAGATACACCTTGTCCCGGAAGAGTAGAATAACACCAGCCTCATCAAGAACCTTTGCAAATGCTGTAGCCTCGTCATGATTCCTTGCAATACCAACGCTCTCACATGCCTGTAGAAGCTCAGAGTAGGGGATAACCTCCTTCCCTTCCACACCAAGCTTCATCTTCAGTGACTCCACATTCACCAATCTCAAGAGCTTCTTGACCTCAGAGAATGATATGAAATCTTCTGTTCCCTTACCATTGTTAACAGTAACACCACCACCATCACGAGAAGAGCTTGATTTGTTTCCATGATCAGGTGATGAAACAAATGTTGAAGAAGATATACCCCTCTTCTTGATATGATTCATCACAGCAAATGACACAGATGCCAACCCTCTTCTCCCCTTTCCACCACACCCCACTGCACCAACAACACCCTTCAAACCCAACAAAGCAGGACCAAAAGGTTGAAACTTTTCCACATACCTATAATTTAAATTAACAATTGAAGATACCCTTTTCCTCAAAGATTCAAAACCTCCACCACTGCCGCACCAACAACACCTACCCCACATTTTTTTTTAAACCCAGAAAAAAAAACTGTTAAAAACCTCAATATCACCAAAAATCAACACTACACAATACAAATATCACCATGAAAACCCCATATATCCAAAACCCATCTTCTCAAAACCTACCAGTCATTGAAATTAATGCTCAATTCAAAGGTATTAATTTTTTTTCAAAAAAAAAAAAAAGGAATGGCAGACATTGTTGAACAGTTAAATATATAAAAAATAATTTAAAAAAGGGAACCTTAGCGTACATTAATTATTTCAAATTATCATTGCTGAGAAAAATAAAAAATGGAGATAGATAAGATAGATAATTGAGGAAAGAGAGGGAAACCCACATGAGGCGGATAGAAGAGAGAGCCGAAGCATCAGCATGGGACGGTGGAGGGTGACGGAGTCAACACCCACGAAGTGTTCCGTTACTTTCTTGGTGGTAGTTTAGCGGTAGTTCATGCTGTGGTCTGTAACGGATCGCTAACGGTTGTTAACGGCGATACGTGTGCCAGGGATTGCGTTTGGTCCCAATAACTGGAGATTGGCGACGAACTATACAGACACACTGTATACTCGTGTTTCCTGTCGAACGTTTGACCATAGTAGGAAAATATTCCTTCCATGTTATTTATAGTATATTAGTTTTAAAATTATTTATTTCATATTAGAATTATTTATATATATATGTATATAATAGTAAAAAGATAATAGCACATTGTTATTATGTCTTATATAATATTGTATTAAAAGATCATTTAACATTGTTATTATAATATATCATTGTTGTAAATTATTTATTTCGTATTAGAATTTTTGTGTGTGAAGATGTTAGAACTATTTATAATAGTGAATGGATAATAGCGAGCATAATATTTATATAATATTGCATTAAATATTTTGTAGTATTAAAATTAAAATCTTAACGAATCTTATATTATCAAATTTTATACAATTAAGTCTTATTCTATCCAATGTAGCAGCGGACCCTTATTTTACTATTTTTAGTTTTCACCAGTTCACTAAGTTATTCCCCGAAAACTGTTTATAATCACTGACTTGAATTATTAAAATAATTAATTTGGATAATTTTTATAATTTTAGCAATTAAATTATTAATTTTAGAAATTAAAATATAACACACCGTCACACACACATTTTTGAGAGTCAAAATTGACTTCTTGTTCTATGCTTTCATCATATAATAAACATGACATATTAGATCATTTAATTAATGGCAGGCCAAATTTTTATAAATTCAACCGTGCTACTACTTTTTCCAAGTATATAATAATGAATTTGTATCTTAGGTCTGATACTATTGTCAAGTAGTTGGTTATGAGCTACTGTCTTTATTTTCACTAAAACTTTCTTCATCTACTATTGTAAACATTTATGAAATTTAAGAGCAAAGTATGTGCCGACAGAAGGACCTATCAAGACCGAATTATAAACTACTTTATGTACATAAAAGAAAAGGAAAAAAAAAAAGAAAGAAAAAAGAACCTACTTTCTAAGTTTATTATTTATATCAAGATAAATTACATTAACCTTCTCTAAACTTTGTTAAAATTCACCTTGACTTCTATCTAATTATAAAATTTACTTAAGAGATCTTTAAATTTATAAAATCATCACATTGTCCTCCCATAAATTTATGAAATTATACCATTATTTTTTAAGCTTGTGAAATTATTACCATGCTCTCCCCCCATTGCACATTTGAGAAATATTCAATGTCATTTGAACAAATAAGGGGGGAGTACAAATGAATTTCACCACATCTCGTACGAGGTTAATGTAATTTACTTTTCACAGTAGCATAGAGTTTAGGCCTTCAACTTTCTTAATTTGTTATCTACTACAGTGACATGATTGTTCATACAAGAGTCAGGCATGGGGAGAAGGTCTGAACATTCATTTAGCCTCGTTTTACAGGAAGGCTAATGGGGTAACAGATAGTTTAACCAAAATCATAGTTCAAGGATCAAGAAGTAGGGATAAAAACTAACCAAAAAAAAATACAAAGAAAACTTTTTGGCTGACATAATGGTATTACCATATCATGTTTGTAGATAAACATCTGAGAATGAAAGCTTGAGTTGTATTCATTCCATTAGTATTCGTAATTGTACATGAGGACATTTGTCGCAGTTCTAATAAGAAAAAAATAATACAGCAATTTAAATTAGAATGCTTGATTATATGATTCTATTTGGGAACAGTAATAGATCAAAACAACCTAAGTTTGCTTTCAAAGTCCTCTTTTTAATGTTGTGATAGAAATACACAATCTTACTCTCACAAGCCAAGAGGCTATTCATAAAATTTGAACCCATAATCATCAGGCCAAAAGGCAGCAATCTTTATGTTGCATCAAGGCTAAGTCCCTACTGTTACTCCCAATTTTACCCCCTAACCAAACATACCCTTAGAATGCAATGATTCAGAATGAATTTAGTCACCAAAATTATATTCAATTGAGGCATTGAGCAATGCCAAATATACTACATACAACCGTACTGAATCTTAAAAATTAAATATTTGGTTGCAACTGTACTAAATCAATTAAATGGCCATCTCATACATCAGGTTACCATGGTTGGGGGTGGGATAGGCTCACTTGCTATGTTTTGCTTTTGAAAGAGTTTTAACCATACCCTTGGCAATCTTCCAGAACCAAAATACATTCATCATAGACAACACAGGAGGCACCACAAGCAAGCTGTAAAAACCCAATGGGAAGATCTGCTTGACCTGAAATTGAAAAAAGAGAAGTTTGGATTCATTCACGAAATGAAAACTAGAGGGGCAAGTGTGAAGTTATGTGTGATTAGAAATACACAGAAAATGCTTGCCTCATCAAAATGGATCCACATGTGTACAAAAAAGAACATGAAGAGGAAAATCCTAGCAACCTGCAGCACAAAAAAAAAATATAAAGGGATTAAGCTCATTAAGACTGTAACAAGAACTACTAAGAAAAATAGTTCAATACTTCCATTAAAACCTATGAAGCATGAACAAACCATTCCGATGCTGTTTACATGCATCCTAATTGGACCTTATGTGACATGTTTGACACGTATTTGTACATTTTCAACTTAATATTTTCACTGCTGGAGCAAAGAAACCTCGCAAATCAAAGGTCACAGCAAAGTGTGATGCCCTTACAGCTATTTTGAATCAAACGACTCATTTTCCATCTTTATTCAAAGCATGCTATGTTTCTTAGTTGAATGACATAGAAAACCATATATCAATATCATATTCATATAAAGAGAAAATTACAAAAGTAAAGCACCAAAAACAAAGTCACACATGGCTATAAGCAATTCCTTAAGTACTCATGAAACCTATCACACACAAAGTAATTCAAGATAGCAGAACTATAGTTGAGATCAAAAGTATGTCAGACAGTACCAACCACCCGAAGAACAATGCAATGCCATTCCAAATGTAAAGCTTGGAGCTCTTAAGACCAGCAACATCCAAGTGCCTGTGTATATATGTAATAAAGTAATAAATCAATATCCAAATGTACATAAAAGCAAAAGGATTTCAGTAGAACAGATTTACCATCTTAGATTTACGAAAGGAGTTGTGCTCTCAGAGAAAAGAACCATAAGTATGTAGATCTGTCCTTGACCGCTTAGCAAAGACTGGATAATTGAAAACATGGATAGCCCATGGTGCAGAACCTGAATGTAAATGAATGAGGTTGGTCTGCCACTTCTAAAGCACACAACTTGGATATTGAGTTCAAAGCATCATGAAAGTAAAAATATGTGCCAAAAAAAAAAACACATCATCCAATATCATATAATACATCATGTATAGCAAGAAACAATATGTTTTTCAACTTACATATTCAAGACCCCCTAAAGCTGGAAAATGCCAAAGAATCATTGCCAGATCTGTTAGAAAGTAACCTATAGAAATCTGTAAAAGGAAGAAAAAATTGAACAAATAACCCAATTGGACAATTAGTGTTTTAATAATCCTTAGCAATAACAGTAGAGCATAAGAGAAAAAGGACATTAAAGATTGCACCATCAGAGAGTGCACCAGACTAAGTAACTAAAAGTTGGCTTGACATTTCTAATTTTGGGCCCCAACAAGCAATATAGTTCCTACTGTTCACAATACCAACTGCCCAGCTGAGTGGTGCACCATGTGTAAACAAGAATCTTTTTTAAAATAGTGGAAAATGCTTTTGTAGGCCTCTTGCACTCCTCACAAGAGCTACACAAACTAAAAGACGATGCTCCACAAGAAAGGAGGGAACTTCATTATTGAAAGAACTAAAGCCTAAGCAAATACTGCCTTCTTGTTTTGGTACTGTCCTTTCTCCTGGGTTCTCCAAGAAGCTTAGGAAAGAAAATTAAATAAATATTGAATAATAAACAGCTAGAGGGTGAAACTTTGAGCAACGAAAAGGTTGCTGTCTTGTGATAAGGGTTGTAAGTTCAAATCTTGAAAATAGTCTTTCCACTTGCAGGGATAAGGTTGCATACATACACATTCCCCACATCCCATTAGGTAAGAAGCCTTGTGCACTGGGCCACCTTTTTCATTGAACCATAAACAGCTATGTATAACACACTTAACCCTAACACTATTACTAATTAATAAATTTCACCTGGCAATAAAATGTAAAATCAGCTTCTGTCAAAAACAAAGACTTACCCCCAATACCGAATTTGAGAAAGTAGATGATCTATTAACAACTAGCTCTCCATGTGAATCCTCACTAAAGAGATCTGATAACATAAGGAGATAAAAAGATACAAATGATGCAAAAAGAGCATGAAATGTTGAGAATCCCCTGCATTACGAAATGTGTTATTATTCAAGTGAAAAAATCCATTATGGATAAAAAAATCAATATATTAAAATCATTATCAAAGGGATTTTACCGGTTATTCCATTCAATTTTCTGTACACTGCTCAATTTGCCATATCTCGTGAACAATAGAGAACTCATAATAGCAGTCAATCTATAAACCTTCAAGAAGATAAACAATTTTCAAAATTGTTAGATAAAGTAATCTTAATTCATGTTTGGTAACTGCTTATTTTGGGAAATAGTCATTTTTTATTTTTCAAAAGCTGTCTCAGAAACCTTTTGTTTATAAATTATTTTAACCTAAAAAATAAGCTGATCCAAATATACTCTTAGTATGAGTTACGACTAAAATTTTTTTGCATTATATCCTCATTCACATAAAAGTGGGCGTATATTTAACGAGAAGAACAAATTGAAAACGGATTAAAGGCAGTATCTACATAAACCGAAAGGTTTAGCATTTGATTTCATTCTTAATTTATCAAATCAAATAATCAAAAGAGTGAAGACTTAAGGATTGGAAGCTACAATAACAAATATTCGGAGCTGATGTCATCCTTGACCAAGACACAGTAAATCAGACTTTCTGGGCTGTTAGTAAGTCCAAATCCAATGGGACATGAAAGCCATAAAGGAATATACACTCAGTCACTGGAAGTTCAAAATATTAAGTATATAGAAAAACTACAAGGATGTAGTAAAGGTGTTACACAGTATAGCTAAATATCATCTTCAATTGTTATGTTGATGACTTAATCAAATCATTTGCCAACTAGTGACACCTTAAATTTTTCTTTGGAATTGTTACAGGAATGGTGTCATCATCTATGGAAATTTATTTACAGAATAAAAACAAAATACTTAAGAACAAGACCAATACTGTATTTCTTTGAACCGAAGCAGCTAACAGAACAACCAAAAAGAAATATTTCTTCCCAAACACGAGCAAGCCCAATTTCAATTTCAGGCAAAGGATACCCCAAAACTTCCCACTTGACCCTGCATCCTATACAAAGCCTTTACAAGGATCTTCACCACAAAAATGCACACGAATATACAGATCTTGATTTTTGGATAATATCCATTCCCTAATATTTCTTCTGTTTGATCCTTTGTACAAGTTAACCAAGTTCAAATCAAGAAAAGGAATACATGTACCACCAAAAGAAATTCTCTTCCTTCTGATGATTATAAAAATGATATTTCTACATTTCTGCCTCTTCCATCAAGACTTGAAAATCGTAATTTGATTTTAATGAGACGTTTGCAACATAAAAAAGCCACTCATAAATTCATGAACAATTCATTTGACTTGACTTACAATAACACAGAAGATGATGCCAGTGAACACAGATGCCGGCCATTGAACTTCTTTTCTTTGACTCGCAAAGTCAGAAGAGAAAACAGAACCAGCCGAGAAACCAGAAGAACCCGTAAGTCCCATTCAATCTCCTCTTTGAGAGAATCACTAAATCAGACCAAACTGCATCAAAAACACTAATAATAAATCTATTGAAATATAATAACTTTTGAAAAAATAAAAAAAACTCCATCATCCATAGAAAACGTAACTACAAAGAAAAAGGGTCATAAAATAGTCATTATTCAGTTTTTGTCCATTACATATGACTTTCATTTCACCAGAAGTTGACCCAGTTGAACATTATTTTCTTGGAAAACGAACAAACAAACCCCATCAGAGAAAAACATCAAAATAGGACAAAAGGGAAAAGAGCAATTTTGATCACAAATGATAAACAACAATGATGATAATAACAGTATCTATACATCAAAAAGCCACAAAGTGCCACTGCTTAAACAAAGAACAACAGAACTACAGAAGAGCTTAGGCAAAGCAATGAAAATCAATAGCTGAAAAAGAAGAAATAGTGAGGCAGAAAAAAGGAAAGTTAATGAAAAATACAAAAAAATAAAAAAAAGGAATTGAGGGGTACCCATAACTACTCAAAGCAGCATTCAATTAAAGGTTGAAACTTTAGAGAGAGAATGAGAGAGAGAGAAACCTGAGAGAGAGGAGACAGAGAGGGAAGGAGAAGAGTGTGTAAAATGCTAAGCCGCCATTCCTACGCAACCATACAAGAGACACACTTCCCTTGCTTTGCTTGTTGAGATTCAGTGACAGTGAGTGAGTGAGAGAGTGATTATTCTCTTTCTCCTTCCTTTATTATACATTCACTCTGTCCTTCTGTAATGTGTTACTGACTTACTGTACATTGGCTTGTCATTGGTAAATTATTATTACAAAACCCCGCAGATTGATCTTCTAAAAAAAATCAAACAAATTGATCTTCTAAAAAAAAATCTAAAAACATTTTTGCTAATTAAACAAATCAGTTAATTCATCTTATGGAAATTAATTTGATATTTTTCATAATTCTTATAGATTAATTCATCCTTTTTTAAGAAGAATCAATTTGTCTAACATTTAAAATTGATTGAGGATTGACATTTTAGATTTCTATTTTCAGTTATATTATTTGTATTTACTTGATTACATGATATATCGTGCCAACTCACTTATTATCTATGTTGGATAGAATGTAAATTTTATTTAAGCATAATCCATATTTTATTCAATATTAGATAAAAAATGAGTTGGTACATTATCCATATTAAGTGAGTACACAATATTTTTCTGTTTTTTCTTAGAAAGGCCAATTTATTCGAAACAAAATAAAAGAGAGACGGATTTGAAAGTTTTATATTGTTATTGAAGTAAAATGCACCTCCTATCAACCACCAATATTTTGGAATAGTGGAGTACTCATACAAATAAGTAATATATCAAATACTTTATCAATAATTTTATATACTTTTTATATATTTTATATTGTACCTCATAGTCATATTTGTGTTGTACCAAATACTTCTACTAATATCGGTACAATATAATCCAACACACGAGATACGTTCAAGTATTTAAAGGTTAAATTAATTTGTTAGTTACTTGATTTTAAAAAAATAAACTTTAATGTTTTAAAAAAATTGTAATTTAATTTCTACAACTTATGAAACATTTGTAATTAAGTTTTTAAATAAAGATGAAATAAATATTCTAAAATAATATCTTAAATGTTATATAACTATTAAATTGAAAAGAAATGTCAAGATATTACCATTGCCATTAGATCACTAAACATTAGCAAACATTGATATGACAACAAATTAAAAGCATTTAGGACCCAATTACAAACTTTCAAGATATAGAAACATACATAATTTTTTTCAAAATGTTTAAAGAGTAAGAGTCTACTTTAAGCCGTATTAAAGTATAAATATAAGTATGTGATTGCATTATACTAAAAAAAAAATTATATTGATAATACATTTAAATTTATAATAAATATTATTGTGAACATTGAGAAATCAAATTCATGTCTAAATTTGACTACATCAATGTGGTATACACCATTTTTTCTTTTTTCTTTTTTTGTATTGTAATGGTAGTAAGGTAAAAATAAATATCAATATCTATTATTTGTTAAGGACTAAGGGTGCAAAACAATATTTCTTTTTTTGGTTTCCACAAAACAATATGGGTTTTCTGAACCAATGCACTTGTACCCAAAGATATCTGGAAAGTAAATTTAAAAGTTTTTTTTAATGGATCTCATGCTTAGAAAAAATTAAACATTTATTTCCGAATGTGAAATTTTTTTATTTTTGACTGCCTAGGATACTCGTTACATAAATGCAAACAATATTTATAAATATAACATAGTTTGGAATTTCTAAAAGGATGTTTTAGTTAATAGTAAAAAAAAGGTTTTTAGACATTAATAATGCTAATTGAACATCCAAAAGTATCATTATTAAATGATGTGGATGAATGAGGATTAGTGGGGACTATCATCTCATCCAATATTAATAAAGCAAGTGTTCAAATAAGACACTGGTTCAATGTTCAAAACTTCAAATAATATTAGAGTTTAATTTATATACAACTAGTTGTTTGACCCATGCAATGCACGAAGTGATAATAAAAATAGTTTATTGATCATTATAAAATATGAATAATTTATTTAATATATCTTATAGAAAATTGAGTATATAAATTTATTTTGAATATGAGTTAATAGTTAAATAATTAAATAAATTGACAAAATATAAATATATCATTCTATTTTATATCTTATTTTGAATATTATGTTTATAAGATTAAAAAAATCTAGATAGATGACATATAACAATAAAGAGCCTATTTTATTACAATTAGGATTTTCAATTATACATTAGTTCTTGTAATTTAATCAACATGATTTTCGTTCAAATTTTTTATCATTTGTTTAGCTTATTAATTAATTGTATGACATATTAGCATAAATTTTAAAAATCAGTTTAGATCATATAATTGTATAATTTTATAATAACGATTACTCTAATTTAATGTTGTTTATAATTATTTTTTATATTTTATAAATTTTATAGCAAAAACCGAAAACTAAACTAAACCGAACTGAACTGGACCAGACCAGACCAAACTGAACCGAACCGAACCGGACCAAACCAAACCAGACCAAATCGGACCAGACCGAACCGAACTGGACTAGACCAAATCGGACCAGATCGAACCAAACCATCAGACCAGATCAAACCAGACCAAACTGGACTGAATCGGACAAGACCGGACCGAACCAAACTGGATGGAACAAGACCGGATCAGACCAAATCGAACCGGAGCAAACCGGACTGGACCTAATCAAATCGCACCGGATTGGACTAAACCAGACCAAACTAGACCAAACCGAATAGAACCGAATTGAACCGGACTGGACCAAACTAGACCGAATCGAACCGAACTAGACCAAATCAAACCAGACCAGATCGAACCAAACCAGATCGGACCGAACCAAACCAGACTGGACCGACCCAAACTAGATCGAGCCGGCCGAACCGAACAGACCAGATCGGATCAGACCAAACGGATCGATCGACCCAACCAGACCAGATTGCACCGAACCGGACCGAACTAAACCAAATCGGACCAGACCGATCCGGATCGGATTGAACCGAACTAAACCGGACGAACTGGACTAGACCGGACCCCACCGAAGCCAACCGGTCCAAACCCTGTCCATTCCCCATTTACCAAACAGGAACTCTACTCCCACAAAAATAAAATTTGTCCTATTCCTATCTCTATTGTAGGTAATCCTGACCCATCCCATATGTATCAATATGAGTGATTTTTTTTTGTCATCCCTAATTATTTACATCTTTTTTATAAGTTAAAATATTTGATTTATAAAAATATTAAAAAAATATTTTCCAATTAATAAAAAATAATCAATAAATTTGATTTATGTGATTTCAATTACACACCATTTCCATGTACATACTTTTAGTAAATTAAAATATTAATTTTAAAACATATGTTATAATTAATGTGTTATAATTAGTAAAAAAGATCAAATATAATTCTCATTTGAGTCATCTCAATTATTAGATTAGTATATCAATTCACAATTATTTTCAATAAAAAATTGATGTAATTATTTAATTATTTAAAATAATTAATAATTAATTAGTATCATTATCAAAGAAGTGTAAATTGTGGGATTGATTATTTTAAATATTTTAATATTGAACAATTAAAGCCTTGTTTTTCAAACAAATTAATATGAAACGATTGTGGAATTGATAAGTTGGAATATTTAGGTTGTAAAAAATTAAATATGGTATAATGAGACGAGTATATATACATATATATTATGATTTTCAAAAACTACGTATTTGAAGTTAGAAACTCTCTCATTTCATCCTCTCGTCCTTATTTAAAATTTCATCTCTTATCATCATTCTCATCCTCATCCTCATCATGGGTTTCTATTCCTCATTCTCTACAGAGATTTGAATCCTTACTGGTATTCACAGGTTTCTTAAAAAATTTTCAAAAAGTCAAAAAAATTTCAAAATTCTTTGAAATTCAAATCACAAATATCCATAATAACAAATACTACTAATGCCACATAATTTAAATTTGAAAAAAAAAAATGTATACATGATGCAAATTGAATCCAATAAAGATAATCAAAAAAATAAAAGTGTGCTAAGATTTTCTTGTTATCATTAATTATTATAACTATAATAGTTTTGTTATCACTATAATTATAATAGCTTTGTTATCTTTAACACTATATATATATATATATATATATATATATATATATATATATATATATATAATGGTATAATACATTCAATTATCATTTTGTTTATATTATTTGTTATTTGTTAAATAATTTTAATGAAGACAAATATGAAGGTATGATTGGAAAAAATAGTTAATAATTAGAATGTAAATTAATTCCAAAAAGTTACATTAAATATTAAGATTATGAAAATGGTAGGGCAGAATGCCATTATTTTCTCTATAAATGACACATGAAAAAATATCTATGTAATGAATCTTAATTATTAGTATTATATATGAAATATAGATTGTATTAAATCTTTTGGAAATACATTAACTATGATATTAAATGATATGAATGAATGAGGATTAGTGGGGACTATCATTTGGTCCAATAATAATAGAGAATGTTCAAATGAGACCCTGATTCAATGTTTAAAACTTCAAATAATATTAGAGTTTAATTCATATATAATTATAGGGTAAAACTTGTTTATATTGTCATTCAATTAAATCAGCTTATTTATATGATTTTTTAAATAATAGGTGTGAGACTTAATTATTTTACTGATTTGACAATACATAATTAGATAATAATATAAAAAAAAAATTATACTGTGAACTCATAAGATTATTGATATTGTTTTAGAAATAGACGTACAGCTTTTACTTCATTAATCCCTCAGTCTATTGTCTTTCATTTTTTAAGTTACACTTGCATATTTCCCGTTAATTTATGAAGACCAATGCCAAGCGTTGCTCAAAACGTTATATCATATATTTATGCTTCTTTTTATTTTCCTTTAGATTTAATTTTGAAGAATGGATATTGTATAGAAATTTTATACTTGTCATATAATTATATATTATTACGTCAACCAATACGATCCACTCTCATACTCATAACTGAAGTCATGCAAATAAAAAAATTGATAGAATAACAATATACATTTTAAATAAGTTTCAATACGAGTATAATTAAAATTTATATTTTAAATATTGTCCTTATTTTCCTTGGTGAAAATCCTGTAGTTTATTCCTTACCTATGGTTACTTTCTCAACCCTGTTCAAACTATCCTGCAGAACCATATTCAAGAATTTCAACAGCGTCAAGAATTAAGCATTATACTTTTACTAAGAGAAGCTACCGTATAAAAAATTATGCTAATAAATAAACTATTGTAATCAAAGTCATTTTCAATTGCACCCTATCACACGTATTATGTTTATAAATATAGTCTATGTCGTTTTCAATGATGTTGTCTAGACACACGACTTTCTATGTCTACCTGCACTTATTCTGCCTCTGCTTGGGGAAACTATCCTTTACATGATGATCTATTCCTTTCATCATTATAACAATTTCGTTTTATTTTTTTCATGCCAAAATTTATTTATGGTGCGTTTGTTTCATCTTTTAAACAAAAATAATGAAACTTATTCTTGTGTTTGGTTTTTATTTTTAAAAAATCAACTTCGAGAGATAAGTTTTATATGTAATTAAAAAAGTTTAAAACTGATTCTTTCCATAAACTATTAGCTTCTAAAAAAAACTATAAACTGGTTTTTTGATATTAAAATTATTTTTTAAAAATAATCTAAAATACATAAAGTGCCTTTATTAAAAAAAAGTGATTTTCATCATAAAAAATACATCCAAACGAGGCCTTTATATATAATTGACAAAGCTAAAAAACTGAAAGCAGATTTTTCAAAGATTCCAGTAATTTTTCAAAAAAATTATAAGAATATATAGAAGGTGATTTTTTTTTTTTGAGAAAAAAGTACTTGTTTTAAAAAATAAAATCACATCCAAACACATACTTAACCAACATAATTATGGATCTGATTATGCAACACAATAGTGCCAAATTTGGGAAACATGTCAGCATCAATCCAAAGTCCAAACCAAACATGCCACAAAACAGGTCGCATAGCAAATCATGTGCTGATAAAACAAGCCTCATAACAGCATGATAAAAATTTCAAATATCATTCCAGCAATTATTATTATTAACATGCTGCTCCAAAGTACTAATGTTTGCTAAAATCCGAAATCCCAAGTCAGAGTTTAAAGCAAACAAGAAGATGGTCCTTTGGCCATCCTAACATATTTACAAGCACTCAAAGGCTTTATTACATAATCCAAAGTCAACTTGAGTGCACCTCATGAGGGGCCCTTCCATCATCCTCTAATAACCTCCTTGTATGAAGGCGTTCAGACGGTCAAGCTCTTGCCGATGCTCGCTCACCACCGTGCGAACCACGTCTCCGATGGACACCATGCCTATCATTCCCTTCTCATTGATGACAGGGATGTGCCTGATTCTGTTATCTGGAGAGAGAAAAAAAGGAGTGTAAGGAACATGAATTGTTAGCTTTATTTGATCTATCTTCCCTTATTTTATTTTTATAAGCCTCTAAATTACACAGACATTTTCTAAAGTTTGATCAAATTCACCCGACTCCCCTGGGTGGCACTAAGCTCCACTGGATGTACCATTCAATATACAATAGAGGGGAGGACAGTGAAATAATTGTACAAAGTTAGGAGAGGTCAATGTAAAGTTTCCCAAATTCAGGGACTTCCAGAGCAAATTTTACAAATAGAGAAGAATTGGAGTGAATTTCACTAAATCTCAGAAAACTAATGTGTTAGGTGGAAAACATTTCCCAAGGACTAATCTGTCCCTTACAAGGAATAATTTGACCCACATATTTAATTCTCATGGACTATGCTGAAGGTTTACATTTTCTTAGGGAGAAAGTTATCTTGTGATGTTTTCATCAAGGACCAATGTGGGACTCTGCTCTCTCTTTTTTTCCCCCCTTTCTGTCTAGTCATATGGAATACTTCAATTTCTTCCTTAAGAACAACTGAATGAATACCTGTCATCAGTTGCATTGCCTTCAAAACTTTGGTGTCAGGTGTGACTGTGATAAGTTTGTTCTGCAGCACCCAAATAAAAAATTTCGGTGTCATTAAATGGTTAAACTGAAGACACACAAGTAAGGTTTTTATGGTTCTCATAATTTCTGGTAGCCAATTCAACCAGCAGTATCAATGACCACCAAACTCTGCATCCAAATTGATCCAACACAAATATAGGACCATTGGACAAGGGGGACCACTAATTAGGAGAAACATAAAATTCTCCAAAACACAAATGCATAAATGAGAAAAGCAAGTGCCACAAGCAGAAGATATTCTCCTATAACAATAGAGGACAACAGCCTATACCTCTTCAGTCATAATATCCCCAACCTTTGTGGATTTGGATGATCTTCCCTGAACGATAATCTTCCTGAGGTAATCTGGATAACAGGATGACAAAATGAGTATCAATGATCAAGTGACAAATGTAATTCACTGTCATTGCTCCCGGTGTGTGCACAGTGACATCCAGAAAATTTAGATGATGGGGGGCAAAGACAATATGTATGCATAAGAAGTTTCACATGATTTTTATCTTATTGTGATGTCAAACTTAATTAAATAATGGAGGCAAAATATATATATCAACATACCTTTGGGGAAAAAAAAAATCAAACCTTAGTGGGGGCATGTGCCCCCATGATGCTATGAATGGATCCATCCCTGTGTGTGCATGTGTGTGTGTGTATTGGACTACTCAACTGTTTCCAAATAGACATTAATGCAATCTTCCCTATTGCATTATACCATGTTATTTTTTAGATAGTTGATTTGCTTTTCCTACATTTATCAAGTCGTTCTCATGAAAGTAAGTGCGGTCAAAAACTACACCACATGAAGATCTCCTTTCTTTATCCTATCTTACTTGTTTTTCCACAGTTTGACTTTTCAGTCCTGACAGTCTTATTTTGCTGGTGATCGTTAATGCATACATTAATGACTTAGCTTTGTATAACCTACTACAACACAATATATCTTACCAAAAGTCTTTTCTCTGACTTCAAGGGAATTGTGGGACTTAGATAGCAACGTAGGAAAAAGTGATGGAACAGATTTTAGAAAAGTTGGGCCTATTTAGTTTTGAAAAGCATTTCCAAGCATTTCCTATTCTCATTTTGTTTCTGGATTTTGTAAAATGAACAGTGAAAACAAGAAATAGACTGAAAACAATGCATTATTTGCTTCACAAAATCCTAAAAACAGATAACAAAATGAAAACAGTGTCATAGTTTCTGTGAGCAAGCAGACCGTAGTTTCCCCTTTTTGTGCTTGCTTCTATAAATTAGAAATTTCAGCCTCATTTCTCTATAATTTCCATCAAAATTTTCTAACTCATAAGATAATTCCTTAGCATCATTGACCACCAATGTTGGTTTTCCTTCATATCTAATGATCCTGGCCCAACTAGATACCCAAAATCAATTTCTTAAAAAATCTGCATAATCTGATACCTCTTTCTGTTATAATTCCTGCAATTGACTTCTGCTCATCAGGTTTCACAACCACCAATGCTCCCACGTTGTGCTGGGTCATCTGCAATGGATGTTAATTTAGATCATCAAACACCAGCCGCTGCACATTCCAATAACAATTGCGATAATGATTGAATACGCATACCGATTGAACAGCATCATAAACAGAATCATTTGTGGTGCACCACAGCCAGGAGCCATCTGCACTTTTTCCCTTTGCTGTCAAGATATCAGCAATTGTTGCACTCTCAAAACCATGCTCCTCCATGTGAGCAGGCACAGCTGATGACTCGAACCGCGAAAACACAGCAGGCTGCAATAGGGGGGAATTCACCATGCGGATCCTTTGCAAAACAGCATTCTTGATGACATTCCCTTGTGACAAAAACACACGGAATCCTCCTTGCATTTTTTCCTTTTCAACTGGCAAGTAAACAAAGAGATTATAAACTACACCCATTAAAATTTTGTCATCTTGCAATGAACAAAAACATAAACATTAAATATTATTTTTAAGCTGTCTAATCTTCAAGCAATAGCCTCAAACATTACGATCCATTTCATTTACCCAACTTAAACCAAACAAACTCTCCAAGATCTTATTTGAAGCTGAAAAATAAAAGAAAAAATTTAAAAAAAAAACAACAAACATTATTTTAAGCTCTCTAATCTTCAACCAATAGCCTCAAACATTAGGATCCATTTCATTTACTAAATTTCAATCAAACAAACTCTTCAATATCTTATTAGAAGCTGAAAAATAAAAGAAAAACAATTAAAAAAAAAAAGAAACAGAAACAGAAGCTATGGAATTCAATCATCAAATCAATAGAAAAAACTTAAAATAATATAAAATCCAAAAAGCCAAAATAGATTATCACAGAATAAACATGGTAACACATCACCAAAACACAAAACCCCACCTAACAAAATGAGATAAGGCAATGATCTTTAAGCTGATTCATGAAAAAAGACTCAAACTTTGATCTCACAAAGAAAAGTGTTGATGCCTCTAAACAGTAACAAAAAGAAACAACAAAATGAGAGAGATCTAATGAGAAAGAAGAGAGACAAGGGATACCTGAGCTGAAAAAAGAGAGAAAGGGAGAATGGTTGCGGCGGCTATTGGATGGATGAGCCCTAAGGAACACTCAGTTTATCACTGCCCAGCACTTGTCTCAACTTGTTCTTTCTTCCCGCAAAGGTGACACTAGAATATCAATCGTGAATGTGGGGCCCACTTTGGATATTTTATCATTATCCATTGCATCATTCATGGCCTTTTTTATATTTTTCCTTCAATTATATGGCTTGTGTTACCACTTGTTGGCTATAGGTAGGTTTTATGATGTAAATGTTATCTCTTGTTATTAGTTATTAAATTAAATTATTTAATAAAAATAATAATAGTTTAATAATTAATAATAAAAGTTTTATAATAAATTTAAAATTTGAGATGCGTTTTATAATTTATCGTGGGTATTATAAATTAATACATACCAAGTGAAACTTGTCCTAGGCTCCCGTCCCGTCTCGTCCGTATGCGTGTAGGCTTGATTCGGTTTTGCATTGGGCCTGTACTTTATAAAATCTTGCTCAATATTGCTATGTGGCTCGAAAAAGAGTAGTACGAATTGTGCCAAATACATAGCCGGATTGAGTTTAGTGGCAATTGAATTTAAGAAAAAGTTTAACGTTACGGAAATAAATTCATCAAATATCCGGTATGAACGTGTTAAATATCACATGCGACTCTCTCTTCTGTATTCCACCCGTAATTCTTGGTTATTTCATCCAATGAATATTTGTCAACTTCATTTTTTACTCATTCGCATGATTTGCTTTCGTGCTATGTAGTAAAGCTGCTAAATTTAACTCATGGGAAAAAAAAAAAATAGGGAAGCAGGATTAAAAGAAGTGGTGTTTTTTAGTTTGTTAATAACAAGTAATGAAAACCAACTTTCGCACTATTCAGTATTATCCGAATTTTTGTACCCTAAAATACTTAATTAGACTGATAAATTGGCATTGCAAAATTATCTATATTGAGATTTTTTTTGTTAAATTTTGAGATTTGTAACTTGGATTTATTTATTTGTTCTAACCAACTTAGAGATATACTTACTCTTCCTCAAGCTCTTGATTATTCTATTGTTAATATTGTTCATATTATTATGAAAAATATTATTTTCACATCTAAAAGTGAATGTCTCATTGAGAGACTCACATTATCCCTATTGAATGTGATAGGTTTATGAGACAAATAGAGATTATTATCATATCCAAAAATCGAACATCCACTTTTAAATATTGAAATAATACTACTCATATTACTCATTTCCCCCTAGTTTCTAATTTTGGTGTTTTTGCTCTTCTAATTAATATTAGTACCAGTCCTATACCTTCGACAATTTAAATGTCAAACGACTATCACATATATAATTTTAAAATAAAAAAATAAGAAACCACATCTACACTATGAATGTATTGTAGAACCACATCTCACATGTAAGACACTGAAAGAACTAATTATGACTAACCAACCAATTTTATTTTTTTTTGCGAAAAGTTCTCCCTGATTTTGGCTAAACTTGAGTTTAGATCATTTGGGGAGGCCAGGCTTAGGGAATTCCTGTAGTGATCTTCATAAGTTGAGAACTACTATAAACATTGCATCTTGGCCATTAAAATTCTAATTGATTAACAACAGAGATCAATTCACATAAAAACTTCGTTTAATATCAAAAGTGACCCAGAATATTTTACATTTAAATTTTCAAATCACAAGATCATACAAAATTTGACCTAACGTGCGAATTTTTCAAAGTATAAATAGGGCAACCCCTCACCAAAAAATTTCATTGTTCCAAACCATTGTGTCACAAAGGCAGCATTTGGTTACTATTTCAGGATAGAAATACAAGATAATTTGTCACTGTATTATATCTGGTGGTAGAGACGAGTACGGAAACTGTAAATTTTTCTATTCTAGAGACAAAAATTTCCTGTATTTCTGTTCCTCTAAAAAGTGGGGACAGTAGAGACAAGACACGGGGACAATAGTCCGGCCACCGCCAGTCAACCACCGCCCGATGCAAGTCAATGCCGGCAGTCCACCGATCAACGTCGTCGGTCGCAAGTCAACACCAGAAGTCAATGGTCAACAGCAAAAATCAACACGGTCAACGTCACCGGTCGCCGATCAACAGTGGTCAATGGTGATCAACGGTCAATCTTTTTTCTGTTATTGTCTCCACAACCAAATATAATACAGGGATAATAACTTTTCTGTTTTCGTCTTCACTATCTCCATTGTTTTAGAGACAATAACCAAATGCTACCAAAGGCACATATCTATTTATTAAAGGTTGAAGACATTTGCCCCCATCATTTGATCAATTTGTTAGAAATATATGAATATATACATATTTTAACTCTATTATTTTATTGAATTTCACTTCACATTAATAGGGATAATATGTAAAACTTTTTTAGCATAAGAGAGATGATTTGCATGCATAGTTGTACACCTTTTATAAAATTAACTTTCTACGCTTAATTAATGCCCCACTCATTTTGATTGGCCTCCGAAGTCCAAAACACGGCATCCAAATAGCTTTTTGAACCCAAACCGTCTCTTTCAATGATTTAGACATGAGATCTGACCCCAAAAAGTAGACACATTTTGAGAAGTATACTAAATACATCATGCCCCCCAAAAAAAAGTATAACAAATGGCATCGATAATATTATAAAATAAGTTAATTTGACAAATCTATCCCTATCTTCAGAATGTGACCCCACTAACTTCACTAATACTGTAGTTCTTTGTCCAACTTACCATGATATCTCAACGACTAATATCAATACTACATTAGTTTTTTGAATATTACCAAAAAAAAATATTAGTATTTTAATTAGACAAGTAAATTAAAACCCTAAAAACTTCGAATTGATAGATAAAGAAATATCTAAAACCTTAATATTCAATCATTTTTTTCATCGATATTGCAATTTCAAAGCAAACACGGCAACATAATTTGTGCGGGGTAAATTTGAACAAAATAATAGAGTGAAGGGCTTTAAGAGCACCTTTAATAATCACATTCTTCATCTCAATTCAAATCCATTTTATGACCACTAAATAAGAAGAAAACAATGACAATAATAATTGATAGCAGATTTCTTTTGCTACACTTTTAATTGTCTGGAATTAAAGTTTAGACTAAAATTAACCTCTTTCGTACCAATATATAGTCATTTTATGTGGTAGATGTTCCTTTATCTTAGTCTTTATCTTAGTCAGTGATCATGAGTTTCAAATAGTCATAACCCTATGATATTTCCAATGTTTAAACAAGATTACCTTCGATTAGAGGATACTCTTACGAGATCAAAAGAAAGTTTACTCCTTTCACTAGAGAGAGAAAAAAAAAGAAAAAAAAAAAAGATTCCATGTTTAGATAGCACTGGTATAGCAAATAATGGGAAAAATAGGATTTAAAGTGATACTCTTGTTGGAGATGCTCCCAGTCCAACCGAACACGAATTAATTACTTCCTGTAATAGAATGGTTCCTCTACAGAATTTCTGAATGCAAAGAGTCTCCCCATCTTGTAAAACAACAATAGTGTGTTGAAACCAATATATAATACAGAAAACTAATATGGAAGTTGCATCAGCAACAATATTAAATGCATATAGAGTAAAAAATAATATTTTGTGTATAATTAAATTGCACAACAAATGAACACCACACACCGTACCATCATTGGATGTGATGTGTGGTCCCCACTTATTCAACTTATTCATCAAATTTAATAGTGATAAGATGTATAATGTACATTTGTTATACAATTTAGTTGTACACCTAACATTACTCTAAAATAAAAGCTGTCTATATAATGCTCACCAATTGAGACTACTTTCTTGCTTGGAGCTTCAAAGGTTGTTAAATACTAGTAGAGAATTTCAAATATGTCATTATAATTTTCATGTCAAAGTACCTACCTACTAAATTGACTTGTGCTCATAACTTCGGATTTACTATAGAATATTGGTTAAACACCTAACGATTGCCGTCTACCCGTGAATATCTGCTAGTATGATGCAAATATATGGTGTTTAATCAAGACCCCACATTGTCTATAACTATAGAGGACTATTTATTTGATACATACATGATATAAGATTATAAAAATCAATCTTCTAATTCCTTGTTCTTGAGTGAAAATGCATACAATTTGCTGTTTCCTGCAATCCCAAATAAATTATCTGAACTTGAAAATAGAGTCAAAACACAAAAATCTATTCCATTTCTTTTTCTTTTTTTTTTTTTTTGGTACATGAAAAATTTAACTTGAGGGAATATAAAGATATGACCAACCACCCGGAAACAGAGAAATTGAGTCCAAATAAAAATAAATGCTTGAGCATAAGATCGACCAGATTAGCCAATCCTAATCCCATTAGCAGAATCTATTCCAATGTTAAAAAGCTAATATGATGCTAAACCTCAGCACACCTCATGGGGGCATATCCCAGCCTATGGTTCTTTGTGTCATACATAATGTGAAAATTCTGCTGCAGCAAGTTCCCAATGATTGTGAGAGGAGAGTGAGGATTCTTCGAGATTGCCAAGCAAAGAACTTCACGTTCATATTGGTAGAAGTAGTTCTCTTCTGGGAAATTCCACACAGCCCCATCTGCAAAATGAATCCCAAACTCAGGCACCTCGACTTCTTGTTGTCCTGACACATTGTAACAAGTGTCCATGACAAAATTATCTACAACAACTGGATGAAGCTTAATTTTCTTCTTGAAAGTTTCTTTAATTACATCATAAGCTGGTCCAGGGAAAAAGGTCAAGGTAGAGCCTGAATCAATGATTGTACCACCAGCACCTTCTGGTGACCAATGCCAGGTTTGCTCAGGAATATCAAGCACTTCACCACCAACCATGATGGATTTTATCTGAAGATAGTAAAATGTGTCATCAGGGCTTTCTTTTCCATCAAGCAATGAAGTGGAGTTCAAATTGGGGTTGTTCAATAGCTCCTTGTCCTCTCCAAAGATCAACTTGCTGCTAACACTTGTGTTGCTGAATATGTCAGCAAGACAATAAGAGAATGAGTGGCCATAAATAGGCCGCAGCTGTGAGAAAAAGGAAAGGGGTCCTCTTCCAAGTCCTAGAAGTCCAGCAGCACCATGAAAAAGGCCTCTATTCCAATGACCACAACCAAACATTACATCCACAACTTGTTTGAATTTTCTGTCCCCATTAGGCCAAGTGAGATTCACAGTAAATGTTTCCAATGCAAAATCTCCTGTTGTGTTTGAGCCATCTCCATAGTCATAGAAGTAAAGGCATGTCTGGTTCTGGGCTTCACACCGCTGGAGAGGGTCCGGCGAAGAAACCAGTTGACAGCGCGGATCATGGCAGCTTATGTTCCTATAAGAACTAGAGTCAATGGGATCATAATGAGGTCCATTTTGTTCAAAACAATCATAACAAGGATCACATTGAATCCAATTAAGGTCACTGCCAGTATCAAGTATCAACCAAACATGTTTGGGAGGTGTACCAATATACATGTCTACGAAATACTCGCCTGAGCCAGCAGAGGCCCCAGACTCCAAGGTTGCCATGATGTTACCTGAAAACTCATCTTTATAAGATTCCAACAATGCTGTAGAAGCAACAGCACGCTTGTATTGTTGCTGGGGTTGCTCCTTGACTTCTTGCAACATTGACATGCTGTTTATGTTCTTTTTCTCTATGCCTCTTCTATGGAGAGTCTGAATTCTGACCGAATCCTTGATTGCAGAGTCCATTATATATGTCTTAGGCTCATTTCCTGGCCTTATTGACCTGCGCTTGAGGTGTAGCTGTGCGGTTCGTTTATGAGGCTTTGCTGATATGGCAGGATCTCCATCTTCTTCCTTGTTTAATATCGCCTGCCTGGTTGATTCTGAACTCTTGGCCTTCTTGTTACAACCAGAATTTCTTGTGGAAGACATGGCATTAAAGCTCATGAGGTTGGAAAATTCTGAGATGGTGAGAGCAAGATCATTGTTGTGATCGTTTTGATCATCAACATCAGTGTATGCCTTGAAAGTGGCAGAGAAAATTGAAAGGAGCACAAGGACTAGGGAAACTTTTATCACCATGGTGCTGCTCTATCCTTATGTGGTGGCATAGACAATATAAAGTTAGGAAAATTCCCAACAGCTTATAATTGACCAATGAAAACAAAGATTGAGTTTTAGTAATCTATAGGCCTGCAATATGAGGATTGGAAAAATATTGTTCTTTCAATTTCTAGGAGACAAGAAACAAAATCCAGAATCGAAACAAGAACAACAATTTGGGAGAAGCTGACAACTAAGAACTTATAAGGTCTAAGAAACAAAACCCATAAGGAGAAACTTTAAATGAAGCTTAGACGAGGAAAACATAACATGAAAACGTAAAGGGGAAGGAAATAAGGGTATTAATGCAGTTGCAGCTGGAAGTATATTTGATAAGGACTTGGGAGATTCGGATATCTTTTGGGGCCAAAAACCGAAGAAAGAGAGAGGTGGTAGAGGTGGAAACTTTTGGTAGTAAGGTTTTGTGGGGATCTTGTACATATCGTGGTTAGACACTCAGACTAAAATGACAAGGACTTCAAATCAAGGTTTAAGGGACACTTTAAGGTGGTTTCATTAAATTCTTAACCAAATTGGATAATTTTTACCTGGACAATTTTTTTTTGTGGGTGGGGAAAGGATCCTTCCTCTATGTTTCCTGATTCATTGGTTCCTCCTCAGCTTTCTTAGAAACTTTTGTAGTTGGAACTGCATTAGTTTCGCTTACATCCAAATAGGAAGAGGACACTGTCTTTGATTGTGTGTTCATACTACTAGCAAAGACTACTAGCAAAGTGGTTTACTTCTTAAGTTTGACTTTGTCTTCTACGGCATATTAAAATGACCAAAGGACGCAGATTTGATTGAGGTATTATGCAACTGTGATCTTACGCCAGTTATAATATTAAGGGTGTGTTTGGATTCGAATAAAAGGAGAGATAAAAATTAAATAAATAAATTTTATATATAATTTATGCATAAATTTTATTTATATAAAGTTTATCCTTATTTTTTTTTTAAACTAAAAGCATCTAAAGGAGATAACTCTTATGAAAAAGACGGCATAATATTTACTTTCACATTCAAATAAAAGATAGTGTTACACACAATCCAAATGAGCCAAATTTATGGAGATACTTGGTGTTCTAAAAACAGGGTCAAACTCAAGTGTCACGAGTTAGATTGTGTAATCTGAATAAATAATTTTAGGTATAAGAAGCCTAGGCAGACTTTAAACCAAACTAGGACAGCTGAATAGACATCACTTTCATTCTTTTATTTTCCTTTTGTCATAAATAAAAAAAATCTAATATTTGACTAATTAATAAGAATAGCTTTTTCACAATTTGTTAGTTCTTCTTATTAGCAAAAGCCACCTTATTGAAACAGATTAAGCAAATAATTTAAATAAAGATAGCAGATTTAACTATTAAATCTGACATAATTGTAGTTAATTAAACTCCTTAAATATCTAGTAAAGGTATGATTTCTAATGGGGTATGAAGAAGATCTCTTAACTAAAGGTAAAATTCACGTATGTGATGATATGTCTTCATACTTGTAAACTATTTAAGATATAATAAAAATTCTCTTAATGTATAAAAATTATATATATATAAGGGGGAAAAAAAAACCTATTTATGCATTGTCAATATAAATGAGAATAAGAAGGTGACCATGTCAATGTGAACTGGTGAGTATTTTCTGCCATCAAAAATCTATTGCTGTCTTGTTAACGCGCTAATTCCCCTTTTGAACAAGTTTTATTTACTAAATCTTCCAACTTGCATTGTATTGAGAAACACGTCCACAAAAAAAGGGTAGCAGGCCAATAAACGAGCACACGCTCAATAGTTTCACACATCGTTACACAATCCGTGTTAACGTCTCTCCTAATCCTTCGCATGAGTAAAATAATGTTTTGAAAAACTGAATTAGAAATTAAACTAAAGAGACCTTCGGTTTATGATTTGATTGTTCAACCAATTAAATTTATAATTAAATTAAGAAAAATATTCAAATTGAAAACAGTTCAATCAACTCAATTATTGGATTTAATCTATTGTACTTAGCATTGTTAAGAAAAACACACAAATGCTCAAAACTGTTGGACTGTGAGTCGTAGGCCCCTGTTGGTAGTGATCATACTCATGAAACAACATTACAATGATAATCATCCTTATTTATACTATTACCAAAACATGTGAGCTAAGTCAAATATATTATTTGTACATAATTTTATGGTATCAATTGATCATTGATAATTCGAGTATAAATAAGTGAAAAATCAGATGATAGTATTATCACTTTTTATTTTAATTATTTAATTTTTTAGCTATGTTCGAAAATCTCCTATTCATTTATACATTGATTCGGTTGATCAATTGACACCCAAAATATTAAGTAGAAATATCATGACTTTAAGGCTTGGTTTGGTAACACATTTGAAGAGGTGCTTACAAAAAGCATAAATCAATCTTTTTTATTTGATAAATGAAAAATTTGAGGTATATTTACTCTTGACTTTCAAAAATCATGCATGATTGCTTTTAAGAGCACATTATGAGGTACTTTTTAAAGTTGATTTTTTTTTTTCGAAACTTAAAAGACTAATGTAACTCTACTCTATTTAATGATAATGGATATAGAAATTTTTCTCTTTAATATCTATATTCATTATAGTCATTGAATTCTATTAGCAATTTTATAATATATTTACCAAATATTATTATTGTAATTTTTCAGTTTATCAAAAAAAATTATTGTAATTTTTCTTTATTAAGAGCAATTTTTACAGTACTATGACCTCTTGAAAGTCGCTTTCAGAGAGTTCAAAGATTTTAACAACTGTAAAAAAAAAAAATCACAACAATACCAAATCGAGTATAAAGTAAGTCAATATTTTCCCTCTGCTCCACGTCTTCGATTATGCTTTCTTCCTCATTTCTTACCTCAAATTGCATTCCTAACAACCACCCACACCTTTTCCGTTTTCTTACTCTCTTCTTCTTGGTCACATATTTCTTTTGGTTCTCTGCTGTACCCAATTTATTTTCTTTCCTTCAGAATTATTTTATACATACCACAAAAAAAAACCCCCCGACAGATTGAACCAAACAGTATAGTACCATATAAATTTTAATGCGTGCACGCATTTTGTGTCAACGGATCATATGTTAATGTCAGTGGTATAGATACACAGCAAAGATAGAGACAACTTGAAATGAGACGGCTTTATTGAAATTTTGATTGAACATGCATTGAAGGTCCACCTTGAATTCTCAATACCCTCTATTAAAGTTCCATGTGTAGTGGTAGGTTAAGTTAAATGCAAATAATCTATTGCAACATTGACTTCTCAATGAGTGACATGAATTCTCTTCCTTTTCTCCCTGAGGATGCTTCTGAATATGAAATTGGCACATCATGGCTTTATCAGTTTATATACAATACACAGAAAAGTCTTTATCAAATATTAATAGTCAATGCTCGTTTTGGGCATGATAGTGTTTTGGGACTAGAAAACCAAGAATTCACATTCTAAGCCATATATGTGTAGAAAAATAGGTGCCACTAGCGGGAGCTGGTGCGAATTCTAACTTGATTGTTCCTTACCCGTGGCTTCTTTTATATATAATAACAAATATCTTTTCATCGTATGCTTTTTATTTAAATAGTTTAATTATGTTATGCGGAGAGTGTAATTATGTTGTTAATAAAATAAATCTCTCCATTAACATAAACTTTCAAGTATATATGAAGTGAGAGTTAATTATATTTACTAATAATGTAAAATTGTATGTTTTATATTGTCAACATATTAAAATTAAATCTTTTAACATTTATATGTTTGACCATTTAAGATGCTACTGGGTAATGTATAATCAATTAGTGATTTGAGTGGCATATTTTTCAAAATGTGAGACATGGTAAAATATTCACAAATGAATACGAAATCTTTTCCCTAAATTCATCAATAAAATATAAAAAAAATTCCGGTTATTAATATATGTGATCTCCTAAGTATTTCAATATTATTTAAGTCTAGAAAATGTATGTACTAATGATAGTACTGATTGTAAAATGTTATTAATAAAATATTATTAATGTATGTTATATCAATTTATTTTATGATAGAAAAGAAAAATTCATATAAATTTATTTTATATTTTATAATTTAAACAGCTTATAATTAAAGCTATCTCAAAGAACCCTTAAAAAATAGGTGACTATTTATTTATCAAAAAAGAAAAATGGTGACTCTTTCCTTCAAAATAGTCAAAATATATCAAACATGCACTTAATCACATCTGACTTAAATGTTTCTAATTTAAACTAAATATACCTATGGTATCACAAAGAACCTTTAAAAGTTGACTATTTATTTATCAAACGTCCTTTTCTAGAAAGGTTTTTTTTTTTTTTTTTTTTTCCATTTACACCTCACAACTATTATCTCGTTCTTCCGCATCCACATTCCTTCTGCATATCAACCATGAATGGAAAAAATAAAAATGAGCGACTTGTTTTCTGGCTCTTTCTCTTGCCTCCGCAATGACTGGTGCTGCCACCACATCATTAAGAGGGCCTCAGCCGCACCCTTTTCACACCAACCACTGCCGGCGGCAGCAGCAGCATGGATCTCGACAAGTTCTTTGAGGGCCGGCGTGGAATCAGTTAAGCAGCAGCTTTGAAAGGTGGAGAGGTTGCTTCAGAGCCTTCAGAGCAAGACACTGCACCACACTGCCGCCGTGAAGGACTTCCGGTCGTGTGCATGGACATTGGACAGCAGCAACGTCTCACTAACATGGTCAACAGTGTGCGGGCTTGGTACTTAGATTGACCCTGATGTTGCATATAGCATGTGTTGAAATTGAAATTCTAATACAGGCTTGTAATATGTAATAAATTATTACACAGGCAATATTGATTTGAATGAGGGCCAGGGGCGTGATGCATGATAGCCCCAAATCCTCTGGAGCAAAACAGGAATAAAAGAGGAGAATTGTGCTAGGCAGTCGACAACAAATGTAGAACTTTGTCAGAGCTTTATGAAATGAATCTTTCTAGGTTTTACTTCGTAATGTGATTTGTTTCAAGTAAGCACATTACAGTGTGGATATAACTAGTTGTAAAGGACTTGGAGTATGGCTCGTAGACAAACTATGGCCGGTGATGTTCATATCCGACTTACAGGTCTTTCTTTTGTATACATAATTGTAGTATGCACGCAAAACCACACATGACAACTTGTTCATGAACACCGGTTTGAACCACAAACAAAAGACTATTATCAGTGCAGACTGTAAAAAAGGGCAAAGGCTAAAACTTGTCCAGAGGTTTCTACTTTAAACTAAATATCTTTACATATATAAAACAAAAATCATATCAAGATGAAGAGAAGAATAATACAACTAGATATGAGGTCAAAAGATCCTCTTTATAAAACTAAGCAGTAAGAACAAACAAAGGAAAAATGAGTGAAGAAGAGTTTTCCGATCTCTCAACATATCTGCAAAAGAAATCTCGTTAAAAGAGATTATGTATTTCACACCAATTAGAGGTCAAATACCAAATCTAATCCCACAAAACATGTTTGTCTAAAATACTTCAAAATAAATATCATAATTAAGCTAAATTGATTCTGCAATACAAGAGGAAGCTGTCTCTTCTCATAATTTTGGTGGGGTGGAACTTGTTAAAGAAAAGGTTCTCACATGCATTAGATGGGCAGACTTACTAAACCAATAGGAACTGGCAGTCTCGTTATTATTGAGAAGGCACTACAAAAATACATTGGCAGCATTTAAAACCTCATTATTTTGCAATACCTATAAGCTGTCAACTATCTATAAACCAAACCCAAAGAGATTAATATATTGAACTCGCATGCACAAAATGATGAATTTCGCATGCAGGAATCTAGGCCATCTTTAAGCTGCCTCAGTTATAATCCGTAATACATTGATTAGGTTCTCAGATATGTTTAACTGTTGCTTGTATATTTTGATATGATCTTGTCACGTGCATTCAAGTAAATTCTTGATGCTCATTTCAACAAGGAGTCGCTATATTGGCTTTAATCATCAAAATGGGGAGAAGCACTTGCACATCAATTAAATTTTCTGGTACTTGAATAATTTATTGCTCAAATTCGTGTTATTCTCAGTTTGAGTTTGATTCCAACATCCATAAAAACAGTTATGTTGATATCAGACTTTTTCATGATTAAGTAATTTTCACCCAGAAGATACAAAGCTGAATCAAACAAGGTTGAGCCACGAGCAGGAAGAATCACACCAACCTAAGAGTCCAGCAGAAGAGCATCAATATTTCTCTTTCCCTCGGGGCCTTTGGTATACCATGATGACAGGTAGTCTCCATAAACAACACCTCGGTATTTAGCTGGTGATGACTCATTAATGAGTTCAGAAGCAGGGGAGATCTTGACTGTCTTAGCTGGGTCATGAAATGTTGCCACAGAAAGTCTTGCTCGATCAGGATTAGTAATTGCCCTATGTACACAGCTCTTGTACTTCCCATTTGTTATAATCTGGAACCAAAAGAATTTTCTATTAGAAGGTTGCACGATATTTATACTTCCTTATTCAAATGAAACCAACTTTATCAACACCCTTAACTTCATGAATGAATGAATGATTTATCAGAAAATCAAAGAAATCACAAATCATCAGAATCCACAGTTAAGCTGCGGCATTGTAGAATAGAATGCAGAACACCAGACAATGCTTATAATTCAGGAAGAATAATTAATCTGGCAAAAGGGGAGTTTTGTAAATAATAACTTTTTTTCATTTTATTATGGTATAAAAAACCCTGATTTTTACTACTTTAATCTATCCAGCTACCCTCTTTGAATCATGACAAATTCTGTCAACTAAAGAAAGGCAACCCACTACACGAGACTTCTACAAGGTATAGAGAGATAGATGTTTGCAACCTTACCTACAAGCAAAGAGGCTGTTTTCAGAATTTAGATCCATGACCTCCAAGTCATAAAACAGCACTCTGTTAAGGATCGAATTCCTACTGAGGGGTTAAAAGTGTACAAGAGAAGGAAAATTAGGGGTAACTTGGGAATTGGCAAGAGTGCTGAGGTGTGGTGTGCGGGTCCCAAAACTAACAAATTCTTGAAGGGTGGCGTGTGTAGTGAGGAGTGGGAGCGAGGCGTGTTAGTTGTATTTTCTGTTAGAGGAGAGTCTATATGATAGGGGGAGGAGAGGAGTAAGATAGGCATTGGCTGAATCTGGAAATTGGAGCGTAGAGCTGCTTAGTGCTCTTTCTTGACTCTCTTGTAATTTGCATTCTGTCTTTCACTAATTTCCATCAATACAATTCCTTTTATCCAGCATTCTTTTGGTTGTTTCTATCAATTTGGCATCAGAGCTCCTTTTAAGGGGTGTGGGGTCTCAGTCGCTAAAGGCTGCCAATGGAGAATGCATAGAGGAGTTAGAAAGGAAGTTTGATGAGATGATGCAAGCGATGAGGAATCACGGCAGCGAGTTCATTCCGCAGGGTCGATCACCTCCACCTAGGAGGAGGCACCAGGAGTGGGCGAGTGGCCGATGGAATGGGGAGTTCAAGATGGGAAGAGGGGTCCCAGCGTTCTCCTGTTCACCATCGCAGAGAGCCTCGCGACTCGTGGTCACAGTACCGCGACGATCGAGGCTCCCCCCACTCCCAAGATGGCCATTCTTGCCGCATTGGATGGGTTCTCTTAGAGGAAGCGAGCCACCCAACTCCAGCGTGATAACCTCCACAGGCAAGTGACGGACCAAGACCAGGAAGATGGAGTTACCTTTGTTCAGGAGGATGCATTAGGATGGCTTGTGAAGATCGAGAGATACTTCTCGGTTAATCACATCGATGGTGAGGAAAGGATGGAGGTTGTAGTCCTAGCATTGGAGGAGAAGGCCTTTGCACCTTTGGTTTCAAGCTTGGAGAGAAGCGATTCCATGGCCATCGTGGAGCGGTTTGAGAAGAGTCTTGTGAGGTTCGGCGGGAGTGGTAAAGACCCCTATGGGCCATTGTTAAAATTGAGACAAATGGGCCCAATCTTTGGGTACATAGAGGAGTTTGAAAGGGTATCTGGGCCCATGGAAGCATGTGGATAAAGAAATTATGAAGGAGTGTTTATTAATGGGTTGAAAGGAGGGTTACGGGCTGAAATTAAAGCCTCAAGGCGGAAACTTTGGAAGAGATTAAGGGCAGGGGCCATTATCTTTGGAAGAAAGGAATAAGGAGTGGAGGTTGGGAGAAGGCCCACTGAGCAAAGGTTTCGGCCAATACACTAAAGGTCCAAATCTCAATAGAGCTGGCCCATCATCACTTAAGACTAGTTCCTTCAAGGAAGCAGTGTCTCGGGTTCGGAAGAAGGAGACAAGAGAGCAGTGGGCGGCGTCTCTCACAAGCGGGCGCAAGAGAGGAGCCGAGGTCTACGCTTCAAGTGTGAGGAACGATGGGGCCCAGACCACGCTGTATCCCGAAGAATTTCAAGCGGTCCTTGTGGAGGACTCCAGCGCTGGCGAATCAGAAGAAGAAGAGGAGGAGAGTGCGAGCGAGGAAGAACGACACGCCTGGAGCTGAAATCTCTGCGCTAACTCTTAACAGGCCTCCATGGGTTTCACGAAGATCAACAAATCCTTCAAGGTTTTGGGGTGATTGGGAAAGCAGAGGTGGTAATCCTCATTGACAGCGGAGCTGGAAGCAACTTTTTATCCAAAACCATGGGCATGGCAGTACAAGTAAAATTTGGATGATACTTCTAGCTTCTACGTAGAGATGGGTACCGGCCAAGTGACTTCGGCTTCGAGGTTCTGTGTGCATTGGAACTCGAGGTATAGGGGGTAAAAATAATTCAGCCTTTCTTTTTACTAGACTTGGGTGGAGTAGATGTGATCTTGGGGATGGGATGGATTGCAAGTCTAGGGGACATTAGTGCGAATTTCGAGTTGATGTCGGTTGGGAAGAAGGAGGAGACCCGATGCATTCGGGGAGACCCTTCCTTGTGAGCTAAGGCATCGTGGAGAGCAACACTAAAGGCTCTGAAGGCTGATGGAGAGGGGTATTTTATCACCGCTTGTGAAGAAAGGAATGAGGAACAACTCTCGAGGGCTGTATCTCCGAAGTTCAAGCAGTTATTAGAAGAATATGATGACATCTGCCACCCACCCCAGGGACTACCACCTCCGAGAGAGCATGACCATGCCATCAAGCTGAAAAAAGGTGCTGGAATCCCACATGTAAGGCCTTATCGATACCCGTATTTTCAAAAGAATGAAATAGAGAAGATTATAGGAGAAATGTTGGCATCAGGGATCATCAGGAACAGTGTCAGCCCATATTCAAGCCCAGTTATTCTTGTCAAGAAGAAGGACGGAGGGTGGAGGTTCTGCGTCGACTATAGAGCATTGAATAAGGTAACTGTTCCAGATAAGTTCCCTATTCCAGTAATTGATGAGTTGCTTGATGAGCTAGGAGGAGCTATTATTTTTTCAAAATTGGATTTAAAATCTGGATACTATCAAATTAGAATGAAGGAGGAGGATGTTGAGAAAACAGCCTTCCGAACACATGAGGGCATTACGAATTTTTAGTAATGCTTTTGGGTTCTGACGAATGCCCCTCAGCGTTCCAAGCACTTATGAATAGGGTTCTGAAACCATTTCTTCGGAAGTTTACCCTGGTATTCTTTGATGATATTCTGATTTTTAGCAAATCAGAGGAGCATCTTTCCCACTTACAGCAGGTGTTAGAGTTATTGAGGCAGCACAAGCTCATCATCAATCGCAAAAAATGTTATTTTGCACAACCTGAAGTGAGTATTTAGGCCATATAATTTCGGGGGCAGGGAGTAGCGACTGATCCCAAAGAAGATTGAAGCCATGTTAGCATGGCCAGCACCAGTGGATTTAAAAGGGCTGCGAGGTTTTTTGGGAATAACAGGGTATTATAGACGATTTGTGAGAGATTATGGTAAAAAAGCTTGGCCTCTCACTCAGCTTTTGAAAAAAGATGCGTTTCAGTGGGGAAAGGAGGCCCAACAAGCTTTTGAGGAGTTGAAGCTCATGATGACCACCACTCCTGTGTTGGCTGTCCCAGATTTCGAGAAACAGTTTGTGATAGAAACCGATGCTTCTGGCAAGGGGCTGGGTGCTGTATTAATGCAAGAAGGAAGGCCCCTAGCTTACTTAAGCCAGAAACTCTCAGAAAGAGCACAGCTGAAATCGGTTTATGAGCGAGAATTGATGGCAATAGTAATGGCAGTCCAGAAATGGAGGCACTATCTGCTGGGAAGAAGATTTGTGGTGCATACAGATCAGAAGAGTTTAAAATTTTTGGCAGATCAGAGAATGATGGGGGAGGGGCAGCAGAAATGGGTGGCTAAGTTACTTGGTTTTGACTTTGAAATCAAGTATAAAGCTGGAAAAGACAATGGAGCAACAGATGCCCTCTCTAGGCAAATGTACTTTGCTGCCATCTCTGCCGTAACCTTCCAAGATTGGGAAGGATTAGACGAGGAAATTCAGAAAGACGAGAAGTTGAGAAAGGTAATGCAGGAGCTGATAAGGGGAGTGGAAACTCAGGTTGGATTTGAATTGAAGAAAGGGAGATTATATTATCAGAACAGATTGGTCCTTCCCAAGGACTCTCCTAGGATCCCTTTAGTCTGAAGAGATTCCATGACACAGCCATGGGGGAGTCATTAGGGTTTTTCAGAGCGATATAAAGCGCATTGCTGGACTTTTATGGTGCGAAGGCATGAGGAAAACAATCCAGCAATATGTACAAGCTTGTGAAGTTTGCAATAGGAGCAAGTACCAAACGTTGACACCAGCAGGGTTATTACAGCCCTTACCCATCCCCACTCAAGTCTGGGAAGACTTGTCAATGGATTTTATAGGGGGCCTACCAAGAGCTCTAGGGGTAGACACCATCCTGGTGGTGGTGGATCGGCTCACAAAATACTCCCACTTTATAAGCCTTTCTCATCCCTATTCAGCAAAGGATATAGCGGGTCTTTTTGTGAAGGAAGTGGTCAGATTGCATGGGTTCCCTCAAACAATAGTCACTGACAGAGACAGAGTTTTTATGAGCACATTTTGGGCTGAAATTTTCAGACAGGCAGGGACCAAATTGAAGTTTAGTTCTGCTTATCATCCACAAACGGATGGGCAGGCAGAGGTTGTCAATCGGTGCCTAGAGACATACTTGAGGTGTTTTGTGGGAGTTAAGCCAAAACAATGGCCTAAGTGGCTGAGTTGGGCTGAATTATGGTATAATACCACCTACAGCTCAGCCATAAACACCTGGCCATTTAAAGCATTGTATGGGAGGGACCCCCCTGTTTTAATTAGGGGCGATGTCACCCCTTCCGCTGTGGAAGAGGTGAACCAGCTGCTTTCCGAAAGGAATGCTATCTTGGAGGAATTGAAATGGCAGCTCAATAGAGCTCAAGCAAGGATGAAGAATCAAGCCGATCAAAAGAGGAGGGAAGTAGAGTATGAGGTAGGGGACAAAGTCTATTTGAAGATTCAGCCATATAGGCTGAGATCCTTGGCTAATAGGGCAAACCAGAAACTTAGTCCAAGATTCTATGGGCCCTTTGAAGTGCTGGAAAGAATTGGGAAGGTGGCTTATAGGCTGCAATTACCTCAAGAATCAATGGTGCATCCGGTATTCCATGTTTCATTACTTAAAAAATGTGTGGACCCGACTGTGAAGAGTCAACCATTACCTAAGGGGCTTGCGGAAGATTGGGAGCTGAAAATACAACCTGCAGAAGTTTTGGCAGCAAGAAAGAACTCCAATGATGAGTTAGAGGTGTTGATCAGGTGGCTGGACATGCCAGATTTTGAGGACTCATGGGAGCTGGCAGCCGATATCCAGTTCAGTTTTCCACAATTCCACCTTGAGGACAAGGTGATAGTTGAAGAGGGGGGTATTGTTAAGGATCGAATTCCTACTGAGGGGTTAAAAGTGTACAAGAGAAGGAAAATCAGGGGTAACTTGGGAATTGGCAAGAGTGCTGAGGTGTGAATTGTGTGGGTCCCAAAACTAACAAATTCAGCAGAAGGGTGAGCGTGTGTAGTGAGGAGTGGGGCGGGCAGTGTTAGTTGTATTTTTTGTTAGAGGAGAGTCTATATGATAGGGGGAGGAGAGGAGTAAGATAGGCATTGGCTGAATCTGGAAATTGGAGCGTAGAGCTGCTTAGTGCTCTCTCTTGACTCTCTTGTAATTTGCATTCTGTCTTTCACTAATTTCCATCAATACAATTCCTTTTATCCAGCATTCTTTTGGTTGTTTCTATCACACTCTAACTATGCCTACCCTCTTTAATGCTAGCAACCATGTTGAGAGTCAAATTTTCTCGACAAGACATAACTGGATATCAATGTAAAAGTATTTTATCTTTACGATGCATCAAATTAAATTCAAAAATTTTTTACTACCTAGCATTACTCAACTAAGAATTTACTCCTAAGGAACCATAGCATATTAGCATGTCCCAATCATGTTTATTTTTCTTTCTTTACCTCATTTTGACTACTCAAGCAATACTCTACCACCTCCTTGAGAAGGGTCTTTTGCTCGCGGGTTTAATTATGATGCACTAATAGTCATAAAATAGCATATATAATTCACTCTCATATCTATTACTTCAAAAATCACACAAATACAATAGTTCGATTGAATGACACTTCACTACATCAAAACATCAAAATCAGACTCTCTATTTATGTTTTCTTTTATTTACCTCGGTTTGGTCAGCCAAGAGAACAAGAATAGCATCTTCCAAAGGCTCCACAGTGACCCATCTATCACCACCATCACCATTCTTCAGAACCTGAAGTCCACCAACATCATCTTGAATCAAGAGCGTAACAACACCGATATCAGAGTGCGATTGCAACCCTAGTGTAAGCTCTGGTTGAGGGCACGGAGGGTAATAGCTTATGGTAATGTTCTGGTACAGCTCACCCACAGCATCCTCAATGCACGACGCTCCCAACCCTAAGCTCTCCGAAATCAAAGCCATCACCTTCTGCGCCAGAGCCTTCATCTCGTCGCCGTACCTCGCCACCGTTTCCCTGTAACCGGAAGGAAAATCCGGCCACCGGTTAGGGTTCCGGCGAGAGAGAGGGAACGTGTGGTGGTCGAAGTAGTCCCTCCAATCTAGAACCTGATGTTGAATTTCATGATAATCAAAAGACAAGAGAATAATAACTAAGAGAAAAGTGAAATGAAAATTCTTCTCTAATACCTGAACGGCGTCGTCTTGATTATCGTCGGTTGTTGCGAGCATGCGGCTGCCGTAACCCTCGGACGCGGCGGCGCCGGTGGGGCAGGAGTAGAGGAGCTTTTCCTGCATGGGGAGGTCGGAGAAGAAGGAGAGGCCGTTGCGGCGGATGGCGGATAGGAGGGAGGCGGGGACGCCGTGGTTGGTGAGGTGGAAGGCGCCCCAGTCGCGGCAGGCGCGTGAGATGGAATCGCGGGTTGAGGGGAGTCGGGTCGGGTCGAACCCGAAGAGGTCGATGATGGGGATTTGTTGTTGGGTGTGGTGGGTGTGGGGGTTGTTGGGTCGGGTTTGAGGGGGTTGGATGTATTGGGGTGGGACGTGGGAGAGACCCGATTGGGATAGGGATTGGACCCGGGTTATGGGTTCTTCCGCGCTGGTAAATTGCATTTGAATTGGATTGGACAAGAATCAATGAATGAATGAATGAAGAAAGACAAATGATAAATGGAGTGGAAGAAGAAGAAGACGGAACGTCAAAGGTGGCAAGGTAGATAATGCAACAGTGCAGCTGGACACTGTTGTGTTTGATATGCATTGTTTGGTTTGGTTTCGTGTCGGTTTGGGGATGGCAAAACTGCGGAAGTATATTCCGCACAAATTAGTTAGAGAGTTTAATGATCAAGGCCCATTTTTTTTTGTATTGGTTGGAAGGGTAAAATGAGTTTAAATTTTTTATGATTAAATTTTATATATAATTTTATATCTAACCTCATTTTTATCCTCCGATCTATTGTACATAAAGAGTATCAGTTGGAACTATGAGGTGTGGTATGATAGTAGCTCACCTTGTCCCTTAACCATGTAGTCGGGGGTTCGATCCTCGCCCATGGGAATGGAGACGCATTTCACAGCCAACCAGTTACCTCTTCGGAGAACTTCCGCGAATAGGGGATTAGTCACTGCTAATGACGGTGGATACCTTGATTTTGATAAAAATAAAATAAAATAAGAGTTTCAATTGGATATGTGACTTATCCCGCTTATATGATCACTCATAAGTGTAAGAGAGACGTTGCTTAAATTGATAGTGCATAGAAATTAAAGTTTTACTTGTAATGCAATGGTTCGATTATAATATTTTATTTATATGATTTTTTAAGTAATAAATGAGAAAGTCAACTATCATAATTAATATGATAATACATGATTAGATAATTGTATAAATAATTTTGCACTGTAGGTTTATAGCACACAAAAAAGAAACACAAAGAATTTTTTAAAAAAAATCACAAATTTTGAATTTCCAAATTTTCTTTAAGAATTTGATTTAAGTATATTTTCAGTATGAAAATATTTTGTATATACATTCAATTATTTGTTGACACATAAAAAATATGTTTAATTTAATCTTATGCTACTTTAAAAGCTTTGCAGATAGAAAGCATTTAGTCATGTGATAGTGTAGAAGTGCATCAATTTTTTTTTTAATTTAACGTAAAAACATCTACTCAGTAATATTAATATAGACAAATAATGTATAACTTATTAACTGCATATATATTATATCAAGTTGGATCATCATATTTGAATTTGTGAAATTTATAACCAAATCAATCATTACCAGGTTTAGTAGGTTTTTATCTAATAGCCCCAAGTCGACTTAGATGAGTTTAGTTGGTTTGGTATGAAATGATCGGGTTTATCAAATTGACCTGATTCGTTATGCTTCTAATTTTAGTGTACAGTATTGTTATTGTTATAGGTAAAGTATATTAAACTCTCTCTGGGGTTTTGTATAACTACGATACGATTGACACCCTTTTATACGTAAAATTGTCACTATAAGCTCTAGATATTAATTAAAATTTATATCTTTATCCATTGCAATTATGTTCATTCATGTGATAAAAAGGATAATATGTGACACAGTGATAATTAATGATAAAAATATAATATTTTAATAATATTTAACATATAAATCAACAAAAATACTTTTCTATCATAATTTAGTCAATTCAAATGCGAAATACTGCAAAATTATTACAATCTTATTATCAATGATCATATGAATATCACATATTGTCTTTTTAGTCACTGAATGAGAAACTACATGACATGTTAGTGTATGTTGCAGCAAACATTACGTATCTCTACATACAATTTTATAAATAAAAAATTATTACACTAAATTTTAAGAGAAAATAAAGTATTTCATCCTACTATATTTTAATAAGAGTTTAATCTGTATGAACTGCAAGTGTAAAGTAGTTCTACACTCACATCCAATTAGGTATTGACACATAAGTAAAAGTGATTGGTTTTCACATTTACTATCTCAGGAAAAAAAATTATTTTTACTTATATAACAATACTTAATTAGATAATTTTTTTGTTGACAATACACAGAAATTAAAGTTTTTTAATAAACTCTTATTCATCTAATGAAAAAACTTGGCTGCACTGTTTTTGAAAAAGAAAATTTTAATTAATTTTAACATATTAATCGTATAAAAAAATACATTTGTATTCTATTAATTGAGATGTACTCTACTAGTGCTGTACCTCAATTACAGAAACCTGCTGACAGTAGGCATCCATATGTGGCTTTAGTAGCGAAAATTCAGCAACTCTATTAATACAAGTTGGGAAATTCGATTTCTATTAGAGGCAAACCATGCTGCAGACTCCATGGCCGCCATGGGCCACTCTGTTCCTCCTGGTTTGAACTATTTTTGTGATCCCCCTATAGTTTAGTTTATAATAGGAAAAATATTATTTGTATTCGTGATTTGTTTGGACATTGTGTCGACATACATTTTATTCACCATTAAATATGGTGTGAACCTCATTCAAGTAGGGTCTATATCCGATCCAATAATAAATGGGATGTGAGTCAACATGGTATCTCATACATTATAAATACAAATAATATAACTTTTATAATAGGTGTGGCCTTGCTTCCCCTAGTTGTGTAATCTTTATTTTGTTGGGCCATTTTCACCTCGTCTTCACACCAAAAAATAAAAACAAAAAGAAAGAAAGAATTGACCTTTATTAAAGAATTTAAGGTTTATTGTTTCCTTTTTAAGATTGACATCCGTTCTACCTTCTAAGTAACAAGATAAATACGTTTTTATTTATCTTTATTTATTTATAAGACTTGAAACCTTGTTTAAGTACAGCAAGAATGTGAAACCACTCGAACAAACCGGTAATTAATATAATATTATCTTTTAAAAAATATATTTAGTTTTAATCCCTATTATTACTATCTATGTATTAAATATTGAGTTGACTAATAAAAAATCATGGCATTCCATTATTTATGGTGCCAACAGAGATTAATTTATCCGGTCAACCTTTTGTTTATGCACCGCTATGACTTTAATTCAATTCACATGTTTATTCTGTTAATGAGTGGAGAAATTCTTAGGTGTTTAGAGCAAAACAAACATTTGCTCTCTTTCATTTAATAATTGACAAATAAGATATTGCATTAAAAATGTAAGGAAGGTGGGAGATAATAATGGCTTACAAAACTTATGTATAAATTAATAAATAGATTAGAGTAAGTGTTATCTCTTACTCTCAGTGCACTTAAATATTACTCTAATAAGTGATATGTAAGTAGTTTAGAGTTCAATAAACCCAAATACATGCCCTGATCCTAAATTGGGGCAAATTTTCTTCTCAAATTAAACTTTTCCTCCAAAAATGAAAATTCATGCATGGTAATTAGATCCCATGCAATATCATATGTCAAAACCCCCAGCAATAATCTATTGGATCTAATATAATGACCCATCTTACCTAACCTAAAAGCATATCATACTTTAAAATTTTGACATATAGGATTATAACATGTCACTTTGATTGCATTGTGGAGTCAAGGTTGATATTATAGTAACTTTAGGTAGCTTAGTATTTTATTAAGAGGAACTAGCAATAGACTAATAGAGACTAAAACTAGACAATTTTAAAAATGTTTGAACCAAAATTGAAATTTACTCATTTTCAAGCTCTAAACATATTTAAGCCTTGGTACATTTTCTTTTGAATTTAACTCAAATATGTTTTTTCGGTTCTTGGAAAATAAGTGAATTTTGATCTTGGTCTTTAAAAATTTTGATTATATTCCAAAAATTTTCAAAACTATTTGGTTTTATTTCTTATTTCTAGTTTATTCATTTTAAATTAGCTGATTAACATATGATCATGATGTCCAATCCTAGGTGGTATGTCATAATCATATGCAACAAAATATTCATTTAATAATCCACTAGACCCAATCCAACAATTAATGTTATTTGATTTAGCAACCTGTTTTATACTAGATTTTTTATGTATAATATTATGATGCATCATATAGGATTACTGGTTATCATATAGAATTATATAATGTAGTCTTTCATGAGCCAACTCAATATCAATTAGAGACAAACTGACAACAAAAGCTAAAACTAAACAATTTTAGAAATGTGTGGATTAACACCAACCTTTTTGAAGGACTAAAACAAAAAATAATTGATTACTTCTTAGGAGACGAAAATATATTTCAACATAAAATTGATTATATTTATTGTATCCTAGTGTTTTGGAATCTTTTTTTTTAATAAACATAAAGAATCTTGTTTGAGTCAAATAGGACTCTGAAGATAAAACTATACGTGTAAAGATTTATGTAGTTGTATACCAAGGCTTGAATCTGAAATAATTGGTTAAACTATAACACAATCATCTACTGACTAATCTAGGTGTTCTTAGCATCATAAATCAATTTTACTAAATTAAATCAGAAAATTATATTGAGAATATATTTAAAATCATTAATGTAAAAATAAAAAATATAATGTTCATAAATTATCGATAGTGTGTACAGGGTATAAGTTACGTATTAATATTTGGTTTAATAAAAAATTATTTTCTATTAATATATGTTTTGATCATAGTTTGGGATATCAAAAAAAGAAGAGGAGTGTTATTGTGACGATCAAGGACGATACGGCGACATACGCATTTTGTAAGGGGAGGGTGCTTAGTATGCACTATCATGTTGAGGGAACATGATGGAAAAGAAAAGAGGGAACTTTCTCTCTCTCAGCCTTCTCGCCTTCTCTTTGTAGGCTTAAAGAAAAGGAAAAAGGGAACTCTCTCTCGCCTCTCACCTTCTCTCTCTCTCAGAGGGTGCAAAGAAAAGGTAAAAAGGGAACTTCTCTCTCTCAGCTTCTCTCTCACACTCACTTATTCATCCACCACACTCAACACAAGTTTCTTCATCCACCACACGCAATGAAAGGTATGACGACGGAGGCAACGGATATTGTCGACGGGAAGCACCGTGACTGAAGCAGCCAGTCTCCGTGATGGAAGCATTGGGTGTTCACGACAGAGCAACCAAGCAGTTGACAACTGAGGCACCGCGGATTTCGCAGCTGAGCCACCGCCAGCTTTGGCTGGAGCAACCCCAAGTCCATGATGTCCTCCCCATCCACCGCAAGTCCTCACCAACTCCGACTGGTTCCAAGTGGGCTGCCCCATTGGTCGCTATGGCTTCATCAACGTCACCAGGTTCACCATTCATTTCATTTTGTATTCATCGCTAAATAAAATTTCTGATTTTTTATTTTTATTTTTTCAAACAAGAACAATTGATTGACCAGGCTTATGCTTTCCTTTACTCTGCTCAGCTATTTAGCATTTCCCTCACCATTGGGGTCAGGCCAGGCATTGAATATCCATATGTGGATTTGGGTGGTCTCAAAACTCAAGTTGTCGGAGAAGGCAGTGTCAAGATGAGGTATACATCACATTCCCAATTTCACATCCATCCATCTTGCAACTTATTTGAATAGGATAGTATATTATTATACACTTATATTCTGGTAACAAAGAAAGGTCTATTAAGAAAGGTCCATTTCAAATACTTACTGCCACTATATTTTTTGCAAAATATTAGATGAGTTTTGTAGAGGAAAAGAAAGAAATAAGAGAACAAAACCATAAAAATAGAATAAGGGAAAATAAGTGAAATAGAGGACTGTTATTTGGATGTTAAAGATTAATTAATCTGTCCACATATTATGATGGATTGTCAAAAGAATATGTATCATTGTAGCTGAATGTGAATATTTTTTTAAGAGTTCTGTTGTTTCATCCTACCAATCTTCCTACAAATCCTCCTAATACTAAAACAAGTGAAAGACTAAATGTAAACAATGTCTTGAAAACTTAAAAAATGAGTATGTTTTCCTTATTTAGCATGTAGGAATATTTGTAAGCATGTTGGATTTAGATTTTTTTTTCATTTTGTTTTCTTCCATATTTTTAGAAGTAAGGGCTGGAATTTTTAAATATTGTGATGATTTACTTTGTTGTTTTATCAATTTTCAGCATAAGTTGCAATGATATTAGTGATTTAATCTTACTCTGATTAATTGTGTTCGATTTCATTATCATAGCTCATAGGTGTCGATCATTTACATTTGATAGCCGAAGAATATATGAACTCTAAGTTTTTGTCAACAGAGGTATAGCAAATTGTCAACCGATTAATTGTTTTTGCCTTGGCAGGAAACACACGCTACTAGTGGACATAGAAGACAAAACAGAGGAAAATATTATTTTTTCTATTTTTTGTGTTGTTGGAATATAATAGATGGTTTATTTGATGACACATGGTTGAAAGTAATTATGTATGTAGGTGGTAGAATTCTGTGTAAGTTTTGTATACACATGTGCCATCAAATAGACTGATATATTTTGTAATGCGCTAAGCTTTATGTATAAGAAGGCCAATTTTTGCAATATGAAGAAGTCAATCAGAGTTGAAATTTTGTTGTGTTGATTGAATGTGCTTTTGGTAAGTGCTGCCATAAACTCTAGTATCTGTTTATAAATTTGTTGGTGACCTGTTGGTATTTTAGTTTTGATGAGGAATTGACAATTGGTATTTCAAGGTCGCTAAAACCCGGTATGCTATCGCTGAAAGCATTAATGGGGATTTCGCTTTTCTTGAGAAAGAACTCATATATTATTGTAGAGGACTTGGGGCCCTTGGGATTGATTAATTGGTGGTTTACACAACACCAAAGATGTGCCCAATGAAAAAAAATTGGATAAGTTTTTTCTGGTATACGTTGGTAACTGATGGAGAAATGTTGGTGATTTGTGTTCAAATTGTTGGTGAGTCTTTCAGAATAGAGGTATATTTTCAGTTCTGGTGATATTGAAAAGTGGTTCAATGTTCTTTGGAAGTTGAGATTGAGGACTAAGGTAGAAGACTAATCCAACTCATGATATTGAAGAATTCTGGGACAGAACAACATCCAACATGTGCAAAAAGAGAAAAATTGATCCAGTTTTTTCTGCCCCATGTTGGTAAGTGGTGGAGAAATGTTGGTAATCTATGTTAAAATTGTTGGTGAGTACTCGAAAATGGTGGTAAATTTTCAGTTTTCATAATACTGAAAAGGGGTTCAATTTTGTTGGGAAAATGAGATTGAGGGATGTGGTTGAGGACTTGGAGGCCCATGGTATTGATGAATTGGAGGTCAAAAGGACATCCAAGATGTGCAAAATGAGTATAACTGATCACAATTGTTCTGGTCAATGTTGGTAAGTGGTACATAAATGTTGGTGAGCAATGTACAAAATGTTGGTGAGCAGTTGAAAATGTTGGTAAATTTTCAGTTTTCACAATACTGAAAACGGGTTCAATTTTGTTGGCAAAATTACATTCAGGGCTATGGTTGAGGACTTGGAAGCCTATGAAAACTGATGAATTGGGAGTGAGAAGGACATCCAAGATATGCAAAAGGAGTAAAACTGATCAAAATTGTTCTGGTCAATGTTGGTGAGTGGTACATAAATGTTGGTAAGCAATGTACAATATATTGGTGAGTAGTTGAAAATACTGGTAAATTTTCAGTTTTCACAATACTGAAAACGGGTTCAATTTTGTTGGGAAAATTACATTCAGAGCTATGGTTGAGGACTTGGAAGCCTATGAAAACTGATGAATTGGGAGTGAGAAGGACATCCAAAATGTGCAAAAGGAGTAAAACTGATCAAAATTATTCTAGTCAATGTTGGTAAGTGGTACATAAATGTTGGTGAGCAATGTACAAAATGTTGGTGAGCAGTTGAAAATGCTGGTAAATTTTCAATTTTCACAATACTGAAGAAAATTACATTCAGGGCTATGGTTGAGGACTTGGAAGCCTATGAAAACTGATGAATTGGGAGTGAGAAGGACATCTAAGATGTGCAAAAGAAGTAAAACTGATCAAAATTGTTCTAGTCAATGTTGGTAAGTGGTACATAAATGTTGGTGATTAATGTACAAAATGTTGGTGAGCAGTTGAAAATGCTGGCAAATTTTCGCCACAACATCTAAAAGGGGTTCAATTTAGTTGGGAAATTGAGAATGAGGGCTACGTTTGAGGACTTGGAGGCCCCTTATATTGATGAATTTGGGGTTAGAAGGACATCTAACATGTGCAAAAGGAGTAAAACGGATAAAAAATGTTCTGGCCAATGTTGGTAAGTGGTACATAAATGTTGGTGAGCAATGTATAAAATGTTGGTGAGTAGTACAAAATGTTGGTAAATTTCCAGTTTTCACAATACTTAAAAGGGGTTCAATTTTGTTAGGAAATTGAGATTGAGGGCTATATTTGAGGACTTTGAGCCCCATTATATTGATAAATTTGGGGTCAGAAGGACATCTAAGATGTGTAAAAGAAGTAAAACTGATCAAAATTTTTCTCGCTAATGTTGGTAAGTGGTACACAAATGTTGGTGAGCAATATACAAAATGTTGATGAATAGTACACAATGTTGGTAAATTTCCGCCACAATACTTAAAAAGGGTTCAATTTTGTTGGGAAATTCAGATTGAGGAGATTGGTAAAGGGCCCAGTGGCCCATTGTATTGATGAATTGTTGGGAAATGCTATTAAATTTTCAGTTTTCACAATACTGAACAGAGGTTGAAGTATCTTGCAAAATTGAGATGTAGGGCGATGATAGAGGACTTATGTGCACTTTGGATTGATGAATTGATCATCAACATAAGATGTAACATGTGCCTGAATGACTTATGCACTCGAATTCATATATTAGTGCCAAAATCACCTTGTGACTTAAAATTTTTTCTATTTTTAGTTGGTAAAGGGTTAAAAAATGTTGGTGATTTTAGTTCAAAAAATTGGTAAGTTCTAAAGAAAATTGGTAAATGATTACGTCTTCTGATTTTTTAAAATAAGATAATATTTATTCAAATATGGGTAATATAACAACTTAAGAGGATTGTTTAACTTTATAAATTGATGGACTAAATTTAAATACAAGAGGCAATTAATACCAAATTTGAATAAGTTGATGGAATAAATTTGATGGAACAAGTTTTTGCTGATACATGTGGGTTATTGGTTCCAATTTGTTGGTTGCACTAGTTGCAAATGAATAAAAATGACCAAAATTTTTCTAGTACATGTTGGTAAGTGGCACAAAAATGTTAGTGATTCATGTGAAAAATGTTGGTGAGTAATCGAAAATGTTGCAGCTTCTCAAAGCAAAGTAATAATGCTCACAACAAACAAACAAAACAACTCTGACAACATGTACATCCCAAACACTTGTGGTTGACACATCCTTACAAACGTCTTCTTCCAAATCAATACCTACTTCGGTATTTCCAGACGATGTTATATACATACGTAAGATATTATCTCCATTGCATTTAGCCCAGCATTCTCAGCTAGAGTTCTTGGAATTGATTCAAAACTTTCAACAAATTTTGCTATAGCATACTGATTGAATCTGCACAGCCATTGTAAATCTTTATAATTTCGCATTTATATTTCAATTACCAAATGAGCATTACACTAACATGTAATATATTGTATATCTTAAACATTTGAAACTATTACAAGGTCATAACAAGAAAATTACAAAATATGGAAGTTTTGATGATCTTTCAATAATATAGAAACTCAAGTTTCATAATCCTAAGATTGAGCTACAAAGAAGATCATCAAGAATAAAATAAGTGTAGGATGGACCATCATGTATAGGGTCGTGGCTAGTAGAAGAAGAGGAACTCGCCACCACTAGTGATTCCATGTCTGCAGTTAGAAATAGAAAACAACAACATCTCATAAAATAAGAGACTAGAAGAAATAAAAACAAGAAGTAAAATGACTAAAAGTAAAAACAATATTGCTTTAGATTTGGCATTTATCTCTGGTGTTGTGTTTGCACAAGACCGTACTTCATCATTCTCATTCCAAAAAAGGAAAAAATATATTAAAATGAAACAAAATATAAAAAATAAGAATTGTAACAGATGAACTCAGGTTGTAGTGTAATCAAATTTGCAGCTCACGTCAAATTATTGATTTCAACAACATAAGTAGATCAGCAGCTTAGCATCAAATTTTTTAGTACACCATTACAATGAGGCCTTTTTTGAAGCCAAGTGTTTCAGTTCATCGAGTTTAGCATTTCATCCCTCCTTTTTCTTTCTCTAAATGCCTACATAGAAATGACATAATCTAAGGAGTGCAAATTAATAAAAAAAAAGATAGAAATAAGTTAATAAGTAATAATGATTGATTTTTTAAGTACAAGATAAAATAAAAATGAAGGGTCAGTGATTATAATAGGCAATGAAAAGCACAGTGTGTTGTACCTATTTGGAAACTAAGGAGAAGGAGTAAGTGTGGCATGAAAAGGGCACGTCAGAGTTAAAGTGACATTGCAAAGTAGACTGCAAAAGGGGTTTGTAGAATTTGTTACAGCCATGAGTATTAGAGTCAGTCATCCTCTCATAACTGTCAAAGCCTTTTATATTTAGAAACTTGAACTACGAACCATTATAACCCATATTATTGATTTAGTTCTAACCATCTAAAGTAATTTGAACAAAAAGCAAATAAAAGAGACATGTAAATAATGTTGCTACAATATCTAACTAGATAATGCTAGAATAGGATAAGGGAATGCCCCGTTTCTAGAGCTACTAGTGAGTCTAGTTTTGAGTTGAAGAGTGCTAAAGGAACACAACTATATCTTGAAAATCAAGCATCTGGTGCTTACTACCACTAAGAAAATAATGACAAACAATATTCACAGCCTTGTTAGTGTTAATTTATTGCACAAGCACATAATGAAATGGACACAAATTTGTTAGTGTTTAGTAAAGCTTCAAGTAATACTTAAATTACAAGCATGCCTTGAAGTTCTAAGTTCCAAGTAGTAAAATAAACATGGCCAAATATTCTTTGAATTCTATTACTCTTTAGTTAGCTTTGCCAATTGACAGCATAACACACAGATAGGATCAATTAGAATCAATTAAAAGGGGGAAAAAAATCTAAACAGAGAGATTTAAGGAGGACAGAAAATAACTTTGAAAAAAAAATGAGCCCAAACTCTTTACCCACAAAGAAACAAGAGCACATTCACAAAGAAGAAATTATCCTTTATTTTTTGGTACATAGCAAAACCATCCTATAAAATATGAAAACAAAACAATAACCACAACATAAATCTACCAAAAAAAAAAAGTAGCTAAAAACAACACACACACATTTTCAATTCTAAAATGATAAGTCTAAGGAAAAGAAACTATTTTCGAGTTCATTCAATGAAACAATAAATTGAACAACTCTTCTAAAATTTATCAGGTAGTTATCAGAGTTTGTTTTTTCATCTTATTCCTCTTTTATTTGAAAAAACAGAAAAACATTTTATAACATTTTATCTTAGAGCTCAGGTGTCATTCTATTGATGAACAAGGGCCATGTTAACCAACATTATTCTTTCCAATTCCAAATTCCAAGTATAACTTTCCAGCACTTTTCAGATAAGAAGAGAAATTGTGCTTATATATAAACATGCCTATATTCTTTTTTGGACTTTCTTTAAACATGGAATCAAGCAGATAAGAAAGTATAAACTGTCTTCCTAAATTTGATGCTCTAAGTCCTCTCAACCTTAGAAAGTGGTTCAAAATAAAATATAAAAATTGCTTTGATATGCACTCCACATTTCAACATGCAACAAATTTGAAATCACTAATTAATATCTATCAACTACGATAAAATCACTCATATCACCTGCATTCCTCTACTCCACCCACGCTATAAACACCAACACCAGGGCTCCATGGGCTGCCAAAGGATAGAATCATTCATTAGTGATTTCAATAGTGAATACAAGGCCTGGAGAAAGCTTCCTATGGAAAAAGGAAAGCTAAATAAATTTGAGATAAAGGTTTGTCCAAATGATTGTTTTTATTTTAAAATTTAGTGTTTTCAATAGTGAATACAAGGCCTAGAGAAGGCTTCATATGGAAAGGGGAAAGCTAAATGAGTTTGAGATAAAGGTTTTTGACAAATTCTATATTAGAAAATGTTATGTATGCTATACATGGGTTTTTGATAATAAGTTTTTTGATGACTATGTCATTTCAAAGTCATCAGACCGTGAAGAGTATATATGTGAGTAGCAAATTAATCATAGTTCATTTAGTTCATGTTTCAGATAGTAAATAACTAAACATCAACTATCAAGCTATCAGAGTTATTTATGTTTGAAGAGAAAGGCATAATTTCTTCCTGCAATTGTGGGATTCATAAACAAAGTTAATCATAAAATTGTGAATATAACAACATTATCTTAAAAATTTGAAAAACTTATGTCAACTTACCACATTAGCTTTGTTTATCCCCATTATTCTGAAAACAATAGTTCCACACTGATTTCAAGTTTATCCAATAGTAGCCGTACACCGCCTAATGGTTCCTTTGTCTTTACAATCACTTTATGCTTCAAGTTTGGTCTGTCAAAGCTTCTTTCGAGAACAAGCACATGGGGGATTCTTTAAGGATTTAAGATGTCCTGAAACAGGTTCCAAATTAAACACAAAAAATTATTGTTATTAAGGATTTGATGGAACTGTCCATTGCAAAATCCAATAATCTGATTTCTGATTACCTCACCAAGTTAGTATTCAATAATTTTTCCTTCCCATGTTGGGCTCCATTTACAGCAATATTTACAATGATGAGTATTTGAAATTTGGGCATAATGAAAAATAATAGTCATGTAGAGGCAACGACATTAAAGTAGCAATACAAAATCCTTTGATGAAACAGATTTTCTAACCAAGCTTAGTTTGCTCATCACAGCTTCATATTCATAAAAAATACATCATGAAACACAAACAAATTTTTGGAATGACAAGGAAATGGGATTAGATATTCACAAAATAAGAGAAAAAAAAGGAAATGGGGAAAAAAAAATGCCAAAATAGAGGAAAGACAAACCTTGATTCCACCTCGATTTGGAGGCTCGTGTTGTTGAGGCCCACAGCTTGCGATTGCACAGGAGAAAGCAACAACATTGCGCGGAGTAGCAACCTTGACCGAGAGAAAGCAACGACATTGAAGCTTTAACAAAGGACTTGAGCGAGAGAGAGCAGCGACTTTAAGCAACCTTGATGACTTGAGTGAGAGGGAGCGACGACCGACCTTGAGCAAAGGAGCGACCTTGAGAGAAAGGGAGCATGTTTGAAGAGCAAAAGAGCAACGGTTGCTGGACACAAAGAGGGAGCACAGCCTGTTTGAAGGGAAGAAGGAAAGGAACAAGCAGAGAGTTTCACGGTTTCTTTTCCAATGACAAAGAAGAACGGGAATGAGAGGGGAGTGGGAGGGAGAGCACACGGTTTCTTTATTCCTTTCTTAATCACTTATTCTTTTTGAATGCTTCCTTCCCACCATACACATTCAGTATGTGTGTGCACATTAGAGTCCTCCTTTTTGCCGTACGTATGCGTCGCGTATGCGTCGATTTCGTGCGTTAACATAACATTTTCCTATATGTGGAATATATGAAAATATAGTTCAATATGATTTCATCAATTTTTTTATTGGATAGTTTATGCAAATATATTAAAATGTGTCAATACTAAATTTATATCATCTAAATTATGGCTGAGAATCAATGGGATTGAATTTTATTGCGATCGTTTCATAATATTTTAACGGAAAAGTGATTTTTAATTTAAATAATTACTTTTCATACAAACTATTTATATTAATTTCTAAAAATTGTATCTTTAGTTAAAAATGATTTTTTATTAAAATAATCCGAAATAAACGCACTGTTAAGCATGATAAAAAAACCTCTCACTTTTTTTCTATTGGATTGAAAATAAAAAAGAAAAAGAAAAAGCATATTCAAAATAAATGAAATAATTCACAGCAACATTTATTTATTTATTATTTTTATGGTTCATTGCAACATTGAAATATTTGCAAAGTTCGAGGTTTTTCACTTATCCCTACCACAACAGCAGCACTAACCTGTGTTACTTCACCAGCCGCTTGCTCCTTGATTGGCCTGTTGAAATCTCATCACACTGAACTCTGTAAAGTTCACAACTTTCCCATTAAAACCTTCCAAATTTCACTTCTTCTTCTGATATTTGCACAGTTTCAATCTATTTTGTTTTGTTGGGGTCCAATTCAAATAGCTTGGAATTCAGAAGAGGATGGAGAACCTTAACTTAGCCCTTGTGTGTTCTTCTTCACCAAAACCATTTGTTACCGGTGCAAGAGATGCCACAGCTAAAGATGTATTCAGAAGAAAGCCCTTATCTCTTGGAAAGGTTTTCATTCGTTCTCCTTCTCATTCCAGATACCGTGTTTTTGCTCTCTCTCCCTCTCGTCATGTTACTAGGGCTGATGCTAAACCACCCCAAAACCCAAAATCTGGTATCTTCTCTTTTGATACTGTTTTTATTTCTTCTTAATTTTTTTTTCTCTATTTTTGGTTTGATTACTCTCTTCTATATATATGTGTATTGTTTCCAGGGAAACAAATAATTAGTGTAATTGGATAGGCTTATGTGATAAAGTATGTTTGAGGGTAAAAAGTAGAATCAGCTCTCTATCTCAAAAAAGAGAAAAAAAATGATTACTGTTTGTGTTTTCCAAAGGAATGGAAAAAGCGAGACAACCCGATAGTTTGCCAGAATTATGTATTCAGAACGATGTGTGATAACTGTTAGCTTTTGGAGACATCAATGGGTTATATTACTTTATTTCATACAACAATCACCGTGATTTCTGTCAAGATTTTGTCTATATTATTCTGGATATGTATCATTATTCGAAGGAAATTTATCCAATCACCCCAAGCAAACTTAGAAGTACTTATTTTTTAATGATATTTATGTGTGTGTATGTGTGTGCACGCTCATAAAAGTGGCACAAATAAACCACTCAATATACCTGCTTTTTGTTAGAATTTTTAATATAGATGGAAAAAAAGGTATTAGGTTATGATGGAGTTCTATGCAATGTGTACTCTTGGAGCTGAAGTAGTCGTAGGTTTCCAGTGATGCTATTGTTGTGTTGTTAACTGGATTGAATATGTTGGTGCTTCTTTTATTGGACTGAAAACACAAACGAGCATAATGATTAATTAGTGAAGGCAAACAAAGCCCTTTATGCTCTATGTTGAGATTTTCAAGGGTTTGAGTTTTCATAATTCAGAAAAACATTCTTCAAGTTGGTTCTGCTTGGCTACTATCATTTATGGAAAGGGGTGTATTGTGATTTTTGGAGTGAAGCAAGAGGTTGATTGGTGTTGAATGATGGCATTTTGGTGTTCATTCAAGGTTGAAAAAATGCATTATGTATTTTTCATGTTATAAATGTATGTTTGTCATATATATTGGTTTTCCTTCTCTTTTATGATTAGTGAATATTTTCCATAAAAGATGAATATCTATTGATGTTTTCTTCTCATCCCTTAAGAGGTATAAGTGACACATTGGGTATACAGTGCAGGAGAAGCTGACAGTGAAGCGTTTTGCCAGCATTTCTTCTTCAACTAGTCAAGAAACAACATCATCAGTTGGAGTTAACCCACAATTATCACCACCTCCGTCTTCGACCATGTAATCCTTCATGGATTTTCCTTTCTTGTTTTAATTTTCTTATATTTTTGTGCGAGTTGTACTTGGAAAAAATATTTGGTATAAATATCCTCAGACAGTTGGAGGAGTTCTGTTTTATTGGATTTATTTTACTTATATCTTGTGCTTAAAATTTCCCTTTTTTTATTTTTTATTTTTATCTATTTGCTATAGAGGGTCTCCTCTCTTCTGGATTGGTGTTGGTGTTGGGCTATCTGCTCTTTTTTCATGGGTGAGACCTATAGTCACAACTATGCTTTACATATACTGCTGCTTAGTCCTTTCTTTGCTGTGTGTTTAATAAATTGAGTGTTTCTTTGCAGGGAGTAGCAAGACTAAAGGTGAGTGCCACTTTATTGCAAGGCATGGATTTGAGCTGGTGCGTTTCTTATGTTCCATTGTAATCATGTGTGTAAGACATAAGAAATATTTCTTTGTCATATTATATTTTTAACATGGAGCATTGTAAAGCATACTAGCTAGATTTGCAACAAAAAAAGCCTTATATATTATCCATTATTTAGTTAACTATTTGTACCCAAAAAAATAATAGAGAAATATTTACTCTATAGCTTATATCTTTGTTCCCAATAGAGTTACTATTTCAATACCTTATATAGTAGTTAATATCTCGCTTTTGGGACATGTTTCTACTTGTAAAATAAGCCATAATAGTGAAAGTAAAACATTAAAGGATTTCTACTTTCTAGGAGTGTGCTTGAATCGGTTTCGTCATACTTATTAAGCAATCATCAATAATCTGCAAAGGACTCATGGTAGGTTGCGATAGATGTACGTATTGAATAGCATTACATTATTAAAATTGTAATTTCAAGTTAATTTAAGAGCAAAAATTAGTTTAATGTAAGATCAGTTAATTAGTAGGGCAAGACCCCTCGTTAGTCTAAGATTCAATGGTGGAGCAAGAAATCCATATTTTTGCATAATTTTCATCTCCCTCTCTTTCATTCACTGGATTCATCCCAATCCCAAATTTATACGATTAAAAATTGAGAAGCTTAAGAGTTCATAAATTCCTGTTAATTTGTTTGAGCTATGTAAACTGGTCTCTAATTTTGTTACTTTTGTGCATTTTTGTTTCTTGAATTCCTGACACACTGTTCTGTAACTCGCTGCCCTCATTTCTTTTTGGTAAATGAAAGTTTGGGGGGAGGAGAGGCTCCCAAGTCTGGGGTTAGGGCATGCCATATATCTCAATTGTCCTTATCAAAGTATTGTTTTAGCAAAAAATATAAAATCTTTTACTATTTAGAATATTCTATTTCTCATAAAGTATTTGTTACCCTAGTTATTTGTCCTTGCATACTCATATTTCATTATTATTATTATTATTATTATTATTATTATTTTAAATTAAGGGTTAGGAAACAGTTGTGCTTCTTCTTGTTGCTTTTACTTAAAATTTTCCAGAATCAGTGTTATTGTTTGATTTAAAAACCTTTTGTCTCAGTGACTTGGAACAGGAATACATGTAGTTGAGATGGGTGTTTGATTGGGAATAGGGACTGGTTAGGGTAAGTGGAATGGCATGTTCAAGAATTGGGAAACAACTGAGACCTTGTCAAAGCTATGGGGAAGCTATTTGTAGGACATTCTGTATTGATGGGTGGGTTTGAATATGAAGGAATTCCTTTCCACTGAATGCAATTGCTGTCTCTAACCATTTTAAGACGGAATGATGCATGTAGCATTGATAAGAAAGCAACATTTGGTTGAGACACAAATCTATTTGTTAGGTGTCTTTTGGGTTGAAGGACCTAGTTTGTGATGTGTCTCCTTGTTTAAGTTTTTTTAACTTTTTCATGGAAAAGTAAATTCACCAGGAAAAATAATAAAAAGACAGGATGATAAAATGCCGTCAATCAGAAAACAAGTAAAAAGCAAGCAGATGTCCTTCATGATTTTGATACTGTAAGCCTAATTGGAGACACATTGAATGGATATTATGGTGATACGGTAATTCACAATAGAGGGAATCATGGATGTACATAGTTTTTTGTTCTTTTTGAAGTACATGATTGGCTGAACCATCTCATGGTACCTGTACATGGTTCTTCTGTATCCTTTAAGCTATGACTGCGGTTACTTACAAATCTGATATTCATTTGGATGTTGGAATTAGAATTATAGTGTAGAACTTTAATTCAATTCTAGTTCTTTTAGGATTGGCATTGACTGAGAATCTTAAATGTTATGTTTGACTTAACTAAAGAATTGTTCGCAAGTTTTGGAATTGACAAATTCATAGGCTATAGGTTAGGAATTAAGAAAGATCCATTTTAATTGTTTTTTTAACTCCATAGAATTGGATTGTGGTATTTTAATTCCAATTCTATATGTTATTTTGTTAGAACCAATACCCCAAGGAATAGCTACTGAATGTATGAGTGCATTATTCACAATGGATCCTTCCCAAATGCTCCAAGGTTCCGAGAGAGAATACAGTGATAGGTACGGGAATGTGAGAGTCCTCAAACTCAGAAAATGCCAAATGATCAAAGACCCTTACAACAGTCATCCTTTTCCCCTTTTATTCTTCTATGCTTCTAACTTCTTTTCCCTCCATTTCTAACTGTTTCCAGCTGTAAAACTAACAGCCATCTAACTCCTATCGGGCCCAACAGCTGGCCCATTCCCCTTCCCTCTCCTAGTGTATACTCGACCAAACATAGAGTCCCTACCATACTCAAAACATGAAAATTGGATTTCGGGCATCCAATTCCAATTTCAAGATCTAATGTCATGCTTAATTCCAGATGCCAAACAAGACGTAATAGGGCTCAATCATTCCAAATTGGATGAATAATTTGATAATTTTATCTCGTGTATTTATGTTTGTCATGTATTGTCAACCAAATTTTTTTTTTTAATCTACCTAATGGTTTTCATTATTATGGTACTCTCCTTGTTATATGGATTCTCTAAATTACTCTTTATGATATATTTCTTATGAAAGTACATAGAAGCTTAAAGGCATCTGCTATGGACCTGTATTCACTTCTGGAAAGACCCAGAAAAAATGCAAATTGGCTGTATGCCTGTATCTAATTTTAGGAACTAATGAAACACAGATCAGCCCTTCAACTCTTTTATATGTTAGTTTTGTTTGGACATTATGTAGTTTGAATGATCCATCTCCAGCCAACAAGTACAAGTTGTCCATTACCTTCAACTTTTGTAAAAGGAACTCTTGGTTTTACTGCAGTAGAACACCATGTTTTTCTTCCTTATTTATAGGGATTGGGGCTATTTGCAGATGCATAAGTTGTATATACAAACTTTTAGTTAGCAACAGTATGTGTATTGGCTGTTGTTTTTTATTTTCACTGCATGTTATTCATTCTTTTTGTAGTGAGTCGCAGTTAGTAACATTTTGAGACTTTTATTGAGTTTGAATTTTGACTTGTTTTGTGACAATATGAGTAATTGAGTTTTGTTTTGTGAGGACATCTTTCATTTGTTGTGACATATAACTTGTTTTTCATCGATTTTGGCTGGAATATTTTTAGAATTATGCGAATTATCCTTGAACTTCGTTTATAAGTTTTGCTTGTGACATTTTGCATTTTAATCTTTCAGAAATATGCAATGCAACAAGCTTTCAAGACGATGATGGGCCAGATGAATTCACAAAGTAACCAATTTGACAGTGCTGCATTTTCTACTGGCTCTCCTTTTCCCTTTCCAATGCCTTCAGCACCTGCATCAGGACCTACTGGACCTGCTAGTTCTGCAGGTACTCACTCTAGAGCGCCTTCTGCATCAAGTGCATCTCAATCTTCTGTTACAGTAGATGTACCAGCAACAAAAGTCGAAGCAGCCCCAACCACCAACACCAAAGATGAAGTGGAAGTAAAGACTGAACCAAAAAAAATGGGTAACTTACAACATCTGCTTAGCACTCCCATTTCTTTCTTGTTGGATGAGACTTGTGTAATTTATAATTGTAACTGCTGGAAGATACAGTTTTTGCTCAATAAAAACACTTCCTAGTCCTTTGTTTTAACTTGTTCCTGTTTATAGACTTGAGCACAGCTGTTATTTTTTTCTGGCTTTTAATCTGGATCACAGCTCTGATTCATATAAATATAATTCCTCTGATGTGCTACAAATGATTAAAGGGTGATTGGTATTGCTATGCTGATTGCTGAACTTGAGACCAAGTGTTGTCAACTGATTTATCCTACTGCAGAATGCTTCATCAGTCTTGCCATTTATAGTCTTCAAGCTTCTTTATTTTTGTAATACCTGGATGAGTGTATGTAACTGTATTATTCAAGGCCTTGTCTGCATGCTGCATCAAAAAATTATGTGTGTCATTGAATTTCAGTGGCAAGTTTCTGAGTACCAACTTGGACAAACTAAAGAGCATCGCCAGACAGGCGTCAATTGGTTCAGCATGACATAGAATGCTTCACTTGCCTTCCCAGGAATATCTGAGAAATCTGGAGCTTAACTGTTTGAACATGAATATTTGGAATTCTGGATTTAACAAATATTTGAAATGCTCAAGTACATTTTTAACTTCATCTCCTTTATTAATGAATTTAACAAATATTCCTCTAGATAAAGGTTTTTTGAAATCTTAAAGACACACGTAGGTAAAATGGACAACTTTAAGGGAGTATCTTTGTAAGTAGCAGAGATGATGTATTGTGCTGTCAGTTTTTATACTTGAATAAATATCTGAAATTTTTCCAGTTAAAATTCGTAATAAATTTTCTATTACAGCTTTTGTAGATGTTTCTCCTGAAGAAACTGTGCAGAAGAGCCCTTTTGAAAGCTATAAAGATGATGATGAATCAAGTTCGGTCAAGGAAGCCCAGGCTCCAGAAGAAGTGAGTTTCTTAAGATTCAGTTTTGTTAAAGAAGTTTGGTTGTTTGTGTTGTTCTTAATATGTAATAATTGTGAATGTTTTTTGAAGGCTTCTCCAAATGGAGCTCCCTCTAGCCAAGGTTTTGGTGATTCAACTGGTTCTCAATCTACAGGTAAGTGACGAGTCAGTTGAAATTGAAAACATGTACAATTCTGCTTTATGGTTGGAAACACTTTTGTAATGTGATACACATCTATGCAAGCCTCACCTTCAAGGAATTACAATGTCATGGTTTTGGAGCAGTCCTGACAAATGAATAATTTGTTCTTGTTATAGTGATTGCAAATGCTGATTTGATCTCCTTTAATTGTTGATTTTATGATAGGCCATTGACAGTTTGTGTCTTTGTACTTTTTCTCTTTACTCTGAAGTCTTTCTTGTCAACTATCAATTACTTTTTGGCACAGATTAAATATTCAGTCCTTGGGTTGAAGTCTATGAAGCACAGACACAAATACGAACACAGAAATGGAGACGGACCAAACTCATAAACTTGAGTCAATGTTATAAATCAAATATAAATATGTGGTCCAAGACGCATCTTTTCTAATCACATTGGTGCTACGGCCTGGAATTAATTTAACCTTGCTTGTTTTTGCAAAATACGTATTGTTTGAATGGATATTGTTCTTTCAATGTTGCCTCGTGTGAGCTGCTGTCTGAATTGCTTAAAGTCCTAAATATGCACTTGTTTATTTTTGGATAGGAAAACCGGCCTTATCGGTGGAAGCTTTGGAGAAAATGATGGAAGACCCAACGGTGCAGAAGATGGTTTATCCGTAATATTAGTTCCTTCATCTTAATGCTTATGATTTTGCATTTATAGCGAATCTTTTATATTGGTTGTTAGTTTGAATACAGATAACAATAAGGTTGAAACTTCAAGTAGATCCATGTTTTAAATTCATTGAAAAAGCTTACTTAAATGGTCCAAGTTTTTAGTATCTCAGTTTGATCTTAGAAGTGTTGCTGGCAGTACTACTAGTATCTGTGATATTTTGAATTGGACTTAAAGTAGTTCCTGTATTATTTATTCCTATTGAACTGCTCATGGTGCATTGCCCCGGGTGTTTTGCGGGGAAGCCTTTGCCTTTTCATTGTTATTGCTTGATGAATTACAGATATCATTTACTTGCTTGTTTAGATTATTTAAAAACTTTTTCCCCTTATTAAAAAAAAAAGTGTTAACTTTTTTCTTTTTCTTTTTCTTTTAATCCTGTTGCAGATATTTACCTGAGGAAATGAGGAACCCTACGACATTCAAATGTGACTATGTTTTACAAGTTTTCTGGTTTCTAGTTCCATGTTGTGCTAATAAAGTATTTAAGATTCATAATATTGTGCAGATTGTAATTGTTGTTGTTTAGCACCTCCTAGAAGTAAATCATATGAGACCATAATGCTGAACACCCTTGTTGTCTCTTTCCATTTACATACACAGTATTGTCTAATTTTCATATGGATATCCATTTCATTTGTTACCATATAATGTAAGCACTTTTATGTTTTAAAAATAGTTTCTAGGTGAAAAATCATGCTTGCCTCTTTCGACAGTACATACTAATTTCTATATGACATCTTAATATGATTTACTGATGGGAAATAATTGCTGTCTTGCTGCTGCTTTTAATAGGGATGCTGCAAAATCCACAGTACCGTCAACAACTGGAAGAAATGCTGTAAGTTCTTTATACTGTTTCTGCAGAATACTTCTATTCCACTAATATTCTCATACACCATGGTCGCAATTGTTATTTGGAAGAATAAGCTTCTGAATAAAATGTTTACTTGCATTAGCTTGTTTGACGCAGTGCGTCAAACACTAGCTTCCTGGTGAATGGAAAACATCTTCGGAGGAGGATAATGATCTCCTCCTTTGAAACTTGAAAGTTATCTTTCTCTTTTAATTGGCTCTGGCTGTCCTTTTCATTTGTCACTCGAGTAAAACTGGTATTTAGCCTCTGTTATCTGTGGCCATCTTGCTCAGGTTGTCCAACACACAGTCCAGTTCTTAGCCTCTCATTTGGTGAATTTGATGAACTAAAAATTAAATCTGACTTTCATTGTCCTGGAGAGAATGACTGTCTTCCTTCTGTTTTGTATGTTAACCTTCCATCTAACCTATGGGGGGAAATTTCTGTACTTATCTACAACAGATTTTGCTGTTGTCTTGGGTTTCATCAGTTTCTCTCCTTATTATTTAAATTTAGATTGATTTATAGTTTAGCTTCTTTGTTGCTGGGATTCATATGCCTTGTAACTTCATTACTTCAAGTGTTCAGTCATTGCTATAAACTTTGCAAGTTTTATCTTATATGCTGCAGTTGGATATATCTATGCATTTTTTTAATTATTTGTGCACTGTCTTCTCTTCTGTGGTGTGTAGAGATTCATATATCCTTTCTATTTCTTGTTCATGTTTGATTTCAGAGGCAACATGGGTGGAAGTACTGAATGGGATAGCCGAATGATGGACACCTTAAAAAAATTTGACCTCAACAGTCCTGAAGTTAAGCAACAATTTGGTAAGTTTCTTTTTCTTGCCTTACAGTTTATTGAGGCATGTTTTCTTTGAGAACTGGATCAATTAAGCAATTGATTTCACATATTTTCATTTTTTTTTCAATAGCTACTCTTGTTGGTTGTTGTCTTGAAAATATTCTGATCTTAATATATTCTTTTTGGAGTTCCATCCTTTGGGTATATGTGTTAGTTAATCTGTTGATCATCATGATCATTTTGAATATAAAATACTTAATGATCACCTATTTTTGCTTCAGATGTAGTTAATGCTTAAGTGTGAATCTTTCTTCACACTTTCTCCTTTTCTCTTTTCTGAATGTCTTACATTTTTTATTTCATCAGATCAAATTGGGCTTAGTCCAGAAGAAGTCATTTCAAAGATTATGGCCAACCCTGACGTTGCAATGGCATTTCAAAATCCGAGAGTTCAAGCAGCAATCATGGATGTACGTTCAATCTTAAGCAAATTGTTTATTCGTATTTGATAGAAAAACTCTGAATGTATCTTGTTTTGCTTGCAGTGTTCAACAAATCCGCTGAATATTGCTAAGTATCAAAATGATAAGGAGGTATGCTGATACTTCTCTGACTTAAATTTTGGATGCATTTGGTTTTTTAAGTGATTATATGATATAGCTTTTTCTCAAAACTTTTTTTCCCCATAAGCTGCTTTTTCTTCTTGTGGAAAAAAAAAAAAAAAAAACCTTTTTGGGTTTTAGATTGTTTCTGAGAAACTTACTACATATCTTTTAATTAAAAAATTAATTGTTTCTTAAAAAAAGCTCAAATAAATGGGTGTGGATGTATTGGGGTTTGGTTCATATATTATTCACCCAACTTTTAGTCTTGGGTTATCTAAAGAAATCTTTTAATTGATGTGTGTTTCACTATATCTCTAATGAATATAACTCATAATTCCTTTTTGTCTACCAATAATGTCTTTTTTAAGGGGAAAAAATGGCTCATATTTCTAAGTCCATTTGGATGTTGGACTTGGAATTGTAATGTAGAATTTTAACAAGTTTCATGTTTGGTTTACTAAAGAATTATAATATGATTGTTTGGAAATAAGTGAGAAAGAGAAAGAACTATATAAACTTTAATGAGAAGAGAGATATTCAACAAGTTTTGGAATTGACAATTTATAGGGTATAGGTTATGAATTAAAAAGAGTTCATTTTAATTGGTTTTGAATTTCATGGAATAAGATTGTGAAATTATAATTCTAATTCTATATGTTACTCCAAACAAGAAAATTGGAATTGGACCGTCCAATTCCAAGTCGAAACTCCAATTCCACACCAAATGGGATTTGAACGTAAAGATGATTTATGACAAAACATTATAGCTTCGTCTGTTCCCTGTAGTTGACCCCAGGCAAAGCTTATTGTTGCATGTCTGATAGTTGCTTTTTCCTCTTGAAAACATTTCAGGTTATGGATGTCTTCAACAAAATATCAGAACTCTTCCCTGGAGTGTCAGGCTCACCTTGATTCATTTATGCATATGCTGTTTGCTGGTCAAGTTATTCCTTGCCCTTTTCAGATGAGCAATGAGATTAGTTCTATCTAAAAGCCCCAAGGAACTTTTGCAAAACTTATCTCCTCTTGGATGTGTACTGCAATGCAAGCTCAAGGTTACAGCTTCATAGTGACCACAAAGACAATAACTGGCTGGCCTGGGCTAAATTGTTCCAAATAGTTGGCTTTTTCTTTTTGCTGAAATAGTTGAGATTGTATATTTATTAATGTCTTAAATAATTTTTTTGCTTGAGGCAATGCACATGCAGTGTGGTTTTTGTCTGCTTGTGATTAGTTTGTTTTCTTCTGAAGCTAATTTGGACTTCCAAGCTGCCAGAATTATTAATAAATGTGAATCTTTCATGAGCATGAGCTGTATGTGATTGAACTATTTATTGTAAATGGCCTGGTGCAACAGGTCAAATACCCGGGCATGTTTGGTTATTTTTTTATTTTTTATATACTCTGTTTTTAGAATTTTATTAAAGAAGTACTGAAAACAATAAATCTTGTTTTCAGTTTATTGCTTGTTTTTATAAATTTTTTTTCATAAAATCATGAAAATAAAAAAATATAAAAAATAGAAAATGAAAATTGAAATCAAACAAATCCTAAATAATTCAGCCAATGATCGGGTAAGCATGATTAGTCATTTGACACAACCACAATCTCTATTTTTGCGGATTCTGTTAACTTTGAATCTTAGAATCTTTGAAGTTTGACTGTCCTTTCTGTGTTCTTGACCTACATTTGTGGGTTGTTAAAGACAACCCCTGGACTAAGCATGCGACCATACCAAAGTTCAATGTAAATACCATAAGAAAAAATCAATATTTTAAAGTTTATTTATCATATATAAATTTGTGCAGGTGTTCATTTCTTGTGTTAATGTTTTTTCAAAACCAAGGTCAACAGCACATAGGGTCTGTTTGGTTTAGATAGATGTAAAATTATTTTTAAAATAATTGATATTGAAGGAATTGGTTTTAACAAAAATGATTTTGAAATAATTTATTTGTGTTTGAAAAAGATATTAAAAAAGTGAGTTTAAAAAAGTTATTGTGAGATAGAAAATAAAAGTTAATATTTTTCACTTCCACCGAAATCAATTCTTATAAAAGTGAATATTTTTATCAAAATTAAAAAAACAAATCAAACAACTTATTGGGTGATGCAGGGCACACTAATCACACTTATTGTGTGATTTTGAATCCCATATGCATATAATTTAAGCCGGAGAGCCATATTATTCTTAATGAAGCTCTTGAAACCTATTAAAAAGATAAATCCCCTTTTTGCCACATCACTTTTTTCTAACTCAACTGGAGAAATTTTGCTAATCAAACATGCTGATAGTTGTTGCTGACTGATTAACCAACCAATATAGCCGTTGTGCTGATTTCAAGTCTGACAGAATAAGGATTACGGAGAGTAAGCATAAAAGGAAATAAAAAAATAAATTATACTTTTAGTTTGAGCTATTCAATAACACTTTACCAATTATATTAAAAATGTAGTTACAGTGAGAGATAAGATCTACTAAAAAGATGGTGAGAAAAGAGAAGTTTTTAGAACAGAAGGTGGAATGTGTTTTATCCGATAATCGAGTGATATTTTAGATAGAAGTGCAGATTTCATCAAGAAGTTTAAATGTCATTTTATTATTAGGTATATTATAATTTATAATCGTACTTAGTGACTATACAAAATATTTTCAAAAGGAAATGATAATTTAAAAGATAATGAATTTAATTTTGACAAATTAATCGTGTAAAAAAATATTAATTTTTCTATCTATATTATTTAAAAAGTCATACAAATAAAAAATTTTAATTAAATAATAATATAAAACTTATTTGCATGGTCATAACATCAAAATTAAACTAAAAAATTAACTGTATTATAAAGAATACAGGCTTTCCATCTCATGCCACTCAACAATTTTTTTCTAATAAATAAAGAAATTCTTGTGCGACCCTAAACCACCACATAAGTGTAACCCAAAAAAAAAACCACCACATAAGATCATACTGACTCTAGTTAATTAACTATGAATTTGTTGTTTATGTAAAATAAATAGTGTGGGGTCCATCATTTAAAATAATAAGTTATGTTATTTGTACTTACTTGACATGAGATATCATATCGAGTCACTTTTCATCCATCATTGGATGGAATGTTGAATCCCTTTTACTTAGGATTCATATCATATTCAATAGTAGATAAAAAAAATGAGATGATACGGTGTCCCATTTAAAAATGAGTATTAGTAAGTAGTAACATATATTTCTAGAATAATAAAGCCTTCTTAGCACCACCGTTCCTCTTCTCTTTACTATGCTACCAAAACCCGTTAAACTCAAATAAGGAAACCAGTCACTACGAATATTGTTCACTCCTCTTATTGCTAATTGATGCCAAAATTTTAAAGTCCCATTCCCACTCAAATTATAGATCTGCATACATAGAAAATAGCTGTCTGTGTGCCTCGTTTTATTTTTTATTGTGAAATTTGACCATGATTCCTGTTGAATGGGAATTCATAAAATGCTCTTTCCTGCAGCTTTCTGGAATTTTCAGTGTAACAAGAAAATGATGGTTTCATCCTTTTAAGAGGAATGGGGGCAGTATGAGATAGTGCTGAATCTGCTTCCCTATATCTCATTATCTTCCATGAATGGAGGTTTGCCTTGAGTTTAACGAAGGAGTTTTGGTTGGTAACAGAGTCAAGAGAAGAGGAAGAGACTCTACTCTGGCGGCGTTAACAAGGCTTTATTATCTTAAGTGATGAACCCCACAATATTTAATTTACAAAAACAGTGAAAGAAAAAAGGTTAATCATGATTAGTTCATTCATAGTTGACTGGTGGCCCCACTATTATTCCATGCCATCATTTAATTGAAGTGGCATAATTACTATTTCTATTTCTTAATAATAATCACTATAAAAAAATATAATTTTAGTATATTAAATAGTTAACGTATCTAATTATAATTTATAACTAGATAATAGATATATTAATTTTTTTAATATACCAGTCAAGTGGGGTCAGCTAGAACAGACAAGAGAACATGACCCTCCAACGGAACTATGTCGGAGAATTGCAGCCTTCCTCCTCTTTTGTCAAATTTTGAAATTTGAATCTTCTCTCTCTTTCTCTCTCTAACACACACTTTACTACCAAAGTTACTACTTTCTCATAAAATTGTTTCTTGGGCAGTGTTCCACACACCCATCTTTCTCCTCCTCCCTTTACCTCTGATATTGCAATTCAAAAATCTCCTTTTTTTCTTCCTTTCTTGTAACTGTGATTCCCCTCTCTGATAAGCTCTATCCCCTTTTTCTCTTACTTTCTCCACTTCATTAGAAGAAAGCCAGTAACTTGAGAAATGGGTACTTGTCTGAGTAAGAAGAAAGGTTCTTCTTCTTCTTCTACAAGCTCCTCTCCTGCAACAAAACCTGCTGAGCCTGAGCAGAAGAACAAGAATCCTGAGGAGAATGTTGTTGCTGTCACAGTGTCCAAACCAAAAGTGGAAGAAAAAACTGACCCACAAGTGAAACTGAAGAACAAGGAGAACAATAATAGCAACAGTAATAAGACCCTGCATGTGCAAGAGAAACATGAGCCCCTACAACAAGAAGAAGATGATGATGAAGACAAAGGTCATGATGCACGAAAAATAGAGGCATCAGAATCAACTATGTGTGGTGACAAGGTTGCACCAGCAGCTACGAACACGGGTGTGGTGGGTGTGATGAGGACTTCAAGTTGTACCAAAGAAGAGGTGGATGCAATTCTATTGCACTGTGGGAGGCTAAGCAGAAGCTCTTCAGGGAAAGCTGCAACATCTTCTGCTGCTGCGAGAAGGTACTCAGGTTCAAAGAGAAGCTATGATTTTGACCACTGTGAGAATGACCCCATTTCCAATGATGAGGAACAAAAGAAGGCCAATGCCAACGGCAATAATAGTGGTCTGTGTGAGGATGATGGCTTGGCTAATGGTGAGAAAAGCAGCCGCCAGCACCGGCAGCGGCACCGCCGGTCTCCGAGGCCTTCTCCTGAGGGAAGGAGGAGGAGGACACCGAGCAGGGAAAGGGAGCAGCAGCATAGCAATGCTGCCAGCAGCAGCAGCAGAGAGAGGAGAGTTAGTAGGTCTCCTGGGAGAAGAACATCAGAGACAGCAACCACCCCTTCTTCCAATGCAAGCAACAACAAGAATAATAGTAACAATAACAATACCAGTTCTAGGCCTGAGAAGATGATTTCTGTCCCTGCTAGTGTTACATCATCACTTGTGATGGATAAGAGTAACAATTTTGGTGGTGGCGGTGGAGGGGAATCCGCGACGGCCTCAGGCGTCAAGAGGATTAATGTTAAGAGGAATGTTGGTGCAGCATCACCAAGGTCTCAGTCCCCTGCAAGGTCTAATGGGAATGCAGGAAATGCAAGAGTATTTTTGAGTGATAATCAGCATCAGCATCAGCATCAGCAGCAGCCGTCTTCCCTTAGCCGCAACAACTCAAGGAAAGCAGAACAATCTCCTTACAGGAGAAACCCCTTGGGTGAGGTTGATCCTAACTCCCTTGCTTATCCACAATCAACATCCAACAATAGCAGCAGCAGGGTGCAGAACAAGCCCAAAAAGGAAATTGAAACAGAAGCTAATCAGGTATTATGTTAATGTTTGGAAATTTATCAGCTAGGAAGAATTGACATTTCTTGTTTAGTAATTTTAGTAATTAGCTCTGAAATATGGGTACTCCAAACTGGCTGTTGTTCCCGTACCCGATACCTACCCAGTATAGGTACTTGTTAGGTACTCTAGATATTTATTAATCAACAATTACAATAAATAAATATTATTTAAATACGAATTGGTCCTTATAAAATATTAAATTTTATAATTAAATGAATTAAATTATTATTTTATCTTTTTAATTCTTGTGTTTTTTCAGATGTTTTTGCTTGAGCATCATTAAAAATCATTTATTTTATGATACAATTATTTTATTGGTTATAATTTTATATAATATATATTTCCGTATTCCAATTTTTAGAAAATTTTCGTACCCTGTACCCGTATCTATACCATACCTGTACCTATGCAACATAGCTAATTAGCTTGAGCGGTTCAATTCAACAAATGTTTCCCTTCAGCAAAGTCTTATGAATGAGAAAAATAGTGTTAGGAGAGCTTTAACTCATGATAGATCAACTTGGCTCAAATTCGACTCTAAATAGTAGTGGTTTTGACCAAAAAAGAATTAGCAATTAGTCCTATTGATGTCATGTGATTGATGTAATGATGTTTTTGCTATCCTCCACAGCAGAAACAAAATGCCATCAGCAGAGGTTCATTGGACAAGGGTGTGAATGCAAATTGCAAGAGAAAGGTGCAACAAGAGGAAGATGTCAAAGTAGAGTCTTCAATGATTGATAATGTTGTTGTGAAGACAGTAGTACCACCTGGAATTGACAACCTGAAACCAAACCAAACATTAACAAGGAGCAGATCTTCGAGGAGATCGCGGGACTTGGACCTCAACCCTGAGGCTCTACTGGTTCCTCCACAGTCCTACACTTCATTACTGCTTGAAGACATCCAGAACTTCCATCAGAAGAACACACCTTCTGTTTCTCTCCCAGCTTGTGTCACCAAAGCTTGCTCCATTCTTGAAGCTGTTTCTGATCTTAACTCCACTACCACTGAGGACAGGAGAATTCCACCTACTTATCAATCTAGTAGGAATGAATGCAATGTTCCATTGAGTACCAATCACTTTGGGAAGAGGGTGACAAACAACAAGGACCCTTTTGTCGAATCTGAGGTGGTTGTCAATGATGATGTAATGGAGCCAAGCTTCCATAAGTATGTGACAGTTAGTAGGGGTGGTTCACTTGGTGGGGTAGACATGGATGACCAAGAGTCTTCTGGAAGCAACAGTTTCACTTTCAGCAGTGGACAACAGCAGTGGGGCATTTCTTCTGCTTCTTGGGAACCAAGTTCTGCAGATTCAAGAGATTGCTTGACTTCAAGATTAAACAACTCAAGAGAAGAGGGTCAGAAGAGTCCATTAGGCTCGAAAGGGGGTGTGTCATCTGAAGCAGTAAGTGATGGGGATGGAATCAGCAAGAAACTGAACAGCAAGAGTAGAGAATGTGATCATCAGCATAGCGGTGGAATAGGGCGTGGCAAGGCTGCTGCCATTAGAGATCTGCACACCATACCTGTTGTCACAGCAGCTGCATCTACATAGATGTGATATGAATTCACCTTCATGTTGTATCTTAAATACTCTCAGACTCCAAGTGAGTGCAGTTGCACACTTGCAACTGGCTCCCATTCAATTATGGTCCATATAAGAACTTTTGTCATTCTCACACCATGGATTTATGCTTCTTAAATCTACAAATTGGAATTGCGTAAACAGGTGGATCAGTCACTTTCAGTAACTTTCAACTACATTTTTTACCAAAAATGTTGGCCTTTCGAAATTGCACAACAACAACACAGTTAAAAGTTGTCTTATCCAAGGCAACTTCTGGCTGATGGGACTGTCTAATTCTACTTTAAAAGCTAACTGGTTTGCTGCATTGACATATCTTATTGTAGCTGTGGCTTTTGCTCAGTGCTGCTGAATCATACAATTCACATGTGTTTCTTTCATTTTATGAATTCAGCTAATTAAAGCTTCGAACAGTTTCTTAATCAAATACTTACAACTATGCGAAAAGATTCATCATGTAATTTACCAAATATTCTTCTGCTGAATATTTTGTTATTAATTCGATTAAATTTCAGCTGTGAATATAGTAGTGGCCGTGTATCCCCTTCGAATTGCAGAAGCTAGTTTCTGAATATATTGTTCCAATAATGCAATAGAAGATATCATTTTCTGGATTCAAAAATCAACCCATATAGTCAACGACCTACTACGTATATATTTCTTTCCAGTGATTAGTAGATTCATCAACACGATAAATTCTGATATAATACAAGTTTAACAACTCATATTATTCATAAATAAAGTTAGTGGGATTCATAATCAAATAAGTGTATATTGAATAAAGACGGTAAAACTCATTTATTATCGGTGTATCTAAATGACTTGTTAAAATTGTATTCATATATGAATCTCTCCACCAACTCAAAACAGCAGCAAGAAGGTCATAATCTATACATTCTTAATGATAATGTGACGACATATAAAGCCATCTCATCCAACAAAGAAAACCTTTATGGAAACAATTTATTCCTGTCTAAAGCTTGAGCTCAACCCAGGCAACTTCCAAGTTTCTGGTATATCGTTCCTAGGGGAGAGGCTCAAACAGCTTGGCCTGTACTAACAGATAACCAAAATTGTATTTACAGAAATAAAGTACGGTCACAAGCGCACAAGATTGAATCTCATTGAGTTTCCTCTTCTTGATGTCCAAACTTGCCGCTACTGGCATTCCCAATTTGAGTTCATGGCAAATTCTAGCTCCATGAGCTATTGTTTTCCATTGTGTTAACAGCTTGAGAGAACCAGTATAAAACTGACTATATAATTCATTCTGAAGTGTTTCTGAAGTTAACCATGTATATTGCAGCTATAGTAACGGCGGCCCCAACTAACTGTACAGGTGTGAAGGTCTCCCCAAGATATAAAAACCTGAAATACCAAAGCAAAAAATGTGTGAATCATAGAGAAGGCCTCACCAAGATACATAAACCTGAAATTTGAAAGGAAACGTATGAAATATGAATCACTAGAGGAAACGCCAGTGGCCAAAGATACAACAAAATAATTATAACCATAAGAGGGCACAAAACTTAGGTAAATTATGAAGGACAAGGTTGTTGCTCTGATGTTTGACCTTCTTGATGACATTACTGATAAAGAAGAGTTACATCACCATCAATTGTTATTTATTTCTGATTGCTATTATCTCTACACTCTACTACGTAATTCCAAAAATCTGGAAGTAATTGAAAATTCTATTTGACTCACTCCCATTATTAGGAAGGCTTACCCAAAAATTGAAGCAAACATTGGGGTCAAAAACGTAAGCGAACTAAGCTTGGTCAAGCTACCTGCAGTGCATGACAAATGTGAAATCAATTACTGTGTACTTTTTAACAGGTCAATATGAATTTTAAAAAACAAAAAGAAATCTCACAGCTGTGACCGTAAGAATCATAGTTAAAGATGTATCACCGAGTACTATAAGGGAGAAGAGATGAACCATCCCTCCTTTGGATTTAACATAGAAGCTTGAATTTGTGTAGTTTAAGTGATCATAAAAGGAAATCCATTGGCCACAAAAAGAAAGAGGAAGATTATGAGAGGAGAGATATACAGACCTTTAGTTGCACTATAAAAGAACACACCATAGCTGACAGCACTTCCAAAAATGGATGTGTAAAGAAGTGCCAATATATCATTTGAACTGTACTCTTTAAGACTCCCACTGAGAGCAGGATCATTGTTCAGAATGGAGAATACGGCAAGAGGGAGACCACCAATAACCATATGCTGCAGCAGACATAGCAAAGCAAACATTTGACCTATGCTTCCAGAGAGCACTTAAACCATGATGTCATCTTCTGAATAGCTTCTCCCACGCCCTTTACTTTTTTCTTAAGCAATAAGAGTTTTCTTTCGAAAAACCAATCAATATGATATAAACTAAGACCTATATAATATAGTTTCACCACTTCCACATGCAAAGTAATTGTAAAGATATATGATATACCAAAAAATGAGCTGAAATACATCCAACTCTAATCATGAGCAATAAAATAGAGTCCAGCATATCTGAATTCATAGTTTAGTAAAATTCCATATTAAAAAATGTTATTTTAACACCCAAAAAATGGGCATCTCATTTGGACACTTGCTCTATCACTATTAGATGTGATGCTAATCCCCATTTACCTATCACATCCAATAAGTGATGAAGTGAGTATCCCAATGAAACACCCACTTTTGGGCGTTAAAATAACATTGCTCATGTCAAAACTGGTAACATAAAGAGGCCTAATGCACCAAAACAGAGTTACACGCGTGCACACACACCCTATATCTATATATATAGATATAGAAGAGGAATACTAATCACACACACACTATATATATATAGAAGAGGAATACTAATCATTCAGTATAATGATTTTCCACATAGAAGTAACAGATGCTAGAGTCATAAAGAGATTTGAAGCCTACCCATCCAGTTGCCATGACAGGATCTGAGTATTTGGAGACCCACCGAACCATGACTGTGCCAACTGCCATACTCTGAGCTGCAAGAAGCATCCACCACTCCCCACTTCCCCATAGTGAGAAGTTACTTTCATCAAATGACACGGCAGGTAACTGCATTAAATGCATTAGTGTTTGCTTCACTAAACAACATATAGAAGGTATTTAATGGGCCAAGAGAAATCAAATGTTTCAAAATACAAACATTATAAACTAGGTAGTTGTATTTTTGGGCAGTAACAAATCCATATATCCTTTTGATATAAGAATAAGACTGCTAGTTTCGGTTTGCTCTTAATGGGTAAGATAATTAATGTACTGCTTTTTGGTTAATTAAAATTAGGGGAAGAATTAAAGTTTACCTCAAGTAATACAAGTCCTATGACACCAAGTACAAGCCCAGCAGCCCCAACAATCCCGATGGACTCACCAAATAACAGAGCTGCAAGCACAGCCACTGTCAAAGGTTGTGAATCAATTATAACCTGCAATATATCAAACTCAGACAGTCAAAGCAAGCAACAATTCTTGTCATCAGACTGGTAAGGTAGAATTTGAATCAACATAAAGTTCCCTCAAAGCAAGTTATATAAAGTAATTTCACTGGTTTTCAACATGAAATTTGGCTCATCCATTATGTACTAACCACTAAATAAATGTTCTACACTAGCAAAGACCCATCATCAGTGACAGCTTCGTATAAAACAAAACTTGTCAAAGCTGCCACAAAAAACACATAAGTTTTTAAGTTTTTAAGGAATATAAAAAAGAAAGTGTTGCACGTTAAGTAATACTTTTAAGTTTTTAACATATTTAATACTTTTAAAAACTATTTTTTATCTAACACCATTGAATTTTTAATTCCTCAACCAGTGTTTTTACAGAGTACTTGTTAACAAAATAAAAAAATAAGCAGATAGCCACTTATTTAATATACCCCTTATTTGCACAACTAGTAGCTACCATTTAGTTAGGTACATATCCCATTTGAGCAATGTTCCACTGCAAGAAACATTTATCAGAGTTTTTGGCTAAAAAAATCAAGTATTCTCATTGGATGGAATCAAGTAGTATGACTCAACTACCCAAGGATCAATAAGCATGCCACAGCAGAAATCCTGACTTTCTAATATTTTTCATCCCCTTACTATACATGGCCAAATATTTACTACTTATTATGTTTGGTTAGGGCGGTAAAAATGAGGTGTAAATTTCTTAGATAAGCTCTATGTGTAAAATTACACATGAAGCTTGTGTATGAAAAATTTAATCCTATTTTTACTCTCTACCTAAGCATACCCTAAAATAGTAGTTTCCTTCAAAAAGGCAATTTATTGGATAAACCTCCACAAAATAATAATAATAATATATGAGTAAGAGATTAACTGCCAACATACGCTGCCCAAACCAGCTGAAGTCCTCTGCAACCCTTCTGCAAGAAAACCCTGTTTACGTTACATCACACCAATTAATTAAGCAATCATTATTGTTCTTAGTAACCAATTCATATAATATTACAAAACAAGCATGCAGTGAGTAAAATTTTCAGAAGAGAGTTGCAGAACAGAACAACATACCTGAAAGCAAGTGGCGTCAACGAGTGCAAACAGAGAGATAGAGAGCCAGGCATTGAACCCCGAAGGGAAAGGTCTGCCCCTTGAGGCGGCGAATCCGACAAGGAGCAACCCGGCAGGGACGAGCCGGAACGCCGAAACAAAGAAAGGCCCTGTCCTCGGAATCACCTCCTTCATAGCCACCATGGCTGTTCCCCAGAAGAAGAATGGCGACACCAACACTGCCCATTCCCACAATCCTTCCCCAAGGAACTTCAATGACTCACCTTCAATCCACACATGATAAATAATTAGCTGTTAGCTAACAGAGTGCATTACAGTTACAGACTATGATGGACGAATACTTCAAAATAGTCAAAGAACATGTCTAATACGTATAGTACCGATACTTTATTTCTTATTATTATTCACATGTTCTTTATTTGATTTATACCGTATCTTCATCGCACTTGTTTCACACCCACGCTCGCAACATAGGTTACATAACAATTAATTAGGAAGTTGCTGGCAGTTACAGTCAGTTCACATAGTTTGTTACCAGCAGTTATAGTTAGTTAGGAAATGATTGTATTAGCCTGCAACCAAGAGCATCATTATCTCAGTGCCGTCGTTATCTCACCACATCGTTAAATCGAGTTCGCCGCCGGTAGTTATAGGTTGTTAGGAAGCAAAATGTACTCGTCTGCACCCGAGAGCATCATTATCTCAGTGCACTCGGTTTTTTCCTGTTGATTTTTATTTTCATGCATAGTTTGATACCTTGTTCCTCCTTCTCCGCCGAAGATAACGATACGGCGCCGTTTTGTTCTCCTTCTTCGTCTACTGGAGGGATGGCAGCGACGCACTCGACGTCTTGGCCGGTGCCGACGCAATCGACGGCGGAGGAATCTTGGAAGTCGAGTTGTTGCTGCTGTTCGGTGCCGGATGGGGTGCAGAAGACGGTGAATGGTGTGAATCGAAGTGAAACGGGGGAGTTGGTGGTGGAGCGCGGAACCCTAAATCGAAGGGAAGATGAAGAAGGATGTGGGAATGGGAATAGGAAGGAGTTGGTGCGAAATTGAGAAGAGTGGGAGTGGTTAACAAAGAAGCAGCGGCCGGTGGCGGCGGTGGTTACGGTGGCGGAGGAGGAGCACCAGCACGCCATGACGAGCGAGTTGAGTTGGTGGGGTTCTTCACGTTCACTCACTGCTTCATTATTTTCAGTTCTGTAATGTATAGTGTTGTTTAGTGTGTGTGAGTTAACAGTTCTGTTGGGTGTTACTGGCCGCGAGTTAACAATGTCGGAATGAAAAAATATCGACGGCAAATTTGTGGTGGTTATAACTTATAACCGCTGACTGTACCAAGCTGAGCTGAGTCAGCCAATCTCTGCAATGTGTCATTGCATGGTTACTTAGCACCACACGCGTTTTTTTCCCATTTCTCTTTTTCATAATTTAATTTAATTCTTCGGATGTGTTTAGTTAAAAAAAAAATGAAAAGAAATTGATTAAGAATTTTATGGATAAATTTTATTTATAATTTTAGCCATCAGCCAGACATAGCTTTAACCAGAGCAAATCTCGCAGATCTTCTCATTTGAAATGTTTACATTTTTTTTTTTGTTGGTCCGAAAATGTTTACCACATTAGTCGCAACCTGTATCTAAGTGTGAAGTAATGTATAGAGAGTTAAATTTTTTATATATTAGATATTCTAGAAAAGAAAGTTTCAACAATAATTTATTCAAATATTTTCATTTATATATCTTTTTAAGTAATAGAGATGAGACTCGATAACCTTTTTAATATAGTAATATTTGATTAGATTACTATGTAGAATTTTTTTGTTGTGTTATCAATAAATAATTTTAATGTAAATACAAAAGATATATATATATATATCATATCATTTAATATAAAAATTTTAAAATTCATGTATATTTCAATATCAAAATAGGCATTGATTTTTATATTTCTTTTAAATGTATTTTTTTTTTGTCTAACATTTAATGTAGAATTTACCAACACCATTATGAATGGTTGAAGTGGAAGTTGCCCCTTCCCCTTAACTAGTAGTCTCAAGTTTGTTCCTTGGATTATCATGATAATAGTAACTCAAATTTAAAATCACTAGAGTTGGGCTAATAATAAAACACTTGGATAATATGTATCAAGTTATAGATCTTAATTCCATTGCATTTGAATTCCAATCTACCGAAAAAATATTTAATGTAGAATTTGATGAATAAATGATAAAAATTCATACATGATTAAAGTTTAGACATCACTCCATATATACTCAAAATTTGAAAAATTAGTGTGTACATGACTCTAAATTAAAGGGAATGGTTTTAAAATCACTAGAGTTGGGCTAATAATAAAAGACTTGGATAATATGTATCAAATTATAGATCTTAATCTCATTGCATTTGAATTCCAATCTACCGAAAAAAAATTAATGTAGAATTTGATGAATAATACATTATATAATATTATAAAATAAATCATATTTTTAAAGTTTAGACATCACTCCATATATATTCGAAATTTGAAAAATTAGTGTGTACATGACTCTAAATTAAAGGGAATGGTTTAAAAATATTTTTCTATTAAACTTGGAAGGGATGGAAAGTTGGGAAATTTTGCTTTTTCCTTCGCATTGTCCTTAGTGCACATCTTTGTTGACACTATGAGCCTCAACCACAGACCCCAAATTTCAACCACTTAAAAAAATTAAATGTTTACAAGTAAAAACTATAATCTTTATTGGGTTAGTGCATTGAACAAGAGAAACTGAAAAAAATATTAAATGTGTGGGAGGTAGAAAATGGGGTGCAATGGCAGGTGGAAGGTTGAGTTGAACCTCCATAACAATGGTGGTTTGAGTGTTCCTTCGATAGTTCTTGAGGTGGGTCACCCAGTCGGAGAGGAAGGATGGCTATTAGAAATGGAGGTGGTGGGGTTGAAGAGGAAGGAGAATATCAGAGGTGGGTGGCCAAAGGGTTCTGGTCATGGCCGCTGACAATGGCTTCATCGGAAAGAATGTCAATACTGTCATATTGGTAGTTGATGGGTGAAGGAGAGAGTGGCTGAAAAAGAAAATTAAAATTTAAAAGAGGGTTGGTGTAGTAATTTTAAAGTAACTCAAGAAGGATCATGTTATGATCCAAAAGATATGCTGCACCATGCTAACATTACCCTTCTTTTTTTAATCAAGTAAACAGGAGGAAATTTTTAATTTTTTGCAAAAGCAGGAAGTTGTCTAGGGGGAGACGTATTTAGTTTTGGGCTCAAATGGCTCAGTCTGATATGTTTGGATTGGTGAAAGAAAGGGTTCGACTAAACTGAGTCCAATTCAGCCCTAAAAATAAAAACTGAGTCCAAATTCAATACATTATATTCGTTCATCTTCGAGTGTTAAGCAATTAATTCAGACAAAAAAAAAGGTAATTAATTAATTGACCAGAAAAAAAGCGATTAATTAATTAAAAAAATAGTTTATAAAACAAAGAATTGTTCAGCACAGAAACAAAAGAAAAGGTTGAACTGGACTATTTCCATAGACAATAACTTAACCAAACAATTTTTTTTTTCTAAGACAAGATTCTAAATTCTTGTAATAAACGTACAATACTGCAAATTGCATACATTAATTTTTTGTTTTACAAATTGTATAATAAAGAATTAAATGGAGAGACATGAACCATGAGACCTAGCACAGTTGATAACTAACTGGATTCCTTAAGTATCTAATCAAGGATTCAATTCCTGACAATGTATATGAAAAAAGTTTCATAACGGGAAAAACAAAACCTATATATATAAAAAGCTATTCAAAAAAGTAAAATGGAGAGACGCGGCATCCATGAGATCATTAGGGACACGTACGTCACCTGCTTCACGACTATTTTAAAACTAAACTAGCACTCGCATTCGTTGATTGAGCGTGTATTTGTGTGTTTCTTCTCTGCTAATAATAATAATAATAATAATAATAATAATAATAATAATAATCTGCCGTCATACCTAAAACTTGGTCTGTGGAACATAAGCGTTGTTTTATGGTATGGGGCTGAAAAAGCATCCCTGGAACCTTCTAAATCGTTGTCCCAGTGTGTGTAGAATATTTATATAAGGGTGCCTTTAACTCGTAAGCAACAATATGATACGTGTAGAGACTTGCAAGGGAGAGTAAAGTCCACTAAAAAGACAAAGGGAGGTGACTATTGCTACGTAATATGCGTTTCTTGATTTAAGTAATTGGACGCTTATTTCTTTTAAATAAAGTATTGAATTATCAACAAGGATCGGTTAAAATGATAGATGTCTTGTTTTCTTATCGAGCAATCTCACGAATAGAAAATTCATTTTTGGGAGATACATATTCTCTAAAAGGTCCTTAATCGGGTTGGGTTGAATTCCAAGTAATATGACTTAATTATAGATAGTTTCATTAAGGTGAAAAAAACAAGATATTAAATTTGAACCTTGTGAATAAGAAACTATTAGCATTGGAAGAGTTTGATTTCCACTCAACCCAACTCGAACCAAATTAGTTGCAATTTTAAATATATTACAACCACACAAACTCTCTCTCTCTCTATATATACATATATATATATATATATATATATATACACACACACTAGATTAGATGTGACAATTTGAACTTTGATGCCATGGTGCTCATTTTCTAACTGAAATGTCATGCTTAGAGGCCCCCTGGAGAAGATTTCGTGCGCTTTGCTTACAATAATTGATACGGGATATAGTCAGATAGACCACGCAATATGCATGAATTAAATTTATTTCGTACTCCGTACACAAAAACAGACAAATTTTACACTTGACAATGATAAAAATGAGAATGAGAATAAGAAAACTGGAGTGTGAATAAGTAAACGGACCTGTTACTTTAGCGTGTATAACTGTCACACCCTCATATGTCAAAATGTTGATTATTGTAACAATTGATGATCGAATGAAAATAGTGTAAACACAACTAAAGCTTAGATTCCACTAAAAAAATATAGCGAAGAAAGAAAATAGAAACACACAAGAGCTTTCGTACATCACGCTTACCAATACAAGGCCCGAGTGCCGAATGAGAAAGCTAGACGGCATAACATATTTGCATTAATATAAACTATAAATCGACAATGTTGAATATATGGCACATGTGATTGATGAATCAATCATGTTTTAAGACTATATAAAACCATAGTGACCCTTTTCTCTTTCAGATTGGAAAAAAAAATTGCTAGACAATTAAATACTTGGCTAAAATTTTATTGTCAAATTCACGGGACAGGATTGTTAGCCTTTAAATAAATACGTATGTAATATAATTTTATTTCATCTTATAACAACTATAACTTTTGTCAAAGATTTTGTGTGCATATTTTTTCTGTCTGCAACATCACCCTTTAAGTTTTAACCATTCAAGTCAAAGTTTGGAAGCTTCAACCCTCTTAGATGCCATGACTTGCTCCTATATGTGTACATGTTCAACCTCATGTGATCCTCCTATATATTGATGCACAGGATAGACATAAAAAAGAAAAGAGGGAAGAGGGAATATCGAGAGAATTGTGTTTATTCATTTAGCAGTGATCATCACATATTTTTCTTCTTGAAAATTTTTGTTCTAACATACCAATATGACAGATCATCAGAGAGTTTATCCTGCACATGATGTGGAGGCACCACAAAGACCTTCAGCACCTTTGGTGCCTGGAAAAATTGCTAGATCTGATGGAGGTGACCCTATGGATCATCATCATCCACCTCTTCCTCAAAGAACCTTTCCTGTGATGCATTCAAAGCCACCAAAGAAAAGAAGAAGCTGCTGCTGCAGGTTCTTTTGTTGTGTTTTTAGCATATTGTTGATTCTTATCATTGCTATTTCCATCACAGTTGGGGTACTATACCTTGTGTTTAGGCCAAAGCTTCCAAAATACTCAGTTGATGAATTGGTAATAAGCCAATTCAATGTCTCTGGAAGTAACAGCCTTGCTGCTACTTTCAATGTGACAATCACTGCTAGGAACCCAAACAAGAAGATTGGAATATACTATGAGGGTGGTAGCCTAATTAGTGCTTGGTATAGTGACGTAAAACTATGTGAAGGGTCTTTGCCAAAATTCTACCAGGGTCATAGAAACACCACTGTGCTTAATCTGCCTTTAACTGGCCAAACACAGGATGCAACTGGCCTAGAAAATTCACTGGAGCAGCAGATCCAAAACACAGGCAATATCCCCCTCAACATTAAGGTCAAACAGCCTGTGAGGGTTAAGCTTGGGAAGTTGAAGCTCTTCAAGGTCAAGTTCAGGGTCAGGTGCAGGATTGTGGTGGATAGCCTTAGTGCTAATAATGATATTAGAATTTCCAGCAGTAGCTGTAAGTTCAAGCTTAGGCTATGAGTTCATTATTAGTACATATATTTATTGTTCATTGTTGATTAGTATAATATGCCATTGTTATGTTAGTATTTATTTGTTTCATTTTTTATGGTTTCTGATTTAGATTTTTCATAAGTGATGGAGAATTAGATGTAGGTTTTTATCTCCATCAACATTTAGAGATATAGTTCTTGTACTTTGATTCTATTTTTTCAGTCACTTATATATTTTGTATAGCGTATAGTTCTATATATATCACATATGTTCAATACCATAAGTTAGATTTTTCTCCACTCTCTAACTCAAAAACAGCAGACAGCAACTTTTAAGCAATATTTAGTTTGCTTTTGCCCCAAGTTCAGAATCTGCTTTGATATTAATTGACTACTCTAATCAACTTATTAGGACGTGGGTTTGTATATATAAATTGTGCAGCCCTGGTGCTTCTACTTCTAGCTGATTTTTGTGACTTGAATGGTTTTCCCTGATCTCAAATCCTTTCCATCAATCTGATGAGTAAGATAAGATGAAAAGCTGTTTACAAAATCATTCATTTGACTCTAAATGTTATCATAATTTATAAAGGAAATAAGGGATTCAAGCAAAGAAAATTATTTTTGAAAAAACAGAACTTACAATAAAATATCATATTTTCAGATTGTCTATCAATGCTCTTTTCCTTTTCAGTCCCTTGATGACCAAGTCTAAAGTGTTGTACACATAGCATTATTATATGATGAGAAACACTATAAAATAAGAGTACATAATTACACAACAAACAACTGCATACAAGATACATGCTTCTTAACTCCACTCAATTTCCTTTCAACATTAATTTTCTTATAAAAACATTCAGCTTCAGTTGGAGTTTAATTCTGCACAATTGAAATCCTAGCAAGTCTGCAGATAAAATTACTTTGTAAAATTCGTACATGGGGGGCTTGGATTTAGAAACAAATTCCAAAGATTATTATAGGCTTATAGCTAAGTTGGTAGATCCTCAGTTACAGGATTTTTGGCAAGTGGCAACAATCTCTGCCTAATAAGTGAAAAGAAGAGAAAAAACATGATTGGCCATCAAACTTAAGTAGAAATGACTTTTGTCAAAACTTATGAGTGATGTCATTTGAACATTTAGAGTGAAATGATAAAGGGATACTTAAAAAAGCAAACAAAAAAAAAACAGAAAAGAAAAGAAGTAATAGTTGAATTGGATTTCAGTGTTATAAACTTATCACTAGTTACCTTACAGCTCATGCTGTCCACATAGTGGCATAGTATCCGCATGGTGATAATTAAAAATTAAAATTAAGGCGCAAATTACAATTCTGAAACTTTATGCAAATGAGTTATATATGCCAAGACCAAGAGCATTATTTTACCATATTTCAAAAGTGGTACCAAACATAGTGAACAAGATACATGACCTCCCCTCATTTCACATTTTATCGCTGAGATTACATCACATGGGGGGCACTTAGCTAGATACATCCTCTGCCCTCTCAAGGATCACAGGAAGAGTGAAATTACCATCCAAGGCCAACAACCTCTTCTCATTCTCAATTAAAACACCCACAGACGAACACCTAAATTTGCAAAGAGGACACACCTCTGTGGGGCACCACTCAAAATGGTAAATACCAAAGTCGTCCTTTCCAATTCTGAAGAAACCCCCTGGACCTTGATCTTCACCTGCGACAATCAGCCTCCTCCCACTCTCTGGCTCTTCCTCTCCAACCTTCCAAGCTGTTGACTGCACGCATATGGAGGCTGCTTGGAAAACAGCCTTGAAATCACTGTTCTCCCTGATCACATTTCCACCTTCAATGAAAGGTGTGAACCTTAGAGGAATCTTTGATTCTTCATCAACAACATTTTGTTGACCAGCATATAAAGGGCAAGAATCATTTCTACTAACCAAGATGAAATAGGCACCACTGTCTGTGATGGCTGGCCTAACATAGTAATCCACACCAGTCTCAACTGGATTCCCATCTGTGTCAAGCACTGCAGGGCTTGCATCATCATTTGATGGTTCAGTTGCTGATGATAATATAGCAGTGAGTAGCCATATGTAAATTGTAAGGCTTGCGGCTAGCTTCAACAACATGGTTACAATGAACACTGGTTTTGTGTGTATTTAAGAAAAGTAGATATAAGAGTAGGGAATGTAGATGCCTAGATGGGTTGTTTGTTCAATGAAGGGGTGCTATCTTAAGCTATTTATAGGATAAATGGTACATGGTTTTTAGAGTGAAGCACTATGCAGAATAGAACTCTCTTGTGAGAGATAGAGACAGGTGTACCCACTTTGCACTATCCAATTGAAAGACTACTAGTTCCGTACGAATGCGATGAGATAATTATGGTACAGACACAAATGGAATAATTCAAAATTTAAACACGCACTTATTTAAGTTTATAGGATCCACATACATTAGATAAAGTTTATAGGACACGTACTTCACCTGCTTCACGACTATTTTAAAACAAAACTAGCACACGCATTCGTTGATTGAGTGTGTATTTGTGTTTTTCTTCACTGCTAATAATAATAATAATCTGCCGTCATACCTAAAACTTGGTCTGTGGATGATACGTGTTGTGTTATGGTATGGGGCTGAAAAAGCATCCATGGAACCTTCTAAAATCGTTGTCCCAGTGTGCGTAGAATATTTATATAAGGATGCCTTTAACTCGTAAGCAAAAATATGATATGTGTAGAGACTTACAAGGGAGAGTAAAGTCCACTAAAAATACAAAGGGAAGTGACTATTGCTACGTAATATGCGTTTCTTGATTTAAGTAATTGGACCCTTATTTCTTTTGAATAAAGTATTGAATTATCAACATGATTCGGTTAATATGATAGATGCCTTATTTTCTTACCTAGAAATCTCGAGAATAGAAAAATCATTTTTTGGGATATTCATGTTCTCTAAAAGCTCCTTAATCGGGTTGGGTTGAATTCCAAATAATATAACTTAATTATAGATAATTTCATTTAGCTAAAAAAATAAGATATTAAATTTAAGTCTTGTGAATAAGAAACAATTAGTGTTGGAAGAGTCTGATTTTCATATTGACTCAACCCAACTCGAACCTAATTAGTTGCAATTTTAAATATATTGCAACCACACAAATTCTCTCTCTCTCTCTCTCTCTCTCTATATATATATATATATATATATATATATATATATATATATATACACGCGCGCGCACTAGATTAGATGTGACAATTTGAACTTTGATGCCATGACGCTCAACTGAAATGTCATGCTTAGAGGCCACCTGGAGAAGATTTCGTGCGCTTTGCTTACAATAATTGATACGAGATATAGTCAGATAGACTATGCAATATGCATGAATTAAATTTATTTCGTGCCCTGTACCCAAAAATAGACAAATTTTATACTTAACATAGATAAAAATGAGAATGAGAATAAGAAAAATGGAGTGTGAATAAGTAAACGGACCTGTCACTTTCGTGTATGTAACTATCACACCCTCATATTATGCCAAAATGTTGACTATTGCAACAATTGATGATCTAATGGAAATAGTGTAAACACAACTAAAGCTTGGATTCCTTGAAAAAGAAATAGCAAAGATAGAGAGTGGAAACACACATGAGCTTTCGTGCGTCACGCTCGCCAATACAAGGCCCGAGTGCCGAATGAGAAAGCAAGAAAGCTAGACGGCAGAACATATTGCATTAGTGTAAACTATAAATCGACAATGTTGAATATATGGTACACGTGATTGATGAACCAATCATATTTTAAGACAATATAAAACCAAGTAGTAACCCTTTTCACTTTCAGATTGGAAAAAAAAATTGGTCCACGATAAAAAACAGAGCTAGAATTTTATTGGCAGATTGAGGTGACATGATTGTTAGCATTTAAATAAATATGTGCCATATAATTTTATTTCATCGTCGAACTACTAAAAATTTTGTCAAAGATTTTGTGCATATTTTTTCTGTCTGTAACATTACCCTTTAAGTTTTAACCGTTCAAGTCAAAGTTTGGAAGCTTCAACCCTCTTAGATGCCATGACTTGCTCCTATTATTTGTACATGTTCAACCTCATTTGATCCTCCTATATATTGATACACAGCATAGACATAAAAAAGAAGAAAGGGCAGAGGGAATTTCGAGAGAATTGTGTCTATTCATTTAGCAGCGATCACCACATATATTTCTTCTTGAGCATTTTTTTTTTCTAACATACCAATATGGCAGATCATCAGAGAGTTTATCCTGCACATGATGTAGAGGCACCACAAAGACCTTCAGCACCTTTGGTGCCTGGAAACGTTGCTAGATCTGATGGAGGTGACCCTATGGATCATCATCATCCACCTCTTCCTCAAAGAACCTTTCCCGTGATGCATTCAAAGCCACCAAAGAAAAGAAGAAGCTGCTGCTGCAGGTTCTTTTGTTGTGTTTTCAGCATATTGTTGATTCTTATCATTGCTATTGCCATCACAGTTGGGGTACTATACCTTGTGTTTAGGCCAAAGCTTCCAAAATACTCAGTTGATGAATTGAGAATAAGCCAATTCAATTTCTCTGGAAGTAACAGCCTTGCTGTTACTTTCAATGTGACAATCACTGCTAGGAACCCAAACAAGAAGATTGGAATATACTATGATGGTGGTAGCCAAATTAGTGCTTGGTATAGTGACACAAAACTATGTGAAGGGTCTTTGCCAAAATTCTACCAGGGTCATAGAAACACCACTGTGCTTAACCTGCCTTTAACTGGCCAAACCCAGGATGCAACTGGCCTAGAAAATTCAGTGCAGCAGCAGATCCAAAACACAGGTAATATCCCCCTCAACATTAAGGTCAAACAGCCTGTGAGGGTTAAGCTTGGGAAGTTGAAGCTCTTCAAGGTCAAGTTCAGGGTTAGGTGCAGGATTGTGGTGGATAGTCTTAGTGCTAATAATGATATTAGAATTTCCAGCAGTAGCTGTAAGTTCAAACTTAGGCTATGAGTTCATTATTAGTACATATATTTGTTGTTCATTGTTAATTAGTAGAATATGCCACTGCTATGTTAGTATTTATTTTGTTTCATTTTTTATGGTTTCTGATTTAGATTTTTCATAAGTGATGGAAGATTAGATGTAGGTTTTTATCTCCATCAACATTTAGAGATACAGTTTTTGTAGTTTGATTCTATTTTTTCAGTCACTTACAGATTTTGTATAGCCTATAGTTCTATATATGTCACATTTGTTCAATACCATATATTGTTAGATTTTTTCCCACTCTCTAACTCTAAAACAGCAGACAGCAACTTTTAAGCAATATTTAGTTTGCTTTTGCCCCAAGTTCAGAATCTGCTTTGATAATAATTGATTGGTCTGATCAACTTATTAGGACATGGGATTGTATATATAAATTGTGCAGTCCTGGTGCTCCTACTTCTAGCTGATTTTTGTGACTAGCATGGTTTTCCCGGATCTCAAATCCTTTCCATCATTCTGATGAGTAAGATAAGGTGAAAACAGTTTATAAAGTTATTCATTTGACTCTCAAAGTTATTATAATTTATAAAGGAAATAAGGCATTCAAGCAAAGAAAATTGTTTTGAAAAACAGTATTTACAATAAAATATTATATTTTCAGACTGTCTATCCATGCTCTTTTCCTTTTCAGTCCCTTGATGACCAAGTCTAAAGTGTTGTACAGGTAGCATTATTATATGATGAGAAACATTATAAAATAAGAGTATTTAATTTCACAACAAACAACTGCACACTAGATACATGCTTCTTAACTCCACTCAATTTCCTTTCTAACATTAATTTTCTTATAAAAACATTCAGCTTCAGTTGGAGTTTAGTTCTGTACAATTGCAATCCTAGCAAGTCTACGGATAAGATTGGTTTGGAAAATTCATACATGGGGGGCTTGGATTTAGAAACAAAATTTCAAAGACTATTATAGTCTTATAGCTAATTTGTTAGATCCTCAGTCACAGGATTTTTGGCAAGTGGCAACAATCTCTGCCTAATAAGTGAAACGAAGAGGAAAAACATGATTGGCTATCATAATTAAGTAGAAATTTTTTTTGTCAAAACTTATGAGTGATGTCATTTGAACATTTAGAGTGAAATGATAAAGGGATACTTAAAAAAGCAAAAAAAAAATGTAAAAAAAAAAAAAGAAAGGTAATAGTTGAATTGGATTTCAGTGTTATAAACTTATCACTAGTTACCTTACAGCTCATGCTGTCCACATAGTGGCATGGTATCCGCATAGTGATTATTAAAAATTAAAATTAAGGCTCAAATTACAATTCTGAAACTTGTAGCAAATGAGTTATATATCCCAAGACCAAGAGCATTATTTACTATATTTCAAAAGTGGTACCAAACATAGTGAATAAGATGCATGACCTCCCCTTATTTCATATTTTATTGCGGAGATCACATCACATGGGGGCACTTAGCTAGATACTTCAAGTGCTCTCTCAAAGACCACAGGAAGAGTGGAACTTCCATCCAAGGCCAACAACCTCTTCTCATTCTCAGTCAAAACACTCACAGATGAACACCTAAATTTGCAAATAGGACACACCTCTGTGGGGCACCACTCAAAATGGTAAATACCAAAGTCGTCCTTTCCAATTCTGAAGAAACCCCCTGGACCTTGATCTTCACCTGTGACAATCAGCCTCCTCCCACTCTCTGGCTCTTCCTCTCCAACCTTCCAAGCTGTTGACTGCACGCATATGGAGGCTGCTTGGAAAACAGCCATGAAATCACTGTTCTCCCTGATCACATTTTCACCTTCAATGAAAGGTGTGAACCTTAGAGGAATCTTTGATTCTTCATCAACAACATTTTGTTGACCAGCATATAAAGGGCAAGGATCATTTCTACTAAGCAAGGTGAAAAAGGCACCACTGTCTGTGATGGCTGGCCTAACATAGTAATCCACACCAGTCTCAACTGGATTCCCATCTGTGTCAAGCACTGCAGGGCTTGCATCATCATTTGATGGTTCAGTTGATGATGATAATATAGCAGTGAGTAGCCATATGTAAATTGTAAGGCTTGCGGCTAGCTTCAACAACACGGTTACAATAAAACTGGTTTTGTGTATATTTAAGAGAAGTAGATATAAGAGTAGGGAATGTAGATGCCTAGATGGGTTGTTTCTGCATTGGGTGGTGCTACCTTTAAGCTATTTAGAGTGAAGCACGATGCCGATTAGAACTCTCTTGTGAGAGACAGAAACAGGTGCACCCACTTTGCGCTGTCCAATTGAAAGACTACTGGCTCCGTAAGAATGCGATAAGAATGACACAAAATTATTCTCACTTGATATTTAATATAATTATACTCAGTATCTTCTTATTTTATAAAATTATCATTAACTTTTTTTAAAATTTATTAAAATTATATTAATCTTCCCTATATATAAAATAGTTTATTAATTTAAGTAATAAAACAAATAATATATAATGTATACATAAATATTAATAATAAAAATATAATATTTTAGTAATATTTAATATATCAATTAAATAAAATACATTTTAATCACATAAAAACAATCTATAGTTATAACTTATAGTAAAAAAAGATATTCTCCTTAATATATGTGTCAAATATTATCAAAATATTATAATTTTTATTAATAATTATGTATATATTTAGATTTTTTTTATCATTTAAATTAATGAACTAATATATATAGAGAGAGTTAGTGTAATTTTAGTGAATCTCAAAAGAGATTAGTGTAATTTTAGTAAATTTTAGGGGGAAGTCAGTGATAATTTTATAAAATAGAGGAATATCAAATGTAATTATACCAAATTTTTAAAGAGTTGGATGTGAAATTACTGTAAAAATAATTATGGTACAGACACAAGTGTAATAAATCAAAATTTAGAGACACGCTTATAGAAGTTGATAGGATCCACGTACATTAAATAAAGTTAGCTAAAATCTACATTTAGTATGTATCTAAATATGAATTTGTTATATTTATATATCTATGTAAGAATATCTCTCATGTGGTAATAGAAAAAATTGTATATAGATAGACGCACCCTTAATATTTATATGTGGTCACAATAAAATAGATGCGAAATTGGATTTTATCAGTGTTATTTAAGATATATTCATTTCCACATAAAAAAAAAGAGTGCTTGTGACTGTTGCCAATTTTATTATGAATTTACCCCAACGATAGATTTGTGAGTATACCGAAATTTCTTGTGAGAATAAGATCAAATTTTTCGAAGTGTACAAAACACCGAGAATATTCGAATGATCCGCAAGTGGGGAGAGGATAGTATGACAATATATAAACCACGTTTTTCAAATAAGCAAAAGGCTGTGGGTGTACCTCGTGCCGCTGAGTGTGAAGGGCGGCTGGAATAGTTGAGTGTGAAAGGGCAGCCGAAAAGGATTGTGTTATTTGTAATTATTATGTGTATGATATTATATTGATACAGACTTTATTTGTTATTGAATAGATTGTGGACTTCATTTAATTATGGTATATATCTTATTTAATGATGGATGAAATATAAATTGATAGGATATTCCACATATAATGAGTATAAATAATATTTTTTTAACTAAAACTATTATCCATTTAGGTATTTTAGTTTTTAAAGTTTAGAATTAGTTAAATTAATTTCGACTTTATAAACATGGGTCATTTTAATTATATATATATATATGATGTTTAGGGATTTCCAAGTATAGTATATGTTATCTAATGTGATATAAAAGACTTAAATAATATATTTTGGTCTCCAAAATTATGTAACCGAAGTCATTTTATTAGAAAGACTATGGTAACTAGTAATGAAAAATTCTTTTTGTGTATTTGTAAGTGCCAAATAAATCATTTAAATCTTCACATATGTCACATGATATACTAAGGTCTCTTAACGTTCATTTAACTGATAAAATGTTAATGGATCTGAATCTAGAGGCTAGTGTTATTCGCTTTTGTAAAATTAAAAATTAATTTGACTCATTTTAAGTTTTAGGGACAAAAGTGATATAAAAATGTAACTTCAAGAGCTAGCTATTTGACTCTCTTAATTAATGGATCACAACTCTTTATTCGTACATAGAAAATATTTTTATTCTATTCATGCATCCAAAATTAGACATATTTTAGGCATAATTAAGAGAGAAAAACAACGAACTTTGTTTATTTTTCTCTCAAAATCAATCACCACTCACAAATTTAAATCTTCTCATTCTATCATGTTCATGGTATGTTTATTATAATATTTTGAGTTCAGAAAAAGTAACCTCACATAAATTGGTCCCAAATAAAAGTAAATTTCATAGTTCTTGTAATTAAAGAAGTAGGATAAAATTATTCATTTCTCAATATTCAAAGAATTTTAGGGTAAATTAATCCATGTTTACAATTTGTAAAATAATTTAAATTGGCCCCTTAATAAAAAAATAAATAAGACAAATAAAAATTTTATTAAAATATTGGAGAGAGACTAATTTTTGTCCTGTATTCTTAATCCTGAAAAATCATAAAATATGTTTATTTTCTTAAAGAATCAATTTATTCTATATTATTTTTCTTCTCAAAGATCAATTTAAATATTCACTCTAATACTTATTCTTTTTTTGGTGTGCTCTAATATTTATTCTTTACAAACGGTGATGATTATATCTTTTTTCTTAAATGTGTAAAATTATGCATAGACAAATAAAAGTGGATTTCAATTACTTATACTATGAATTTGTAAGAAAATATGAAGAAAAAAAAAGAGTTTTGGTAATTGTGAATTTTATGTAAATAAGAAATTCATGAAAAAAAATTCTATCAACAAAAGTCCAAAGAGTTGGCTATAAATAATGGTTTCTTTACAAATAAAGATAAATTATATTTAAACATTATTTATATTGCATCATCCTTACGCCATATTTTAGCTAATAAAACAGAGGAAACATATATATATATATATATTCGTATAAGCTTTGTCTTCTATTTTTCTTAAAAAAATTGTAATATGCACAAAAAATTATGTGGGAATTTCACGTTCCTACAATTTAGTGAACCACGGTGACTTTAGAAGGTAACTAATCAAGTTAAATATTGGCCGTAAAGTTTGGACAATTCGTAATTTTTGAACAACGTTGTAAAAACAGAATTTGAATCATCGAGACTTTCTACTTATAGAAGTTTCCTTAGTTTTTCTCATCAAATATCAAACTGTCATCAAATCTAAAAATTTTGGGATTTGGATCCTCTAAAGTAAGAATCTCACTTTAGAGGATAAAGTGAAGGGATTTTATCAGTAGATTAATAAAGTAAAGAAGACCTCACTTCTAATTTTATTAATCTAAAAGTGAAATCCCTCACTTTACCTTCTCATTTTAAAGGATCCTTATTCAAAATTTTGGGGGGATTGATAATGTAACCAAATTGGTAGAATGGTTCCGTTTGATATTTTATATATTGATTAAATCCAATGTATTTAAACTTGGACCGAACCAGGCATGCATTTGTCTCAGTCAAAACCAGTGTGACCCAGTCGGTCACTGGGCAAACCATTCTGGGAACCACTCACATAGAAATTCATGAATTTATTCAAATTCAAAAAGCTCACATGTGGGAGTCGTACCCCCTTTCAAGGAACATAAGATGCGCTCCCAACCACTAGGCTAGTTGTGTCTTTTTGTCCATAAAAATTATATATATTACATATTTAATATACTTTTATACAATTATTTAATTAAATTTAATTTAACCGGTTGAATCAGTGACCCATAGGTTAGACCAATGACTCAGTCTCTTGATTGGATCGATCACCGAGCCAAGTCTGAAAACTATGATTAAATCATGCTAACAAGCAATTTAAACTCATTACTGAATCCAGCCTAGCAAGAATACTCTTTTCAAGTGACTGTAGAAAATAAATGAAGAAAAATGGAGAAATCATCCCAAAATCTAATACCTTCTCCTGATTGTGATTGACAAGTTCCTCTTTCATATCTATCAATTATTTGTTTATGACAGCTTCCTTAAGAATACTTGTTGATAAATTGGAAAAAATATTACACAAAAAGTTAAATTATTTAAGATGTTTTCTACTTCATACATGATTTATATCTTCTGCAAATACACTTAAGTCACTTGTTCATGTAACCTCTAAAGAAGCACAGCTAATTCAAAATAATTGTTAGGCTAGTGTCAAACACATTGGCAGTGAAAATTTATGGACACTCTACGTACTTTTATGTGCTTTTACAATTTTTTGTTTTTAAAATTCATAAACAAGTACAAATTGAAATATAACAACTAGATAACAATAATATTTTATTATGCGTGTCTTTAGTTTTGTTTAATTTTAGAAAAATATTTACATTCTTTCAGTAAAATTTTAACCTCCTGTGACATATGTGCTTCTTGGTTTGTATCTTTTAGCAAGGGAGATCAGAGAAATGTAAAAAAAAAAAAGCGAATAAAGATTTTAAAATTCACTCCATGGTACTGGAAAATGTTAAGATTGAGATATTTTCGTTTTCACATTATAACTCGTTTTGTAAGTTTTTCTTAAATTTATTTTTATTTTTGAAAAAAGTAAAAATAGGAAGCCCTAAAAATTATGAGACCATATCCCTCAAGAAGATTATCACAAGTCACAATCACATGGAGAACACTCTTACTTCTATTCCATTCCGTCTGCTAGGTAAGCAAGTTGAATTGGATACTTAAAAAAGCGGGAAAAAAAAAGGTAATTGTTGAATTGGATTTCACAGTGTTATAAACTTATCACTGGTTACCTTACAACTCATGCTGTCCACATAGTGGCATAGTATCCTCATAGTGATTATTAAAAATTAAAATTAAGGCGCAAATTACATTTCCGAAACTTATATGTAAATGAGTTACGTATGCCAAGACCAAGAGCATTATTTTACTATATTTCAAAAGTGGTACCAAACATAGTGAATAAGATACATGACCTCCCCTCATTTCACATTTTATTGCTGAGATTACATCACATGGGGGGCACTTAGCTAGATGCTTCCTCTGCCCTCTCAAGGATCACAGGAAGAGTGAAAGTACCATCCAAGGCCAACAACCTCTTCTCATTCTCAGTCAAAACACTCACAGACGAACAGTTAAATTTGCAAATGGGACACACCTCTGTGGGGCACCACTCAAAATGGTAACTACCAAAGTCGTCCTTTCCAATTCTGAAGAAACCCCCTGGACCTTCATCTTCACCTGTGACAATCAGCCTCCTCCCACTCTCTGGCTCTTCCTCTCCAACCTTCCAAGCTGTTGACTGCACGCATGTGGTGAGTGCTTGGAAAACAGCCTTGAAATCACTGTTCTCCCTGATTATATTTTCACCTTCAATGAAAGGTGTGAACCTTAGAGGAATCTTTGATTCTTCATCAACAACATATTGTTGACCAGCATATAAAGGGCAAGAATCAGTTCTATTAACCAAGATGAAATAGGCACCACTGTCAGTGATGGCTGGCCTAACATAGTAATCCACACCAGTCTCAACTGGATTCCCATCTGTGTCAAGCACTGCAGGGCTTGCATCATCATTTGATGGTTCAGTTGATGATGATAATATAGCAGTGAGTAGCCATACGTAAATTGTAAGGCTTGCGGCTAGCTTCAACAGCATGGTTACAACTTACAAGGAACACTGGTTTTGTGTATATTTAAGAAAAGGAGATATAAGAGTAGGAATGTAGATGCCTTGATGGTGCTACCTTAAGCTATTTATAGGATAAAATGTACATGGTTTTTAGAGTGAAGCACCTTGCAGAATAGAACTCTCTTGTGAGAGATAGAGACAGGTGTACCCACTTTGCACTATCCAATTGAAAGACTACTAGTTCCGTAAGAATGCGATGAGATAATTATGGTGCAGACACAAATGGAATAAGTCAAAATTTAAAAACGCACTTATTTAAGTTTATAGGATCCACATACATTAAATAAAGTTAGCCAAAATCTACTTTTACTATTTATCTAACTATGGATTGTTATATTTATATATCTATGTCTCTCATGTGGTAATAGAAAAATTTGTATATAGATAGACGCACCCTTAATATTTATATGTGGTCACAATAAAATAGATACGAAATTGGATTTTATCAGTGTTATTTAAGATATATTCATTTCCCCATAAAAACAAGAGTCTTTGTGAGGGGAGGATAAGGAGGACAATATATAAACCACGTTTTTCAAATAGGCAAAAGGCTGTGGGGTGTACATCGTACAGCTGATGTGACAGGCGGCTGGAATAGTTGAAGGTGAGAGGGCGGCTGAAAACGAGATGTTTTAGTTTATATTCAGTGTGTGTGTAAAATTGTATTGATATACACTTCATTCATAATTAGATGATGTATGGATTACATTTAACTATGATACATATCTCATTTAATAATAAATGAAGTGCAAATCGATACCATATCTCACACATAAAAATTATAGATAATATTTTTTTTTTACTAAAACTATTGTCTATTTAGAGATTAATTCTAGTTTTTAAATTTAGAATGAGTTAAATTGATTTTAACTTTATAAAAGTGAGTCATTTTATATATATATATATAAAACTAAATATATCATATGTCATCTAATATGATATAAAAACTTAAATAATTTATTTTGGTTTTTAAAATTATGCGATAGGAGTCATTTTATTAGAAAGACTATGGTAGCCAGTAATGAAAAACCCATTGTCTGTATTTATAGATACTGAATGAATCATTTAAATCTTCATATATAACATGTAACATCCTCAATTTTTCTTAATATAGTATTGCTTTATTATAGTTTTTTAGAAAGTATGACAATTTTGTTTAGGCAAGAAATATTTAGATATAGTAAAAAAAATGTCTAAATTAAAATATACAAGACTTAGCGTCAAAATGTAAAATATTTAATTATTTCCTTAGATTTTATTAAAATTAAAAAATACCACTAAATAATAGAAGAAAAACATAGAACATAATTAATATCAGAAAAAGTCTACATAAATCTTAGGAAAAAAAAAGATTTTATTAAAATTAGAAAATACCACTAAATAATAGAAGAAAAACATAGAACATAATTAATATCAGAAAAAGTCTGCATAAATCTTAGGAAAAAAAAAACTTAAGGAGTGTCAAAAATTATGATAAAAAAAAAATTATAAATACAATTTAAACATAATTTTGATGATGAATATCAATATTAAGTAAATTTGTATAATATTAGTATAATTACATAAAAAAAATAACCTAACCTAGGATATGAAATAAATACCGAAAAATCCTAGAAAACAACTCTAAGCCACATTAAAATTTTTTTTACTAAATTATAATATTAGACAAAGAGGACCACAAAATAGGACTCTTTATTAAACCATAGATAGTGTTAAAAATCACATTAACCTTTAATTAATTAATTTTGACTTAAATAAAGCTTAAAACACCTAATTAATTACCTAAGCTTTAAGATAATTTTCCAAAATCTTGATTTAACTCACTAGTACTCTTAAATCAATTAAATGACACCTAGAATGATGTAAAATTCGGACTCATAAAAAATAATAATATATATTCTAAAAGTAAAGAATATTTCATATGACATATTATCCAAAGCCAACCATTTTTGACTAAAAATTTCAACCATGGTGAGCTTGTCCCCTTATCATGATAGACAACTCAAAAATTGACATGGACTGCTGTAAAAAAATATATATTTTTTTTTAGATGACTAATTATTTTAATTAACTTAAAATAGGCCTAATTAAGGTAAAAATATATTAAAAATACTAAAAATTATAGAAAATTCGTAAAAAGATTATAGATAGCATGTAAATAAGGTAACAATATGTTATTGATAATATATCAATGAAATATAATTTTTTTAGATGAATATTTTATTAATTACCAAAGTATATGTAACTTTAAAATAAAATTTTAATATACAAAATTTGTGATTTTCATATATTAATCATTCAAGACAACTTGCAACCCACTATAACTTTATTAGAGATAAGATTCACACCTAGTGGCTGCAAAAGAAAAGATAATGATAATTTAAAAATAGTTAAATAGATTATTAATTAATTAATTACTAATAACACTAATAATAATGTAAAATACCAAATAAAATGTAAATAATTATAAAAAATTATATAAATTTCGTGAATCCTTGTATTATATCTCCAACAATCTAATGAAGATATTTAAAAATAAGTTAAGTCATTTACCAATTAATTAGCTTAATTAAGATTAACTAGTTTAAGTAATTTTGCCTTATTTTAAATAATTCATTATTAAATTATATATAAAAATATTAAAATTTACTAAATGTCTTTAAATCATGTCATTAACATTTTAGTATGTCTTTAAGTGATAATTAAGAGTTTATTAAATTATTTAGTATTAGTTTTAATATTTTACTAATGAAACTAACTAAATATGACAAATAAATTATAAAATTAATAATATTTTAATCCTAGACTTTTTCTATAAATAGCACACCTCTAAACACAACTCCACACTTCATTCTTCTGCCCAAAAAACTATCAAAAACGTGTAGCCATTATTTCTCTTCATTTACTTCATTTTCATACCAAAAACACTCCCAAATTATCATCTTTTCTTATCACCATCTACCATCAACACTTTCCAGCCTTTATACATGAATCTTAGCCCTTAGAAAAGGTTTAGAAAAGTTGAAGAAGTTGCTGGTCTAGCCTTGGTATAATAGAGTTTCTAAAGCTCCAAGAACAAGTAGGGGTTTTCTTTCACTTCTAAGCTTCATATATAATTTTCTTATATGATGTTATGTTATGTGATATTCAAAGTTTATGTTTATTGTTTTTAATACCTTTGAATGATTTAATGATGGTGTCATAAAACACTTAATCCATGTGTATATGATGCATATTTATTTGTCTCCTTATATGGTTGAAAATTGTGATTTAAGATCATTTCAAATTTTTATTATGTTTTCTTCAAATATTTAAATATTGTATGAAGTTGTTTTAATATGTTAAACCATATGTATTTTTATTTGATAAAAGCTTTGTCCACAAGTTATGGAATTTTAAGGTAATATAGTTTTGATCTCATTATAATTGTGAAACATTTCTATTCATGAAAAGTGCTTTATTTAATTTACTATAATGAATGGATTCTAAATCTTTGAGCATGCAATATTTAGTTTGGTTTGTGTGTTGTATTTCTCTTGGGACCATTAAAACTTAATATGATATAAAAGACACTAAAATATATTTATATTAATCATAATCTTTATTATGGACCTTGGACTATAAACCTTGAACTATGGACCTTGGACTATGAATCTTGAACTATGGATTTTGAATTACGGAACTTGGACTATGAACCTTGAACTATGGACCTTGGACTATGAACCTTGAACTATAAATATTTGACTTGATTATACATTTATTAATAATAAGGAATATTGTTTACAAATATTTAAATTTAAGGTCCCATTAGAAACATGACACATAAACTAGCTAGTCTCTTGCTTGAAGTGATTTTCTAAAGCTTGGATATATTTTTGGCTATTTCGTTTTATATTTCTTGAAAGATTTCATGATGTTTTCTTTGCTCTATGATTATTTCCTTATATGCATAAAAAATATTCTTTTTACCTATGTAAAATAATTTACCTAAGTATTTTCTAAAGATAGATTTGAAATGATTTTGGGTATATTTAGACCTATGGGATTAGTAAAGAAAGTATTATATGAATACTTGGCGAATTATTATATAAAAACTAAGTTAAGCGTATTTCATTATAAAGAAAATGAGTTTATTACAATAGTATGTTTTGGTGCTTCAATGATAATTATAAAGAAATATGATTTTTGTTTAGGAATCTTATATTGTTTGGGCTTTATGTGCAAATATGAAAAATCTTGTGGTCTACATGTGAATATGAAAGAAATTGTGGAAACTTTCTATAATTTTCATACTTTATGCATACTATGTATACAATGTAAAATGGACAAATAGATAAGTGACACCTCGGGCCCCGCCTTGTAGCGGAAAAGGACTTGGTGGATGTTTTAGTGATGCCTTGGGCCCCGCCATGCTAGCGGATAAGGACATGGTATTCACTGATCTGACTAGGGGATGCCCTAGCAATGAGAGCTCTCACAAATCCAATATGAACAAATCTTGTAGATTAAAGCTATTAGAAGGGAACGAGATATTATAAAAGGGAGTTATAGTACATTCATGATTATTTACTATATTTCTTTTACTACACTTTTATTATGATTAATATTATACACTTTCATCTTGTTTGACACTAGCAAAATATAATTTGTGCATCTTGCTGCATTCCCGTGTTATTATTAGTATTTTTGGGATGAAATGGGACTCCCCTAGAAACATCACCCTACTGGGAGACTTCTCTCACCCATTTTCTTTGATGTTTCCAGATAGCATGGATCGTCTTCAACAATGAAATGGATGTAGCCATGGACTTAATTTCTAAATAATCAGATTCTATTATGTGTGCTAAATAGAATCTTTACTATATGTTACCAGACTCTGGTTATATTGTATTGTGATATTAAAATTTTCTTCATGTATCTTGAATGTGTAATATGTACTATTGTTTCCTATGAATCGATATTGGTAGTAAAGTATGTTTTCTATAGATGATGGTTGTCTAAACTGTGGGAATTATTGATTAACAAACATTAATATTTTGTTAGAGAAAAAACATTCTTTGTTATTAAAAATAATAATAATAATAATTTACCTTTAGGTTACTAGAAGAAAGTGTATTACTGTGGAATGTAATTTGGAAAGGTTCTGGCTAAGGAAAGATTTGGTATTTAAGCGTGTCCTCTGTGACACACCTCTCTTTCCTGAGAGTCTACCAGATACATGATTTACAGTTAATACACGTTATTCTGGTATATAACTATGAATAAGAAATAATCATAACAAAAAAAAAATTCTCAAATTTCAAGTTACAAATTAGTAGCTAACCATTGCAATATAAAAAAAATTAGGATGAAAGAATTAGAGTTTATTAGGGTGTTACATAACACATGGTATGCTAAGGTCTCTCAACATTCATTTAACTAATGGAATGTCAATGGATTTGAATCAAGAGGCTAATGTGACTCGCTTTTATAAAATTAAAGATCAATTTGACTTATTTTAAATTTCAAAAACAAAAATGATATAAAATGTAACTTCAAAAGCTAGCTAGAATGATCACGACTTCAAAATTACCCATTTTTCTCTCAACATCAATCACCACTCACAAATTTAAACCTTTCTCATTCTATCATGTTCATAGTATATTTATAATAATGTTTTGAGTTCAGAAAAAATATCATCACACAAATTGGTCAATAATAAAAGTACATTTTACCATTTTTGTAATTAAAAAAGTAGGATAAATTATTCTTTTCTCAATATTTTCAAAGAATTTTAGGAAAAATTAATTCATGCTGATGATTTGTAAAATAGTTTAAATTGGCCTCTTAATAAAATCACAAATAAGATGAATAAGTTTATCAAAATATTGGAGAGAGACTAATTTGTGTCATGTATTTTTAATCCTGAAAAATCATAAAATATGTTTGTTTTCTTAAAGAACCAATTGTTCTGTATTATTTTTCTTCTCAGAGATCAAATTAAATATTCATTCTAATATTTATTTTGTATGCACGGTGATGATTATATCTTTTTTCTTAAATGTGTAAAATTATGTATAGACAAATAAAAGTGGATTTCAATTACTTACACTATGAATTTGTAAGAAAATATGAAAAAAAAAGTGTATTGGTAATTGTGAATTTTAGTTATGTAAATAAGAAATTCATGAAAAAAGTTCTTACGCATTATCAATTTTCTCGTATATTCATAATATTCAATAAAAAAAGATAGTGACTAAAATCTCCCGTTATTTATATAGATCAACAAACGTCCAAAGAGCTGGCTATAAATAATATTTCCTTTACAAATAAAGACAAATTATATTTATACATTATTTATATTGCATCATCCTTACGCCTTTTTTTAGCTAATAATATATATAGTCGTATAAGCTTTGTCTTCTATTTTTCTTTAAAAAAATTGTGAAAAATATGCATAAAAAATTATGTGGGAATTTCATGTTCCTATAATTTAGTGAACCACGGTGACTTTAGATGGTAACTAATCAAGTTAAATATTCGCCGTAAAGTTTGGACAGTTCGTAATTTTTTAACAACGTTGTAAAAATAGAATCAGAGATTGAATCATCCAGACTTTCTACTTATAGAAGTTTCATTAGTTTTTTCACCAAATATCAAACTGTCATCAAATCTAAAAGTTTTGGGGGAAAAAACAGAAGGATTAATGATGTAGCCGAATTGGTAGAATGGTTCGGTTTGATTTTTTATATATTGATTAAATCATGTGTGTCCAACCTATTATTTAAGAGGTTGGGTGTATGAAAAATATTTGGTAGATAAGATTAGGATCCTTAATTTATCAAAAAAAAATAAAGAAACAAGATTAGGATGCTATTTAAACTCATTACTGATTCCAGCCCAGCAAAAATACCCTTTTCAAGTGACTGTAGAAAATAAATGAAGAAAAATGGAGAAATCATCCCAAATTCTAATATCTTCTCCTGATTGTGATTGACAAGTTCCTCTTTCATATCTATCAATTATTTGTTTGTGGCAACTTCCTTAAGAATACTTGTTAATAAATTGAAAAAAAAATATTACACAAAAATTAAAATTATTTAAGATGTTTTCTACTTTATACATGATTTATATCTTTGGCAAATACACTTAAGTCACTTGTTAATAAAACCTAATTTTATATCTAAAGAAGCACAGCTAATTCAAAATAATTGTTATGCTAGTGACAAACACATTGGCAGTGAAAATTTATGGACACTCTACGTACTTTTATTTGTTTTTCCAATTTTTTATTTTTTAAAATTCATAAACATGTACAAATTGAAATATTACAATTAGATAAAAATAATATTTTATTATGCGTGTGTTTAGTTTTGTTGAATTTGAGAAAAATATTTATACTCTTTCAAATTTTAACCTCCCGTGACATATGTGCTTCGTAGTTTGTATCATTTAGCAAGGGATATCAGAGAAATGTAAAAAAGAAAAAGACGAATAAAGATTTTAAAATTCACTCCATGTTTCTGAAAAATGTTAAGATCGAGATATTTTCGTTTTCATGTTATAACTCATTTTTTTAAGTTTTTCTTAAAATATTTTTATTAGAATATTTTTATTAGAATTCAATTAAATATTTTTTTTATTCTTGAAAAAAAAGTAAAAATAGGAAACCTCAAAATTATGAGACCATATCCCTTGAGAAGATTATCACAAGTCAAAATCACATGGAGAACACTTTTACTGCTATTCCTTTCCATTTGTTTGGTAAGCAAGTTGAAATTAAGAGTAATAAACAAAAATCCACCTATACATACGAATATGCGTGTGTGTTGATTTTTGCTCCTGTACAATTAATTTTTAAATAAAATTATTTATATTTAATAATTTCTCTAAAACTGATCTTGATAGAAAGTAAAAAATTTTCAGTTATCCTAAAATCAATTCTATAATAAAAATTATTCAATCAAGATGGCACTACTTTCAAGGCTCCACTGAAGCTTTAGAGTTGATTTTAAAGTGCACAGAGTTGCATCCAAACAGACACGCCGAGAATGGAAAAAAGATTGAGTAGATAATCAATTTAAGCCTCCTAGTGTTTATTTAATATTAATTTAATCCTAGTATTTTTTTAATTCTGACAGTACTTTAATTATTGTACTATATTTTCACTCATCTGCAACTACCTTTGAAGTTATTGTGGATCTAGTGATGATTAAATTGGTGTTAAAATATAAAATATCGGGACCACATTGATATACATTTTTTTGTTAATATTAAATTAATATTATTGAAAGTATTAGAATGAAAAAAATGTTATTTACTCAAAATTTTTATATAGGCATCTTATCATGTATTATCAAATTAATAAAAATATTTAACTCAAACACTCATTATTTTAAAAGTGTTATAAATAAAAATATATAACTAGATAATAGCAATAAAACTCTTCTTTTTTTTTATTGGGAAAAATTTAGGGTGAGAAGATGGCTCATTAGTCCGAGACAGGTAAAATCTTTGGACTCAGAAAGTATTTATAGAAAAATTTATATTTATCTCATCCTAAAGAGTTAAATGGAGATTTAAACCTGCAATTTATCATATACAAACCCCGATATGCTTCACTCAGCCAACGCTGGCCGTAACAAAACTCTTCTATACTCACATCCCATTAAAACTAATCACTATATATATTTGGTCTTATTTTCTTTGGGTCAACTACAGTCTGAAAGAAGAAACGAGAAAATGAATCCTAGGAATATGAATGGGCCTGCTATATGAGTACGGCCCATTTATGACGGACTAGCCCAACCTATGGCGGATTCTAAATAGGGTACTGACGATTGTTTTTTTGGTCGGAGGGTACTGATGAGTTAGAGATATATGATTTGGCAAAAAATATTACAGATATATATCTCAGACCAAAAAATTTGTACAAAACCCGGACCGGCCGGGTGACCCGATCCAGACGGGGCCAATCCGAGGGTCAGCCGATCCGGCCCGGATACGCATGTTTTGCTAAATTAATTTTTACCCTTTGTCACCCGTTTGCAAGCGTTGGCGCTCTGCTTCCTCAGAGGTTCGCCGGCCTACGAGATTGAACCACACCAGCCTCTCTCATCGCCGCTGTAACCAGTTTGAACCCACACCGGCAGTCGCGAAGACCGCATAGCATAGATCCCTGTAAGCCGCCTTAAGGTTCGCTGGAAAACCCGAGCCCCGCGTCCAGCCGCACCTCCCTCGGGTTTGCGGGAGCCGTCGTCACGCACGTCATCGTCCAGCTCACCGGAGCCTTGCCGGCGAAGACAGGCACCACCATCACACTCCATCCTTGGCATCTATGATCCTTTGCTAGGGACTAAGGCCGTGGACTAAGGCAAGGAAGTTATCTCCTCTCCTCTTCCGCTTGGCAAAGAAGACGCCGCCAGAGGCATGTCCTCAGTTTTTTTCTAATATGCTTTTATTTGAGATTTTACGAGGGATAATGATGACATTATCATATGATTATGCAGCAAAAGTGTGAGGTTCCTAAAGAAACTCTAAACTTCATTAGGTACGAGGTTGAGGAGGCTTGTTAATCAACGGAAACTTGTGGAGGTAAATTAGTACTGTTTGAAGTTATTGTGTTTATAGTTTTTTCATTTTTGTTAAGCTTTTCCCTTTTATGCGGCATGCCAATTCTGAGTTTCCCTTGTGTGCTGATTCCAATTTTGATTAAATTATGTTGTATTCATACGCCACAAAAGAAGGCCTTTTAATTTCTATTCTAGAGGCATGTTACTTGGTTGTTTCGTCCTTTCTGCTAAAGTGGTATGATATTCAGTTTTGGTATTTGATGTACAGATATGGGCACAACATATCAGCGCAACCGTAGTTACTTGGTATTTTCAGGAGAGCTTATTTCATCCATCTCATGATTTCAACTTGGCTTTGGTGAACAATTGATGGAGCCTACTGTTAGCCACAACAGCAGGAGTTCAGCTACCAATGCCAGGTATTAATTCTTTCACTTTTATTAGCTCTATTGCAATTTTGTGATTTTGCACTTTTCTGTTCTTGAATATGTGCTATAATGTTGTTTTTCCTTTAACATGAATAACTTAAATATGAGTTATTTTTGCTTCTATTGTGTTGTTGTTAGAAGTTTGGAATTTAGAACATTACTGAGAATCTGAGATTGATTGTTATTATCCCCTAGTATTAGACACAATTGCTGTTTATTTCTTTTATCTTTTCTCTGGAGATGTGGAAAACAAAAATGTTTAGGAGCGTTTGGCCTGGTTCTAGCCCAGTGTGTACCTGGTCTTAATCTGGCCCGAACGTGATTGGGTTTACTCAGGTCTAGGGTCGGGCTTAGGGTTTACAAAATTGGCCGGGTCAAACTATAGGGCCGGGTTTGGGTCAAGTCAAACCTGTCCCATGTACATGCCTATATATCATACCAAAAAAAAAAAAAAAAGCTGTTAGTGATATATATTTCAACCAAAAAAAGGTTATATATATGACAAAAAAAAAAACAGAAGTTACGTGATCATATGATCTTCAAAGGTTGACCACTGTCAGACCAAAAACTTAATCTTCAGTAACTTCATTGGAACGATAGCATGTAGTGCTAAATATTTTTGTTTGGCATTCTCTCTCTAAGAATCATGCCACTGACGTGAGTTCCTAATCAAACTCTATGCTCCCCCACCCAACTTTGTGCTTCCTTCTTCATATACTTCAAGTGTTCGACCAAATGCCAAGCTGAATCTGCAAACCATAGAAACAAAAAGAAAATGAAAAGCTAGATAGCCATAAATTTTGTCAGAATTTGTTTGCAGATTCCACATGTTTATTAACCTTCAGATGAGTAAGTGGGTTATTCTGTTTCTATTTTATTATATCAAATGATTATTCTTATTTTCTTGTCAAAAATTTCTTTTTTTTTTTTTTTTTTCCAGTTTGCGCAGCATTGTTCAAACAAAAAATGGTTATTCACATTGTGAAGTTTATGATCAAACACAAGTATCAGCTTGGTGTTTCCATGTCCATTCGGTCGAAAACAACGTCTTCCCAGTATGTGGCATCAAGAGCTCGAGACCCCACGTTTGAGAAGCTAATGGACAAGCATAAAGGCCTCTTGAAAGTCATTGCCATTCAAGACCTCATCCTTGCAAACCCCAAGAACCAGTCAGTGTCCCTTGACTTCCTCTCCAGGCTCTCCCAGAGGCTCCACCTCAACCGCAGCACCACTGCCTTCCTGCGCAAGTTTCCTCGTGTCTTCCAAATTTACTATGATCCCTCCAAGTTGCAGCCCTTCTGCAGGCTAACCGATGCTGCCCTTGATGTTTCAAGGCAGGAAGCAGAGGCCATTAATTCTTCTTTGCCCCTTGTGATTGATAGATTGGTTCGGATATTGTCCATGTCTGCATCCAAAACTGTTCCCCTTCGGGCGATTTTTAAGGTTTGGAGGGAGCTTGGGCTGCCTGATGATTTTGAGGACTCAGTCATATATGCAAATCCAAGTGTTTTTCAGCTGTGTGATGCTCATGAACCTAATACTCATTTGGTGAAGCTGGTTGATGGCCTTCCTAGAAATGGTTTCACAGCTGCTGTTGAGGATTGGAGGGTTGTTGAGTGCTGCAAGGAGGATTGCAGTGTTGATAGGACGGAATTGCAATTCAATTTCAAACATGGCTATCCTCCAGGGATGAGGCTGAGCCAAAATTTCAAGGCCAAGGTGAAGGAATGGCAGAGTTTACCATATGTGGGACCTTATGAGGTGGTTGTGGTTGATAAGAAGAAGAACTCTAAGGCAGCAATGATGGCTATGGAGAAACGAGCAGTGTCAATTGTTCATGAGTTCCTGAGTTTGACAGTGGAGAAGATGGTTGAAGTTGAGAAGATCAGCCATTTCAGAAAATGGTTTGGGATTGACTTGAATATAAGGGACCTGTTCCTTGATCATCCGGGGATCTTCTATCTGTCAACCAAGGGGAAACGGCATACCGTTTTCCTGAGGGAAGCTTATGAACGTGACTGTTTAATTGAACCAAATCCTGTGTATGATGCAAGGAGAAGGCTTCTTGATCTTGTTGTTTCAGGACGTCGCGGTCTGCCTTCCGTTAATTCAAAGTTCCAGGATAGAGGCAGCAGCAATGATGACATTGGACAAGAAGAGAACCAGCAAAGACACGACTCATTATCATCTTGAGCATTACAGCTTTGTTAAAGGTACCTTCTTTGTTTGCTTTTCCTTTTGCATTTCCAAGGTTACTTGATGTTCGTAATGATATATAAGTGCCAAGTAAATACAAAGGGAACAACTTTGATTGTTTATGGATAAGTACTCTGCATACACCAGTATGATACTTAGGAAGAGATCCTAATTATTGACAAGCCCTCTACTACAGTAGAATGGCTAGACGAATGATATCTGAGCATTAAGCTAACTCCATTGTGTTACCCTGACACAACATCCTGAGAAAACTAAACGTAGCCCTTTTTTTTGACATTGAAGAATGCAAAATTATGGTTCCATGCTTTCCATAGAAGCTTTGCAGTTGTCTTCGCTCTTTGGTGACCACAAAATATTAAGAATTCTGGTTTTCTAGCACATCATACATATAGAAGGAAAGAACAAGTTCCTTTCATGGAGATGGAAGGAAAACAAATCCAGTCATGTGTAATGCCATAACCAAACTTTATTCTTCGGATTTTTTTTTTATATTCTGTTGGCTTCCATTTTATAAATTTACTAGAAAAAGTTAAGCTGTTTGTTGAATTTGTATTTAACAAGTTAGAGAAATCATGAAATTCTTGAATATGATCTTAGATTGATTCAATTGCTCGTTTTCTTGATTTGGGTTCATCACTTTACACATCTTTTTTTTTTTTTTTTTCAATGAACATGTTTCAAAATTTTCTTAAAACAAATAAAGAATTTATTATCTGCTAACCCTATATTTATTGTCCTTAACACCGGAGTTTATAAGCTGTGAACAATCTCTTTTTTCCAATATAAAAAATAAAGTCATGATATCCATATTTTTTTATCTTTTCAAACTAAGAATAATAATGGAGTTCATCTGCCCTCAGATCAAGGCAATGTTGTGGCTTCTACTGGGTGATTGTTTTTGTTTCTTTCATGCATTATTGGACCTAAGAAGACCTATGTCAACGTGTAAATCATATCTCCCAACTCCTATCTTGAGCACATGTCATAAAGATTTGACCCAAAAAAACAAAAAATTACTGATGGTCTATGGTTTAATATACCCCTCTTTTTTTATTCGAGCTTGGGATTGACTATGCTATTTTTATTCGAGAGCACTTATTGCACAAGTTGTTCAAATTATATTTTTACCAAAAATTTTAATCTTATTAACAAATATTGAATTTATTTTGAAATCAACTTATATTCGTAAAGTAATATTAAAAATATGTTAGAAAGCTTTAAATTTAGTGTTTTTAATATAAAATAAATTAATATAAACATAGCTATGATATTATGAAATAGCATAATAATTTAATTCCTATGCATTGACAATATTAAATAATTTTATGTTATCAATCAATAAAAATTTAAAAAGTGCCAAATTCTGATGGACAATCATCATAATATACTGTTAATTAGCATGATTTGACACTTTCTTTAAAATCTACTAGTTGACGGTATAAAACAATTTAGAAATTAATCTCATATTATAAATGAATATTTAAATTTTAATAATTATATGACTCAAGTTCAATTTATTTATTTATAAGAATATTTAGATATAATAGGTAACTTTATATACACTCTAAAAGTTGGAACTTGTATTTAAGATTGCCTCAATAAAATAAAGCTTTGTTACATACTACAATTTATTTCATGGCTTGCTAGGTAAGTACTATTTATGCTAATCGATCTCCTCAATGAATGGTGAAGATTAATTTAAATCTACGGTTGTGATATAATATCTAATAAACCTATCTAAAATATCTTAGATATTTACATGAGATATATTCTTGGAAACTTCTTAAATAATCTAGAAACATCTAGCTAAATTTGCAAAAATGAGAATGCTTTCAATGATTTTAAAGAACTGCGTAAAAATATCTTCAAAGGGAGCCGATTTTGTCTTTTTCTTTCTTTTCGTGTGAGACTAAAAGTCACAATCACGTGTTGATTAGATCACATATTCACTGATAAACTTTTTAATCTATTGATTAATATTTAATTTTTAATCAAATTAACTAATTTTATTTTAACTAAAGAAAAATTGAATTTCATTTAAAAAAAACAATAAAAATTCAAAGAAAGAAAAAACTTTTAACTTAAAGTCATGAGATACTGTATATGATTGCATGAGACTAATAACCATAAGACCTAATATAGTTGATAATTAGTTGGACTTTTTAAGCATGTAGTTAAATATTCAATTTATAGTGACGTGTATGGACATGGTCTTATAGCTAGTAGAAAAATCAATGTTTATGAACTCTATATCCTGAGAGAATTAGTCATATTTCAAACCGTGAAAACTTTATTGGAAAAAAAAAAAAAAAAGCTACATTAGACTATTCTCCATGCATTATGTGACAATCTAGCGATGACAAATTCAAAAAATCTAGGTAGTGCAGGTACGATAATACATAAATATAATACGAAATTTCACATAATTTTTTATTTTAATAAATGGTCCAACTTAATATGATAATGCAAGATGTGCTCGAACTTTGACTGAATGGATGTGTCCCTAATATCTAGTGCTTGGGGATTTCTGTTATGGTGTTGTGAAACCATTAGACAAACTGTTTCTTTTCCACCTTAAATTTTCACCAGCGCTTGGCTTCTAATCGAGGATATGAAGATGGATCATGTTTTAGCAAGCTGTATGGCAAGTTTGATCATTCACAAAGGCTTGAGGTGGCTAATTTTTACTCATCATGTTCTTCAATCCAATTGTTCCTAAAACAAGTATGACATTTTTATAAATGGATGCTCCTTGCAATATTTAATTCCTGCACAATATAGAGGCAAAAATATAATAATGAAAATCATCAACTAAGCTTCTTAAGTGGATTCAGTTAGATCAAACAATACCTTTTTCTCTAATGTAAAACAAATATATTCAACAATCAGAATCTAATACAAGATCGGCCTAGATACATGATGGAATTTCACTAATCAAAATTTGATCTACTCTATCTTTGACTAGATGGGCCAATCTATCTGCCATAGCATTACAAACCCTGGAAACGTGTTGGGCCTTGAAATGAAGAAACTTTAAAGCAATATTGAAGGCCCTATTCATAATCAAGGCAATGTAATATAGGTCCAACTCACATGACTCAAACCCATCAATAATATCCTAACAGTCACATTCAAGAAGAACTCTCTGGAACCCAAGCTAGTGGCATTCAACTAGCTTGACTGGACCTAGGCCAACCTACTGTGAAAGAATAGTTCTCCCCATGCTGGTTGTATGATTTGAATTTCTAATTTTTAATTTTTATTTTTAATTTTTAAATTTTATAAAAAAAATATTAAAAATTTTAAAAATTATAAATTTTAGTTTTTAATTTTGATTTTTAATTTTTTATATTTTTTTCATAAAATTTGAAAAAGTGAAAACTAAAAATTCAAACCAAACAAATGCTTAGTTTTTGCCTTTTTCGATCATTCACAACTAGAACTCAAAACTTTGTTTCATAAATTGTCGAATTACTTAAACTAAGAGGTCGATTTATCTTCCTTTATTCACAATAGATAATATTTTTTTTCTCAAATGTAATTCATTTATAATTATAATTTATAATTTTATAACATCTAAAATGTCTATTCATTCAATGCAATATTAGTATTCAATTTATCCTTTTGTCAACGTTTTATCACTACTTAATATTCAATCTTGTGCAATATTTCATTTGGATATCTAACTCCGGCAAAAATATTATTAAAAATTGAACTAATTTGTTTTAACATGCAAATAAGACCGCCTTAATACAATTATTGCAAAGAGTGTTATCGTGAGCAATCATCTATTTTGAACGGCACTATCAGGCAGAGGAATATAAAATTAATTTTTATATTTAATTGGAATAGTTAATTAATTGGTCAGCACGTGAATAGTTAATTAATTGGAGGCAAATTTTGCCCCTTCCGGTACTTAAAATTCAACTTTGTCTAATCCATAAAGAGAAAAGAAAGTGGCAGAGATTTTTTTCATCAAGGGTACTGCAACATGGATATGGATCCTATTGTTTTGTTCCCCCATCCACGATTGCACCTTTTTCACAAGGACCAGGAGCGTGGACTGAAAAAATTTGGCAGCTTTTAAGCCTGACAAAAAGCAAAAACAGCTGGAAGATATGACAGTGATATTAATATAGGCTCAAGTGAACATTTTATATAACAATATACCAACCGTTTAAAACTCAACCTATATTATTATTATGATTTATTTAATAAGTATTCTTACAGCACTCTGATTAAGAAATTAAGGATAGAAAATTTTATACTAAGTAAATGAAATTTTAAATTTTCAATAAATAGAATACACCGAGAAATTTTAAAACTTCCTTTTTCTTCTGGATTGCCTTGAGATATTGGTGAGCAAAACGCTTATTCATTGTCCTGTATACAAACACCAAAATACTACTGCTGGACAAACCATCACTGCTATGCTGTCACCCTTCCATTACAAGAGCACCAAAATGAAGCAAATCCATCAAAACCAAAAATTGACCACCATGGCACAGTAGCAATAGCAGGTTACCTTTCAAGAGGAAGTAGTTTGGACTAAACTAGCATAGCCTATATATATGCCATTTACATTCAATTTTTCAGGATGGAGGGGATAGTGATGTCTTCAAATGCTTTATCTTTTTCAGACAAGCTTGTGCCCTCTCAAGAACCAAATCCACCCTATCTCTCTTCTTGTTCTTCCTGCTTGAGTAATGCTTCACAATAACAGTCCTTGGGGATTCCAGCACACACCCTTCATCAATCTTCCCCTCTGTTACCACTTTATCTGCCAAGCCAAGTTCCAAACCATAGTTACCCTTCTTCCTCTGCTCCAAGCAGGTGGATTCTGCTTCACATGAATAAGAAAAACAGTCTATTTCAAGAAACTATCTTTTTAGCAAAAGTTATTTGAAAAACAAAAATTCATTTAAAAGTTAAAATAAATCAATCCAAACATAGACTAAAAGGTTATGGGAAAAAGGAGATGAAGCAAAAAAAAAAAAAAACCTTGTGTGTCAAAGTGAATGCTTTCTGGAAGCATTTGCTGAGAGTCATGGTTCTTGGATTGGACTCGAATGATGAAGGACCTGAGCTCATTCTTGAGATACTCATATTGATTTGGATATTGGGTTTCAAGCTTCTTCAGCTCTTCTATTGCCTGCTCTTCCATCATGCTCCCTTCTGCCTTCTAGTTCTCTGCGTCTCACTCTGCCCCTCCCTTAATATATAAGACTGCTTATCACTTTTTCTAATTTTTTATATTTTGAACTTTTTGTTTTTGTTTGATTTTACATTTCTTTTACTTCTTGTAAATTATTTTTATTATTTTTTAGAAATTAAAAATATCCTTAAAACACTCAATAAGCATTTTTATTATTATATATTTAAATATAAAATAATTTATCTATTATTATATTTTAAAAAAATTATCTAAACAAACAAATAAATTATTTATTGCAACGGATCAAATACTAATGACTAATCAGAAGCATGAAGTGTGGCAACAAAAGGCAGAAAAAAGGGGAAAGCCATCATTAGTTATTAGCCACTGAGATTTTTTGGAAGCTGGAAAGTTATGTCGGCTTCTGTTGGGTTTCCAAGGTTTCTATTTTATTACGACTAGTTGTCTTGTTATTGGCCCATTGGGTGGAAATTTGGATAATTTTTCTAAAAATTACTCTATTTTTTTATGAGCTGGTATTGGACAGTTCAGTAATTAGAAAAGACTCACGTCACCAAGAAATTAGACTCAGCATTAATTACACCTTTTTTATATATATCACGAAAGTCATTAAAAAATAATATAATATTTAAATTAAATACGCAATGTAATAATAAATATTAAGTTAACTTTCTAAAAGAATAAAAAATTGACTTATCAAAAACAAAATAATGATATTTTAATAGTAAAATAGCTGACAATAAAAAATATTTTATATTATTACTACATTGAAATTATATTATATAAATTATATAATTTTAATAAAATTATATTGTAAAAGGCATATTTAGTATAATATGAAAGTAAATATAAAATTTGTTATAACAAATAAAAACATGTAAATTCACATTAATTGTCCTAATACTATGAAAGATAAGGGTTTAATTGAGATATATTGAAAAGTCATATAAAAGTTTTAGATATTTATTTGATCATATAATATCATATTAGGAAATGTGATTATTTTTAAATTTTATTATTTAAAATTTATATAAAAAAATATTTGATTAAATAATAATATAAAAAAAATTTATGTTCTTAATACATTAAAATTAAATTTAAAAATAATAATATATTTTAAATATAATATAAATATACATGTTAAATCAACTATCAAATCATGGAAAAATAATAATATAATATGATAATGACACGTTGGACAGATGTAGACGCGCCGGGGGGGTGTTACTCTGTGAATGTATTCATGTTTTAATGAGTAATAGATAATAGATAGATAAATAGATAATAAATAATAAAATGATATTGTTAATTATTTAAAATTATATTTGGGAGATTTTTATTTTTAATTCATTCGGATATATTTTAATCAAGTAAAAATTCATTTTGATTATTAAAAATACATGTGCATTTATTTTTAGTCATTGGAATTAAAGAATTATAAAATTTATCTTTTGAAATTTTAAAATGTTTCAGATTAATCCCTAAAAATATTATTTTAGAGACTAATTTAAATAATTTTTTTATAATTTCATGATTAAATTGAAAATGATTTTTTAAGGAGTGTTCTTAAAGCTTTCTTTAAAGAATAAAAAATAGAAAGATTTAGAAATTTTTAACATAATTTCAATGCATTAGAAACTTAGGAATTATTTGGAATTGTTTTTGTTTTTGTGTGTTTTAAAATTATTTTAAAAATAATATTTTGAAAACTGTTTTGAAAATTATTTTGGGTAACAATTAATAAAACTACGTAATTATAAATGCACCACCACATTCTTTCTTATTTTAAAAAACATTTTTCAGCTGTTTTCTAATTTTTGCTTTTAAAATATAAAATTTGTGGGTCTTTTTTTTACATATGGTTTTTGAGTGGTGTATTTACATCAATATGGTGTTTTGAAAAAATTTCCCACAATATGGTGTTTTCAAAGATAGAATCCAGTCAAAGTGATTCAATCAATCACAAAGGCGGGTTCAATAAAAAAATATTTGTGTTCTGAATCCGCATCGAATTCAGTGTAAAAAATATTATTTTATTGAATCCGCCATTGACAGATTCAATAAAATAATATTAAAATAAAATTACGCTATCAAATTCAGACTAAGAATCCATCAAAATAATAATTTTTTATTAAATCCGCCAATGGCGAATTCTAAAACACCATATACAAGTAAATTTATCCATTTCATCACATTAGTGTAAATCACCTATACAAACACCATATATAAATTATTTTTCCAAAATTTGTTTTTCCATTTTTAAAATCAATATGAAAAGAATAACCAATTAAATAAGCTTTTACTCTTTTTTTTCAAAAAAAACCTTCCACTTTAAGTTTCTTAAAGAGTGCTTTTAGAGCATTTATTAGCAAAACTCAATTGAAAATTATTTAATTTGAGATACTGAAGTGTTATATATATAATATTTAGGAGCCAAATAAGTCTTTATTGATTTTAAATAATTATTCATTAAAAAAGACTTATTATGAAGACTCTTACAGGCAAATTAGGGCACTTGTTTTAAAAAAATTAAGATTTTATATAAAAAGCAACTTTTTTAAGTTTATATAAATACTAATAAGTGTCCCGTGTGTTGCACAGTACATATTTATACGTGTTCGACGATTATGTTGCACATCACCATTCAAATGACTTATCAGGTTGTTAGAAAAATATTAAGTATTTAATTCTTTAAATAAATTAAATTTAACTGGTTCTTTTGGAACCAATTAACCGCATGAATTTTGAATTAAAAAAAAACTTATTGTCTAAAATTTACCAAATAGCAAAACATATTGACTAAAACTTAAAAGTATAAGAAATTAAATGACAATAGTTGAATAAAAATGATGATAAATAGATCATATACGTCTATACTGTACATTTATGTGGATCCAACAATTAAATTACATGTTATCATAAGAATTTGTTGAAAATTTTTCATGAACTATATTCTATATATATTGTGTTGTTATATATTTTGTTTTGATATAATTGATATTCTTCATAATGTATAGTACATATTCACGTTCTAAGAGTAATTTTCAAACAATAAAATTTTAAAAAATAATTGTGATTTGAAAAAATGACTTGAGTAAATAACTAAATAAAGCTATAATACCGTCTACAGTGCATATTCTAAATCTAAATTGAAGCATTCAGTAATATGAACTTAGATCAACCATCTGAAAACGACTTTACATGGGAAGAAGTTGCATTGTTTTTTCTCTTCACCCATCGTAATGCACAACAAAATTTAATACAAAAAACTTGACAACTGCCTCTCACCGCGACGGTTCTCTTTGCCCTCACATAGGGCCTCTGAAAGTTCTAGCCATGTTTGGTTTGAGTTTTAGAGTAAACTCCAAAATAGTTCTTAAGAAATTTTGAATCGGACAAAATAACCCTTAAAAAATAAAAATAAATAAATTAGTCCCTCATATTTTTTAAAACTTGAAAAAATGGTCCTTCCATCAAGTTTTTCTATTAATGATCTATTAAGTGGTTGACGTGGCACCCTTAATTATTCCTATCAAATTAAACTACATATCTTACATTATTCACAAATCTTCATCTTTATACTCCTTCTTCTTCTCTTTCTTCTTCCCTCCACTGAACTATACCCACCCAAAAAAACCAATAAAAAAAATGTCTAGTTCAAACATTTCATTAACAGAAAAATTTGATACAAAGACCATTTTATCCAGTTTTTGAAAAGGTGAAGGACTAATTCGTCTGTTTTTTTTTCCTCAAGGACCATTTTGTCTAATTTTAAAAAGGTAATGGACTGATTTGTTTATTTTTATTCCTTAGGGACTATTTTATCTAATTTAAAAATCCTTAGGGGCTATTTTAGAGATTTACTCTTTTAGTTTTTCGATTTTATGAAGGAAGTATTGAAAATTTTAGACCTGTTTGGTTTGAGTTTTAAGTTTTTATTTTCAATTTTTCAGTTTTCATTTTCAATTTTTCAGTTTTTAAGAAAATATAAAAAACTAGAAATGAAAACTGAAAATTAGACTTTGTAATTTTCAGTATTTCCTTCACAAAATATAGAAAACTAAAAAACTGAAAATTGAAAATTTAAACCAAAAAGTCCTTAAAAACTACAAATTCCAATTTTTAGCATTTTGTTCATAAAATCCTAAAAACTGAAAACTTGAAAATAAAAATAAAAAACTGAAACCAAACATGCCCTTACTTTTCTTCTCCTATGAAATAATAAGCAAAACAAAAATCCTAAAATAATAATGAAAACAAGGTATCCTTGCAAATGGGATCTCCAAAATAGCATTTGATAGGGGGTAGAGACAAAAATACAAGGACAATAGAGGTGATAGAGACAAAGACATGAATATTAAATATATAGGGATATTATTGGAAGAAAAAAATATTAGATTTCTGTCTCTGCTATTTTCAGATCTTGAAAGTACAGAAATTTTATGTTTTTCTGTCCTATATTTCTATCTTCACTACTAAACATATTTGTGTCTTCAATGTCTCTGTATTTATGTACCTACGACATTAACCAAATTCTACCCAAAGAAACTGAACAAATTCTAGTCTCCTTCCCCTAACCATGCTTCAAAATTCATTCTCGTAAGAGTTGAGATTAGTCAAGATAAATTCCGTTAATTGCTGCAAGTGCACCATCCTCTCTAAGAGAAGTCACAGCTAAATAACTTAATGACAAACCAGCATACTGGTGCATATTTAAAAGTTCAGTATAATGAGTATAAACATACAAAGCAATTATTTAGATTCCTTTGAATAAGTCGCTTATTTAATCTTTGTACAGAAAAATTTTTTATTTTTTTTAGAATAAGTTATTTTATATGTAAATATATAATAATAATAATAATATTTTATTATAATGATTGTTTTAAGCATTTTAAAAAAATGTTTGTACAGAAATTAGATATTTTTCATTTTCTGAAAAATGCTAAAAATGATTTTTTAAAATTAAGAAATTACATAACTAAACAATACAAAATATCAAAGATATAAATTTTAATTTCTATTTTTTGAAAAAAGCTATGAATAATATTATTCAATCGGAACCTTAATAAAATCTTTGGACGAAATTGAAAGAAGAACAATGTGATTAGTCTTGGCTCTTTGCTATATTAATTTTTCCTTTTATTTTTTTGGGGTCAACAGTACTATATTATTTTCTTTGCAGGCACCAAAAACGTGAGCTTCCTCTTGGACCCCGCGTGTCATAAAACCGACAGAGTGAGAATTGAAGATTCAGTCACATGGGGGAATGTTTTGGAAGCAAAAAATGCCTAGGATATCTCAATGTTCACTTTTTTTTTAATCTTTTTTTATTTTGAAATTCATCAAGCAGAGCCAGGTTCTTTGTCATTGCCTTCGTCTTCTAGAGAAATATGACAATTCAATTTAACCATATTATATAGTAAGATCTGAACATCTTTTTTCCCATCATCTATATCTATATTAATTACAGAATTGATTCTCTCATACAATATATTTCTTTTCTTTAAATGATAAACTTATCCGAGACTAAAATTTTAAGAGGCAAAATTAGGAGTTCAGTTTAAATTTTTTAATCATGTGGGTGTGTTTGTTGAGACAATTAAAATTCCCCTCATTTTTTACTCTTCAATAAAGCACACCCAGTATGCCTTGTTTCAATCTATTTCTAAATTAATAGTTTAATTTTTTTAATCCAATAAAGCACACCCAGTATGCCTTGTTTCAGTCTATTTCTAAATTAATAGTTTAAATATTTTAATCCATGGGCGTGTCTAATAGAGGGGAGAAACTTTTCATGAATAAATTTTATGTATAAAATTATCATTAAACTTATCTATTGAAAATTTACATCTTATACATAGCATAAAAAAATTAATACAAGTATTTTCTTCACCCTATGAGAGCATTTGATTCGTATAATGTTTTTACATTCTTGGGATAGAGGGAGGGGGGAATGCATCAATAGTCTGATTCACAGATAAAAATAGTATTTATAGGAAAGTTTCATTCCTGATAATGAAAATACCTCATTTTCATTCCAACGTACACCATGAGAATGTTGGATTCTCATGAAAAGGGAATGTTTTGGAAAATGAAAGATTAAATTGCCCTAAGTCAAACCATTGTTAGACCTTGTTAAACCTTTGCTAAACCATCACAAGATAGCTGTCAGGACTCTGCTGGACCATCACCGGATTGTTGCCACACCTATCCTTGGGAATGCCACTTGGTAGTTGGTTTGCACACCAAACACCTCCATATTGTATTCCTATGAAAGTTATTCCTAATAATCTTATTTATAGGAATGTAAAAACATTCTGCGAACCAAACGTTCCTTTATAAGTTTGTTGTGAAATTTGATTTTGTCTGGGACTCTTTCTCACTTGATTGTGATTGTGGAGAGACCAATATCTCAAAACATGTTTAGGCTATTAAGTGTGCTTGAAAAAAAATGCACCATTTCTTCCATTGAGAGCTAACTTAAACATATAGAAATGAAAAATAACACAATCATAACGCAATAATTAATGTGAAAAACTCCAAAATTAGAAGAAAAAAAAATGGCCACTACCAAATGACAAGTAGAGAATAACATTATGTGAAAAGTTTACTACACATGGACTTCTTTCTCATACTCTCCATGGCTCCAGTACACTAATATTTTCCAAAACAAGTATTAAACTTACATCTTACATTCCTCTTAGACAAGAGAATAGAGAAAGGGAAAAAAAGAAGAAGATATAAGTTTAAAGTATTTTTGACTAGTGGAAGTCAAAACAAAGGAATTTGATCCACATTTATAAGCTAGACCTCCCTCTCCCATTGCAATCCAAGGTAATGTGAGACTTGTTACAAGATTTTTATTTCAATTGAAACCATCAAATTGAAAGTTCCTTCTTGTTTTTTTTTTATAGTTAGGTTGGCATTAATCTCAATTGCTAGCAATATTACTTATGTGTATAGTTTATTTATTTTTTATTTGTGTCTATAAATTTAATTTAAAATAAAGTATGCACGCTGCATTAGAAGTCCCTTACTTATCCATTGGAACACCTATTAGTAAATGTCTCTTTAACATTATTGTATGTGATGATGGTCATCATATCCAATGATAAATAATTGAGTATCCGAATAGGCACTTATTTTTAGACGTTAAAATAATACTATTTTATCTAATTTCATATTAAATATGTGTTTAAAGCACCTCCATTGGGCCCAATTTCATGTCCCCCCCTGCAAGAACAATGGGAGAACTAGGACAACGGCGTTGGAGCAAATGGGGGAAGGACACGACTCTCATCCCAAAGCATGAGAGTCCCTCTCAGCACGGACCAAAGGCAAGGCAATGCAAGCATGCCATGTGTCAATAGTGATAGTAATTTATACAAAAGGAAAAATTGAAAGACCAATTTAATTAAAAATAATTGAAAAAGTCGTTTATGTTAAAAAGCAAACTAAAAGACCTATTTGATTGCAACAATTATTTTTTTTACTGCATAAATATCATTCATTCTCACTTATATTTTCATAACTCTATTTGAATACTTTCCAAATTTTCCCCAAATAAATTATATTTATATCTTGTTCATGAAAATAAAATTATAGTTATCTTTTATTTCACAAAAAATGAATTTAATTCTTTTTTCAATTACTTTTTAATGTATTAGTTTCTCTCCCATCTCCTAATGTGACTATTGTTTAAAGTTTTTACATTTTAATTTTTTAAAAAATTTAGACAATATTTATTTTCAATTTGATTTACTAAAGTTTATTTAAATTAAAATATTTAAAAGATTTATTTTATTCTTTTTCAAAACTAGAAATAAAATAACATAATACAAGACATAAAAATAAATTGTTTAATAATAATATTAATTTAAAAAACTTATGTAGGACCCAAATGGAGATCAAAGTTGATCTCTACTATTGAAGAGGAGAAAACCACTCTTAGTCCTCATTTGTCTTTTTATGACACATTGATGATGTGTCCTTGGTGGGACTCAAAAGCGAGATCAAGTTGAGTTCCTACATTGGACATTTTCTTAGAAACTTGTAGTAAACAATTATTTTTATAAGAGTTTTTCTACTAGATAATTTTTCATTGAAAAATGTGTTTTTTCAAATTTTCAAACTGTGAGATCTATTAATAAATTTACAAACTTATCAATAGAAGTAATTTGGAATTAGTAAGTACCTATTTGGTTTGCAAGCCCATAAATACTTCTAGTGGAATGAGAATGAAAATGTACAATGCTCGGTGCTTGCTTGAACACATTCCAAATGACTTTTATTCAAATAAAGAAATGAAAAGTGAAGAACTAGAAGATATTTTGTTTGCATATATGCTCATTAAATGACATTTTAGTGAAAGTAGATAGGTAGGTAAAGGTACTTTTAGTGAAAGTAGATCAATGATACTTTTCATTTTAGAAAAATACTTTCGAAATAAAATATTATTATTACTTGTACATTAATAATTAAAAGTAATTTTACCTTTTTATTTATCCAAACAAAATGATTATGTTAAACTTACTTTTGATATACTCAAACTAAACGTAAATAAATTATTTTAAAAGTAATTTATCTGAAAGTAATTTTTTCAATTTAATTATTTCAAAAGTGATTCTTCCAAAAGGTAAACCAAATGGACTTGTAATGTGTTTGATAAGTTTTTTGATTATACTAAAAGTACTTTTCAAGCAATTGAAAGTATTTTTAGGAAAAGTATTATTAAGATACTTTCATTATAGGAAAAATATTTTTGATATAAAATTTTATTATTACTCTCACATTAATAACTAAAAATAATTTTATTTTATCCAATTCAAATAAAAATCATTCTTTTAAACTTACTTTTAATATACTCAAACCAAAAGCAAATTAATTATTTTGAGAGCATGTCTGGTTGGAGGGTGAAAATTAGGATAAATTTTTCATAATTAAATTTAATATGTTAAATTACACATAAAGCTCAATTATAAAAATTTACCCCATTTTTTACCCTTTGATCAAACATAGCCTAAAAATAATTTCTCTGAAAGTAATTCTTTTCAATTTAATTCTTTCAAAAATAATTTTACTAGAAAATGAATGAAACCAATCCTAAGATGTTACATATTGAAATGACATATATTTCCTTATTATAATGAAAACTATAAACACATTATTTTGATTCAATTTTTAAACATTTTTTTAAGTTAAATAACTAATAATATCAATAAGGAAATTGTTTATTAACATTTAAATTTAAAAACTATTTACAAATTATTTATTCAAATAAAGTAAATATAATATAATTTTTTGAAACTTTGCCAACTTTTATATTGAAATGGATAAAAGCTAAATCAATTTATTCATTTCTTACTTTTCATTTTTTTCATTATTGGAAGAAAAATATTATTTATATTCGTGGGTATAAGACAATATGTCATCTAACATTGAATAGGTGTGGACAGATGGATTGAGATCCTTTGTCCCTTTTTTTGTTTACCCACTCATGTGTTAACAAGTATATCATTATTATAAAACTGACTTTTTTTGTTTACCCACTCATGTGTTAACAAGTATATCATTATTATAAAACTTACTTTTCATTACTACATGTAACTCATATATGTTGATCTTTTACTGGGGGATAGGAGATGAGATAACAAATTGGGACATGACTTCTTTTAGTGGATAGACACACCTATAATCTTAGATAAAATGTAAGTTGACACGATATCCGACACCCCATTAGTACAAACAACACAACTCTTGGTGGAAGAGAAAAATCAAATTTTCATTTATTTTTCTTTTGATAAATGATGTTTTAGTTATATTGGATTTGTTTGTTTCAAATTATTTTGATAGAAACTGATTATATCATAAAAACTATTAATAGCAGCTTCTAATAAGAAGTTAATATAAATTGCTTATTTGAAAAGTATTTTTTTTATGTGAGAATAATACAAAATAAACTCATTTGATTTCAAAAATATTTTTTTATTTTTTTATTTTTCAAAATTTTATAAATAAAATGCTTTATAGTTTTTAATTTTTACAATTTTTTCATAAAATTTACAAAATAAAAAAATAATAAATAAAAACTAAAAATAAAAATTATTCTCTAAAAAGAGATCCAAATCTCATAGTTATCCCAAACACACATAGGTGCATTTTGTTTTGAAAAATATTTTTTAATTTTTATTTTCTACATTTTATAAAAAACACTAAAAAAGCATAAAAACTATAAAATTTAGGACCTATTCAATTTAAATTTTCTGTTGGCAATTTTTCAGAATTTATAAAAAAAATTAAAAACTCTGAAAAATGTAAATTTCAATTTTCAAAATTTTAAAAATAAAAATTAAAAACTAAAATCAATCTTACAGTTAATTTTTTATTTTTATTCCCTTCATAAAATTTTTAAAAAAAGCAAACTGGTTAAAAAATATTTTATAAAAGCAAATGCGCCCTAATAAATATTTGAATTCGATTCGATTTGGCTGGCGCGGGTAAGAGAAAAACAAACATTCGCCATCCATCGATCCATCCATCTATTTATTCCAAACAGGCTGAGGCGCCCACAGAACAGAACACAACACAACACAACACAGCTCCGACCAGCACCCATGGCGGACGACAGACGCAGATCCCCTCCCGCATTGGAACCGCCGGACAATCTCCGGTGCACCCGTAATGACGGCAAGAAGTGGCAGTGCTCCCACTGGCGTATCCACAACCACGTCTACTGCGAGCACCACTTCATCTATTCTGTTCTCAAAGCCACCAAGAACACCACCACCACCACCATAACAACGACAACTACCAAACACAACAACGCTCAACAAGAAGAAGAATCGGAATCATCATCATCATCAAACAACGCTGACGATGAAGAAGAATTTGAAGTTGTTCCCCAGAAGAAGAAGAAGAAGAAGAAGAAGAAGAATCGAAGCGTGAACAGTTCCAAAAAACCCAACGACAAGGCCCGTGCTGCTATTAAAGGTAGAAAAGGAAGGGTTTTGAATTTGGGTAAAACGGGGAAGAAGGATTCTTCTAAGAAGGTTCTAGAAGATGATGAAGAGGAAGAGTTTCTTCCCAATAAAACATATCGGAGGCGAGTGAACAATCCCATTTCCAACAAGGCCCATGGTGCAATTGAAGAAGACAAGATTAGGGTTTCGGTTTTGGGTAAAAGGAGGAGGAACAGTTCTATTAGGGTTCTAGAAGGTTCCAAAGCAGATGAGCTTGTTCCTAGGAAAAGGTCCAAGCTTGGTGGTGGTTCTGGAAGCACCGGAAAGGAGGTTCGTAATAAGACTAAGAAGAATTTGAAAGTGAAGGCGGAAGAAGAAGGAGGTGATGGGGCAGAGGGGTGTGAAGGAAGAATGGATAGGAAAGCTAGGAGCAGAGAGAGGAACAAGAGAATGCTTCAGTTAGTTGTTTATGATGGTGATGGTGATAATGATGAAACCTTGAGGGTGGTTAGAAGGTCCAAGAATGGAGAGGGAAGAAGTGTTGTTGTGTCTGAGTCTCAGATGTGTCATCAGTGTTTCAAGAGTGATTGGAGGGTTGTTCGCTGTCAAAAGTGCACCACCAAACGCTACTGTCCTACTTGTATAAGGAGATGGTATACCACTCTCATCTCCAACGCTTTTTTATATTTATATCCCTTTATCTCTGTGTGTTTGTTTGTCTTATTTTTTGTTTGTCTTTTCTGTTTGCTTATCTTTGACTGAAGTCTTTGACACAAGGATTAATTTGACTGGCATTTTTAATGCTATGTAGGGTGTCCGTTGTTTAGATTTGAATTTGTCTGGATATTGTTGTCTCAAGGGACCTACTTGAGGGTTTTCCCTTTTTTTGCGTTTTGGTAATAGTAAGTGTATTTATTGATATATTTATATTTATATTATGTATATAAAACTATTTTTTAGTATCTAAAATTTTTATTTTTTAAAATACCTTTAATATATAGGAGTTGGAGAAAATTATAAAAATAAATAAAAGATATTAAAAAATTATACAAATAAAAAAATATGGATGGATAAGAATGTAAGTGGCTCTCGATTCACTAATAAACTTCTAAAGATGATACTCAATCTGAAATGCAGAAGCAACAGGAAAAAAAAAAAGGAAGAAGAAAGAAAACTGGTTATTTTCTGTTGTGCTTTTTCCATAAGCTTATCCAAAACAAACTTCAGAATTATTTTTCTGTGGAAAAGCACAGCCAAAGTGCCACACTACCGATTAGTGCATTAAGTCTCCTTCGGTGTCTTATTTCGGGTATTGGCCTCTAGGTGGGAAATCCAGTATCAACGAAAGTATGTCCAGGTTTCTGGAAGATGGTGATATGATGCTGGCTTGCTATACAATATATTCCCTGGTTGTGTCTCTTTGGGGATGTCACAATGCTTCTTTGAACTATGTGCTCTGTTTTAAACCATTCATGTTCCCTTAGGTAAGATTACAGTGGGTGTCGTGTCATCTGAATAGTCAACCCCATATGTGCGAAAATGCTTTGGTGGTTGTTTTGTTCTAGACCGGTCAACTTGGAACTGTGTTTGTGTGAATTAATTGTGGCAACTTGGAGTGAGGGTTTTATGCCATCTTATGTAAATGAATTTTACTATGGTATTAGCAGTAAAGTCGTATGCAGTTAAACTTGGAGGCTTTTTTGTACAAGAAAGATGTCAGCTTAACAACTTGAATGTAAATTTTGGCTTTTTCTGACTGTTGTGTCTTGCATTGAAGTGTGCCAGAAGCTTCTTCGTGTTCATGTTAATGTTTTCAAATGAGTATGGTGATCAGGATTTCCTATTTCTCATTGTATTTTTTCTCTGCTTGATAAGGTGGCATTTGCTTTCTCCTTCCTCTCCCTGAAATTCGGCCCTTTCATTTAATCTAGGTATCCACAGATGTCTATGAAGGCAATAGCAGAATCTTGTCCATGTTGTCTAGGCAATTGTAATTGCAAGGCATGTTTACGTAGAAATGATTTGCATGAGGTTAGTACTTACAAAATGGACACGCAGTGTCCTCCTTTACTATTTTTTTTCCTTATGTGGGCAACAAGTAATGTGTGATTGATTAACTATGCATTTTAGGATTCTGGAGATTCAGGAGTGCCTCTAGACCAAGATGAAAAGATTCGGCATATAAAGCATTTGGTGCAAGCATTATATCCTTTTCTGGAGCAATTTAATCATGAACAGCAGTTGGAAATGGAGATGGAAGCCAAAATTAAAGGTATGTAATCATTGCATATGGTACTAGCATCAGGGTGATGAACCCCTGGTACTGTGGTTAACATTAGAAAGCGTATAAAGGGAGGCTGTGGAATTGCCCATGAGTATTATAAGGGCAAGACAGGGGAATATTCAAGATAATGACCTGCAGCATAACAGACAGTCAATTTGGCACTGGCAAATGGGTGAGGAGGAGAATTCATTTATGGGGCAGTGGGGATTAATGTGCAGAGAACATAGAGATATTATAGGTAATTACTGAGTCAGGATTTGTGGCTTTTGGGCTGGGAGTGAGCAGACCCCTTGAAGAGTATGCATTGTCTCTATCACATTTTAGTTCTTTTTATTGTGTTACTGTAACTTAGAGTGAGGGGGTTCTCTTTTGTTATTTCAATGGAGTTATTCCCACTTTCTGTGATTAAATATCTGGGTTCTTGTTACATTGCGACAAAAACAGCATGCTGATCTAAGCCTTTGTTTAAACAGGCATGTTATAAAGTAAAGACTGGTATCAGATTTTATTAATGACTGGTCATGTGATGATCGATGTATGAGATCATTGTTAGGATGGGTTTTGGATATTGTCATATTTATGGAAATTCATTGCGTTTCATGTACAGGTTTGCACCAGTTACCAAATTCACTTCCCCACACCCAAAAAAAAAAAAAGCACTGCATTTGGGTTATGTATCTCAGAATCATCATACACTGGCTTTCTGGTTTGTTGCAAGTGCATGATCAGGATTCCCCCAGAGAAATGTGCCGAAGAGACTAGCTCTGAGATTGGAAACAAACTAGGTTATTGTGTTGCTTGAATTGAGCTGAACCATCTCCCATGGCTGCTGGCAGATGAAGCATTGGAGTTTCAGAGTGGGAAAAGAAAAAGGATTAATAAGTGGGAGTTGCACCTGTGGTCACACACCTTGGTTTTGAAATAAAATTATATATGGCCTGCCAGTCTTTTAAAATGGTCTAATTGAACTCTTTAGACCCTAATCTTTGAGCCTATTTTATTATTTGACTGAAAGGACTAGTAATTTAACTTACAAATTTATAAAAAAAAAATATCAGTTACAAACTGTGTGTGCATATATGTATGTATATAGTTCAAATCCTTCAATAATTCAATCAGCATTAAAGAAGTCTACTCCTGATGTACTCTTTCCTTTTTTTTTTCCCTTTAAAAGTACATTTTATGTTTTTGTTCCTATTCTGCATACCAATTAAAATATTAAAACATACCACAAAACCAAATAAGATATGAACTGAGTGTAATGCATGCACTACATATTTGGCACTGTCAAACCGAGTATGATGTACCTTTAGTACTGTGAACCTGATAACCATAGTTTATAATAACATTTTAATGAATTACTTGTACTGGGAATTCCCAAGTTATCTATAGAGACCGGAGAGTTAGAATGTATACTTGCACAAGCAAATCTTTTATGTTTTTAACCTACAGAGTGTAACTGATTGTTATCTTTCATGCAATTTCATTATCTCTGTTAATTTGATGTATTTGATTTGATGGCAGGGATATCACTTTCAGATGTAGAATTAAACCAAATTGTTTGTTCTGAAAATGAACGCATTTATTGGTTGGTTTCTGTCCACATTCTTTCTGTGTTTCTGATCATGAATTGCTGTGTTTGTATCTAATGCCAATTACCTACTAATATTGGTTATCATGTGCAGCAACAACTGCAAAACATCTATCATTGATTTTCACAGGAGCTGCCCCAATTGTTCATATGATCTTTGCCTTACTTGTTGCCGGGATGTTCGTGGCAATTTCTTACAAGAGGAAATAGTTGAAAATAATATAGATGCTTTGAATGCTCATTTGGAAAACAGAGATCTGCCTTCATGCAAGGAAGAACCACCAGATATTTGTCCTGACCCAATTTCCAATGACGCTGTGAGACCAAGTAATGTGTGGAGGGCAATGAAAAATGGTGTCATTCCCTGTCCACCTAACGATAGAGATGGCTGTGGACACCAATATCTTGAGCTGAAGTGCATATTTGCACAAAATTGGATTTCAGAGTTAAAGGAAAAAGTGAAAAGATTAGTCGAAGTACACAGATTAGATGCTCTGCCCACAGTTTCTGCAGAGTGTAGTTTCTGCCTCAAGTTACTTGACGAGGTTGATTCCAGCAACAAGAATTTGCAAAAAGCTGCCTCTCGAGAAGACCCAAGTGACAATTTTTTGTATTGTCCTTTGGCGAGTAATGTTGAATGTGGCGATCTGGAACATTTCCAGGGCCATTGGATTAAGGGAGAACCAGTTATTGTTAGGAATGCTCTTGAGTTAACCTCCGGCTTAAGCTGGGAGCCAATGGTAATGTGGCGTGCATTACGAGAAATAACTTATCAGGGTTCCAAACATTTGAAAGAGAAGGCAATTGATTGCTTGGATTGGTGTGAGGTTAGTCAAATACATTATGTACATGATTACTAAGATTAATTCCAAATAAATTTGTCATCTTTGGATGGATACTTCTATATTTAGGTAGTGTTTAATTCCAAATAAGTTTGTCATCTTTGGATAGATAGTTATATATAATTAGGTAGTGTTTTTTTCTTCTCATTTTTTTTCTTTTGAGATTTTAAATCGAGGCTCATGATTATTTTTGGTCCTTTTCGGAGCTACTCATTATGCTCGGGCAAATATATATACAGCTTGTTTCAAGCAAATAAGTGCTTCTGTATGAAGTCTTTTTATCTCAGAAAAGTGGTACTTTGGATTTGAAATTTACTGTTTATGTATAGATATCAATAGTCTTTGTATAAAGCCGTGCATTGTTTGAAATATGAGAAGATTTGGAGTGGAGCCTAGTTATGGTTATACAAGTAAATTATATGTGAAGCTAGGTTGGTTGTCATTCTTTCCATTTGGTCAATATCCAAGTCTAGTAATCTTTTATTGTTTATCCTTTGTTTTATGCTTATGTAAGAATTTCCTACCATGTGTAGTCTCGTTAAATGTCTTCTGTGCATGTTCTCTTCATTAGTGCAATATTTTCATTAAGCCTTGTGACCATACAGGTTGAAATAAATATCCATCAATTTTTCAAGGGGTACTCAGAGGGCCGTAATCATTCTGACTTTTGGCCTGAGATGCTCAAGCTCAAAGATTGGCCCCCATCTACTCTATTCGAGCAGAAGTTACCCCGCCATGGCTTGGAGTTTATTAGTGCCTTGCCCTACAAGGAGTATACACATCCTCGCACTGGTTTTCTTAACATGGCCACAAAGTTGCCAGAAACATCTTTGAAACCTGACTTGGGGCCAAAGACATATATAGCATATGGCTTTGCTGAAGAACTTGGACGTGGAGATTCTGTGACCAAGCTTCATTGTGACATGTCAGATGCGGTATGTGTTATGCATTTAGTAATATTAAGCTGTCGTTAGAAAATAATTTCCATATTTATATAAATTACATATGAACACAAAGCAGAACTTGATAGTCAGGGCACAACTCTGATTTAGTTTGTGGTTCTTTACAGAAGACAGCCTTGCTTCTATATATTGGTTGGTGGCCTTAACATCATGCAAGGCATTATAAGCATTTGTGGTTAAGGCTTTTACTTAGTAGTGCCTCCAATTGTAGCATTGAGTCCAAAGGTTGTCGTTTCCTCCTTTTAAGGCCATTTTTTCTTGATAGTGAAATAAATTTCACTAAGAAAGAAGATAATACCTAAATATAAGAGGATGAAATGCCCTCCATTAGAAAACAATTAACACAAAATTTACAGAAAGAACTGTAAAACACCCTCAAGTTGGCAAAACAGCAGGGAATTTTTGAAGTAAAAATGTTTTTGATTCTAAAACCATGAAATTGAAACTATGGCCGGTGTATGTCCTAGCCATGGAGAATTCATTCCCAACATGACTCATCAGTGAGATAGAAATTACCATTGTTAAGATTCATGATGGGAGGCTGGTATGAGTCAACCAATTTATCACCATATGACTCCCAGGTATGAGATTGAGACGAAGGTGGGGTGGAACATCTTGGACTACAGTTTGGCTTTCTTCCTCTCAATGATACACTACCATTTAAAAGAGCAAAACAATAGCTAAAATAACGACAAAACAATGATTAAACAACTGAAATAACATAATGAAAGCTGAAATGAAGCACAATAGGTAAGAGGAAGTCGAACAGCTATTGACAATGAAGAAAGGCATAGATTCAATTGTTTTAGAGCAAATTATGTCAATTCACGCCACGATAAGAGGAGACAGGAGTAAATAATTAAATATGCATAGAGAACAACAAAACAAGTCAAATGAACAACTGCAACTATTGTCTAGCACATGGAATTGCGTGAGGTTGGAAGGTGGAATATGGGCGCAAGTGCAACTATTGTCTAGCACATGGAATTGCGTGAGGTTGGAAGACAGTGTGGCTTTTGGAGCTAGCCCATCGTGACATGTCAGAGTTAATGGCGGCAATGGTGAGGTAAACAACTGCAAAGACAAGGGTAGATTTAATGCCCACAGTTGCAGCAGATAAAAGGGGAGAGAGCAACTTTTGTGGATGAAGACTAGGGTTCTAGGAAAAAGACTAGGGTTTGTGACTAGAACTTTAAACAATAAACATAAAAGATGAGTCGAAATATATTGAATGACAATTTCGTATTATCGAGAATCCTTGCAGCATAACAGTGACAGGACAGGCCTTGGAATAGGATGTTACTATTTTATATGTTTGAGATTGAGAGTCTTAGGTAGAGAGGTAGAAAATGAGAGAAAAGATTAATTAACATGAAACAAATTGATTTTGTGGGATGTATTTTGGTACAAAAGACAAAACACTACTATCCTAATACTTGACTCCTAATCTAAATTAAATAAGGAAACAAATTCTTATAGGTTCTACTTCTCAAGAATCATTTCTCTTAGAAGTTCAAGTTATTAAGAAGAGGCACATGAATAGTTTTATATCTAACATGTCCTTCACGCAGGAGCACGTTGTGCTTGAAGGGTGGATAATGCACATGTCAACCTTACCTTGTGCTGAAACTTATATTTAGAAAAACAGGGAGCAATGATCGAATTCTAGACCATTTGGTCATAGTGGTTTTTGCATGATGTCATGAATCATCTCTCCCGAAAGCTTAACTCATTGAGTAAAGGTACATGAATGATGTTATATTTAACAGTATTAATCCTAGAAGACCATCTTAGATACAAGATCATCTAAGATATTGATAATATGGTATTTTCTAATCCTTATTCTTGTCACTTTGACAGAGTGAGGAAAAAAGGGTTTTTTGAAGTTTGAGTCATGTCACCCCATACTTGGTTATTTTGCAACTCAGGTTGTTGCAAACTTGTAAGGGGAATTATCAGTACTAACAGAATCATCAATGCAATTTGTAGCGGTTCCAACAATTTTTGGCACGATTCATAGCCATTTCAAATTTGTACTTATGGTGACAAGTGACAACCACCTATAATTTGAATACAGGGGAAGGCTCAGAATGCAGCAAGGCTGCTTAATTCCTTTGCACATTAGAGATGACACTACTCTTGAAATGGTCATGGGCTGAAGTTTAGGGAGAAGTAGGACATAACCCGGTGTCAAAACAAATGTAAAGGTGGGGACCGAGTATACACCGATGAAGATGCATGTATTCTGCAACAACCAAATGCACAGAAGTGTTGCATATTTTGCTAGTGTTACCAAATTTTCGCCGTATTGCCTTTGCCAAAACCTTCAATTGAACTGGCAAAAACTGCTGTAGAAGGAGGACACACCCTGGTGATCCTAAAATTCCTAGAAGTGTTGTTCAAGTGAAAGGTGATGGCCTTGCCACACAGAAATAAGGGCAGCCTTGTTCTAAATCTTATCTTCTTCATGAAGTTCTAACCGTTTTGTGATCCAATTATGACGAGTTCCTGAAGTATTTGGTTGGATTGTAATTCTCGTACCTTCAATGGCAGAGTTTCTAGACAAGCAAGTTTTGTGGGATAAGATTAGGTGTTTAGCCTCTATCTGATGTAAACCACATGATCTTTTTCGAGGAAGATTTTTTGCAGACATGCTGAAAGATTGGAAAGCTAAGCCTAAGCTTCATTTTCTTTTGTTTGTTTTTGTTCTTGTAAAGAGGATCACTTGTTCCTCTTTCTTCTCCTCATCTCAGTAAAATTTTTCTTTTACCCCAAAGAAAATCATGAGTTCTTGAACAAAATACTTGCTCCGTTCTAATCATGTTTGTTTTGAACTGATCTTCAATGTACTCCGTTGCCTTTAGCAACCATGCTACTGGGTCCTCTTTTAGCATATCAGTAACGGAGTTTCTTCTTGTGTGCACAAGCAAACAAATTTCATCCATATTCAAGTATGAACGAAGAGGTACGAGTGCGGGCTATTAGCAATGCTTAACATTCAAGGTATGTTTGGTATGGGAGTGTAAATGGGGAAGAAAATTTCATGGATTAGTATCATGTGTAAAATTACACATATAGCTCATCCATGAAAAATTTTCTCCCATTTCTACTCCCACATGAAACGCCCTCAATGTATATATTTTTGATTGGTTGATTGCGATATATGCAAACTGAAATGTTAATATTAGCTGCGTTTTGTTGATAATAATAGATATCAATACCTAAGTAGTTTTACAATTTACACTGGACTTTGTTTGGATATTTTATCGTGGTTTTGTTCTATGGATTTGCATGATTTCATACTCACTACATTCAAAGCTTTTGGCTCCAGTAATGATAGGGTTATTTTTTGGCTTCCCTTTGGTATTCTACTCATGGTTTGTTTGAGAGTGTCATTATCTGATATGCAAAGGGATTGACATGCATTGATGTTTGGTTTAGCTTCATAGCATTTGACTTTTTCATTTTAATTTCTTTGTGAGAATACCTTATCCACTTTTATACCCTTCCTTTATTTACTAATAAAATTTGTTTGTGTATCAAAAGTAAAAAATCATATACAGTGGACTTTGTTGTTAGGTACATGTCTATAGAGTGGGAGTTGTGAGTAATTAATTTTGATTGTCATATTTTACTAGAATAATAGGGTATGTTTGGTTTTTTTTGCTTTTGCTTTCTGTCTTTTGTTTTCACTAATAATTACAAAAATACTGGCTTGTTTTAATCCAATTTCTTGCTCTGGTTTTTTTCTAAAGAAAAGGCTTAAATATCTTTTTCATCTCCAAAAAATAAGCGAAGTTTGGTTGTGGTACTTGATTTTTTTTATATATATATATATATATATTGGTCCCAACATTTCTAAAATTGTTCGGTTTTAACCTCTACTGATTCTCTATTAATAATTTGTCTCAGTTAAATATTGAGTTTGATAATAGAAAATCACATCATTCAATCCTATGTAATAGCATAACAGCCAATAATGTTACCTACTGTATCATAATCATATGGGTCAAAGTCCTACTATAAAATGAGTTATTGGGTTGGTCCAATGGCTCATCGGGTGAAGATTTTGACTTATAAAACTATGATGAGTAACATATAATCATTGGCTCCCATGTAAGATCAGATGATGCGGTCTTCTATTAGCAACCTCTACATTTACCGTAGGCTAACTAACGGTAGGGATTAAAACCAAGCAGTTTTGAAAATGTTCGGATTGAAACCAAAACATATTTGAGGGACCAAAACTAAAATTTGCTTATTTTTCGGGGACCTAAAAGAAATTTAAGTCCAAAGAAAATGTATGTCTTTAGTGATAATACAATTTCACACTGTTTTTGTTTCCTGTCTTTCGGTATTCTATAGAGGAAATGGATTCTTTCACAAAATCCTAACACTAGGAAATAGGATAAAAATAAAATAGGCTTTGTTTGGTTTGAGGATTTTTTTTTTGTTTTTTATTTTTTATTTTCATGATTAATTTAAAAAATGCCGCATTGTTTTCTTTTTATTTCTTATTTGTAGCATTTTATGAAAACAATAAAATTTTGTTTTCAGTTTTTGCGTCATAACTGAAAACACAAGAAGCACAATGAAAATGTTGTGAACCCCAGCCGAAGAGCACGCCCAATGTTACAAGGTGGATCAAAGGGAAGAGGAGGAATTAAAGTGACATTTTTGTAATTAATTTTGAAAGTGTTAATTAAATATAGAAAATATTTCCTGAAACCAAATGAACATGAATAATTTTTGTAATTATTAATGAAACAGGAAATCGAAGTAGAAAACATGTTTGAAACCAAAAAGGCCCTTGAATTCCAGTCTTCAACATCTGCACAGATGTGATTGATAATCTGATTTTATTGCTGTCTAGGTGAATATCTTGATGCATACTGAGGAAGTGACCCTTACTTCTGAACATCTCTCCATTATAGAGACATTGAAACAAAAGAAAGCTGATGAAGACAAACGAGAACTCTTTGGGTGTCTGCATGAAGATAATTCTGCAGTGAAATGTAATTTAACATTAGGAGAAAACATTTCCACAGCAGATGCTTTGTCAAAAGTGGAAAATGATGGGTCTGACAGAAAGGCTGCAGCTGCTAAACCACCAAGTGATGTTGTTCTTGAGAAAAGTGGTGAGGCTGTGGCTTCTGATGGGGAGCCAATTTCATTTACACCTGAAGTTGGGGTTCCTGTGGGTGCTTTAGTATTGCCTGAGAATATCAGCTTAAATTCTTCAAGTGCAGGAACTGATACTAGTGAGAAAGATCTCCTGACAGAGGATGGGAAGGAGCTCAGTAAGTGTTATGTTAAAGAGGTGGGTCTTGAAGCTAGGGAGAGTTGGTGTGGTGTTATGGATATTAAAGTTGAAGCACGTAATGAAGATTTTTGCCCGTCAGTTTCTAGGAGAAGAACTGATGATGTGGAGGATGTCATTACTGACAAATTGGAAAGTGAACTTGCTGACATTATAAAGCCGGAAGAAGGGAATATAATTGTTGGGAGTGAAAACAAGGTAGTTAGATCATCAGTTGATTTAGATATGAACTCAGAATTATATGCCTTGAGTACTAAATCGCAAATAGAAAAAATGGATTCAAAGGAGGAAAATCCTGGGGATGTGAAAAATGCTGATACGGTTTTCTCCAGTGCGCTTACTGTAACAAATGAGGTGCTACAGCAGGATGAGGGTTGTATTAGTCAACCTGATGATTCTGGAAATGAGCATAGTGGACAAGAAAATGGAGGTGCTCTCTGGGATATCTTCCGGAGACAAGATGTGCCCAAGCTTGAGGAGTACCTTAGAAAGCATTATAAGGAATTCAGGCATCTCCGTTGCTCTCAGGTGGAAAAGGTAATTGGCTAAAGTTTTGATAACTGCATGTTTTGTGAGGTTTTGAATATTCAAACTACTTGGTTATTATCATTTTTCATTGAATAAGTACTTTTCGTATTGTACTTTCTGAATCACCTGAGTTCTATGTAATCTAAGAGAAATGAAAAGTTGTATTCGACTTCCTTTTTGTTCGTTTAATCAATAGTTGACAACATCTCAACATACTAAAATTTCTTCCTGTTTGAATAAAATATCTTTAAATAAACTTTTGGTAATGGTTTGGTCATAAAATTTGGGTCTTCCATGATAGTGAAGTTAATTTTGGATTCAATTCAAATGTTAGTTTTATTTGAATACCTTTACAACTTATCATATGATTGTTTTGATTATTCCATCTTTGTCATCTTATGGCATAGGTTTTTCATCCCATTCACGATCAAGTTTTTTATCTGTCTTCTCATCATAAAAGGAAGCTCAAGGAAGAATTTGGTGAGTACTTCATATCTATTTATTTTGTGGCCTAGATAAGCTTTCATCATCTTCCTGTTTATGCATGTGAGGACTCTGCCGCAGGAGTTGAACCTTGGACTTTTGTGCAAAACCTTGGTGAGGCTGTCTTCATACCTGCTGGTTGTCCCCATCAAGTTAGAAACTTGAAGGTGTGTCAATTCTAAATATAATCTTCATTTATGTCTTTATCGGATGTTATGTTGCGACTTATTTGTATGAGTCATTCAAATCATGCCTAGTCTTATCGGCAAAGAAAGTGCTTGGTTGTCTGCTGCTTTTTCATGTTAATTGTTTTTTGGATTGCCATGTTATTCACCTTTTTGTTTATCAATTTTTTTGCGGCAGTCGTGCATAAAGGTTGCTCTAGATTTTGTCTCTCCTGAAAATATACACGAGTGCATTCGTCTGACTGAGGAGTTTCGCACTCTTCCCCCATGTCATAAAGCAAATGAAGATAAACTTGGGGTATGCCATCTTCTTTCTTGAACTGCAAAATTATCCAGGGGTTTAGTGATGTTGACACTGGAATGATTTGTATTGGTTGTGTATGGCCATATATTTAATTTTTTGGTTCTGGGTTTTGTTAATAAGTGCTGTAAGTGCACTTTTTTAGGAGGGTGCCAAAAGTGAAAATATTTCGAAGTTTTTAGTGTATTCAGTACATTGGAAACTGAAATTTTGCATTTTTATTAAAAAAACCTTTTACTTTAATCTTAAAGAATACCAGGCAATGGTTGACAAAACCTTTTAATTTTTTTTTTATTTTTCAGTATAGTATTAATGGTTACTACTTGCTAATATGGCTTCTGTACCTCAATTTCCGTGATATAGGTGAAGAAAATGTGTCTCCATGCATTAAGCAAGGCTGCAGAAGATTTGGAGGAGCTCGTAGACTAACTAGTGTGCCTAGTATAACATGTAATTTAGCAGCACATACATGCTGATATGCTGATATGCCTATCTTTTTGCTGACCTGAGTTTGAACCTTATGACCTTTCGGTAGTTTGATCTGAACTTGTGAAGTAATGATAAAAGTTGAACAGTTTATTTTCCCTCCTACACGATCTCATTTGCTTTTGGTAAGTGATACTCACGGGTGAAATCACTCTCGATTATGTTTTAAATATAGATTAAGAAAAATGTTAAAATTCACTTTTAAAAGTCATTTTAAGATGTTCCTTAAAAGGTTTCTCTAAATGTAAATATAAATAACATTTATCTAACCAAAATTGATAGTTAAAGTAAAGACTATTTTACATAGAGCTATGCTAAATAATTTGAACGAAGTTTGGTACGAACCGTGATGAATAACACGAGGCCCTTCAAATTTGTAGGGAACTACCTATGCGTGGTGGAGGTTAAATAATACTCGTGGGGTTATTTAGAAATTAGTTGAAGCTTTATTAATACAAGTTTTAATATTCTGACAAATATAACGATGATGAGGATGACTTGACAGATGAGTAGAAAATTTTTTTTTGAGCTTGGGCATGAATCATAACTTCACGTGCCCATATGCTCACTAGTATATATATTATTGGGAAGTAACACTCTTCTGGTTATTGTGTTAACACTTGAGTAATGTATAGTAGTTATGAAGATGTTACAAGTTACAAATCACATGATGAAAATAATTTGTAAAGGCATCATTGATCATTTTCCGTAGATATTTGTTTTTCTCAAAATTTATGTGAAACCATTTACTAGGTGTAGAAAATTTTAAATCCATTATTGTAAAACCTCAGCTCAAGGTATTTTTGTGATCGAATTTGACAATTTATGACTAATTTTTGCATAGTGAAGCTGTATTTTGTAAAATGATCCTTAGTTATTTTGTGTTATTTTGCGATAAATTTCCTCCGTTCTACTATGTATCAAGCATCGATTTTACAATTAGGTTCACAGACAAATGATGTCTGACAAATATGCCAAAATACTAAAATTGAAAAAATAAAATAAAACTGAATGACATGTAACAAGAGGAGTGTACTTAGAAATTTTTAACTATACTGAAATAAATGTATATATATCTCCAGTAAAATGAAATGTACTTTGAAATAATCTACCAAAAGAAAAAAAAAATGTTCTTTGAAATAGAGAATGTGCAGAACCATTCAGGTGACCTTAAGATCCTAACAATGAATCCACCTTTGCATTTGTTCCTCTGGACAAGAACTTCATGCAGATAGGAGGCTTTACTCCCGCCAAGGCCAGAATTGAGCTAGGAAGTGTCCATATACCATCCCCACATATCAAACCAGAAGCCACAGCTGATCCAAATGCATCAGCATTAGCCTTGTTAACCTTCTCCCAAATAAATAAGATCAAGCTTCCAATACACATATCAATGGCAAAGTAACTTCCTATGTAAAATGGTATTGCCATGGCCATAGGAACAGGAATGAACCTAGCCCATTTCTCTCCAACCAAGTCTCTGATAAGGTTGATGACTATGGCTCCAACAAAGAACACATAGCACAGAGTGAGGCAGTATTTTGGAAGAGCTGAGAAGCCATCTACCCCCAATATAGCCATGTTGCGGTACACAAGGGCATAAGGTGCAGGGTACTCTGAGCCAGGAACACCAAGGTCACCAAAGGCCTTGTAGAAAAGCCAGAAGACACAAGGAGATATGACACAACCCATGGCAGTTCCAATAACTTGGCTCACAAACATGGACAATGGTGAAGCCAATGTCATGTATCCTGTTTTGAAGTCCTGCATGAGGTCAGATGCTGTAGAAACAATGTTCATCATGACACCACATGCTGCCAAACCAGCAAGAACCCCACCATTAGAAGCACCTGCCCATGCACCAATACTGAAGATGGCCAATTTTCCATATGTTGATGCAAGGGACCAGTCGGTGAGTCCACAACCGTATGCATTGCAAAATGCTAATGCTGGTGCAATGATGTAGATGACCACAATGTAGTACCACTTTAGCTGGTGGAAGATGTGTGGGAGAGTGATAATGGAGATTATTGCAATGCAAACATATCCACAAATAGCAAACCAGGAAGGGATCTGGTCCTTGAGGAACAGCTCAGTTCTACGCCTATCATCGTACGAGACAGATGGAGGTGAGCCATGTGAGGAATCACTGGTTGGTCGAACTGTGTCCAAGTCTTTTTTGCAGCATTGGGTATATAAACCAAAAATAGTGCGGCCAAGAACCTTAACAAAGTTGTATAGACCATCTCCAAGAATCGTTGCTATGGCTATGAAAACCTGCAGTGTAAAAGAATACATTAATAAGATCAATCGGCTGCAAGATGTTCTTCGTGTACAATATCATTCAGAGAATGAAATGAATAAATTATACATAAATACCAGATAGTGGGAGCACTGCATCATAGCTCATACATTGAAACCAGATCAATCAAATTATGTCCCTTTGGTGTTGTTTTCTTGGTGGTTCATGAGTCTCCGTGTCTCTATATTATCATGCTCAATCATAATTTAACAAGGTTTCAACTGATTTCAGTTATTATTCACTTGAGCAAATAATAAAATCACCAAATTACAAAATAAACAGCACAATCCAAAATCTGACTGCACTAATGGCATTGTTGTCATTGCTGTTGTAATTCTAAGTTCCCAAGCTATCCGTTAACTTGACATCACAATTACTTTATAATGCAATTCTATATTAGATTACCAGTACTAAGTTCTTACAATATCTCAAAAGATATATCACATTAGTTTATTTGTCCTTAAGAATAATCTGATGTGATATTGTCCATATACGGCATCTTTCAAATTAACTGGTATTCAGCTGTTTGATCACAAAAAAGCACACATAATGAAATTTTTAGGTGTTGAAAAACGGCTTACTTTGTAACCTTGAAGGCCCTGTAAGCTGCTTGATTTAAGCTTTGCATCGTACCAATCACCTTTTCTATCAGCAATGAGAGGCCACATGACACCCCACGAGAGAATTCCACCAATCAGCAGGGATGCATTAATTATATATGGGCATATCATCCCAACCCCCACATATGTAGCAGAAAAATCGAAGAAGAACCTGTTATGTACAAGAAATTGAAATAAAAAGTAGATAAGTAAATGACAAAAAGAGCTGAAAATAAAGTACAACTACACACTTGTATAGAAATTAATTTGAAAAAATGTGGCAACACTTGGTTCAAGACTAATAAGTTGACAAAGTCATGTAGCTAACACTGGCAGGTAAATTTATTTGCCTTAGTACTTTTGACTGGTTTATTATTACCATATAAAGTCTAGTAGCTTAATTCTGATTATTCCACAAAACCATTGGCCAATAACATGCAATAAGCACATTTTTGAGAGGATAGAGGCTCCTGTGAATCTTATTATTGAAAATCCTTTATAAAGATAAGACACCTAAGTCCTTTTTCTTTTCTTTTCTTTTTTAAAGCTCATTAGCATTAAAGATACAGGTGAGTCACGTACTGGTTTTGATAGGCTTTTAGACCAAATGTAGGGAAGTTTGCAAATCCACAACCATCACCAGCAGTGAAAAACCATTGGAAGAAACCCCACAAGAAGCTAAAGGAGAAGAACTTTCCCAGTGCAGTTACTTGCTTCCTAAAATGAGAAGATCAGAAGAAGAAATTATGAGCACATGTACTTATTAAAAAGAAGAGAGATAGAACTTGTGCAATTACAAAGCCCTGAATCCTCACTTGGCTAGCTTCGCACCCTCTGGAGTATGGAAACCATTGATAAGATTGGCAGTTGCAGTGCCACTAGGATACGTCAATTTGAAGTCTACGATCATAATCTGTAAAAATGAACATTGAAAAAAGGGTCAATTCAAACAAATATTGCAAAGAGATCTTCGATCTACAACCATCCTATATTAATGTAGTGCTGCTGGTTATAATAAGTGGATGACACAGGCACTAAGCTAGCAACTTTTGAGTTATTTCCATAAATACATTGGTCATTACATGATGCAAGTTGATTTAGCTTACCTTCCGAAGAGGTAGCACGGAAAAGAGGCCAAGAAAGCTGACAACAAATAGAAATGCAATCATCCATCCTAAATTTGGGTTCTTGATATCTGAAGCAGCAGTGGCTTCTGGTGATTGCTTTGCAATAATTGAACTCATTCCAAAGAGGTAGCTACCAAAACCACCTGCATAAGGCAAATTCTTCCCGTGAGAAATGCAGTTGAATACGTAGTTGAGCATTGACTTATAATTTCAGCATAATATTCTTTTCAAATGAATAATGGACGCCATTCCTACTAAAAGTAAAAACAATAGATCTTTATGCATGTTAGTTATCACCCTGGTGTCCTGCAAAACAGTCTTCCTTAAACAACTGCACTTTATGCCGAAGAATTTGTTTAGAGTGTTCTGTTTTACACTTTTACTTGATCCCTACAATGCTCTCTGTATAGTAGAGACCCTTTTTCTAGGATCATGATCCTGTACATGCAACTGTCAACGATATTTGAAGGAAAAGTTATCAGTTAGATACTTTTATTTGTGGGACTTTTGAAATAATGAATGATTAAATTAAATATATTTATTAATATAATAATATATAATTACATATTTATATAAAGTTTTTTAAAATTTAAATAAAATCCATTATAAAAAAAAGCTGTAAAAGATATAAGCCTATAAACGTCCTTTTGTGCGTAAAATATTTTTTAAAAAATACTTTTAGTTACTTGGAACCATTAAATTACTAACCGCAGAAAGTACAAGCTTTTTCAACGGCACCTTATCTAAATCTAGCTAAAATACATCTCTAGGGGAGACAGCAACTGTACAAAGTTGGACGCTACAATATATAATTAGTTAATACTACACATGCCAAAGAATGTGCCTTCTCAGTATGCTGTCCCTGTCATTGTTGTCATTATCTTAATCTTCAATATCTCCAAAAGTGGGACATGTAAAATCCCAAAGACGCAAGAATGCAGACAAAAAGGTCAACATATATGGACAAGCTAGTCAAAGGAACTAGTACTAGGCTGTCCTCATGGGCCATGGCAATGAAGAAAGGCCATAACTGATGTTATACTCGTTAAAGACCATTGTAAAACCATTAAAAATACTATTTAAACGTGCATATGGCTATGATACATTTTGAGAGAGAAGAAAGTGGGTGCTAGTTCTACTTTAATCTTTAGAATCATGAGGGATAAGAATAAGATAAACAATTTTCACCTTCCCACTTCACAAAAAGCTAAGTTAATTTATCATAAAGATAAAGAGGCCGTGTCTTTTCTGCCTTCCTAGTTCCTACTTTTATTTTCCTATTATTATTACTTTTGCAGATAAACTGCAAGACAATCCGCGCAATAACATTATTCAAATAAATAGCAGTAAATATGAAAAATACAACTAATACATACATAATATTATGAGTTTAACTGTGCCAAAAAAAAATACATATTGTGTGTAAAGTATTTTATTTTGTAAATTAATTTTAAAAATAAAAGTAAAATATGTTTAATGAGATAACAATATATAATTAAAATTTATTAAAAAAAATTTACACTTACTCTGTATTAAAATTGAATTCTAATATCATATAGCTTTGATTGTTTAATCACAGCTGATTTTAATTAGTTTTTTACACCCACACGGTCTCAATCCATCACTCATGCTACACAAATGTATAATGTGACGCTGATGTGTAACTCACATCATTCTTTTGATGACAAAAAGAAAAATAAAAAAATAACACAATATCACAGTTTCGAAATGAAAAAGTATATGTGAGATTTGTGATGGGAACCACCCCACGGGGCATCATCACATGGCATGCATGCAGCCATCGAACAAATAACCTTTGGATTCTAAATCCATAAACCATTGAACGCACGTCATTTAATAACAAATTTCAAGTTTTATTAGCAAACAATATAAGTACTGAATAATTAAAATTCATATATAATAATAAAGACTACCTTTGAAATTTACTCAGATGACATTCTACCCTATTATTTTCAAATTTGACACTCTATCCCTTGTATTTACCAAAAAAAAAAAACAAATAAAGAATAAATTAATAAAGAAAATAAAAACTAACAAGAGAATGAATTTTATAAATGTAATTTTAATTTGACATGTCTCTTAGTTTTAATTAACTTTTAAAATTCAAATATTAAATTTCTTATCCTTATACTGGCTAAAAATAAAGTTAATTAATTGGATTGTTGCATAAAAATAATGAGTCTTGTGATTGAAAAATGGTGAGATGTATGATAAGATAGTCAATCTTTAATTTTTTTAAAGGATTTATTTGATAAATTGAACCCAAATTATTCATAAAATCATTCAAATTAATCTCTATTAATAGAATAAATAAATCTACTAAAATACTAAAGAATAATTAGTTTGTCCTACGTATTTAATATGAGGGATTACAAATGTATTTTCCTTTGAGGGATCAATTTACTTGCATTATTTTTTAAGGTCAATATATATATATATACACACACTATTCTTATGCACTAATTTAAATAAATGAATAATTTTATTTTATTTTAAGCTAGGTATAGATTTGAATATACAAAATTTAGGATTTTATTTTAAGAATTAAGAAAGTTGTCGAGTTAAAATTACATTTATAAAATTGATTATCTATCTCTAGTTTTTATTTTCTATTTTATTTATTTATTTCTTTTTTTAAAAAAAAAGGGGTGAAGTATTAATTTTAGAGAAGAATTGGATGAAGTGTCATTTGAGCAAATCCCAATAGTAGTTTTTGTTATTTACTTAATAAAAATAATACTACTATAATATGAGATGTCCTAGTGTTTTATACACTCATGCGTGACTTTTGAAATAAGAAATGCGTACAGCGATAAAATAGGGAAAAAGAAAAGTTTCAACATATATGCTTTCTGTCCCTAAAAGTCATTTTACTTTTATAAGCTTTTCTAAAAAAAAGTTGGTTCCCCTCTTTTTTCGTCCTTGTGTTTTAAATCTAGATTCTTATAACTATTTTAAAATATTGCATTTAATTCTTATGAATACAAAATTTTTTATTTTTTTATTCTTATAAAAAAATTAAAGAATCTGATGCCCAAGAGTCTATGCAACAGGCTCTTCAGCTGCTGGATGAGATACAATCCATATTAGTTATTCCTTCTTCTTAGATTATTTCAGTACTCTTTGGATAGTGATACTAGGTTTTTCCCTGTCTCTATATTATGCTAGTATCTTATGGGACCTAAAACTTTGATTTTTCCATCAATAAAAGCTTCTCTACCTTTGTTGAAAAAAAAAAATCTTTAAACTCTTTCTTTTGGCCATAATCCTTCAAAAAAATATCAGAAAAAAACTAGTTTATCAGTATTTAAAAGTCTCTTGTCCTCATATCTAAAAAAAAAAAACGAAAAAAAGAAAGAAGGAAAGATTGTTCCCTCCTGCATATTCATGCAATTTTAAAAAATGAGACAAACCTATACAGAGAGATGGAGAGTATGTTTGGTTTCCATTTTTTTAGTTTTTAATTTTTAATTTTTTTTTTATAAAAATTAAAAATTAGAAACAATAAACTAAACAAGCTTCAAATTTTCTATGTTTTTTAAAATTTGTAAGGAACCAATATAACACCTTCAACTTGTCCCTATTCTATAAAAAATTAGGCATCAAAGTCAAACGAAAAATTATGAGAACCAAAGCCAACACATTAAAGTAATTAAAAAAAAAAAGAAGTTACGCACAAAAAATTGTAATCGATGTTTTAATGATTAAAAAATAATAATAATAAAAAATAACAACTATTATGACCACTTGACGATGCATGATTCAGTGATGAGCATTGAAGCCATGAACGATTCTCCCGAGAGAGAGAGAGAGAGAGATTAATAATGATTACCGCTGAATGCAATTCCGCTGGCGGCGACTACGCAGGTCTGAATAACGGTATTCTCCTGGCGCGTGAATGGCCTCCTCAGCAGCCCCGATTTGGCGAGAATCTTGGTCCACGTCTTCACGAAGAAGAAACCTAGCAACCCCGCTGACACATTCAGCGACGGTATTATCCCCGTCGTCAGGTTCAGCTTCATCACTATGAACGTGAACGCCACCGACAGCACCGCGCTCACCGCCACCGCCCTCACCGTCAGCTGCCCCCTCCACTGCGGCACCGCCTTCCCCTCGAACAGCTTCTCCACCGACGTCGCCTCATCCTCCGTCGTAGCAGACGGCGCCGCCTCCTCCTCCTCCTCGCTGTTGTTGCTCTTGTAACGGTTGGTTCGCGAGGTCATTGTTGTTTGGTGCTGTGTACGCGTTGGTGTATTAAATGAGGCAATGGTTGGTTCCACTCTCTGAGGTTATGTATATATATACCAATGGGGAGTGAGTTGTGTTGTGGTTTTTTTTATCAATAGATAAAATTTTGAAACACCTGCTCACTTTTTTTTTTTCATTTTGAAAAATATAGATGATATTAATTATTTTTTTTCAGGTATATCCTTATTAAATAATAAAGGAGAGAGACTAAATTGAAAAAAAATATATTAAGAGATAATTATAGAAGAGAGAGGTATATAGTAAAGATGATTTGATAAGATACAACTAAATTTTTTTAAGACTGGGACTGTTCAATTATTTTATTATTTTATGTGTTAATTTAAAATTGAATAATTATTTCAAAATAAAGAAGTAATAAATGAGTGGACTACATAACAATAGATAAACAAGAGAAGCGGTTTGTTGGAACCAGGAGATAGGGGGAGAGTCCTCTCCTAAAAATGATAAACTGAATCTTCTTTTGTTTTCAGAAAAGATGGAAAGAAATATGAATTTAAATTATATAAATGTCTATTTATTATATATTATATATTTTTTATTAAATGTCTATTTATATGTTGTTATATTTAAAAGCATTTGATTTTTATACTTTTTTTCAAAAAATATGTTATATAGTAACTTGTGATTAGATAATGCAAATCTGTTTGGTAACTAACTAAATTTCAGAAAGATATTTGAACAATAGGATAAGATAAGATAATTGCTTTTAGATGGATTGGTTTCACCTGCTGGCTACGTACATTCATTATCATCTAATTCAAATTCTAATGATCAAAATGAAAAATTAAAATTTAAACAAGAAAAAAAAATAGAATTGACTTTCGATAGATGATATATTAGTTAAAATTCAATCATATAACAAAATGATAAAAAAGAAAATAACATTACAAAAATACCTCGACTCAAAGTAAAAGTTAATTAAAAATGATATCAACGTGATTCATTTGGTTGGTATCCAAAATTGGCAACCGCATATTCTAAAATGTCAATTATAGTAAGACATTATTATGATTTAAATTAATAATAATTATTTCTCAATTCAAATATTTTTTTTATGATAGTGAGCATTTTAAAATTTGATTAACAAATTTAATCGTTTTGCATATATTAGTTATTATTTGGAATTTGAATTATATTTTTCACATTTCATTTTGAATTATGTCTAAAATGAAAAATGATAAGTACCAAATTATATATATATAGAAAGAGATATAAATAAAAAAATTAGTTATAAGGTCTTTTATTGAAACAATGTTAAATTTTATATTATATTTAGTTTAATGAAAAAAGATTCTCATCATAATATTTTGAAAACTCAACGGTAAATGTATTTTAGCTTTTACGACTGGATTTTTATCTGCCAGTTGTTGATTCTTTCTTTTTCCTCGTAGTATGAATATATACTAATAATCACATATGCAAATCGCATATACTAAGTGAGAAGCTTTAACAGCTGTAAGCAATGTCAACGAAAGTTTTAACAGCTCTAATCTTCCCAGCCAAAATATAGTATCAAAACAGCTGTATATGTGTGCATTTATGTGATCATTTTGAGAGTTGAATTCATATGCACCATGAGCTCTCGTATAAGATAATTTAATATTCACTTTTAATTAGGTAGTACAACATAAATAAAAGTAATTTCTTTATGAAATAACGGGAATGAAAATCAATCACTTTTGCTTAAATTATAATATTTTACTTCGCATATAAAGAATAAAAACAAGGTGTTTACTTCCAGTGACAGATCCAAAATATTTTAGATATGTGGGCAAAGATAATATATAAATATAATAAAAAGTGAATTAGACTATACTTTGTTATTTGATCTCATATAAAGCTGTAGCCAAAAAAAAATCTCATATAAAGTTAATATAGAGTCAAATTTAACAAACCATTGGAGGCAAAAAAATGTACACCTATATAACTATTAAGAAAGTGTCAAAATATTATTGGGGCATAACCGCATAAGCCTCCACCTTCATGAATATATGGGTCTATCCCTATTTACTTCAATACTTCTATTAAGGGCATGTTTATTTCAGATTTTGAAAAAAGTGATTATAAAAACTAAATTTTAAATTTTATAGGAAAAGTTGAAACTTGATTTTTTTCAAAAGCTACTTATTTTAGTTTTTATAAAAAAGCTTAAAACTGATTTTTTTTAAAAAATTTCAATTATTTTTTAAAAATTATCCAAATATATGAAAAGTTATTTTTTGATAAAAAAGTGGTTATTTACCAAAATAATTACAAACAAATGCATACTAAATGGGGCGACTGCTACCATACCTTCGATAGTCAAGGCAGTTGCTACAGTCGTTGTCCCGTCTCACTCTGCAATCCTCTCTCACTTTCCACGCGCCCCTCACCTCTGCCAGTCCTTCCTCCTCTCCACCACTGTCCCGTAGACACAATCAACCGCCGCAATAATCCAAATGCAAATTCTTCGTTCCCTGTTTGCCTCTTCATGACTATGATTTATTCTTCTTTTGCGCTCACCTCAATGCTAACTCCAACACCAATCTCAATGTCATGATCATGCTCCCTTTCTTCAACTTCGTGGCCCAATCGTTCAACTTCTGTCTCACTATTCGATGGGCATAGCGGTGAGCCATGGCATGATCCAACCTCGCAACCATGATAACCAGATCTCCTACGTGGGCGGAGAAACCAAGATCCTCGCCGTCAATCGCAACATCAAGTGCCCTGCCTTCCTCTCGAGGCTTGCAGCCCTCTGCGATTCCCCTTCCACAGGGAACCTGATGCTCAAGTACCAGCTCCGAGGGGAGGACCTTGTCACCTTCATCATCATCACCACGACCACAATGTATATGTGAAAAAATTGCAATTTGTTTGGAATCTTTCTATTTTTTGTTGGGTATAAAATTCATTGATGCTAGCATTGGGTTATTACTGTTGAGGTGTTTGGGGGAGAGATTAGAGGAAAAGGGAGGGGTGCGGCTGAGGTTGGGGGAGTGAGGGTGGAGGGGGTGGAGGACTGGAAGTGGAGGAAGAGGGAGGGGTGCGACTGAGGTTGGGGGGAGTGAGGGTGGAGGACTGGAGGTGGAGGAAGAGGGAGTGGTGGACATGGTGACGGTGGGAAGGGGGTGGAGTGACGGTGGGAAGGGGGTGGAGTGGCGGAGGGGGAGGGGGGGAGCACGTGGATAGTAGAAGAGGGATGGAGAGTGAAAACTACCTCATCCTCAAGCAAGTTGCAGAACACAGAATACACGTGGCGAGTTCGGTGTTGAGGGATGGACAGTGACTACAGCGACTACATTGACCATCGAAGGTATGGTAGCAATCGCCACTAAATGAATGGTATCGAAACATATCATAATATAACAAACTTATTGGTCTTTCAGTCTATGTTAGCGTGTAATCAATATTTAGTCCATACATGTAAATATTAGGACCTATATTTTTTTTATTTTTTACTTATTCTCAACAATCATTTAACAAATAGAAATATTGTGGAATAGCGGGCTCAAAAAGTAGAAATAATAGCACAATAAACTTCAGGGTGAATAGTAAGTCTCGATGGGACACGCTTGTCACTATTCACTATTCATGTGAATAGTACTCAGCAATTGAATTGCGTTGCTATTCTTGTGAATAGTATGATTGACGTCACTATTCATGTCAATAGAATAATTATGTAGAAGCGTAATACAAATATGACACCAGGAATTTACGTGGTTCGGATTAAAGCTTACGTTCACAAGCAAAAGCGACAATCAAATATTCCACTATGGAAATATGATGGGGATATAAAAGGTGGACACACTCCACTCAACCCAAATCCCAAATACACCCAAAATATCCCATAATATTTTTCTCACTAATGTATACTCTCAACTCACAAAAGAGAAAAACTCATATATATAACAGATAGCTCTACTCTACAACTAAAGGAGGAGAGAATTTTGTTTGTGTTGGTGATGTTCTCCATTTATGATTTTAGGCAAGATGTAGCCTTTATATAGGCATCATACCATTAAATAATGCAAAAAACTTCTACCTGAATGGTCTTTATTTTTCAAACCAAATGTGTTATTTTCTTTAGTTGGCACCGAAAACAAAGAGGTTGCAGCAATGGTTGAAATTCATGCCACCAAACTTCATCTACCAAATTGAAAACATTAGTCACCCATGTGCTCACCGAAAGAGAGTTGGACTTTTGTCCATTTGCAAGAAAAAACAAGCCATCAACTTTGACAAGTCTCCATCTTGGCTTGATTTTTCATTAAGCTTCAAGTTTCTAAAGTCACCTTTTCTTATGTGCCCATAAGGGCACTCACATATTCTTAATACCAATTAAGTCCAAATAATGTTTGAACTTAGCAACAGTAATTGACTTTGTCAATATATCTGCTGGATTGTCTGAGGTATCAATCTTTTTCATTGCAATGGTATCTTGAGAAATAATCTCCCGAATGAAATGATATCTGACATCAACATATTTGGTTCTCTCATGATGCCTTTGATTTTTGGTCAAATGTATGATACTTTGACTATCACAATAAATAATTGTAACTTCTCGTTTTAGGTCCAAATTGCCTACCAAACTTCCAAGCCAAATGGCTTCCTTCACCGCTTCTGCTACTGCTATGTATTCGGCTTTTGTGGTGGGTAGTGTAATAGTAGACTGTAAAGTCACTTTCCAACTAATTGCACTACCTGAGAGTGTGAAGACATATCCTGTCATAGATCTCCTTTTGTCAACGTTTCCAGCATAATCAGAGTCAACATATTTAATAACAGTACCACCAGTGTTAAAACTTCTGTCATATACCATGCCAACATTCGCAGTACCTTAAAGATATCAAAGTATCCATTTCACTACCCTCCAATGCATCTTGCTAGGATGCCCCATATATCTATTAACAACACTAACGGCATGTGAAATATTTAGTCGAGTGCATACCATAACATACATGATGCTTCCAACTGCACAAGCATAAGGAATGTGTGACATCTGTTTCTCCTCTTTAGCAGGCTGTGGTGCATATGCGGCTGATAATTTGAAATGGGCTGCCCACTGAGTTTTTTAAAAATTATCCAAATATACGAAAAGTGATTTTTTAACCAAAAAGTTATTTATCAAATTAATCACAAACAAACGCATACTAAATGAATGGAATCGAAACATACCATAATATGACAAAATTTATTGGTCTTTCAGTCTATGTTAACGTCTAGTCAATATTTAGTCAATACATTTAAATATTAGGATCTATATTTTTTTTTTGTGTTTCACTTATTCCCAACAATCATCTAATAAATAGACAAACTTAACAAAATTCCTAATTCATCTTTTGACTAACTCCATAATTTCTTCCTCTCTCATAGTTAGACGATCTCAGGGGCATTCATAAATGTGATTGAAATGGTTTAATTTGGGGATAAAATTTTGGATTGGCTTTGCCACCTTTTTCTTTGAAAAAAATTATATCAAAACAAACTAATAATTTACATCAGTTTTGATAAGATAAGGTGATTCGGTATTTTATTAATTTTTTTTGTAAAATATAAAATATTAGGATTTAATGACAGTATAAAAGTTGTACATATTCATCCAATTATGTAATATTACATAAGTAAATATAGTTACTTTTAAATCTCACTATTTAAAAAGTCATACAAAATAAGAGATTTAAATGGACCATAGTGTGAAACTCTTTTACACTATTAGTATATTAAACTTAAATTATATTAGATTTGAAATTTATCAAACTAAATTTTATCCTCAATACCAAATAAAAACTAAATTTTATTCATAATGTCATAGTTTCAAATCTTGAAATCATTATTTTGGAGAAGATTCCATCTGAACATCGTTTTTTATTTGATTTTGATTTAGTATTTTTGACAAACACAAATAAAAAATTATTGTAAGGCATTAATTTAAGAGTTTAATTTTGATACATTGACAATGTAAAATTATTTTATAGTGCCATCCAATCAAAAAAAATTTATTTGGATGAATTTTTAAATAGTTAAATGTCTTGATTTATGTTGATAAAAATATACAAATTATTACACTGTCAATTCATATCAAATTAATCCTTAATTTAAATATGTTGCTACTGTAAAAAAAAATCTAATATAATATCTAAACAGGGAACCTTGTATTGACTTTACCGTGTGGATTTTTATTTTGATATTTGAAAAATTATTTTTACTTTTGTCACATTTGAAATGGCTCTTACATATTTTACTTTTAAAATAGCATTTTTGATAAAATAAAAAATATTTATTATATCTACCAACACTTCATAAAAGATACTTAATTGATCATATTTTCTTAATAATCTTCTAGAAGAAGTCACATATTCAGATTCAAAAAAACTTATAACTTATCAAATGAATTTAGTAAGATGCAAACTTTTTAACTGTTGAACTAAATAGTATTTAGCTTATTTTTTTTTGTGTATTTTATTATGAGATTATTTTTCTCTTTTCATTTCCTAGTTAATAATTTTGTGATTGTTATGTACTATTAAAATTATTTATTAGAGAAATAATTCATTAAATTTTACTTACTATTATTTAAATTAATTTATAATTTTTTATTATGATAATAAATTGTGCAATGCTCAGGCTACTATGCAAGTTTACACAAATATTTAACCATATATTATTGTCTTAATAAAAGTATTTGACTCTACCACGTATTATCTTGAACGTCTTACCAATAAAAATAAGTGTAAAACTATTTTATATTACCAATTCTTCAAAATTAATCTCTTATTATAAATATGTTAGTTCAAGTTTAGTGAAAAAGGAATATTATGATTTAATTTTTTTAATAGAATTAGATTAATTTCAAAGCATTGATAGTACAAAAGTTTTTATATTGTTATTCAATTATATATTGTTACATCAACCATAAAAGTTTATTCTTCCATCTACTATTTAGAGATCATTTGGATGCCATTATTTTAATAGAATATAATTATTTTTAATATAAAAATATAATCATGTTTTCTAGTATGTTTAGGTAAATTTTTTAAGTAAAAGTAAAATCAATAGAAAGAGCAAAAAAGATCTTTTTCAATAAGCTAGAAATTTTCATCTTGTAGAAAAAGATATTTTATATAACATAAAAAATATGTTTGATAATAAATAAAGATATTTTAATATTAAATTTAAATATGAATTGATGTTACATCCAAATATAAATAACTTTTACTTTTTTAAAAGATCTTATTTAAAAAAAATTAAAAAATATCTTTTTCTTAAAGATCATCCAAACGAGCCCTTAAAAATTAAAGTCATGCAAATGAAAATTTTTGATGGGATGACAACGTAAATCATCAAAATTAAAATCTTTTTATATGTTTTTTCAAAAGCTAATAATTCTAACTGAAAAAGAAAAACTATGATAGTTTTCTTTTTGTGCAATTTTCTTTTGGGAAAATTTTATCCAATTTTCTTAAATTCATAATATATAGGGTTAATTACACTGACGTAGAAATTTAGTATAATTACACTTGAGACACCTAGGTTTACAATGTTATCAATAGAGATATTTAAGATTCGCTAAAATTGATACTGATCTCCCCTAATTGGTCAACTAATTTAAGTTAAAAAAAGTGACACACACATGATCATTAATGATGAAATTATAATATTTTAAGGATATTAGACATATAAATTGCTTAAAACACCCTTTTTGTTTATGAGGTAGAAGCCAATAATTTTAACTTACCATAAAAATGGTATTGGAACTAATAATTTTAGAGAAATTCTTACTTGCACCAAGAGCAAATGACCTCTTTTGCTCTATCCAATCATTTCTTCCCATATAAGCCATTTAGGGTCAACATGTTTCTTTAAATTAAATAATTGATAATTATAACAAAAAAAAAAAAAAACTGACCACAGTTAAGTGGAGTTATGAAATATAAATTTTTCTTCCAAAGGAAATACCCAAAAGCGCATTGCATGACGTAAATTGACAAAGCCCCCACTAGAGAATGAAATTGGCACCATTTGTGATGTGTTGAATCAAATCAACTTTGGAATCGGATGGGAACGTGGAGCAAAAGTTGGTTGGATCTTTGTCTTTTTGGGCTATTTCTCCACTGGTTATTGGCAGAACAAATTGAGTAATGTTAGGTGTAAGATAAAATTATACAATAAATATATATCACACACCTTATAACTATTAGATGTGATGAGTGGTCATATCTATTGATAATTATAAAGTGTGTGATATCTATTTATTGTGCAATTTTATTACAAAACAAATATTTTTCGAACAATTTAAAGGAATTGCCCGCACCAACTATGGAGAATAGAGTTCAGTAACCACCTCCGACCAGAGTATGGGAATCCTAAAAGATAGCAATGTCGCAGCTGTAAATTAAAAGAGGTTGTGGAAGGTCATTTCAGTGCCAACTATATATTTCCTGGCTCCTTTTTCTTTTTTTTTTTGGGTAAAAAAAATAACCACCATTACTGAAGAAACTGGTAGTCTACGCATGCATTGCACCACGAGCTTTTAGGTGAACCACCATTGGAGATGCGTCGATCACCTAGCCAAGATAAATACTTCACAAAATCACCATGACATCGATATAGGAATAGATTCCATTTTCAATTCATATTTTGTTAATTTAGTTAAATATATGCCATCACAGAGAGAAATTCAACTCCAAATTGGCTGCCTTATTTTCAATTAATATAGGTATCGACTCCATTTTTAATTTTGTTAAAAATCTATATCATGTTGATAAAATTCAATTTAGTTTAAAAGAAAACCATGGATTTATCAAAATATTAATTATACTAAATTAATTTAATAAAAGATACACAAATCCGAAGTATATATATCTGCTTGGATCGTGATATTTGCATTTATGTTATGGTTTCGAACAGTAAAATTTAAATTTATTTAAATAAAGGATAAAATTATAAAGATGCATAATAAATCCTCGATTTCATTTTCCTTGTTAATTTTAAATTTATGAATAAGATTGGTTGAAACCTTTAAAAACCCTGCATTTCCTTTTCTTTTCTCTTTCTTTTGATACATTCCCTTCATTTTTCCTCAAAAACTCATGAACATAGACTTGGAGCCTCTAATGATAATTTTTTATATAAAGTAGTATATTTTATCCTTTTATATGTATATATATATATATGCTTTTATAGCAATTTATAATTGGACGTGTGTGTGAGATTTTTTTTTTTAATACACAATGTATATAAAGTAAATGCAACACCAAGACAGTCGTTTGCAAGAGTCACACATAAGGTGTTTAGCAGCATTTAGTAAAATGTGGCTAAATATTAAGTGTTCAGTCAGTTGAAAAATGGTTAAATCCATTCACACACTTTTAAATACAGTTGGCCTTATTTGACAAAACCTTTGATGTGATGCTGTTCAGCCTTTCCCAATTGAGAATTAGAGAAGAAACAAACGAAAATAAGATGGAATTTTTTTATTGAAAGGTTGGTTAGAAGACAAACATACTAAAAGTGGCCATCTATTATTTTAAGTGAAGATTCGTGAATTTAACAGCGTAAAAACACAGTCGTTAGAAGAGGGAATGAAAGTCTTTATGTCGTTGAATGTTGATGGAAATATACAATTTGGTTAAGCTTTGTTTTACCTCTGATCTGAAGCTTTGGTTTTTATTTTTTTAAAAAAACATTATTTCACATTATTGTACCTTAGTTGTGAAACTAATTCTTGTTTAAAATAGAGATTGCTTATCACCATAACTTAGTTGTTATTTTAGCCACTATTAACGAGTTTTTGAGTAAGTTGTTAGTTGAGCATATACATGTTTATTACGATTGAGTTTCCTTTTGATTATGATATCTCATTAGAAGGACTTGAGTGATTACCAATGAGGTGTTGGTTTGAGTGAAAGGAACTTGAGTCCCTTAGCATAAAGTCTTGACTTTAGTTTAGAATTTGTGTTCGAAAAAAAAAAATTGCTAAGAGGGGTTCCCATTTAAGTGAATAATTTTAGCTCAGGAGATTAGTCTCTCACTTGTCAAGTGAAGAAATATAGCAGGTGGAAAAATGAAGAAAAGAATAATGTGTGATTGATCATACAAGTGCTGAATTCAGTACGATCATAGCACATATGTATTTATATTTTCAGCAAACAATATAACTCTCAGTTTCATAATCTCTAAATGTGATAAATATTTAAATTTCAAACCCCACCTTCATAAAAATGAATTGATGCACAAATCGTAACTATGCATTGCCCATTTGTTTCATTCCTGTTTCTTAACTAGAAAGCTTTTCATGGCCTTTGCTAATTGAGGGTAGTCTTCAAGCAGTTCCCGTTCTGAAAGAGTGTCATTCTCTTTTTGTGGGGTCCAAAGCACCTCACCAGCCTGCAAGAAATTCAAGCCTCTAGTGTCATTCTCCTTGCTAAATAACAATAATTTAGGACCTATTTGGTTAGTGTTTCTATTTTCTATTTTCATTTTCTGTATTATTTGTCTTTAGAATTTTGTAAAAGAAATAATGAAAATAGAGAGTGAAAACTAAAACCAAATAGATTATAACATTAAAAGTGGGTTAGATGTATGTCTTTGCTCTTACTAATAAGTCCCTTGAAACAAGGGATCTAAGCTTGTCTAAGGCTCTCTGCAAATCTTCAGCTCCATTGATGCTTGGAAGCTTATGTTCTCCTTTAGCAGCTACCAATATTGTTATCTGACATTAGTACATAATAAATAAATGTTAGAACAAATGGATCACAATTTCTCCTTTTTCGTTTTGGAAGAGAATCATATCGTGCTATTTGGCATGACATTTCTGTTGTGTGCATAGTGCGAAAGATGTTTTCCACCAATCAGGAAATAGATAAAAATCAAACAGTGAGAGAAAAAAAAGGGAGATTAAAGGAAATCAAATGAGTATGACCAATCAATCACGTTCCTAATCTAGTATGAAAATTACTTGAGTAACCTAAAGCATTTCTCTTAGGAAAATGTTTTTCGTACTTGACATGTATAGACATCGTGTGAGCCACCATATATTAATTTGAGTGAGGTAAATAATGAAGTACAAATGTATTGGATAAGATAGATATATTACATAATTATAAGAGATGGTGTTGAATTTGATGTCTCCATTTGATAACCAAATAAAAGGACTCTTGTTTATAAGTGACAAGCCATGAAAAAGTTGGGAGCTACTTGTGTTTCCCCTCTTGAAAAATATGCGTTTTTGGAAGGTACGTGTTATGGATTGAAATTTCCCAATACAAACATATACAGACGAGATAAAGTATCTCCAGTCATGTGCCTAAAAGGGCAATTAGAAAGGACTATGTGCCTCTCTAGATATATAGTGTTTCTTTAAATGGTTGAGGAACTTATAAAGTAAGCAAGGAACTAGCCCCCTTGATATGTGAACGTGTTCCAATGGCATGGCCTTCAATAATTAGCCTCACAAGATAATAAAAATAAAAACTCTTGAAGTAAATCTGTCTTGAGAGGAAGAAAGTCAAAGGGATGGATACTTCTCACTTTAGAAACAAGATTACTATAAAAAAAGACCATCCAAGCTCTGTTAGACACTAGGATCTAAAAGAAGAAAAAGTACTGACTCTACTGAGTAATGCGTGTATTAGTAACTGAAAATTTTGTAAAAGAATACAAGAGTGTATGATAATCTTGAGGAAATTTTAGAGCCCCCAATCTCTCCCAAGAATCACAAAAATGACTGAAGATTCCTAACTAATCTCTTATAGTCAACTACTATCCGAACAAACTCCTAACTAATGGAATCCTAATAAGCCCCCTTGAGTAAAAGATGAATGCTTTACTCATTCATCTCCAAAAAATATTGCACGGATTATCATGCTCTCTAAATGTCAAATACACTTGAGGAAGGAATGCTTTACATCTAGAAACTATATCTAAATACCAAACTGAATGGATACATCCAATGTGAAATCTCTGACTTTTGAAAGCCTATTGTCAGATGATACAGAACTGAGCAAGCAAGGATGAAATATTGTGGTATACAAGCATACAAAATTCCACAAATCAAAGTGATAGAATTGAAAATTTTAGATTGCTCAAATTAGGAGGGAAATTAAACTATATGCTGGTCCACAAATTCAAAAGCAAATTTTAGAAACCTATGCATAAAGATATCATACCATACCACTATGTACTCACTGCCAAACTCATTCAGAAGTTTCTCTTCTTCAAATTTCTGTCCTTCCTCTTTACTCTTTTTCACATGCATCTGCAAGAGACTATTAGTTGGTCATAGCTCTATAACTGATATTAGATACTAACTTAACAAACTAACTAGCCCAACAAATGAAACTAAAGTGGAGAAGAACTTTTTCAAGGTAATAACTTTTCTGCATATGATTGAATCCAAGAAATTGAATCACATTTTCATGAAAGCATTTTAATAATCAGTCCATACCATTGTGTGCTCATTGATAAACACATTAGCACTTTAGCTTCTTGTACTTACCTTCTCTTTTCCATTCAAGTTTACTAATGTCTCCTCGTCAAATTTTGCCCTCTCATCATGTGATATTTGATTATAGCAATTCTCCCCATCCTCCCTACTCCGCTTAAGGTCCACCTGGAAAAAAAAATATTATTCAATATAATGACAACCTCTTCAGTCTTCTCAGTTACAGTTCGGTAGATAAAATTGGATTCATAATAATTTATTCATTCTGCAACTAATATTTGGAATTGGTAAAAGAAATGTGCTTACAGATGAATATCCTGAAATACAGTAACCAGGATTCTGATGCAGAGTTAGTGTTGCCTCTGCAAGAGCAAAATAGAGTGCGAGAAGTGCATCAAACACAAAGCCTTATATAAATAATGACAGAGTTGTGTTATTTAAACTTGTTTCATCTAGACTATTGTTCCAGTTCATCCATTAATCACTACTGAAAATGATCGCAAAATACTTAAACCAAAAACTTATCATTTCAATAGTAGATGATGAGTGTATTGATATGATGTCTCAGATGAACCGAATACACCTAACATTTCTCATAATGAATATGTAGAGTTTGGCAAATCATTAAACAACAATGCAACCAACTCACTGTCTTCCTTGAAAGTTTCTTCTAAAACACTAGCTGTCTATGCTCACTGCAATAGAATTGACATATTGTTATCTATTCCTTGGTGCTTGTAAATTGTAATTAACAAAGACTAACACCTAAAAGCTATGATATATTAACGAAAGTTCACATTAATTAATCGCAAGCAATAAGTTTCCAAGGCACACAGTAGCAGCATAAAAGAAATATCTTAACCAAAAGAAATATCCAAAATAATAGAATGCATCTTATTCTTAAGTGGTTAAATCAAAATATATGTATGCAGAAAATAAGGTAGACCCTGTTATAATTAAATAATATGAGGAGATATTAATGAAAGTATATGTAGGTAGCATTATTATTATTATTTATCTAATGTGATATGTAAGTTGCATTATTGAAAAACATAATAGTGAAATATATCACAAGTTCCACGTGATGATTGGAAAATGAAAATTGGAAGAAATACCTGTCAATAGGCAACTCACACCTTCTGGAGACGATGTATCTGCAGCTTCTGCAATCCTACTTAGATCCCTTTGTATTGTGCTTCCCGTCCCACCCAACATTGCAACCTTAAGTTAAGACATGGCAAGTTAAAACGATAAACTAGGACCGGAACCAACTTTGGCAGTGTATATGTTATCAAAATCCCCAAAAACATCAGGATAGTGTATGCCATAATTAATCAAGAACTTAGCTACTAAATAAACAAGGGCAGGCATAAAAACTAAGATGTCTATGAACTTATGCATAAAAACTATTTCCCAAAATTTTCAAGTGTTATTGAAATAATGAAAAATTATCACTCTATCCTATTTAATGGTGTGAGTGTGTGACAATTCTTTGTCTCTTATTTTTATTTTTCACTTAGACCACCCTTATCTGAAATCTATCGAACTCCAACTAACTTAACTCAAACCAAGTCAATCAATTACGAGGTAAATCTCTCCTAATATTAGTTCTTTTTTTTAGTTTCTTTTCAGTTACAAGACTCAAATTCAAAATCTTACTTACAGAAACAAGTACTCCATGACTTGAACCAACAGAAAGTTGGTTGCCACTTTCATAGCATCTCATAATTGAGAAGTTGCACATTAAATTACACAAAATAAGAGCTTTTTCTTACAATTTCACTCCTTTTAATGTGAAAGCATGTTTTCTCATTGTGTATATGTATAAAAACATAACTAACAACACTGCAAGGATAGTTAAACAGATCACACTGACAAACGTTACCACACCTGAAGCTTCAGCACAGTCATTGCATTTCCATTGGTGTCTTTACAAAAACCAACCAAAAACAAACCAAATGTGAAGATCAGAAACAAGATCATGGGCCCTCCACCACCGTGACTTGCATGCTCAGTGTCGTCATGAGAAGGTGGGGAATCATGTTGTTCACCATGCTGCACCATTACATGATCTGAATGATCATTTGTGAATGATTTCGAAGAGGAAGAAGAATCATCCGAATGGAAGAAACTGCCTCCCGCCACGCCTCCGGAGGATGAGGCTGAGACCAAGTTAAGGTTGCAAATGATGAATGAGACACCAAGAAGCAACAAAGCCATAGCACTACCAGCATGTTTTCTCAACACAGCCATTTGCGCAATATCTGGGTACCAGAGTTATGAAAACAGTATTATGCAACTAAAGTGGATTTGAGAAAATTGCACCTGACATTCACGTATCCAATACCATTCAGAAGCAAGTTTTGTATTCCAACAAAATATTTTCCATGGGGGATAAGAAACAATTTATGTTGTATTTACATTAAGAGTTTTCTCATTGTGCTTGTAAATGTTGCACTAGAGTCACTATCACAGTTTAGATTGTGACAAAGAGGCAATAAGTATTCTGATGATGGGAGAAAATCGGTATCCACTTTGAGAAGGAGAATGCCACGTATTTCGGAGAAATCAGAATTTCGCAGAGATTGAGGATCACAAACTCATTCCCTTCCATGTTCTAACCATTAAAATTCGGTAACTTGCTAACCTTGTTTTGAGTAATGATATTATAGTCTCCAATTCACGGTAAACCGTCCTGTTTTTATGTTAGTGCCTAGTGTGGGCAATGGGGGTGTAGTATTGTGCACGGTCATGGATGGTAACCATGGTGGGGATCATGATGTTAAATGTGCCAATGCATAATCCAGTGAAATCAATAATAAAACAAAGACCTAACAAAAATATGACTCATGTACTTGATTGATATGGAACATGCATAATATTGAATCATTTCTTTTCTGAATAGAATATGAATCCTAGTAAAATGAGATTCACACTCTATCAAGGGTGGATGAAAAATGAGTTATGACAATGTCGTACAATAACTGAGTACAAATAATATAACTCCCAACTGAAATATACCATGATTACACAATTAATAACATCCAGAAGCATCAATGGCAAAAACACAAAGCTACTTAATCGACATTCATTGGAAACCACTCATTTGACATATCATGCTTGAGTTATCACAAACCAATAGCGACCACAGCATCATTAAGAATATTACCTCACCATTAGCTTTTGTGAGATTTTGCTCGATAATTGTCTGCAAAAACAGGCCAATCTCACTACCTCAGTAATTTAACTTTACTTTGAGGGCGTTTGAAAACTCTGAAATTCAATTCTATCAAGAAATTGAATTGAATTCTATGGTTTGAAAATGAAGGAATTGAAATCCCATGGGAACTGAAATTAAATTTCAACAAATAAAAATATCAAAATAACCTTAGTTAAATGTAATGTTTTATTCATAATCTATTAATGAAGGATAAAATAATAAAAATAATTAAATTAATTCATTTTTATACTCATTTCAAATTAAAGAATTGAATTAAATTCTTTAATTTACTGGCTCATTTTAAACATAAGAATTTAATTTCATTTCATTAAAAGGATTTAAATGTCCTGTTTAGGATTGTGTTTGGTTATAAAGTAACATTGAGGATAAAATTTACCCAAATAAATTTTATGTGTAAAATAATACATGCAATTTATCTAGATAATTTTTTCGCTCATTTTTATTCATCAATCAAACACATAATAAGTTTTGTTTTTCGCAGGTTTTAGTTGCTTTTCTAGCTTTAGTCCCAGCTGTAGTTTGGCTCTTATTGTACTCAACTTTGAGTCATTAATGCATTTCCATTTTCACAAATTCTTAGTTCTTTTCTCAAATTAATCTTACTTAATAGTGAGTTGAAGGATCTAGGAAGCAGAGTTCTCTTTATAGTATAAATTGCCTGAATTTGATGATCACATTAATTCATTAATCGGATCCCTACCCTTTTCCCTACAACAATAAAAAGCAAGTTCATTAATCAGATTAAAATTTATTTTCTTAGTCGATTTATTTTGGATCCAATAAAATTATATGTATTTTTTACTTTAATCTATAAAATTGTATAATATGAGTCATATTACTCTCTGGAATAATATTTGCGATAGCTAATTTCAATCGTGAAAATCAGTATTTTGAATAATTTTTTGCTATTTCAATAATTTAATTAGTAATTTCCTAATTTTAAGGAGTAAAATATGCAATTTCAAGGACCTTTGAACATCAAACTTTGTTTTCCATTTTCGAGCTCGGATATCCGAACCGACTGACACCTGAACTGGTCGTTGATTTTTCCGTGCTTGCTTAGAGAGAGAGAGAGAGAGAGAGAGAGAGAGAGAGATCGTTGTTGTTGTTGAGTTCGGAGGATCATTCAGCGATGCCGAGGCGAGTCGAGACTCGGGACGAGTCGGCGCTGACTCGGGCGGTTGAGAAGGTCTTTGCGTTCGTGAGATTCGCTGAGTTCGAGATCCTCTTCCTTCTCTTCTTCGTCATCGCTTATCTTGTCTTCAAAGACATTGTAACTTTCCCTTTCCCTCTCTCTGTCTTATGCCTCTCACGTTTGATTTTTCTGATTACCCAATTACGCCCTTTGTCGAAATTTTCAATCTTTTCTATATGGGTGTATCTAATCTACCTACCTTTGTTTTCGTGTTTTTGGAATCATTCTAGTCTTGTAGGAAGAAGAATTAATATGAACCTTGAGTGACATTAAGCATCGTGCATGTCATTGTGATCTCAATTAATCAATCCATGCAGCTTGAAATCCTGTTTTTCTGCTTGTTTACTAGTGATCAATTTACTCTTTGAAGGGTAACCCTTGTGCGATTGATGACATAATTTGATGAAAACTTAGGCTGTCTTGCTGTATTATTTGGTAGTAAATTGATGTCTTATTGGTTTTGGTTTTCATTTTTTGAGTGTTTTGTGAAGCAAATAGTGAAAACAAAAACTGAGAATGGGATTTTATTGGTTTTAGTGATGTCTTCACAAAATCCTGAAAACAAAAAGTACATTAGATGTATATTGTAACAACACAGGTATCTTTCTTGTGTATCAAATTAAAACTTTGTTAATTTAAAGCACAACAAAGGTGCCACTTTTGCTCTATCACCGTTAGACAATCGCAGCACATTTCAGTGTTGTCTTTCTGGTTTTTTCCTTTTTTTTTTTGGGACTAGCATGATTTCATTGAGAAGGACTGAATAAGTCCAAAATGGCCAGGTTTCAACTGGGTTCAAGGACCTCGTCAATCGACACCTGGTTTGGATATGAGTGGGTAAGTTTAGCTGATTCTTGAGCTATATGTTCTTTGGACATAAAAAATTGACATCATATGGGCATCATAGAGAGACAGAAGCTCAAAGTTCTAAATAGTGGTATGTGTTGAGAATCTTGAGATAGATAAGTCAATACTGTGTGTCTCTCTGTATGATGTCAATTGTCTATTTTCTGATGTCCAAATATCATTTCTTTTCCTCAGTCGGATTATCTCCAGACCTCCTTCTAATGTGCCTTACACAGATAGAAAATTAATGGAAACAAAGATATAATCTTCCATTACCAGACCAAATTAGGAATCATTCTACTCATTTTGGGAGAACTATTTTGCCACTTCAAAATTTCTAGGAGGAATGTTTATCTTCCAAAATTTCTTCCAATTTAGAGCCAAGCCTCCTCAGGTCTTGCTTGGCCCTGCAGCCTCGCTAGACCTAGATCTTATGCAGAGACATGCGGATTTTCACTTAGAAGGATCCAACCTTTTTCGTTCTTACATTCCTAAGGGCTAATCTTCGCTGTGGAATCCCCTGGTAATCCAGTGATCTGAGCAGCTTCAAATAGAAGGAAAATTTTGTGGATTGACTTTCCTCCATTTCACCACCTTAAATCTGGATTTATTGGCACCAAAGCAGTACTCCTTCAAGTCTAGTGTTGTTTTCTCGAGACCTGAGTTAAAAGTTTAATTCCCTTCATATTAGTTTTTTGTGGTGCTTTATCTGGAAGCAAATACAATGGTCCTGCAAACTTAAATTTTCTTGTTACCATCATACCGATACAGTATTAAGAATATTTCCTTTTTAACTTTTGTTTTGTTGGGAATTGGAAGTGCTAAAAATCAATGAAGTTTTACATACGATATAGGTTCTTCATGAATATCAGTAAGCTCTGAATATTTATTACCTACCTTAAGTATCTAATGTTCAGTCTACAGTTGGTCTTAATATATTGAAATGCTCGACACCGTGACATGTTTTCTTTATCTAAAAGTCCCTGCCCCATTTATCGTATAGTTGCCTATGGGAGTGAATAGTGAGTTCTAATTACTGTTTGCATCAACTGCAGACATCAAGGCCTGAGTACAATCAAATCCTTGTAAAGAAGCCAGGTGGACCAGAGTTTTGGCCTTATTAGAAGAACGGATGCAGTGCTTGTTCAGATTGTATGTCTTCATCAGTAGATATGCTTAGCATGCCCTGTGATGATGTTGGAGATTTCCTTTTCGTATTTGTATCTTAATGTATTTTTGTAGGTGAATCTTGTAATGAAACTACCACGAATTTGTATAATGTTCCGTCATCTATAGCAAATCATGTAAAGGGGTTTGCAGCTTCTTCTTCTTTTTTTTCCTAATTTTATTTTGGTGGGGCTTTTTCTCTCATTCATTATCTACTTTTTCCCCAGTCTACGGATAGAACTGCCGGGACAATTATCTTCTACACTCAAATCCCTATGTGCTTTAGGATTTACAACTTTATATTGTTCTTTTATGCTTCCAATGCATTAATTTTCTGTACTTTCATGCACTCCTGGTGTAAGGCAGACTGAAAACCTCAATAGAGGGAAGATTATTGTGTTCCATAATGACATTTTAAAATGTAAACAAGTTCAACTTGACCGAGTATGAGTGGAAATAAGATCAAATGCAGGGACTAAATAAACAGTATGCTAGCAAGAGTAAATAAATAGGTTAACTCCTGCTGAAGCATACATCTTACGTAAAACTGCATAAGTGAAAACTGCAGATATAACAGGCAACTTTACCTGTAAATATTTTAACAAATATGGCAGTTTTAGAACATTAATCGAACTTGACATTATTTCATGAGAGTTTTGTGCAACCCCTCTAGTCTTTCCTGGCCATTTCAGTTATCTTATCTGGTGAATCCAGTGAAGCTATAAGCTTCTCCACTGGAACTTTAGTTACATCGCGGCGCACCCCGATGTCAGAAACCAATCGACTAGCACAGTACATGCCGCAACCAACCAATGATAGACCACCTAAACTGGTGGTCATGAACCGAAGTGGTGAAGAGACTATAGCACTAGCAGCAGCAAAACAAGATGCTGCTTGTCCACTTCTTCCCACACTGATGTTTGTGAATACAAGCAGACCTGTTTTGCAGTAAATTGCAAAGTCTTCACAGTTGTTCTTGAAGACATGGTAGCCACCAAATCCATTTTCAAGTAGAAACAAAGCACGGTGGAGGACATCTTCAGTTGGATCAGAAGTGGCAAGGGTGCAGGTACCCCCTCTAGCTTTGGCTAGAAAGAATGCAGGTGAGACAGCATACTCAAAGAGGTATAGATCACCCCCAGAAAGGAAACAGTTCAAGCAGGAAGAGATTACACCATCAGTCCTTGTTTGGTCACCACATCTTGGGCATGGCATGTCAGTAGGATGAGAGGGAGGTGAACTGAGAAGGAGGCGGTCCAAGACAGTTCCTGTTCCAATTTCTTGGCCTGCCCGTCTGGTGAAGTGGATCACCATTCCCTCACCAACATATATTCCTGGTATCTTATACAGAAGCAGTTGGCACAACAAACATGGCAATTTCAGTGTCAACCACAAATAGAAGGAATCCACAGATTCTAAGTCCATTTCAAAATTGAAGCATCAAGTATGGACGAGGACTTCAGCTTGAAAAACAAAAGACATAAAACTCATAGATCACTCAATCTGACTTATCAATTCTAGAATTGCTCTAAAAGATGATCTTTCTTGCTCTGAATTTCTCTTAGTACAAAGTGAATTGTATATTGGATTTTTTATACAGAATTTGACTCTTCTAAAATGTTGAGTGCTCAAGATGGTAAAACATAAGATCTCAACTATATATATTTTTAACATCAACAGTGTGAGATTTTATACATACGTAAAGAATGTGGTCGATCTTCTATAACGATTGAGATTATGTATTTTATCTTCTAAAGTCATTTTAAAGGGCCAAATCCTCGTATACAGACCACAAATGTTACAAATTTTGAAGAATGATGCAAAAAATATATTAACAAGGAAAATAAAATGGCCACTAACAGACATAAAAATCAAGAACTGGGTATAGAAGAGCAAATATAAGAAAGACTAGGAGAGCATTATATAAAAGGGATGACCGTGATGTGCATAGAGGTAAGCCTGCCTCCAAGAGTAAATGTGATCACCAGGACTCAGCTGTTCACGATCGATCTTATTGGAAAGCACACCCATTTTTTTTTTTTCTCTCGGATCACTGATTTCGAAATAAGCCTCACAACAATCAATGTTATCATATACTTATGTGTGTGAAGAATAGGCAAAAAATGAATGGAGGAAGAAAGGAATGAATATGAAGATGAATGTTGCAGGGTTCTTGGATTCCAACCCAAGGAAGCACAAAACCTTCCTTGACTTTCACGGCTTCAAGTTTCTTCAATGTTCAGGTAGACAAACACGAAATCCTTTCAGGAACAGTGAGAATACATACACATAATATCACAATAGGCACTGATGTCAGAAGTGTGTTACCAAGAATTATTTTCTTAAAAGTTTTTCAATTTTAGGCTCTTAGTTTTGTAGACTTTCCTATCTTATTTTGTTCAACAAGGCTCAATGATGCCACTGCCACCATCACTTCATAATGCCACCTTTACGAAGTAAACAAGATTTTTTCACTTCATTTTTAATTGAGTCGTACTAAAGATTCACTGTTTTAAAAGATTGTAAACCAAGAATGTGATGTTACATCAATAACTATACGGTTGAGAATAAATTTTTTTTTTCTTTTTAACACAGTAACTTCGTAAATGCATCAATATTAAACTCAATAAATTAAGTAAAGTTAAGTTAGTTAAAAAGATTACTGTTGATGAACCATTAGTCTAAACATCAATCACATATTTCTGTTTGGGTAAATCTTGTAAGAGAATATGTGGTTGAGTCAACTACTTTTACTTTTTGTCAATGTATCAATGCATGATTGTATATATGTATAAAACATTTTTATATTGACAATGTACACAAATAAAATTCTTAGTTAAAATCTAATAAAATATAAATAATGATAATTTAGACAAAAAAAATTATAATTTAATCTCATAATAATATTTATAAAAATAAAAAATTAGGGTAAATTACAATAACCTCCCTTTAAATTTGTTAAAATTGACCATAATTTTCCTCTATTTGTCTAGGTGACACTAACCATCACTGGATGCACTGTTCATTGTATGATATAGGGGAGAGAGGTGTAATTATTTTACACATTTAAGGTCAATGTAATAATTTCACAAATTTAAAGACCTCTTGAAGAAATTTAATTACAAATAGAAGGAAATTGGAGTAAATTTCATTAAATCTTAAATAAGATCTATGTAATTTGTCTACAATATTAATTTCTACATAATGTTACACTATATCAATTAATAAATATAGATATCAAGGGAGTTTTATCATGTTAGATAATCACTTGATTCATATTGGTTGATAAGGGATAACTCTCTCAGCTTTTATTGGCTAGAAATTAATCTAAAAAGAAAAGGATAAAGGGTGCGCTTGGATGATTTTGGAAAAGGATAAGTATTACTTTTTCACTAAAAAAAATTACTTTTTATATATTTAAAATTTTGGATTTTTTAAAAAATAATTAGAGGGCACATTTATTTTAGATTTAAAAAAATAATTATAAAAATTAAATATTAAATATAATTAAAAAATTTAAAACTGATTTTTGCTGAAATTACTACTTTTTTCTGAAAACAGATTTTTTAAAAATTGATTTTTTTGAATTTTTGATTATTTTAAAAAATTATTCAAATATATAAAAAAGGAATGTTTTAGTTAAAAATGTAATTTTGAACTAAAATAATCCTAAATAAACGCACTCAGAACCTTAAACAAATCAATTTTCTATTGTTTTAAGAAGCTAAAAAAATTAATTTTTAACTTTTTCAATTATAAAAAAATTTAAGTTTAATAGTACTCTTCTTAAAATCCGAAACAATCGATCCAAAATCAAATGAGGAACATTCAACGGGGGAAGAAATCGAATCAAGAAGATAAGTTTTTTGAAAAGGGGTAGATTTAATTTTGACTAATCGTTGTTTTGACCTAAACATTGGGAAATTGGGGAAGAACTTAAAGGAACAAACACCTCTTCCTTTCCATTCACTCCTCTTCCTTCTCTCTCTGCGTTCAATCTCTCTCTCTCTCTCTCTCTCTCTCTTCGCCATGGCTCCTCTCCTCCTCCGTTCTCCGATAATCGCAGCTGTGATCATCGCGGTGGTTGCCCTCTCCGCTGCCACAACCTCCGCCGCACGCCCCTGCAGAACCTTCCTCATATCCTCCTACACCATCCGCAACCCTTCCACCAACACCTTCGCCACCGTCACCGAGATCCGTTCCCTCAACAACCCTCTCTTCTTCATCAACAACAACAACCACCACCACCCCAACGACCTAAACGACGCCGTATTCACCTCCTCACACAGTAACAACCACAACCACCACGATCTCCAGCGCGTGTCCCTCCCACGCGCCACCTTAGGTTTATACGCAAGCTACGATTTCACTTCCCTCCGCGACCGCACCAAGGACATCCTCAGCGTCGTCCTCGCCCTCCTCTTCGGCTTCGGCTTCGGCTCCCTTGCTGCCGCCGCCATGTACCTCCTCTGGTCCGTCTTCTCCGGCCTCCGCGATCGCCGTTACGACGATTTCTCCGATGATTTCTCTGACGACGACGGTGAGGAGATCGAGAGTCCGAAGAAATTCGCGTACGTGAAGATTCCGGCGGCGGAAGCTGCGGCGGCGAAGGATTCTTCTTCGGTATGAGAAGTTGACGGAATTGGTTATTTTGGATTTATTGATGTAAACGCTAACACCTGCGGGTTTTGTTGATAATCGTAGTTGAATTGAATAGAACCGTCTTTATCCGTGTTTCTTGTGTTCTGGGAATTACATGTTTACTGTTGAATCTGGTGTATTTGATTGCTCTATATTAGCTATCAGCTAGTGATTTATGGGAACTAGATAGAATCATATAATCGAATTTTCAAGTAACTGCCATTTATAGTGTCAATGCCAATGGTCGTCCATCTTTTGTTAATTGTATAGTTATATGGATATGGATGAGTAAGCACACTTGACTGGATAGAATTAATAGAATTAGTAATGAATGTGTTTGAGAGAAAATTGGGATAGCACCTATGTCAGAAAAGATGGTAAAATCCCACCATAGGTGCCAATAGGAAGAGAGAGAGAGAGAGAGAGAATAAATAAATGAAACCATTAAAAAGGACTGGGATTTTAATTCAGGGTATGTTAATTTTAGATTATTTTGACAGAAAAGTGAGTTTTTCCATAAGCTAATATGAATAGCTTCTATGAAAAGTGATTCTTTTAGATGGAAAAACTCACTTTTCTATCAGACTAGTATGAAACAAATGCACCCTCAATGGCTTGTTGTGAAATGGATTATAACAGGATGCAATGGCGTAGTTTGTTCTAGATAGCCGACCTCACTTAGTGGGGGGAAAAGTTTTTCTTCTTGTCATTGTATTTATATTTGAAAATTGCTAGGGAGCCCAAAAAAGAATGCTTGAAATGGTCTGTCCCACTGCCATGGTAATTGCTCATTTGTAAAAGAGAAGCCTGGCCTTTCATGGTGGTGGAAGATAATAAATGACATCATGCCATGTTAGTCGGGCCGGGAATTGTGTTGGGACGTGAAGTATTTTCCTTCATAATTGGATTTTTGAGGCTTGCCATGTGAGATGAGAACTTTCTAGATGAATTTGCTCTGTTGATTTGCATAATGTGTCTATGGGGCTTGAGATAACCTTTTGGTTGTTGTAGACCTCTTATGCTTTTAGAATTAGATGCTGTCAAAGAATTGAATTGGCAACCACTTACCATCCAGGTTACAATATGATAATGGTTGGTGCGATGCATTTTCATATGGAAGTGCGGATTGTGATCTTAATTTTATTTTGCATGTGTTTATTTTTTATGTTGGTGGTTTCTATGTGAACAATCGGAATATAGGAAATAATGCAATAAGCTATCAGTATTTGATTTCAAGTGATAAGACTCGATCTACAAGGAGGAAAATTCCAGTCTTGGTTAAGTTCAATAGTTAGTAATTTCTTGTATTTTTCTCTACTGTGATGTGTGAACTCATTGAAGCTTTAGGTTGCTGAGGTATTATGTGGTGCTACTGGGATTCTGGCAGGTTTTGAATTAATTGTTGAAACTACAAAATTGTATTATTTAGAGTAGTAGTCAGAACAACGGTGTTGTGAAGTCTCATTGCAACTTGTATACTTGGTCATTGGCATATACAATTAACAATGAAAATTAATATAGGATTTAATTTATGGATGTTGACTGTGTAAAAAAATTTTAGATGCATCTCATAAGCAATAATAATTAACTTTTTTATCCACATCTTTTAGTCAAAAACACTTTCAGTTACCAATTATGTAAGATCACATAAGCAAGTATGGTTAATTTTATCATCCACCACTTAAAGTGTTATTCAAATGGAGAAATTTGATTAGATGACAATGTGTTAAAATTTAATTCAATTTTTATATAAGGGGATGAATTTAAATTTTTTAAAATGAGGTGAAGTGAAGAGTTTCACCTTTAGGTTAATACTATGAAAAGGGTTTTACTTCTAATTTTATTAATTTAATGGTAAAATTTTATTACGGAGATATATATTTTGAATTTCCAAATGATGTATCATAAGGGCTATTGTTCCTTATACTTTCGTCTGGGTTTTGGTCTCAATCATAAGGCACTGGTACCTCAATTTTTTATCCATTTAGGTTTCAGATATCATATTGTTAACTCAACGAAGTATTGCCCTTGACGGATAAGAATAACGTCTCTCAAACAAGGCACTACTGATAGGAAAGGAAACTGGTGAAACTCGTTAATTGTGAACTGCTGTCAAGGATGCACGTGCTGATGGAAAGATTTAAAAAAAAATAATAATAAATTTAGGGGATTTTTTTATTACCCTATAAAATTTAAGAATATCAGAATATTTTAATTCGTGACTAAAAATAAGTTATATGTCCGACTAATTCAAATTTTTAAAATCAATCAAATCATAATTGTTAATTATATAAAGAGTACCGATACTTTATGGATTTCGAAGCAAAAACTATAATTTTGATGTACTCTAGTTGTAAACTTCTATTTTATACAGTCATTTAAATATATTGCCACATTAATAAAAATAAGTTTGACTTTTTCTATACTATTTTGCAAGTTATGCACGCAGAAAATTTTGAATAGAAGATAGTCTTTCATTGTAAGTTTATTTAAATTATTTTTTTTTCAAAAAAAAAAGAATGGAAGCTGTGCTTCTAGATGTGGACCACCGAAAATCAAAATATTGATCGGGCTATTGTCGGGTCAAGGTGATCAACCCACTTTTCCATCTTTTGATGGGACACTTCCAACAGAAGGACAAAGCACTTCTAAATCTAATGTGACAGCATGTTAGGATTGCAAGAAAAGCAAATTCCTATAAATTAATCAAAAGTCATAACTGTCTTTGAAAACGCCGATTGCATAGATGATACTAAGTTGTCTATGAAACATAATACTTCAAAATAATCCACATTGATGCACCAAATACATATAATATAAAATATTTTAGACAGTTTTATTTTTGCCCCTCATTTTCAAACGATATTTCAATTTTGTCCTGATTTTTTTTCAATTTCTTTCCTACCATTTTGATAATGTCTCAATGCCCTATTTAATAACAATATCAATTTTTTAAACAAGGATTACTGATTTGACTAAGACGCATCCATTTTTATTTCCGGCTAGTTCATGATATACATACAAAAGCTTTATTTTCATTCTTGATTCTTTGAATTTTAGATTTTATAGTTAGAAGTTGCTTACAAATAGATCAAATTTATTTCAATAACAATAATTAAACAAAAATAGAACTTCAACTCAACTTATATAATAAGGCATCCATAAAAGATTATCATAAATATTTCAAAACCGAATCTAATTGTTTATAACATTGACAATGTTCACAAATAAGACAAAATACATATATCATCAAATCATTAAGAGATGAAACTGAAACAAAAAATAAAAAAAAGTTGGATCGAAATTGAAATAGCACTAAAAGATTAGGAACAATATTAGAGTTTCCATCAATATTTTACCTATATTTTATATGATTCTAGTTTGATTTATACCATGTTTTCGCACCATACTCTGTTTTATCGAATACTCTATCAGTAGCAAGGCGCGTAACTCCAGCAACTCGGGTAAAATTAAACACAAATGCAATGTAGCCAACATGTTTGAAAGGTTCCTGTTTCAACAAAGACAAATATTTGTGAATCGTTTATAGACCTGCATTAATTACATACATTACAACTTTTTAAGAGATTTTATAGATATAAATCGGGGTAGTTTCAATGACGAGTAAATTACTACTCATTCAATTATGTAAAAGTTTGACCACACAACATGGGAAGTCATGCCATTGTTAAGCATGAGAATACACAGTTCAAGCATAAAACACTCAGCCTCATCATCTAGTTTCCTCCTATCTAGAGTACATTACTTCATACAAAAGAAGGTTAATCAAATGCTACAATAGCAGTGACTCTAACTCTTCTAACTAGCTGTAAGCTAGGTTCGAAATTGGCATAGAAGTTTGTCCTAAGTTTCTCATCATAATGCATGTTCTTTTCATCAATCTTTGGTAGAAATATTAAATAAAGATGGCTAAAGTGGATCAGATCATACAGAATATATTCAAACAGAAAGTATAATAAAACATGTAGAACTTAACTAGTCTTGAACGTGGGACCTGAAGGAAAAAAAAAAAACATTTAGGAATTATCTCAGTATTCAAGTGAGCCAAGTGATGGTGGTCCAGAAACAATGTCATGGGATTCTGCACCACTGCCATTCATCCTTTGTCCTGAACTTGGAGCAAGGGATTCCACTGCTTGTTCTCCCATTTTCTGAATATCTTCAGGAGAAAGTATTTTGATGTACCAAACATTATTAACAAATGATCTGCAAGAGAATGTGTATGAAATACACACCAAAAGAGAAAAATGTCACCAAACATTACCAAGTGAAATAAATACTCATAGCATTTATTTACAAAGTTGACCTTTTTTTTGGGGAAAAATCCACCCAAAAAATCACTTTTTGTATATTTGGATAGTCTTTTAAAAACAATCAAAATCTCCCCCCAAAAAAAAATGTTTTCAGCTTTTTTAGAAGCTAAGTATCTCCTGAAAAAAAATTCATTTTCAGCTTTTTCAGTTATATAGAATTTAAATTTCACAATCACACACACCCTTAAACATCAAGGCTAGAATGTTTCAAACACTAAACATATTCATTCAATAGAACTCGTGTGTAATTGAATCTTGTACTTACTCCCACGGATCGTCTCCAAGGAGAAGAACATCATTCTCCCTGTCGACGAATACAAGCTGCCAGCCTGATCTAAGAGGGTCTTCTAACTTTCCCTCAATTCCAAACATCTGAGCCAATTCCTCCCTCAGCTCATGATAACTGCTGAATCGTGAGATGTCAAGTGAGCGTCCAACTGACCCCGATTTGTAAACCTGTGAAATGACAATATTAAACTATGATATTAAGCAAAAGGACTTGAAAACCTGCACAGTATTTGAGAATCACACCTTGACAAATGTTTTAGTCTGGTTTTGGGGGTCAACTTGCCCTGCACCTCGCAACAACTCAGATGAATCTTGCAAGCAAGCATATAAGGGAGCCTGGAATCCAGTCTCCCCCATCGGCATTGTTGATGCATCAGTATCAGCAGATGAAGTAGCATAACCGGGGACAGTGGTGGGGAGTAGAAGGCCAGATGAATCGATATTGACACCAAAGAGAGTAGAATTTTGGGTATCAGAATTACAATGCGGTGACACCATTGGAGAATCTTTTCCAGAATATTGTGCATGTGATATTGTGCTGCCAAATGCATTGACCTGCATAGGGGCATACTTTTGTGTCCATGGTTGTTGGGGTAATTGTTCAGTCAGCAGGGATTGACTGCTTCTGGTCAAATTCAAGAGATTTCCACTTCCTTCTGGACAAAGTGAACCAAGCATGTTTTGTCCAGGGGATACTGAGGCAGGGAACTTTATGCTTGAATCCAAGAAATCTGGTTTTGAATATGATGGTGAAGGCACACTAGAGTGATGTCGCTGGTGTAGCTGATCACTTTGCATTAAAAGCGTCTCTTGATAACTCTGTTGCTGCTGTTGTGCTTGAACTTCTTGATTGGTAGGTGGTTTCTGAAGGAGGTGCTGAGAAAGGTTCTCTGTCAATACTTGGCCTTGTTGTGGCTGCAACATATTAGAAGAGGCTGACTGTTGAATTGTTTGCTGCTGCTGCTGCTGCTGCTGCTGCTGGAGTTGCAAAGGAGAGGTATGGTTTCCTGCTTGTTGAAGGTACTGGTAAGGCTGTTGAAAATTCATCATTTGCTGCCTCATCAGATAACCACTGCCTAGGTTCTGCAAACCAGCTGCCAACATAGCTTGGTACTGTTGATTCTGATCATTTCCTAGTAAACTTGGATCCATTCTCTGCTGCATCCAAGGCAACATACCAACACCTTGAAAATTGAGGGAATTGAGACCTTGGTCTCCAGGACCACCTCTCAGCCACATTAGCCCATTAGTTGCTTCATCTCTGCCATCTGAAACAAGATACTTGGTAAAGAAGAGACAAAAGAAGATTCTCAAACCAATATAGCCATTTTTTGGGAAAAATAGGGAGCATGAAACGAACTATAGATTTAGTCATGTATGCCGTGATACCATCTAGAAACAAGGAACAAACTATAGATTTAGTCATATATGCTGTGATACCATGTCATGAACCATCTTTCCCAAAAGTTTTTGGGTGGAGAATCATGAATGATTTTGTATCGTAACAAGAGTTAATATAATATAAGTTAATTTCAAAAGGTACAACACATTTTGATAATTTAAAAGCTGTCTCATCATGTTTCACCTTTTAATAATCCACAAAGTTCAGAATAGAGAAGATCCAAAGCAGGATACATCCAGGATACTTTTAATACAGAGAAGTGCAGTTGGTATGTCAGATACACAGTGGAACCAATATGTCAATAGGCCGGGAACTTAGTACTTAGATCACAAGGAATACATCTATTTTTTGATAATAGAAGAATAGTTTCTGTTACATCATGTAAAATCCCATTTGATGGCCCTATTCAAATCCAAAAGAGAAGAAAAAAATAAATCCCTTGGTTATTTAGGAGGATACTTTTTTCTTGAGTTCCTCACAGCTTGTAATCTTTCTGTGTCTAATAAAATATCCTTTTATTAAAAAATAGGAAAAATAGAAAAATAAATCATGTACCACCTTACTAACTTCAAGCGTCAAATGCTTCTAAGTACATAAAAATAAAACACCAGTAAAACAAATAGTTTACGCATGTGAATCCAGTTTCACAATTAGAATGAAAGCCATAAATTTAAAAGTCAGCATTGAGAAAAACGGGTACCATGCAAAGATGAGGTGCCAGGATGCCATGGCCGTTTAAATCTAAGTGGGAATAGTGATGGATACATTGGGAATGTAGTCAAAGGCTCAATTTCCCATAGTGAAACGCGTGGTTGTCTCTCTCCTGCTGTTGACTCATCCCAACCAACCTATCCAAAACAACAAAAGGAACATTTAAGGGTAATTCCATAAAACATCTAATGACATTTGAGTGTTGAAGTAGCTCTCCTAGAAAATAATCTGGACCCATAAAAGGAATGTCGATATGATGATGGGTTTAATGCAACAGGTTGGCTATTAAAAAGAAACATTGGACCTCTGATATGTAGACATGTACACAACCCTTTTGGCAACAAATATAAATTTATCAACTAAAATAGATACACAAAATCATAATAGGAATTACACATGATCAGGGAACATGAGGAATTATCTAGAATAATAAACTAAAAGTTAGATAAAGTAATACATCAATCAATAAGGTTGTTCAGGGCCTCCAAACAACTCTTTTCTTAATTGAGACCTATCATTAAACCATACAAAAGACCCTGATCAATAATATTTTTTGTTTTGGCAGGGGATGTGAGGTGGAGGATTCACAATGCTATCAAATTTGAATATCTGGAACTGGATAAGCTATGCTGCATCACAGGTTATTTCAACTAATGTCTGAACATGAAGGCCAACTAAGGGTGCCGAAAAAATGCAGGCAATATTCCAGACACACTGCAACAATGCCAGTTATTTACCTTGACAGAGCGCCAATGAGAATTCGGCCACCGAACAGGATCCATATCACTTATGCCAGTTATTGTACCCATGTACCTGCATGACACACATGGAAAAGCAAAAGGCTAAAACAGTGTTGTCCTTCACTACCAAATGAGAAGGGTAAATTTGGTGTAACCATTTCCTACTCAATTTTCGAAAAAACAAAAATATAGGAGAGAAGACATGCTTGAATGATTATTTTCATTTCCTAATAGGAAATAAAGGAAATAAAGACGTCATTTTCAAGAATGTTTAATGATAAAAAGTCATTTCTAATGTTTTCTTTTCTTTTACTTTCACTTCTCACCTTAATGCCCTACCCCTCCCTTCTTTTAGCTCTTTCTACCATCTCTGTTGTAGAGTGGCACTCCCATTATCATCTCATCTCTTCTCTGCAAAATCTCCCTTGCTATTTCCATTTTCTCTCACCTGGTTACAAATTTAGCTCACATCTAGAAACAATTCCCTATTCTTTATTCTAATTTCACTCACACATGATCACACATTCTCTTTTTTTTTTTTTTTCTGATGACTGATCTTTCTAATTATACTGATATATGAACCAGGTTGCACTTGCATCAGATCCAAACTCAGGCATACAGAGGTAGTTGCCAGGGGTGATTAGCAACATGCAAAAATTGCGATGTACACTGTTGACCTTAATATTTCCCAAAAACTGGGAATTAAAATAGGAAACATTTTCCAAAACCAAATGCAACCTAAGATTTTTGAAGAGGTTTCTATTGCCTTCAGATTGCCACCCTAAGTTTTTCATCTCATGTCTCAAAATCAAAGAAGCAAAGGTATAGACATGAAAAGTACGGTTCCAGAGTAACATAGGATAGTATACATGTGCACATGTCGTATCAACCTCAATGTAGGCAAGCTATTTCTATCTTGACACATTTAGAAGATACAGCTTCTGCACTATAACTATGTCTACCTATGAAAAATATGACTAACTTAACTAAGCTTCAGGAAATATGAATAGAGTTCCAAGAATAAAAAATTCAACAGTTGCTTAAGATATTACTGAAGTCTAACTACCTGCGAACACTTGACTCTTCAGTCTCAAAAAGCATCCTGAAACGCATACCAACAGAAACACGTGTATGGTACACAGCTTTGATATATTTTGAAAGCGGTATGACGAACTCAGATGGACTAGCCCTGCTCAAGATGTAGCTGTTAAAAGAAGTATTGTAATTTCTCATACAGTATTGGAGGTGGAAAATTTAGAAAACATTCAAAACCTTGGATTATAAAAAATGGTAAAACAGCTATTGGTTGCTGCAGCATGGGCCGCGGCTGCAAGAAGTCCAATGTGCATACTATCACTGGACAGGACAGATGAAGGCATTACAGTTTGTGGGCGATTGGCACGTCGTATTCCCAAAAGGAGCTGATTCTTCTCATTCCTAAAAGTGAAAATACAAACAATAAAGTCAATTTCCACCGAGGGGAAGACAGGTTAAGATGTAAAAGAAACAAGTACCATATGAAAAGCACAGAATCTCCAGCGACAAGTCTCTTGGCACTAACAAATACACTCCAGCCTGTTGTAAGAAGGTGCCGTTTTGGCTGTCCTGAGATGATATGCAAGTAGTATGATTAATACTGACCATAGAACACATCACCAAAACCAAAAAAGTAGATGCCAATTTCAATATATTAATTTGAAACAATTTGGAAACCAAAAGAAAATTTGAAAATAGGTAATTATTACATATTTTTTCAGCTCATTTTTCTCTTAAACAGTATGATTACCAAATATTGAAAGAGGATTGATATAAAGAAGTGTCCTAACACAGGTACTGAACAAAATATTCCCTTAAAAAATAAGGACCAGCAGAAGACTGAACTCCGAAGATCCAAATTTAAGAACTTTCTTTTCAGAAGCCAATGCTCCTAATTGCAAAGTAACTTAGCTCCCACCCATGTTTGTAAAACTGTCTAGATTTTCAAGAGTAAAAAAGTGTACACAGCTGAACCACTATAAAACTACACCTGCAAACTTGAATTTATTAGCCATGACATAATAGTTGTGCATGCCGAACTAATCTCTTTCATTCCATTTGTGTGACTTAGTAACTTGCAGGACATTCTGAAAATGATAAGACAGGTTTCACTATAGAAAGTTTTTAAACTCTGTTGGCCTCCTGCCGAAAGATTGTTTTCAATGTAGCTTGAGGCAAGTTCCAAAAGTATAATTCCAGAAAATTAATTACTGATGCAAGATCTATCAAGTTCAGGGATAGACGTTCTCACTTAGACACAATCGCCATATCCATAATGGAAGATAGATTTTCTTAACAGTAACATTTCATTCCCTGATGAACAACAACATTCAGATTCAAATGATTCCCAAGTTGTTTAGATACTCGATAAAATAGTGAGAGTATATATTTGTAATTTCTGACATTGGTTTTACATTTTTAAACTACAACTGCAAGGTTTCCTATTTCGCCAATAATCATGGTCATAGTCCATGGTTGGATCACTCTAGTTTTGGGTATTATTCATTACCCCCATACAAAAGAATATGCACTGATAAGATCTGATCACTTCATCACATCATTTTCTCATAACAGTTCTATTGATATTCATCACAATCGGAGATGATCAAGGGTTTCAGGTAAGCTGATTGTGTGCAAGTTAGTTGACATTCATGATGTTTATGAACTACAGAAGAAAAATGCTAGCAAGTAGTAAGAAATATATAATCTATTGATGAAAGTATAAATAGGATGCTTCCCAGACCTTAAATTAATATGCAGGTCCAGGTACTTTTAAAAAAATTTAAAATAGGTCCCCTAAAGCTTAACAGCTGTAAATTGGGTCTAGTGACCTGACAATAAACTGGATTTAGGTGACCCCATTGAAAAATGTTTCTTAAACCACGGGCATGTTTATTTATAAAACTTATTTACAAATTTTCCAAAATAGTACAAGGATATGCAGATTAACTTGATCCTTAAGTCTTAAGATACACCAGACAAAGCTGAATAACTAAAGTGCCTAAGTTGCATCAAGATATCAGGCAAAAGTTGCTCTCTAAACTAGAGAATCTTAACCTGTATGTCAATGTAAATATGTACAAGCCAGTACTTGAAGAATTTCATTGGTGCCAAAGGCATATGTCTCTAAAGAGAAATAAATCTTACCATAATTATCATCAATAAAACAAAATTCAAAATACGAATTAACAGGATCATAACATCGGAATCAATAGAAAACCTTGGAATCTTACCCCGGAAAATGTGCCGAAACTTCCATTCAACGTCATGGAGATCCCTCGCAATCAGTTCTTGTGCCGGTGGTTGCTGCGAGAAATCCTGTATATCCCAAATATAAGAGAAATGCATCTACATCCAACTGGAGTCAATCGCAATGGCAAAAATACAAATATTACCAGTGGAGGGAAAACTTTCTCAGCCGCACGACGAGGAACGGAGAACCCTCCATGTGTGCTTGTGTCGCTGGCAGTCAATGTCTTGCAAAAATAATTTGATGGCTGCTTACTTGGAATCCCCAATTCCATAGGAAGAAATGTTTCCTTCTGCTCTTGCTACATGCAAAATATAAAATACAAATTTCAATATCAGAAACATAAAGAGTGGTTCATGAATCAAAAGACATAAACAAAAGTGATCAAACAACAACAGCGTACCGGACTCAATGGCTGCAGTGTCATTTGAGCATATACTTCATCTGTCTCCACATCTGCCTGAAAATTTACACATGTTCCAGTTTACTGAGTTTCTTACTTTCTTATAAAGATAGGCAACCATAACTCAACCATCATAACTACTAAAAATATAAAATGGACAAAACTTGTATCAAATTCTTTATACTGATTTAATCTAATTCGCAAATCAAGTAAGGAGATATAGACATTTTTCTCAAAACAAAGAACTTAAATGTTAAAAGTGTACACTCATCCCCAAGAAAATGTCCATATGTCATTATTTGATCTGATAGTTGAATGGATTAAATATAAGGAACTTTATATAAGTTTTTGCCATATAAACACCCACATGCATTGTGACATTGTGAAGTTGGCAAATCAATTGAGGTGGCAAGCTGGGGTAATTTGGTATGTGCCCATCAACTTCTCTGTTAGTTGTGGCAGCAACCTGGAATAAGTACCAAACATGTTCAATTCAATTTCAATTAATCGAATCAACTGAACTGGCTTCGAACCCAATAACCCAATTTTGCAAGAAACATTCTGCATCTTCTCTAGTAGTATGCAAATGAGAGGAAATTGAAACATTCTAGAGCATTACAACGAGTTATTAAAAAGAACCTGCTCACTGTGACCCTGAGGGAAGTAAACCACACGAGTCCCCGCAGTTGGTAGGGACACTAGTGGTCCAGCACATGCATGCCATAGCTCAGAATTCAAGCACTTCTTCTCCCCCCCTACCATCATTCATTACTCACATCAAATTATCAAAAAAAGTGAAAGAAAAGGAAAAGATGCAAACTTACAAGGATGTTTGTTCAAGCAAACACAAAAAGGAAATGAAAGGGACACTCAAATATATTTATATTACAAGTATACATGACAAGAAGCCAAACTATTAAGAGCTAAGAGAGTACTTGCTCAATTAAAAAATTAATTAATGTAAAGAAAAAAGAAGGTAAAAAAGAGAGAACTTGAATAGATACCTTCTTGTCCCTGCTGACCCAACCCTGATGTTGAAAGCTTCATAGCAAGCTTTACTCTTTTATTTTATTTTATATATATATATATCTCTCTCTTTTATTCAAATACACAGTATTATACTTTGGTAATCACAAAAAAAGAAAAACACATGAAATGAAACCCTAGCTCAAAAAGCCAAACACCACCTTCAATTTTTGCTTCAAGCCATTGGCCATTACTCGTTCATTCCCCCAACACCATCCCCTAACTTGCCAATGCACTCCATGCCCACCCAAAAACCAATCACCAGCTTCCAAGAATTTTAGACAAAACCCAATCCTAACAACAACAACATCTCAACAAAATTCAGAACAACCCCATAAATTGCAAAACCAAGAAAAGCAACACTTGCAAAAACCAACAACAATAATAAGAAGAAGAAGCTAAAAAGGTTGTTCCTTTTTGTCTCTCTTCCTTCTCCTGCAAATTTCAAGCAACCCCATGTCCAAAAAATGAGACCCAATTGCACTCAAACTTCACCCTCTTCAAGATCCCCATGAAAGCTTAACACAACAAGAAGAAAGATGAACAACAACAACACAAGAAGGTGAATGAAAGAGTGAGTGAGTAAGTTTTTTTTTTTTGCCCCCTTTGTGTGTTTCTGTGTTGAATGAAAAAACTAATGACCCTTCTTTTGTGGCCTATCGCTTTCGACTTTGAGGATTTTTTTTTTTTTGGTTTTGCTTTGAACACAATAATAAAAAAAAAAATGCTTCAGTAAAAAAGAGGGAGGAGAGAGAAAGTAAGTGTGTTTTAGAGAGAGAAAGTGAAAAAAGAAGAGAGTGATGGCCATATATAAGAGGCGAGTGGTGGTGGGGTGTTTGGGGGGTCCCGACCAAGCTGGACAGTGGGTGCAGTAGAGAGAGAAAGTATAGGAGAGAGAAAATCAATGTTTTTTTGAAGAGTTATAGGGAGAGAACCAACCTGAGCCGTTAGATTATCCGTACGTTGAAATCAAAACCGTTGATTTTTTTGAGTGATGTGACAGGAGGCATGTGCCACCATCCTTCAGAGGTTGCTGTCACAAGTACGGAATATGGAGGAGAGAAAAAAAAATTCATTACCAAAATAAAAAGCTTATTCAATATTCTTATAAAATTTAAAATTTAAGAATATTAATATTTTTTAATTATTTATAATTAAAATTGAGATATATATATATATATCATATTAATTTAAATTTTTAAAACCTATTCAATCATAATTGTCAATTATATTAAGAGTATTAGTATCTTATAAATACTAAAATAAAAATCTCAAAATAAAAGAAATAATAATAATAATTTATTCATTTACTTATTAATAGTAATATTTATTTATTTATACTAAAGAGATAGGTTCTTTTTTTTGGGGAAAACTAAAATATCTGTAGAGTGTGTGTGTTAGAGTGGGCGCGTGCTGCGCGAATGGATGTGAGGTGAGGGGCTAATAACTAACAAGTAAGAAGAAAAAGGTAAAAGCAAAGAGATACTAACACAGTGATGTGTCTATCTGTGCCTTTAACTGCTATCCAATCCCCTAATTTGCACCCACAAGCATGACGTAGACAAATAATACATAATATTTTGTATTTACTGTGTAAAATAACTTCAGGACAAATTATACTATGCAACTTCAAGGTTTAACTTAATTCATGTTGACTTCCATTTATTTATTCCAGTGATATCGATCTCATTTGAACTTATCATTTAATATACAGTGGAGGGGATAATAGTGTGATACTTTTACAATTTTAAAAGATATTGTAATAATTTCATAAATTCAGAAACTTTCATAATAAATTTTACAAATAGATAAAGTTAGGATGAAGTTTACTAAATCTTAAAGGAGCTCAACGCAATTTGTCCATAACTCTGTATCATTATCTAGCCATATGCTATCATATAAATAAATATAATTAATTTTCTTAATAACCACTGACCCACCTAGAATTTTCATTATATATCCCAAAGAAATTAGCTTTACTCCTTCTCATGTTCCATACGTGTGACAAGTCATTTGAAAATCGACAATTAGATTCAGTTGTGTTATGATTTGAATTCTCATATTTGGAATAAATTAAGTAAATTACATAATTCAATTCAATTATCTTTCATTAATAATGAAAGAGAGAAGAAAGATAATAGAGAAAGAATACACTATATAAAATTTAAGGATATTTTCAGTATATTAATTCTTAATCTTAAATCTACCAAGTTATCATAGCAAACCAGACTTATTTTGGTCTAATTTACTGTTGGGCTTTGTTGCATAATTAAATTGTCCTTAAATTTTACTTTCATTTAATTTATTGGTTCTATGATGGGGAACTAAATTCAATTTCTTGAATGGATTTGAAGGTTTCTTTTAGCATGTCTTCCACTACCTCTTTTCTCCATCCGCACTCTCTCCGGTGTGCCTAGCTGTAGTTCCAGAATTCCAATGTTGGGATTCCTCAATTGTCTAGTAGTTGGTCTTGGATGTTGTTAGGCGGGCTTCGGTAATACTTTTCAACTAGTGTTCTGACTTATGAAGAACACAATCCACTTTTTTCTATTTGATAAGCTAAAAATCTAGCATGTTTTTGATCTCAACTTTTAAAACTCAATGATGTTTTTGAGATCATTTCATAGGGGGCTTTTCAGAGTTAAGATCTACTCTCTAAAATTAAAAGAATTAAAAGACTAATATAGTTGTTGAATTTAAATAAAAATCCAATTTTATTTTTCCATTAATTAAGGATTTTAAGTTAAAAGTTATTCTCTTTAATATGTATATCTATCATAGTTATTTATATTTTGAGAGCAATTTTATAATATGTTTACCGAACAATACTTCTATAACTCGTGCTTATTGTGAGTAATTTTTATACTATTTTACAAAACAATAATACTATGACTTTTTAAAGCAAACTTTGAAAGACTCAAAGGTAGTGTTTGTTTATGTGAGAGGAAACACAGAGACAATAGAGACAGAGGCTTAAAAAATCCTGCCTCTGTATCATTTTTTGTTGTGAAGTATAAGACATATAACTATCTCCGTTGACTACCGCCAAAGGCCGTTGATCGGCGTTGACCGGCAGCAATGGTGATGATCGGTGGCCAGCAGTTGACCTGATAACCATGGAGGTTTTTGTCTTGGTGTTTTATCCTTACTTTTTGGATTTTCTGTCCTCGTATTCCTTCTCCACCACCAAATATGATACAGGGACAAATTATGCCTGTATTTCTATCGTGAGACATAAAACAAATGCAGCCAAAGAGTTCAACTGCTTGTTAAATGTCACGGCTGTTCCAAAGCAAGCCTCAGTATGATGGAGGTTGTGGTAATTAAGGAATTCAAAGGTGTTGTCTCTTCAAGCATTTTATGTGAAGAAAGCAGGTTAAGAGCTTGATAGAGTAGAGTTAGTGATAAAAATGTCTTGGACGAAATAAATCATGAAAGGAAGAATGGAATTTATAACACCATAACATTAGGCCATACTGAGGTGGAATGTTATTCTGTTACAAGGATGGAGTTAAATGCCATGTGAAAAAACTTCAAGAGCGCCAAGCTATTTACCCAGATTATGTTATATATCTGAGAACAAATTATACTGAACTTATCTTGATAATTTGATAAAATTTATCGACATCCTCCCTTTATTTATAAAATTTATTTAAATGATTCTTGAATTTGGATAATAGTGATTACATTATTCTTTGCTAAGTTTTTTCTAGGTTATTGTACTACTCTATCTATTGCACATTACAGTGTAGAAGTTGATTAGGTCCAAAAAAGTATTAGTGTTGCCAGAAAAATATACCAGAATCATAATAAATTTTATCAAATTTTAAAAAATGTAGGTGATATTGAGTGATATGTATTTATTACATAATTTTATACATGTATTTGACAGTGTTTCATAAATCAATCATGCTACCAATTATACATATGAAAAACTAAAAAAAATTGAGAGTTATGTTATTAAATAAAAATCTAGAACACAAATTTCATTTTATTTTCTTACAGTTCTCGTACTTATAAATCAAATGCCTAAATAAATCGATTGACATGAATCATCAATCATCCATGTTAATTACTAGAATAATCAAGTTTTCAAACACACATAATTTGCAATGAGTTGCATAATTTAGCAAGCCATTTGTCCTACATTTATTATTGAATTCGAAATTGATATAATTTTAAAATACCAGATTATTACTTTCCTTCGCAGGTACGCTTTTTAACTTAAACTTCTGGTATTAGAGAGATACTTTAGCCGCTAAGTATATATTTATTTATTTATTAGTTGAGTCAGTCATTATTATTATTTTTTGGCAACACGTTAAATATTATTTAAATTTTTTATTGTTTATGCAAATTCCTCCAATTTGCATTTATATGAGCACACGATTTTCAGGTTTTACGCACTTAGTTCATGCAAGCAGACCAAACACCCCAAGTCAATAATATATAATTGTTTTTCCTCCAAATTTATATCCGCTTGATAGAAGTATATATCATCAATTAATTACATTATCTTCATAGTTTGCTTCATTTCAACCACAAATCTGATTTCAATTCAAAATTAATTTAATAATATTTTTATTTCATTTTAAGTTATAAAATATATATGGCCTACTTTTTCCTTGAATAATAGTAAATGAATTGCTCTCTTTTTTTTCATTTTTAAATTGATTTAGTCATCTCGTATATCATATCCGGGAATGCGTGTATATTTGAAATGTTTATTTTTCAAAAAAACAGCTTTTTTTTAATGATTAGAAGCTCTTTCTAACCAATATTGATACGTAGATAAAATATGATAAATTTATATTTAATTTTAAATATAGTACGTGAACACTACCAAAAATAGTATGTGACCAACACTTGAGCCATTTTATGACCCGTATATTTGTGGCTATTCTAGTATTATATTCTTGTTAGCTTTGTTACAATGTTATTTCTTTCCAAAAATATGAAGTTGCACATTAAGGATGGGCTTGGTTTTATAAAACAGTTTTAGTTTTCATTATAATTTTTTTTCAGAATTTTGTAAAATAAATACAAAAAATTAAAAATAAGAAACTGAAAATTAAGTTTTATAGTTTTCACAATTTTTAGTATTTCTTTTATAAAATCTAAAATAGTAAAAACACAAAATAGAAATTGAAAACTGTTTTGTGAAATCAAACTCACCCTAGTTGATTAATTTGCCTGTGTTCCATATTTGTTTCGCAGAAGGCTCTGAAATAAAATGTTGAAGCGGAAACCTTAAGTAATTAGATTTTTGTGAATAACGTCACGCAAGTTCCTTTCATTGCTGCGAAAAAACAATACAAGTAAATCTCTTCATGTAAAAATTAAAGATCATATAATGATGAATGTTATGCAGTGTGAACGAGAATAAAGTGTACTCCATTTGCATCATATTGTTTGTAACCTTAAAATAGGCATTCAAGTTTAATTATGACAAATCAATGATAATATAAGAAATTATAACATAATCAAAATAGTAACGTTAATTCGACCAAAAAATAGAATTGATAATAAAACAGAAGAGCCTATATAAGTAGCATTTTTAATTGCTTTATGCAACAATCAAAGAGGGATAAAGGAAGACAAAATGAAGGTTTAATTGGGGCTCATATGCATGTTGTCTTGTGGTTGTGGTCACTCTCTTCAAACATTTCCAACAATGTAATTTAGGGTATGTTTGGGTAAGATTTTTTGGGGGGTTAAAATAGTTTTTTTCATCTAACAAAATTACTTTTCAGATATTTAGATAACTTTAAAACACCAGAATATCAAAAAAAAAAATAATAGTTTCCACCCTTTTCATAGAAGTTAAAAAGAGTAACTTTTCAACAAAATCAATTCAACTTTTTCAATTATATATAAAATTTATGTTTTATAATTTTTTTTTAAAATCTAAAACCAACGTACCATTAGGCTAATGGAAGCATACATTTGAGTAATGTTTCTCACAAATTGTTAATTGATATAAAAATAAATCATTAAAGGTTGTTGAAAAACCTTCTTCCAAGTGTGCACACAAACAGTTAATTTTGATGGTGATTTTGATTTCAGGTTGCCCCTTGAAAGCGTGAAAATTGTTAAGACCAAGCATGGCTAGGATGAAAGTTGCCGTGCCTGTGTGAGACACGATTAAATATGATCTTGTTGGCTAAAAACATTAGTGTTATCTTTGTATTTTACTATTTGTTTTGATGTTGTTCCAACATGGCATTAACAAGAATAATTAAGCCCTTGTACTTTTACAATCTCCTCTCCTATTCCCATCAATCTTTTCACATTAAAAGGTATTGTTGATAGGAGACATTGCATGTAATTTTCCTTACTAAGGAAACATGGCAAGTTAATTCACATCTTTATTGGTTCCAAATCAGTGGTGGTGGAACGAGATGTGGGGTTCTAAATGAATGATAATTAATGAGCCAGAGGCGTGTTTAATGGAGCTTCTAATTTACTTTTTACTGCTTATTACTCCCACTATTTTGAGAGAGAAAGGAAAGGTGGGGAAAAATGTTTCCATTGATTGTGCTGTGAAAAAAAGGTTTTCTTACAAAGGAAATGCAATTGCGTAACGTCAAATGATTCCTTACCTATCATAAAGAAGGGAGGGTGGGTGGAATAAATGAAAGGAAAAAGAAGCTAAGGAGAGGTCAAATTGGTGAAACTTGTATTTAGTAGTTCTCAAAGCATATTAAAAAGACAATAATTAGTTTTCTCTGCTTTTTAAAGCGTATTAGAAAAAAATCAATTATGGTTGGATTCAATTAATATTAATTTCTCTTCATTAAAGTTTTGAATCAAGTTTTATGACAAAAAAACATTAAAGCTAAAGATTTCTTTTAAAAAAAAATTATTGATCTAACTTGAATTAGATTAATTTAAAGTTCAATAAATTCTAAATATTAATTATATCAATTTTTTTAAAATTATTTATTTAGTTAGATTTTACAAGTGAAAGCAAAAATAAGGTCCACGATGCTTCCTCGTATAGCAAATCCACCATGTAAAGTCAAGGAAAAAGTTAGTGATATCTAATGGTTAACCCCACCACTTGCAAAAATCTTAAAAAACATAATGACTAGAATCCCTAATTTAGTTCCTCAAATTTATAGTAAATGATAAATTAATCTTTTAAATTTAAAAAATCTCATCACAATCCCTCAAATTTCACAAATAGGAATAAGTTAGTCCCTCCATCAAATTATCATTTGAACCATCAACGAAAATATCTACGTGTTTTATTAACTTAATTACATGTACAATTAATTTTTAAAATGTATCATAACTTGCCTCTTTCATTTGTTCTTTTAGAAATAAAGATAACTTAAAGTCAACATATTTATTTTGAGTATAAAGTTGTAGTGAGAGAAAAAATGAAAAAGAAAATCTAAATGACATCATTTAGGGGAGTGAGTGTTATATTCCAGATTCCATGGTAGATGAATAAAACATTAAAAAAAATCGGAAGAGGTGAGGAATGAAATTGGTTGGAGTTGCCATAATCAGGAATGATTGATAAGCCCAGAGAGATCGCCACGAGCAATTAGATACTTTTGATAAGACCTAGGATTTCAAGTAAGAACCAAAGAGGTAGACTTTTACCAAAAAGGCATTTTGATATGAATTCACCAAAAATCTCTTCCAAAAGGTGTTTACAAAGTTTATAAAATAAGCTAATGTTTAGCAAGTGGGTAGCCCAAGATTAAAACACAAACTCATTAAAAAAAATAAGAAAAATCCGAACAACTAGAAACAAGTGATGGACTCTATGAAAATTAACAAGCCCAAAGATGTAATTGAGCTAGATCAGCCACGTGAATGCAATGGACTATTCTTGAGTCTTTGTCTTTTGAATGGGTTTTGTCTTAAACAAACTTGAAATCATTTAGCCCAAAGCTTCCTTAGCTCCATTTGATTTGGATCTAGTCATTGGACCACTAAGTCCTTCCAAAGGATCTCCTCCTTGCCTTTTCTTGTTTAAGTCTAATTTATCTTTCATGATCACATCAGTGATGCAACTTAGTACTCACTATAAAAATTAATAGTACACGTAAACAAGTTAACATGATACAAATTAGACGATGATTTGACAAAAGGGTTAACTTGTTCTCACTGGTGAAATTTGAGGGACCACAATTGAATTTTAATTTCCAAATATGACAGATTAATTTGTCTCCTACTATAAATCAAAGGGACTAAATTGGGTTTTAGCAAAAAAAAATAAACGAACCTGCTTAGAGTGATGGAATGGGAAAGAGGTTTGTTTTTAAAAAAATTATTTTATAGATTCCCATAGTTTCACTCAATTTTCAAATAGGTGTCTATAGTTTAAAAGTTTATAACTAAATCCATATAGAGTATGAGATTTTTCAATCAAACCTATGTAGTTATAAAAAATAGAATATATCTCCCTATCATTGAAACAAAATATTTTATGAATATTCTATTTTTTATAATGATAAAGATCTAATTAAAAAATATAGGAACTTTTAAGCCATAGAAATCTAATCTAGTTACAATTTTTAAAAATTGAATGAAAATACAAGACATATAGAATGATCAAAAAAAATTTTCCTTATTTTTTTTAAAAAAGGCAGAAATTGAATAGCATGTTTTTTCATGAAATATTATTTGGATCAATGATGCTACGGGGCTATAGCCGATAGCCCGAATTGGCATTGGCAGACACATCTAGTTGGCATGCATGTCAATTCGGGCATTAAATTTTGTTTATCTTTACATTTTTAAATTCTATTTTATTTTAAAATATCTGTCCCTTTATTATATTAACAAGCATTAAATTATTAATTGTCATTTCTGTAAAGTCCAGGAGAGAGAGAGAGCCGCAAAATGAGAAGCTGATAAAAAAGAGAAAAGAAAAGTTGAAACAAGAAAAAGCCACAATTGCTGCATAAGATGGTTGCAGAAAATGTTGAAGAAATAATGCGTGAAAAGTTTCATGCAGTAATACGCAAAGTGAATTTTCTTTTGCAGTCAACATTGTGCAGTATGTGTTTACACTGCATGCACCTCTATAAATGGAGGTGAGATTTCATTTGCAAGACAACAACAAACAGCGAGAGTTAGAGCTGCAGAGAGAAAAATATACAGAGAGTCTATTATTTTTCTGAGAGTGAGAGAGAATAATAGAGAGTGTGAGTAAATCCCTTAGAGTACAGGGTGTGGGTATATACACCGGGAATATTTTTGGGTATCATCTCTATTGCTCCTTGGTACTGCAAAATTGTAGTATTTGAATAAGAGGGTTCTCACTAGGATACACTATATTTACCTCTTGGGTTAGAGAGTGTGGAAAGGATATTTTGTAATTATCCTGAATATAGTGGAATATTTTTCGGAGTTTGTCCCGTGGTTTTTCCTCCGGTATTTGGGGGTTTCCACGTTAAATATTCGGTGTGCAAATTTCTTGATAATGATGTGAATAGTACTATTCGGGAATAGTAAAACAGCAGGCCCACATGAATAGTGACCAGTGGGCCCCACTGTAGAAAAAATTACTATTCATCCTAATTCATATTTTCTCTGTGCTGCGTTGATTGGTAGATTTAATTCTATCAGTTTTAGTTTTGGTACTCATTGTCACACATTGGCATTATTTAATTACACTGTGAATCAGTCTCTGAGCCCAACAATTTTCACCCATAATATAATTGTAATACCTTACGCATTTCTAAATAAGTCTAGTATAATCCTGGATTTCCAAAACCCACCTTTATTGTTGAGAAGGCCCTAAAATCATATGCCCTTCCATTCACGTTTTCTCTCCAAAAATACAAAACCCTAACATCTCTCCTCCTCCTACCACCTCACTCTCATCCTCTCTCAATTGTGTCGTTTCACTTTGGCAACAATCGCAGCCCACGATATGCTGCAACATAGGTTGCGACATTAGATGCCATGTCCTACTCCACCCATGCCATCTAATCCAGGATTTGTCTTTGATTTCTCTGTTGTATTAGCTGCAAAAGGGCAATACATTTTTTAATATAATATATCATCTAGAATTTCTTTTCATGCTACATGAGTACAAGTCAAGTTGACATGAAAATGACGTAAGTATTCATGGAGTGAGGGGAACTTTGAAAAAACAGATGCATTAATTTACCTTCACCAGGCATTATTACATGCAATTGTCAACACCTGACATTCCACCGCCAATTGTAGTCTGGTCATTTATCTTCTTAACATCCTCAACTGTAAACATTTGAATTATGAAAAATAAAATGATATGTGTCATTACATTTGCATTGAAAATCAACAACGCATGCATAACGAATAGAAATTTTATGTTAACTCAACAATTTGCGAAAGAAGCTTATTAGCCTAATCTATATCTATAACATTAATAAACACGACTCATGACATAGAAAGTTATGCCACATGTTATCTTTAGAATAATTTATACCCCACAACTTTCTTAATATTTTTATTTAATTTAATATAATAAACAAGATTAATAATTATCTAATAAATCTTCTTAAATGATACACTATTCAATTTATATTTAATACAATGGATAGTCATTTTCTCTTTAAATCTATATATCCTATAATTTCGTTAATTAAAAATCATTTTATTATAATATATCAGATTAAATTAAATTATCAAATCAAATCATTTTTTCATGAAACACGGTATTAATAAATGCTAGATAGCAAATATAACATATATAATAAAAGAAGATTGCTTTAATTTCGAATAGATATTATCTACTTGAAATGAGAATAGTTTTAGTTTAAAGATTTTGAACTTATCACTCACTATTATAGTATTTTTGCAAGGTCAATGTTTTCCTTTTTTTAGATGAATAAAATAATGATGTTTAAAATTTGTTAAATTACATTGATATGTTATTTTTTATTGATATTTCAATTTTTATTTTTATAATTAATAATGAATGAATATCAATTTATTTATGGCGTAAAAAGCCTTTGATTTTTCAACATGAAAATTTTAAATTTAAAAACTTTAATTTCACAATTTACACTTCTTTTATTGAAAATAATTGTACAAATGTTACACTACCCCAATCTATAATCTATAATATATCTATAATACTAATAAGAAGACTCATAAAATGAAAAGTTATGCCACATATCATCTTTAAAGCAATTTATACCCCAAAACTTTCTCAACATTTTTATTTAATTTAATACAATAAACAAGACTAATAATTATCCTATAAATTTTCTTAAATGACATTTCAATTTATATTTAATACAGTGAACACTCATTTTCTCTCTAAATCTATACATCGTACAATTTCATTAATTAAAAATAATTTTATTATAAAATATCATATTAAATTAAATTATCAAATTACATCAATTTTTCATGAAATATAGTATTAATAAATGCTATAAAAATTAATCACTCTCAAATTAATCAACTACTTTTCCAATAATTCGTATATGTATATATGAATGAGATGATGATTACTAATAATACATATTTCAAATATCACCTATATCAAAGAACGTATACATCATGGGAAGATACAAATGTAACATATATAATGTCAAATCAAATAATGTTTAAGTTACACCGAAAAAAAGTCAAATAAAGTTAACATATATATCAAATGATAATGCCGTATATAATAATAATAATAACAACAATATTAACCACTTGAAAAAATAACACTGTTAATGATATACCAAACAATATTAAAATGTTTTTTGAGCTAATTTTGTTTACATAACATTAAATTTAGTCAATATTTTTATATTTGAAAATTATCATAAAAGATATCAAACTTATAAACATATGGTAGACATCCTGAGAAGAAATTTGATTTAAAATTTTGTAAACTTTATTTGCCTACAAAAATCCAATATATTATCCAAAATTTCTCATACATCATAAAAACACAAGTTTTTAGTAAGGTCTGAAAAAATTCAATTAGATTTTTTTATTTAATGTTTATTATTAAACCAATCGAAAATTTCCAGATCCTACTGAAAAAATTGTGCTTTAATGATATATGGGAAATTTTTGGATAATTTACTGGATTTTTATAAGTAAACAAAGTTTATGAAATTTTAAATCAAATTTCTTCTCACAACGTTTAGCATAAGTTTATAAGTTTGATATTTTTTATGAGAATTTCAAATATACTAACACTGACTAAAATTAATTTATATAAATGAAAGTAGCTAAATTTTTTCTAAAGAACTTTAGTGTGATTTTGAAAAATGTCACTACAACATTTTAAGCCTACAGCAACACTTTTTGAAGGCAACGCTTCAAAACTGTTGCCTTTGGTTAGTATAGGCAACGGTTTTTTTAACATAGGACTATGGCAACGGATTTTAAAGCAACGTTTTATAAATGTTGCCTTAGCTGAATAAGAGAACAGGTTTGAACCGTTGCTTTATCTCTTGCAAAATGGTAACATTTATTTAATCAATTGCTAACACTCTTTAACCGTTGCCTTTTGTTTTTCCATAGGCACCACAATAGAACCGTTGCCTAAATAATTGGCACTACCCAAATTGTTTTCCCACTAAAATTTCATTTCCCACTAAAATTATATCCTCTTTCTAAAACTAACAAATGAAGAATGATTTGTAATTATACTTTGCTTCTTGTAAGACATTCACCGTAACATACCCAGGCCAATTTCACAGCAACCGCCTTCATGATTAAATCCCTAGCCGCCTAGCCGCCACACCTTCTTGTAAGCCTTCTTCTTCTCAATTAAATCCCTAGCTTCCTCACCGCCGTCTACCCAACTTCAGCCATCGCACCGCATCAACCATCGCATCTTCTCCACCGCGTCGGCCACCGCAGGTACTAGGCGGACATTCCCCTTCACCACCATTCTCAGAGGCGCTCGAAGAAAGGGGCACCACGAACACGCAGCGGACCTCACCATTTCATCGATCCCTTTGAACGCTGACCTCAGCCTTCGCTGCCACTGTGAAGAGGTGTTTTTGTGGCCACCATTCAACTTCCGTCTCAGCCACCACGAACACGCCGTGGACACCATAGGAGCTTCCCTTTTCTTTGTCGGAAGTCCGATCAGTCCCTAGGGTTCCGCTGGCTCCTCCGATTACACGCCACTGCAGCTTCCCCTTTCTTCCTTTTGGACGACGTCCTTCGCAAGGGTATTAGCAATAGGGCTCATCAACTCGAGGATCTTACTCAGTAAGCCCCCTAATTATTTCTCACAACTGATTATTGTTAGCTTAGATCTCCTCGTTTGAGATAACTCTTGAAATTTCATCCACATTAATGACAACAATGAAAGATGGGGTACCTAGGAAGGCCTTGATGCCATGAGAAAATGCATGATGAACAGTTTTTTGGGTTTGATCACTGTAACCAAATTAGCGACTCGCTACAGGAGGAGACTCTCCCGCAACTCATCAACAACTCGGAGTTGAGCTACAGCTATAATAGTAACAACAGCTGTTGCAGTGGTTACAGCAGCTACGATGGATCGCCGAGTTCTCTGCCGAGTCAAGGGTTGATGCTGCAGAGGAGCGTTAGCAGCCATTCTCTGCAGAAAAATGAGACCCAACACCAACACCAACACCACCCCTTTTCTGCTCTCTTCGCTGAGTTGTTCAACTCGGAGGACGGTCCCGTTAGGAGAGTTTACAGCACTGGTGATCTCCAGGTATATTATGTATATTATATTTCCACTCTACTTTACTAGCAAAGTGAAAAATAGCATTGTAAATGAGAATAAATCAAGCTTTACTCAATAGTAGTTTGGTATGGCTTGAACCGTATTAGTCGATGTTAAATGAAATTAGTGGAAGTTTAGTAGACAATATCTTGGTCGTGCGAATGAAGAGGGTTTCCCAGATGAGCTCTAAGTGATTAGTCATTATTTCTGGACGTAGATATCATGGATTAAATTAATAATAATAATAATAAAGAACTGATTCTCACCACCCATTTTGTATCCTCTGCAGTATCCGAACCTTTCACCATCACTTCCAAAGCTTTATGGAATCCTGTGTTTTTTTCATTTGGGACTGGGAAGTCTGGAGTAGGGGAATTTAGAGAGAGAACAACTTTGAGTCAATATGTTAGGATGCAACATTAATCACTTGATTGATTACATTCGCTAGAAGGAATTTGAGCCAACGATAAATAGTGAGGATTTTCTTGCTTTTGTTAATTTTACTTCTACTCATTAACAGAAGCTAGTTTTAATATATTCCCAATATAACAGTGTTTTATATTATTAATCAATCAAATTCCGTATATTATATATAATTTTTGAGGCAGTTATAAAGCATTGGTTATTTAATAATGTTTTTGTTTTAACATGCAACGTTTGCTTGTACAGGGGATTAATGGAATGCAGCAAAATAATCATTGGTCAGAGAGTCCATTGTCAACCGAAAGCATTATGATCATAGAAGGGATGAGCAGAGCCTGCCGATATAGCCTGGAGGAGAAGGTCAGGATTGAGGTATAGAAGCAAGAGAAACCAGAGGAACTTCAACAAGAAAATTAAGGTTCAGTCATTTTTTTAATCAATATATTAAATTATAGCTACTTTCTATGTTTTACTTTTCTCAATAAAACTTGGCTACACCACACCAGTTAAACTTTATAAACACTGAAATATATGGTCATCAAAATATGTGAATAAGTTGTTCTTTTGCATTAAAAATAATAATAATAATAATAATAAAACTGAGCCTTAGGCGAATATAGAAGTACCTCATGTCTTGAAATATAATGGAAACACCGTGCAAAAAGGAAAACCAATGTCAGGAACTACCAATATCCAAGGTTGTAGCAAGAGTTAAGGGATACGGTGAAAATATTATCTTCTTGACAAATACTGATTTAAAAAGAAGTGACATTTCAATGGAACAGGACCAGAATTTGTTCCCCTATGTTCTTTCCACTATAGTGCCCAGCTAATCACGCTAAAGATTAATTAAAGATTACACATAAGTGTGATTTCAGATGTATTTTAGTGAGTGCATTGCAACAGGTGAAGAGAATTTTGTGAAGTGTCAAAATCTTCTCAAGGATTTGTCTTATTCTTTAAGCTAGTTAATCACTAGCAACCCCGTTACTGTCATGAATTTGGAGGAAAAGGAAAAACTTAATTAGGCATGTTAGTAACCATGTACTCTCTAGTCTCTACATTATTATTCAACTCATAGTGTACTACTGTTTATATAGTACTCTCTTATGGTCCACCACTACTGCACTATTTTGTTATGATGCTATTACTCTGAAAAATATTAACTTGCTTTCTTCTTGGAATCAGTATGCTTGCAGGAAGACATTGGCAGATATTTTCTCATGTGATCTCCCCCTAATTTGTTTTTTTGGGTTTGATCACTGTAACCAAATTTACGAGAGGAAGGAACTGTGTATATTTATTTTTGAGATTTATATTACTTGAGAATGTTTTTATTGCTGAAAGCCTTATCTAAAAACAGGAGAACTCATACAATTTTTCTTGCAGTTGTGGTATCAGTACTATATTCGAGGATTTTGGTCCGTTCCAATGATATTGTGTCCATTTGTTACTTGTGTCCTTCATGTGTTGGATTGTTTTGGCTGTTTGTGGTGATAGTTGAGGGCGGGGACGAAGGCTGAGTGATGGGTTGATTAATGGAAGAAGAGAAGGGAAGAATTAGATGACAACTGAAAGGGTAAAATAGTAAATCTGAGATCAATTCTAATAAAAAAAAATAGCATGGACCACATAGCCCCAAACTTAACATTCCCTATGGCAGAACTTGCCTATGTTAGATGAGTATTAGAATATTTTGGTTGTTGCTTTGCTATGCTGATCTTTATATACTGGGTTTGGTTACTTAGTATTCTATTTGGAGCCTAGATATTGAAAGAATTATTATTGATTTTCAAAAGTCAAGATCTACATGATCATTATGATTTGTTGTTCTACCTAAGTTATTGAGTGTCGGTTTCCATTATTTTTGTTGTAACAGGTGTAGGAAGTTTAGGAGTTAGTGTGTTGGTATCTGACATATTACAGTTTTATGCAAATATAGTTATTCAATAAATTAAGTTTGATAATTTTTTGATTTTTAATTGTTAGGTTTATGCTGCAAATTGAGCTTCATGGGCAACTCAGGTTAGCCAAGAGGAGGACTAATACAAAGGACATAAAACATGTAATGGATGTGATTATGATGGGCTATATTATAGATATTTTGTTGTATCAAGTTCTTATAACTAATGTCCTTTAATTTTGTGAACTACATATAATCACTTTATCTATATTTTGGTTTAAGGTTAGACTTATTTATATTTAGACTTGTGTATTTAGACTTGTTTTTATTTAGAGCCATGTGTATCAACTAATATTATGGACTACCATATATTCTTAAGATGACTTAGTTTATTTAGTTGATTATGTTATTTAATTATGGTTTATTTTATTTATGAATTCCAATCAATTAAGTAATTTCTTTGTTCAAATTTAATGTGGTTTCTAGATTATATTGAAAAGGTTATATATAGTTTAATTTGATATTAAAAGGGGTTAGTTTTAAGAATATCAAATTTGAGACAAAAAATGTTTTGAGAAGAGGCAATTCTTTCTAATTGCCTAAACAGTTACGTTTAACCAGAGAAAAGGCAACGGTTTATATGGGTTGTCTAATAACTAGAGAAAAGGCAACGCTTTATAAGCGTTGCATAAACAGTAGGAAAAGGTCACGAGAAACCGTTGCCTTTGGTAGAAAAGACAACGCTTGTAAAACATTGCCTAAATAATATGGAAAAGTAATGAGATAAACCGTTGCCTTTAACCTTAGAAAAGGCAACGCTTATTGCCTTAAGTCGGAATAAAAATCTACACATACAAGATGTAAAAACCATTGCCTTAGAGAAAAGGTAACGCCAGTATAAGCAACCCCCTAGAAAACGTTGTCTTTGCTCGAAAATAAAAGGCAACACTTTTTGTCTTTAAGTAACGTTTTTGAAACGTTGCCTTTAAGTTGATTTCTTGTAGTGATAAATTTTTTTCATAAACCAATTAAATAATTATATTTTGAGATAGACAATGTCAATTTAATTAGGTAAGAAAAGACAATGGATAGTATTAATTAGGTCAGAGAATAATTAGGACAGTAATTATTGTGAGTAAAATTAAAATTACAGATTTAATTTGTTCAGGATTACAATTAATTCAAGAAAGAGAAATGTGATTATATATGTATATATATAGTCCAAATAAATTTATTCTTTTTTAAGATCTTGATATCAAGCTCAATTTTTCCCTCTTAATTTGAATTTATATATATATATCGAAAGTTATAAAAATTGTAAGCTATGAAACTGAAGCAGCATTTATTTTTATTAATTTGTTTTGACTATGAAATGAAAATAGAAATATAAATTGGCTACCATAATTGTTCATATCCAGCAAAATAAATTATCTACCTCCAAGTTCAACTTAAATAATTAGATTATATATCATCCATCTAGCAAAATAACTTATAAAAAAATATTGTATTCGTACTAGTACACTAAAAAAAAAATTGTATTTATATCAAGTATTAAATTCAACTTGAAAATGTAAGTCACATTTCACATGAAATGCTCTCTTCAGTTTCTTTTGCATAGAACCAAAATAATTTTAAACTAGTTATTTTATCTTGTGCATTACATATATAATATAGATTAAATATTGTCAATTATAATTTTCTAATACATAATTTAAATATGTTTAAATTTATTTAAATTTTAAAAATAATTTCTACTTATTTTATCAAAATATTTAATTATTTTTATATAACAAAAAATAAATGTAAATATATGTAATAATTTTTTTTGGTGGCGTCGCCCAAAAAAAAAAACTAAATTATAAAGACTTGTGTATAAAATTATAAAATCATTTAGTTAAAATTTAATCTTTTATGTAATTTTTAGATTTATTTAAATAAAATAAATGAAAACAGTGTGGTCTTTATTTTAATATTTTAAGTAATTATTTTTGAAATGCACAAAACCTTTATAAAATAATATTTAACTCAATATCAATTATAAATTCATTGAATATATGGAGAGCATTTCATGCCCAATTACCTATCAAGGAGCTCCTGCCTCGCTAGTGGATAACTGGACAAAAAAATTTGAAAAAAAATCTCAATCTCAGGTCTCAATCCTTGAATAAGATTTATTCAATGACTAAGATTTTTGCCAACATGCTTAACATCTTTTCTGGATTGAAGTTCAGATTTTTGCTACTACATAAGCTTTTGTCGTTTAGAACCAATAATAATAACAATAATAATAATAATAATAATAACTTTGCACAGATTTGGCCTTCACTCGTTGCCATTGGTAGCATCATCTTTAGCAGATAAGGTAAGATGAATGAACTTTGTTTACCTTACAACCCTCAACTTTCCATTCTCTTTAGCCTCATTTCCGATTCCTTTTCCTTCTTCATACAACCCAATACTCTCTACCACATTTACAAGCTTCTCTTCCGAAAAAGAAACCAACTTTGCCTTCATACTGTTTTGGGTCAATTCCATTTTCCCCCCTTTTTGTGGGAGATAATGCCCTGAAAAAAAATGTGATATTGTAGTTACTATGTTGTCTTCATCATAAAAAATCGTCCTCAATCATAACTTTTTTTTTTTCTACTTTCAACTTTTATGGTAGAAGTAGCAATTCATGTGAGTCAAGTATTCAATACATTAGTTGGGGCATGTTTGGTAATTGAAACTTTTGGTCATAATTTTTTTTTGATTTTATTTTAGGAATAGCATTTCGTGTGAAGTCAAGTAAGCAATACAGTTGGTACGTTGTTTGGTAACTGAGAGTCTGAAACATTAAACTGTTTTGGATCTTTAATAAGTTAATCCAAACTCACCGTTGTTGTTATCAGGGTTGAGGTCACAGCAAGAATGGAGTTGAGATCATTGACCTTGCAACCCAACATGACACAACTGTTTCCACCATTAACATGCTGTGTCAACAAAGTTAGCAAACCTCGTTTCCAAGAAAATCCTCAGAAGAAGGAATTCTCATTGAAAATCAGTAAAAGGGTTGGGGTTCTAGGCTTAGCAGGTTTGATCTTGAGGACACAAAGTGCAGGCGCATTTGACTTTGGGTTTGTGGCACCTGATCAGACAGTTGAAGAGGCACAAAGTGGAGTTAGGGGCCATGCACAGGACTTGTTGCAAGTTAAGGATCTGTTGGAGTTAGAGTCATGGAAACCAGCACAAAAGGCATTGAGACGAAGTTCAGCACAATTGAAAAGAGATATATATACCATCATCCAAAACAAGCCTGGGAATGAGAGACCCCAACTAAGGAAGCTCTATTCTACTCTCTTCAATAATGTTACTAGAGTAAGTGCTGCTGAGACACACATACATTAATGTTACATGTCCATCTTAGGGAGAACCTTTTCCAAAATAGTGACTACAGGATTTAAGCCATAACATTGCAAGTACAGTTTCACATGAAGGTGCAAAAAGCCACTTTTGATGTAAGGTGGATTTTAAACCTCATGGTTATCATAAATGCCTGTATATATGCATTCATTACCTAGTAGTCTTCAGATAGCTAGATCAGTTGCTTAATGCATGGTGGCTTTTACAGTTACAAATCTATCAAGTCCATTGTTATGTATATGGAGGAAAGAGAAGAGTAGTTTATCATCATGACAAAAAAGTCAAATTGATATACTTAAAGAGAAATTATCTGCTGTGAATTACCTGTTGCTTATTGATTTGGGAAATTGACTTGTTCTGTTGTGCATGTTCTTCTGTTGTTTGTATGAGTAGAAGAATGGCTGTTGCTTAATTGGAATCCGTTTAATAGTATGAGACTTGATCTTCAAGTTGGATTTCTGATTTTGCCTCAAAACTTTGAAAACTTTGCCATAGGGGCTACTTCTTGTTGTGTAATAAATTGGCTGTTATTTATGTATGGTGATCATTAGTGCAGCTAGATTATGCAGCAAGGGATAAAGATATACCGGAAGTCTGGCAGCGTTACGAGAACATTGTTGTGGCTGTCAATGACATTCTATCCAAAATATGATGGGAGAATGAGCAGTTCTTCATCATTTTATATCAACAGCTGCTCAAATCTACTTGTTCTAAGTAGTGAAGTAGTCATCAGTAGCTAAAGAAAAGTGCACATGCAGGCATGCCAATTTTGGATTAGATAAATCTAAGCCGACTTTTGAACTGTTCAAGTTCAAACTAAGACAATGAATTCAGAAGTGATGGCTGAAATCATATGAAGGGCAAGTTTTGTCGTCTGTTCACTTTCCCTGTAAGACTAAGAAGAGAAGCACAAGAAATTGTAGACAAGATACCACCTGGCAAAACTCAGAAGCTCTTCTTTGACATCAATTGAACGACCTCAACTACATGGGCCAATTACATTGAACCCTCCATAGGATGTTTGAGATTTAAGACATAGCTTTAGGAACCTTTTGTAATAGTGAACTCCTTATGTTCTCTGAAAATAATAATGACCTCCTAGTCCTTATGTTATCAGTATCAAATGTTTTGAATATTTGCAAGGACAGATTTCTTAATATTTAGTGTTGGAGTGAATGGAATTTAGCATTGTTTGCAAATTACAACTTTGGTCATGTGTGAAGAGTATAGAACCGCTCTGTTTTTTTCAGTGTTGCAATGGTCATCTCCACTGTACCATTTTATATATTGTATCATCTGAACTTGCAGAAAGAAAATAGCTCTCAGAAAGAAAGACAGAGTTCAGAAAATATAAGAGAGAGAATCAAGGAAAGAATTTTAGGCAGCAGGGTTTCAAAATGTCCTTATTCAAATCCTTTTTATTGTCACATATAAAACACCTTAAGTTTAGGTAATGTACACTTGGGAAATTATGTACAATCCCATTTTGAAGAACAGGACTAACAGGCTAAATCTATAGGGAAGTGCCTCAGACCTCCTAGTCAATCCCCTTTCTTTAGTCTTTACTAATAAGGAGCTTCATTATCAACTTAATCTTTGATTCTATTGAATGAGATAAACATTAAGGTACTCATTATTTGACAATATACATGTTTGCACATGTATAATTCTTTAATAATTCTGCAAAACAGGCAGAGGAAAAAATCCTCTTCCTTTTCCATCTTTATTTCATTCTCACTTTAGTTCAATTCCCTTAACTGCACACTCATGCTGTGCTTGCTTAATATATTCATCTAGCTGATAGTATAGAAGTGGAAGCAGTAGCATTCGATGTGGAGGAACCACTAGTTGAGGTATAGTTGTCTAGCTGCTCTGACGTAATATTAGATTGAACAAAGACAGGCATAGTAGGCCTCATATGCCCCAATAAGTTCTTGCTTTTGAGTAAGATTACTACTTCAGACATTGTTGGCCTTGTACCAGCTGATGCTTGAGTGCACAACAAAGCAATCTCTATGATTTTCTTTACTTCTTCTACATCATAGTCTTCAGGCTCCAATGTCTTGTCCACCAACTCCAAGTGCATATTTCCCTCGTACAGTTTCCATGCCTGTTGAGAAATTAAAACCAAAGTTCATGTACAGTGGGATGTGATTGTGAAACTCATGGCCTGTCTGGTTTCAAAAAGCACATTCTATTTTCATTTCTTATTTTCAATTTTAATTACAAAACTGCCACTATATTTTCACTATTTCCTTCAAATAATCCTGATAACATAAAAATATTTATATCAAGGTGACATTTTTGTAACTACTTTTGTTATGCAGTTATGTGAAATTGCATACCCTTTAAAGGAGGAATTCACCATCAGCATCTTCCCTTAATTGTTCACTACTCTTTTGGCCACTTATGATTTCTAGGAGACTAGGACTACAACACCATAGCTATAGGAATCAACCTTCTCTGATAATTAATCATGGATTGCATACTTAGGTGCTGTGTATCCTCTGACATGTGCACAATTTTATAGCACAGTTGAGTAGAGAATATTGTATTACATAGTATGAAGGTGGAACATTTAACTCACAACAACAACAGCAGCAACAAATGCTGGACTGAACGAGTCGATTATTTGAACATGGAAAATGAACATAAAAATAAAGTACTTGAAGAAAAGATAGAAGCAAGAGAAATATTGAGTCTTATATATGATCTACTACTGTCTATGTTATAAATCATGGAATCTTCGTAATAATGTCTTGTTGTGAAATGGTAGGCCCAAAAGACACCAACAGAGTGGCGTAAAATAAATATGCAGAAGCGTAAAATAAATGACACCAGAAATTTACGTGGTTCAGCTTAAAACTTACGTCCACAGGCAAAGACAACAACAAAATATTTCACTATAGAAATATGATAGAGATACAAATGGTGAACACACTCTACTCAAACCCAAATCCCCAAATACACCCTAAAATACCTTACAATATTTTTCTCACAAATGTATATGCTCAACACACAAAAGAGAAGTAACAAAAATACTAGAACAAACTTCTCTAACACCAAAAGAGCCAATGGACTTGGAATACCTTGAAGCTCTAATGTATGCTCTATTTATAGAGTCCAAATGCACCACTTTCAAAGCTTCAATGCATAACATTGCCTAACTTTCATCTACCTTCACCTACCTTCATCTAACATTGCCAAACTTCACCTAACTTTGAGGGTTGTTAGCCACTAAATTTGAAGGTTGTTAGCCATCAACTTAAAAGGTTGTTCAAAGTTTACCAATAGCTTGAAAAATCAAGCCATCAAAACCAATTTTTCAACATGTCTGATAGATATGTAAAAAACAAAAAAAATTGTCTAGTGGAACTGTGGAAAATGGAAAAGAGATTATGGAAATATTTGACTTTCAAATTCTGCTGACTACTGAAGAATTGGAAGCTGAGTTGAAAGAAAAAGGAAAGATTGAAAAAAAAAATGAAAATAAAGGATTTTAGAGTTTGAATCATGATAGGAAGAGTGAGATGGTAGATAATCACGAGGCTTAGCACAATTAGTAGCTAGTTGGGTTCTTTAAGCATTTAGTCAGGAGTTCGATTCCTGATGATGTGTATGGAGAATGTTTCATGACTAGAGACAAGATCCACGTATGTGAGCTCTACGCCTCGAGGGGATTCATCATTGTTTGCAACGGTGGATACCCTTGGTTTATAAAAAGAAAAAGAAGTTATATTTTTAATATATATTGGAAATAAAGGAAAATAAAGATCAGAATAAGATTCCTGGGACATTAAGTTGATATATTTGTAAATATCTTTTTTCCTCTCTCTGTTTAGACAAAAGGAATATTTTCCTTTTTGAAAAATCTCTCTGTTCTTGTTAGCCGAAGTTGAACTTGATCCCAAATACTGGAGGCTATTTGACTCTGTTCTACAAACAGTTTTAAGAATAAAAAATATGGAGGAGAATTAAAAGACACAATGACAATAAAAACAAGTACAATTAAAATATGAGTTTACACCTCTTAACAAGCCTGTTCAAGCAAAGTTTATGACGTAATTTTTCAAAAAAAAAAAAGTTATTTGAAGGATAAGTTTACTTTTTTGGTGTCATAAAATTTAGGTTGACAGGAGGATTTGCTCCAGTTTTGAACAATGTATTTTACTAACTAATCATGCAATTTTTTCTTTTTTATTTAATTTTATAAGCTTTTTCATGGGAAAGAAAATTTCATTGAGGGGAAGGTTAACCCTTGTTATAAATAAAAAAAGATATATTAGATTTAAATTAAAAAAATTGAAAAAAACCAGCACAACAATGATCCTTGGCTCTCCTCGTACAACGAAAATAGGAAAAAAAATATTCCTAAGCAACAAAGGAAAAAAAAAATGAGGATGCCTTCAAAGAAGAAAAATATCATTCCTCCTGATAATTCTCACACACGAAAAAAAAAAAAGGAGAGAAAGAGAGGGAAAAAAAATATTAGGGTTGGCTATCATTTTATAAGCTTAATACAACTTAGTTGTCACCATTATCAATATAGTTATGTGATAATTTCACTTTTATAATATTGTTTGATATTGTAAGCAAATCAAATTAATTGTCGCCATTTCATATAACAATTAAAATCAATTAATGATGATTTCTGATTAAGGCTTTCTTTCTTTGGTGAGGAACTGATTAACTTGGTGAGGAACTGATTAACGGTTTCGAATATAGAGTTTTAATTTCTAAATTTTGAAAGAGGCCTTTTACTTTTTAATTTCCGGAAATCACACCTACTATCTTTATCTGATTTAAATATCATTCAAGCTAAGTCGTCTGAATTGTTGTATGCGACAAAACACATTACAATTATTAAGAAACAAATTAAAATTATATTAGGAGAAATTACCAGAAGTATTATTATTTACTAATTAAAACTATTTGACCATTTTCCTCATATAATTCTTTAAAGATGATTCTTAATATGACTAAATATGTTTTTGATTCTTATAAATACATATCATTCTAGTTTTAGTTCCTTTGATTTACATCTCTATATGTAATGTGAAATATGTATTTAAATTTTATAAATATTAAAAAAATTATTTTTGATTCTTATAAATATTTTAATTTTCTTTTATTCTTTATAAATATCATTATTTAACAATGCTAGTTAATGGTAAAGAACACAAGCATGATATTGGAAAAATAATGGACCAAAGTCGAAAACATATCAAAAGGAATAAAATCAAAACGACCTATATTTATGAGATACGAATATATTGAAATTTTCTTAATATATTCTTGTTTAGTCTTCCTCCCTAAACTCTATATATCAATATGTCTTATCCCTTAAAATTAAGTAACATGTGGTCTTTATTGTTACTTTGTTTAGACTATTCATGACTCAGCTCGACCCACTAATTTAGCCTGGCTTGAAACTCATTGAATTGGGTTCAAGTCCTCAAAATTGGGATTTGGATCCTCTAAAGTGAGAATCTCACTTTAAAGGATAAAGTAAAGAGATTTTACCATTAGATCAATAAAGTAAAGAGGATCTCACTTCTAATTTTATTAATCCAAGAGTGAAAGTTCTTACTTTACCTTCTAAAGTGAGATCCTCACTTTAGAGGATCCTTACTCTCAAAATTGACTATCCGATATACTTTTTGAGTTGGGTTCAGATCATGCTTCGGGTTGGCTCGTCTGACTCAAAGTCAAACAATTTTTTTATAGTTGTTTTTATAATAATTAATGACAAATTATAAGATTTTATTTATTTCAATTAATACATTTTAAATAACTTAATATTATTTTTTATGGTCATATAGTTTGTTGTGAAATACGTATTGCAAAATATGTCTTGAATTTTATTTCTTACTTGTAAAATTTTATAACTTTACTATATATAATGTCAAAATTTTTATAATTTGTTTAGAAATTGGATTGACCCAATTTGACTTAATCATTGATAGATAATTATTGGGTTTCAAAAACTGATCCAAACAGAAAAAACGGGTTAGATTCAGGTTAAGTGCGACCTTTACTTTATACATCCCTATTTATACCTTTATAATTTGTACTTGCTGAGGAAATGCTTTTTTTTTTTTTTTCAGTTCATTGTGGAAGAAACGGTGATGTTATATATACATACTCTAACCAACCACAGTGGTCCCTTTATTTATTTTGTTAGTAAGTTTATCCTAAAAATCTTTACAGAGTGCTCCCTTTGAATTGGACCATCGAAGAATCAGCAGAAGAAACCAAAACCGGTCTCTGTCTAGTCAATTTGAGGAAGAAACCTCGTTTCACACGAAGTAAAAACGAAACCATATGGGTTGTACAGCACTGCTCAAAGCTAGCATGGTTTAACTGAAAGATGGTGGTGGAGGTGGAAAGGTGCCACCACATAATGGGGCTTTGGATTTGTGGTCAAGATTGTTGTGCATGGCTGAAGGCACTTTGGCCCATTATAATGGTTTTGCCTCGAGGATGACCTTTCACTGCAATGCTTTTTGTGATGCTAGAGCTAGTCAAGAAAAACATTGATAGATCCAAAGTGTGAGGCGGTTGTGGGGGTATAGTGGTCCGTTAACGGTGAGATGATTCCTGAGAGTAGGGTCGCAGTCTAGAAAAGGAGAAAGGTGGGGAAAGAAACAGAGGGTGGGGTGTAGGGTCATGGCGATGGAGGTATCAGTGACCCAACTGGCATTGGCATCGGGGTGGGTTCGGAAAATCATGAAAGTGACAAGGATAAAATAGGTATAGACAAAAAAAAAAAATTGTTTTCTAAAAATATTAAAATATAAATATAAATTATAACTTATTATAGAAGTATATGATAAAAATAGTTTTTGTCCAAACCATTGACTATTATATGGAAGATTTGATGACCAACTTGATCACTAACTTAACCCTCCCCACCACAGAATCCGCCACGAAACTATATGGGCTGTATAGCACTGCTCAAAGTTAGCATGGTTTAACTGAATGAACCATATTTTGCATATATCATACGTATAAAGCCACAAACACCGAGTCAGGAGATAAATTTAGGTTGTTTGCATAGGGTGATGGGTTTTACGGCTGCAATCTAGGTGGATTAATTTGGGTTTAGTGTCTAAAAATGAATTCAAATCAATAAATTTTTATTGATTTAAATTCGATTTGAATTTTGAAAATTTTTATGATCAAATCCAAATAGAACTATAAACTGATCAAAATTGGTTTGATTTGGCTTGAACAATTATGTAACTCAAATATTATTATTATTATTATTATTTTATTTAAACAGATTAAAATATAAAAAAAGGCAAAAAATTCACAAATTTCAAATCTCCTAAATTATTTTTATGTCATATAAATAGAGAGGTAAAACCGTAAAATAATTACATATTTGAATTGGGTCATTGAGTTTAAATTTAATTTGTGAAGCCCAATAATTGATCAAATTACTATCAATTTTAACCAATTTTAACTAGATGTGAACTCATGACCCAAATCAATTTAATTGATTTGACTCAATTTGTATTGGCAAATTAACTGGATCCACTTTCAGGGCTAATAAGTTCAAACCTTGTTACTTCAGCAATGCACGTAGCTTCAATATGAAACATGTAACTTGTTTATTATTATTATTATCATTTTTTGGGTTTTAGGCTTTTTACTGGCTTGTTTTTGTGTATCATATCCTCGTCACATTAGTTTCATTTTGATTTTCCTTTGATGAATGCCTCTTGGTGGTAGCAATGTTTGAATCATCAGTCTGGGTAGTACATTCAAGCTCATATCTTTGTTTTCTCATGATTGCTCATACTTTTGGCAGTTTTGGAGTATTGCATCATGAAAGATAAGATTAACAAGTTATGTTAGTGATGATATATTGAGACATCTGTTTTCTTTTTTTGGTTTTATATATCGACATGTTTATCATGTTTATTTGCATATTCACCACGCTTTCGAAGTTTGGTAAGGCTTGGAGTAGAAACTTAGTTAACACGAAGAAGAATCACATAAAGAATCCACACAATTCCTGTATAATACCTAACATGTGGAAACTTTATTTTGAATTGGATTATGAAGGATAGAAAACTTGCATAGAGTGATATGTTTGTTTCTACATGTAGCTTGGGTATAATGTTTTATAATACTTTAGATAGACTTGAGATTTGACATATCACCATCTGTGTTGTTTATGACTATATATAATGTGTGGTGATAGCATCCAGGTTTTTGACATTCTATTAAAGTTGTGTGGTATTATTGGTTAATTTTCTAAGCTTAATGCTTTAATGTCAATTGAATTTGCTATCTTGTACCTAGGTAAAATACTTGATGTATTGTACCTATGTTTCGGTCTTTGTTTATTTAATCAATGAATCTTTTTAACAAAATAAAGAAATAAATATATAAGCCTAGCAAACTAACAGGTATATATCTTCTGACTAGGGGCCGAACATTTGTAGAATTAAAGAACGTTGACCAATCATATATGTTCCTGATATGAAATGGTAACCGGAGTTTATATATGTGACAATGCTATTACGTGTTACCATTAAATAATTTTGGTAAGAGAATGCTTTTATTATTATAATTAATCAAAACTGTCAGCGTGGGATTGGCAGATTGGTACTATGTTCTCCAACATGTTTACAGTAAAGAGAGGGAAACCAAGCTTCAGATTTTCTGGCTAGGTTGGGTTAATTGTTCCTTTGTTTCTTTGCTTTCTTAGCCAATCTGCCAAATAAATGAATAAATAAATAAATAAAACTGCCAGAAACACAAAGAATAGTCAATTTTTTTTTTTAGGTACAAAAGAATAGACAATTTTGGCATCACATATAAACCATAAATTCATAACTTTTTTGCTGTCCGATGCAAATTACTATTCATCATCCATACTCTATAGTTTCAATTTAATTTGATATGTGTCGCCGTAATAGCTTTATATACACTGTTAAGTTTGGATTTTTAGGCTTCCCTCGGATCATTCATGGTGTACAAGAGAATTCAACAGAGTAAATAGTAGCTAGCTAAGTTCTTTAAGTATTTGGTGAGTGATTTGATTCCTAATAGTATGTATAGATAGGGTTCTGTGGTCAGAGATAAAATCCATGCTTACTCTATATTTCAAAGGGATTAATATGCTTCTGGCCATATGGATACCTTGGGTTAACCAAAAAAAAAAAGAGCAACAAAGGCTGTAAAAAATTCCTTGGGACAACAAAGATATCAGGTTCAAATTCACATGTTCCGCATGAATTTAATTATAATTTATGAACATATTGTTTTAGTCTTTTTAATTTAAGTAACGTGACATACAAAAGTTAAAAAGTGAGAATTTATATAATTGTGTTTCATATGTATGCATTTATATAATTTTCTGTGAACTGGTAGAAAACATTCTCGGTGCCCACTCCCCTACAGTTGCTAGTCAATGCCTATGGTGCAGTTGCTGCAATTAACTACATTTCATGAATATGGTTAAATGAAATTATTGTGTGGCTAAATACCAAAATACTCTCCCCCTCTCAGTCGCCACTCCTCTTCTGCCACCCTCATTCTCCTACCTCCGCTGCACCCATCTCCTCCGACGGCCCCTGCCACTATGCAATCTCCTCCACCAAAATACTCTCACCCTCTCAGCCCCCACTCTCAATCTCTCTCTCGCTCTCTCTCCCTGATCTGCACTCTCACACTCACCCTCATTCGAATCTCTTCTTCTTGTTCCTCCTTGAGCTCTCAGTCACAGCTAGGGAGAAGTAATTTATTGTTTCTACCGAATTCAGATGGGGAAGGCTGTTGGGTGACTCGCGGGCACAACGATGGGAGCGAGACCGAGCGTGCGATGTTGGCTGGCCATGGTACGAGAAGGAGATCTGGCGGTGAGGGGCGAAAGTGCAGTGAAGACAGCAACTCAGGGATGCGCTCCTGGGAGACAGCAGAGCTTCGTGGTTTTGAGGTGTTGTGGGTTGCAGATCGCGGCAGAGAAAGTGCTGAAGTGGTTCGACACTGTTCGCGATGGAATCGGGGAGGCTGGTTGCGGCGAGGACACGACTAGAGGTCGCGCGGCTGTTCGGAGCTAGAATGGCAGGTTCGCATGGCTGGACTGCAGCTATCAATGGTGGCTATTTTTCTTCCTTTTATTTTTTGATAATTTTCAGCTTGTGACTTTGTATTTGATTTTGATTGGGTTTGGTGTTTGGGTTTTGGATGTTTTGGTTTGGGATGATGAGAGTGTTAATTTTTTGTGTTGATGATAATGGTTAAAGGGATGATAATGGATTGGAGGTTGAGGAAGAGGGAGGGATGCAACTGAGGTTGGGGGGAGTGAGCATGGAGGACTGGAGGTGGAGGAGGGAGATGCGTTTGCCCACACATTTATGAAATGTGGTTAAAAGCAACTGCATCAACTCCATTGACTAACAACTGTAGGTGAGAATCCCCCAACATTCTCTACCATCAGGAATCTCTCTACATGGGAATTTTGAAGACGGAACTTTTCAAGGGCCTTTGTTCACTTGACTGTAGACAATGTGAGCATTTTTTATTTGCTTACAATTTCTCCCGAATCAAAGTATTGAGGTGAAATTTCGAGCCTTTTCAAGGGCTCTTATTTTTTTAATGCCCAAATTGTCTGGCATTATTGTCAAGTAGTGTTAACCCCGAAGTTGCTGATGCAATGCGATGGTGTGTGCCTAAGTCTAGCTTCTAAAAATCGGACCGGACCAGCAGGTTTAATCGATTCAACAAAGAACCAAAACTTTGTCTAGTAAGGTAGTATCTAAAAATCGACAGGTGCAAAAAATGCTCTCAAATTGGAAAAACCAAACAAAAACTGCTAAACCAGTCGATCCGATGAGGCTCGACGGGTTAGTAGTTTTGGTATTTTGCGATTTTTTTATACATTTTTGTTTAGAAATTTGGGAAATAAGAGTGAATGTCTTGGACCACACTGCTTCTTCGTAGCAACTTTACTTGTCATGTCCCATAGTCACCACCTCCACCATGCCATCCTATCACCATCATTCTAGAAAAGATGTGCATCAGCTAGTCATTTGAGGTGCATAGGTAGAGGACAAATTGTAAATGCTCTAAGGTAGAAGATTATAGAATAGCAGAGAATGAGCTGTAATTTTGGGAAGATAGAGTTTTGGAGACAAAAAAAAAACAAGGCCAGTGCACTGGTGATAGAGTGGTAAATGGTAAGAAAACAAGACACTGTGAGTTCTACAAGTTTCATTTTTTTTTTCTCTTTAATGCACATGTGGAAGTGATATAAGATGGATAAATTTATCTATTAACCAAATTTTTAGGCAATAGAATCACTTCTTTAAAGATTTCATGGACCCACCATTTTAGATTTTGTTTTTAGATTTTTATATTGGCTATTTTATATTTGTTTCATTTTGGACTGTTATGTACTTTACATTATATTTGTCTTTGAATAAGTGTTAATTACTTATAAAGATCTTTCTATGGACCTAGTTTTTACCCTTGACCTTGCCATTAATTAATTTTTTTGTTTTTAATCAAAAAGTTATTTAGACCTTTATAAATAATCACATGCATTTATATATATTTTGCTTCTCCAGCCTTTGATGATGTTTAATGTAATTTTTAGTTATTTTATGACATATATTTTATTTTATATCTTTTACATATTTATATAAATTTATATTTTATTATATACATGTTATATTTCGGTTGAACCCCTAGTTAAACTCCTTGAACCTCTAAATTTTTGAATCAGTCTTTGTCCAGATCAATATCTGGTTTGGTTTTCATAACCTTGGCCTAAGTAAACACCTTTTACATGGAAATGAATCATATCATTGATGAAAATGATAGAAATAGATTTTATTTTAATAAGACCCACTATCATTCAAATCTATTGATTGATTTTATTTTTAAATATTTATCTTTTATGTTATAAAGATGATCAGGCAATTTATAGAGGATAGGTCTATTTGAATCTAATTAGTAATTAATTGTAAGATAGCATCCTACATACCTTAGCAAGACCCAAATGGGTCGAAGTTAGATGAAAATGTCATGCTTGGTAATATAGGTTTAAGTAAAAAGAGTTGAACTATGACTAAAAGTTATAGCTACAAACCTAATTGCAAGCTTTCAATCCAACAGAAGCATTCATAAAACTAATCATATTATTTGATTTCAAAAGTACAAGAGTCATATATTCTTTTCACAAGCGTTGTTTCTCTGGCAAGTATTGTTGTCTCTTTCATAACATAATGGAAAATGCTATTCTCGAGTCAAAATTTTTGCCGGGATTTATTTGTTAAAATGATGTGATATGTAACATTTAAATGATTAAATAAATGGGCATTGCTCAGGTGTCAAAGGTACACTACAAAAAATTTGTTGTTTAGCCACATTCAAAATTAGCATTTAACCACGTTTATATAATGTGGCTAAATGATCTTCCAACGCCTCACAATGGCATGGCAGCTGCATGCGTGGGGAAAAGCGTCATTTAGCTACGCTACCCATGTCCATTTATCCACGTTTCTTGAATGTGGTTAATTTAAATTTAACAACATTTAGAAAATGTGGGTAACTTTGCTATTTTTCTTTTTTCAATAAACTAGCTCCTAATTACTTTATTAACCCAAAAATAGGGCATGAAATACTAAATCAAAACAGTTTAAAGCAAATTCAACCAATTCTAACTTAATGGAATCAAATTCTAAACTAATTCTAATCCTACTATGTCAAAACTGATAACATACGAAGTTAAATATGCATATGAAAGAACTTACAAGTGTTAAGCATGAAAGAATTTGAACAATTATACCCAAATATGTACTAGTGAAGCAATAAAACGAATATAATACAAGGTATAAAAGATTTGTGTGATGGGGCAGTTCATAACTGAATCATGAGAATACCAAAAGAATTACAAATAAAATAGAACTCAAAAAGCAGTTAACCCTCAGAAATAAACCGATTAGTTAGCCAATATGGAATCAAGGCTAAGAAAAATGGTGAAAAATAATATGCAGTAGTTTATAAAGGAAAAAATGGCCAAGCACGTTTGAACCGTTATAAAGGCAAAAATTGTGATTACCTACGAAATGCACCATATCAGAAAACCCTCACAATTCTAATTCCCCTGTTAATTAAAATCAAAATAGAGTTTTGATAAATAATTCTTCAAAGACAATAAAATGGAAGTCACAGATGCTTTTCCTTAAGCTTTACTTCCATTTGGAAGTATAGTATGGAGACAAGAAGTAAAGCAGGAATAAGTACAAGTGAAGGGTGAGAAATGAAAAAAACCTTTTAAAATTAGCACGTTCACCACTCTTCCTAACCTGTTGCAACAAATGAAACCAAAGAGCATCTACAATCTGGAAAAATCATTTCCACTTAGAAGGAATATATAATATCTTTCCTATCCGGCAAATAATTTTATAGTATCTTGGGAGACTTTTAACAGATTAACTAAATTATAGTCAATTAGAAAAGGCATCAAACCCAATAACAATTCCTTACATTTGCTTTATTCCTTTTTGAAGAAACAAACCTAAAAATCATAGCATTCAGGGAAAAGCAATCCATATTAACAAGAAGAACTAAGTGTTTGACTAGAAAACTGCCACAGAAAATTACACTTAACACAATTTTATAAGCCAACTAGGTTGGAGGTTCAATACATATCAGGCAAGTCCAAACTAAAACTATTCTGCAAACCTATGAGTTCACAAAGCCCAACGTGTTAAGCAAAGAGTGAAAATGGACCTAGAAAAATCAAGTTACTGTAATAAAGCAATAAAGCCAATTTCCTGACAAATTCATTCCTTTATGTTATTGTAGATTACAACAACGCTTACCACTTGGACAAGAAGACATTTCAAATACGATTCTTCAATTTGGCGGAAGCATTCAACTGTGATTCTGATATATGGCTTAACCCAGTGATCCACTTGTCCTCTGCAGTTCTGAAAGACAACTTCTATAAGCTTTGGAGCTGGCACAATATCATTGTCCACCATATTTTTGTCTGACATGATCTGTAACATGAAACATAAATCCAAGACATCAATAATAGCAGTAAAATAATAATAGGTGGTGACTCAAGGCATAATGGTAAAGTAACTCACGGAGGAAATCATATTCCAGAGACTCTGTTGTATATTAATATTTTATGTTGTAAATTCATGACATACACATTACACCATCTCTAGCAACCCACTACCTTGTATGTCCTTGTGCTTTAGGTGAGGATTAAAAAATGCTATGAGAAGCGGATTTCTTCTGAGGCATGAAAGAAAATCACCCTTGCTGATTCTGCCATCATTATCATTATCAAATAACAAAAACAGCTCATAGACCTGTACAAGTAACCATTTTATGTCAGTCAAACTACAATAAGAGCCAAGAGAATGCTAAGGAAAAGCAAAAGGAAAATGTCTTTATTTCGTAAGTTACCTCGTTCTCTTTCCAACTAGGGATAGCAAGTTGAATGAAATCTCGCAACTGATTTTAAAAGGAATAAGAAAAGGGCATAAGTTAGTGAGTCCAATGCATGTAAGTGAAGGCAAAATAGGATTATGAAAGACCATATTACTTCTTGCTCTACAATGTAGTCCTTTAGGGCACCGCCACCTTCAGAAAAGGCTAATTCACAAGAGTGAAGGAAACCTGGCTGCTTCATGACATGAGCGGATCCGAACAAGATCTGAAGGACACACACAAGCATAAGGGTGATGAATCAACAAGGGCATATCAGATCCAAAGTTGCAATTAGTAGCCTTTTGCCCAAAAAATCAGTGTAGATTGCATGCAGCGTAGTAACTCTACATCTAATCTTCAATATAGCAAGGAGACAGGGTTAGATGCGGAGAGTCACCTGTCTGAATGTAATTGTGCCACTTTTCTCCACATCAATGAACGCAAATATCTGTATTAAATTATTATCATCAATTCAACATGACAAGCAAAAGAGAAAAAGAAAACACAAGGGAATTCAAACTTTGGGAACACACGGGGGTAGAAGACATATTGTATTATATTAATAATTTAGTTACTCTTGTATTTTAAAATAAATCAATTTCCTCAAGGACCAAAACCATTAGCATTCAATAGATTCAAACTCAAACATGGTGACAATACATTTTTAGCCAAACAAACAGAGATTCAAGCATTACCATGATAAGTAGGAAAGAAAATGTACAAAATCAAAAGAGTGATAATAATCCCCAATACAAATGCTAAATCACATTGGGAGGTGGTGATTCATTAGAAAAAAAAATCGTGATTAAATCGCTCATTGATTGCAAATCAAGAATTCGAGGAACGATAGAATAAAATTTAAGAGCAGATCAATAATCCAAAGTTCAAACATTAAGAACAACGAAATTCAAGTGCTAGATCAGCCAATAGAAAAAAGGATAGAAACTTACAAGAGTGCGATCTAAATTGCCAGAGAAACAAAGAGTGCAAAAGTGTTAGAAGGCGGAGACGGAGGTAGAAGGTTGGCGACGCAGTGGAAGATGCAGAGAGCGAGAGAGCACACGTGAGAGTGAGTGTGAGCGGCCATAGTGATAGCAAGAGCGAGAGAGATAACGTGACGGTGGCGGAGGTGGTGGCGTAGGCGGTGCGGTGGAGGCGCCGACCGGAAGTTAATGGCGCGGTGGAAGATGCAGAGAGCGAGAGAGCGTGAGAGAAAGTTAGAGTGAGTGTGCAATAATGACAGTGAGAGGGAGAGTGATACCATTTGTGTTGTGTTGGATTTCGACATTTTATTCGCACAGTGAAGTATTCGCTGTGTTATTTAGCCACGCCTGCACCACCGTTGTTACAAAAGCGTGTCTTTTTGCATTGTTTTTTGTAGTGGTAGTCAATGTCTTTGATGTCCAAGGTGATATGATTGGGTTGGTATTTGACATCTGTATGGACCATACAGTCCATTGAGTTAGCTTTTTTTTTCTTCTTTTTTTTACTACACTTTTTTCTTTTTCCTTTTTTTAGTTGACAATTTTTTTTCTCTTTTTTTTTTAAAGAATTTGGATTGTTCGAATTCTATTGAGATTATAGTATCTTTTTTTTTTTTTTAAAGAATTCAGACAGTAAATTTTCCTTTTTTTTGCTTCTTAGTTTTTTTTCTCTCAAGTTCGAATTTTGTATACAATAGTTTTTTTTTTCTTTTTTCTTATTTTTAAGCTACAGTTTTTTCTTTTTCTTTTTTTTAAGGATACAATTTTTTTTATTGAGTATTTGACATGTGTATGGACAATTCAAATTCTATTGAGCTAGTTCTTTTTTTCTTTTTATTTATCCTACAATTTTTTGCTTTGTTTTTCCAAAGACTTCAGATTGTCCAAATTCTGTTGAGGCTACAGTGATTTTTTTTGTAAGATTTTGGATAGTAGTTTTTTTTGGTATACAATAATTTTTTTCATAATTAAAACACATTCAATATAACAATGAATAATGGAATAATATTAACAAATTGTATGGACATAATATAACTAAAACACATTCAATGTAAATAATGGAATAATATTAACAACTGTGTGAACAAAATGCATAATTAAAACACAAATCCTTTACTTTTGAGTTTGCATTCAAATGCCGATATTCCTATATAAGTCAGCATTAAGTAATTTTAAATGGTAACAATGAATTAAAAAAATATAATTAAATGTAATGAATTTTTTACTTCAAAAAAATATATTAAATAAATTTTGGTAACCTATATATATATATATAAAATTAAAACTGGTATTGAATACACACTATTTGAGTTTCATAATAGAAAATTTACTTAATTTTAGAAGTAGAATAGAATATACTTGGCAAAACCAATAAGCAAACAAAGGCTAAAAAAATTGTATTCTTAAAAAAGAAAAAAAGAAAAAAAAAGATGTAGGCTAAAAATAAGAAAAAAGGAAAAAAAAACTACTATATACAAAATTTGAATTTGAGAGGAAAAAAAAAGAAGGAAAAAAAGGAAAAAACCACTGTTTGAATTCTTTAAAAAAAAAACTGCTATATTCTGAAAAAAAAAGAAAAAAATTGTAAATTTAAAAAAAGGGAAAAGAAAAACATGTAGTAAAAAAAGGGGAAAACAAAAGCTAGCTCAAGGACCTGTTTGGTTCATACAAATGTCAAATACCAAACCAATCACATCACCTTGGGCACAAAAGATATTGATTATCTTTGGCATCTAGCAATGTCCGAATTTTGCTATTTTAACACCTAACATTCTCAAACACCCAAACACTCAACTCACAATATGCATGGGTCCCACCACTTAACTTTTTCCTAACTTATTCTCTCTCCATCACTCTTCTCACAATATCCTAAATAAATTATACCACTTTATTTCATATCCAACACCCTTATGTTCCGAAAAGAAAAATTATGACAACTGTTTCTGCCAGAGTGTCATTACTCATAGCATGACATTGTAATGCCAGTGCATGACGTACAATACCCTGATCCATTATAGTGTATTTATACCCCTAATTAAGACCATATTTACCTTTCATTAATTCTCCATAAACTCTCCCATGTTCAAATGCACAACAATCAACATTCCCAACTTCCTTAATCAACCCACTTTTCTCTCCACACAAAGTCCACCACTTGGGGATAATTCGACATCAACATGTTGAAACAACTCATTAATAACCTCTTAGCTTTGACCTTCATCATGTTATGGTCTCAATGGACCTTCTTCTTCCATGGAGCACTAGGAGACCCTCAAACCCTTTTGCTCAACAAGGGTTGCAGCCAATACAACGCAACCAACTTGTCCAACTTCAACCAAAACCTAAACGCAACCTTGGCAGACCTTAAAAACCAAAGCATAGGCAAGGACTTTGGAACAGCACAACATGTTGTAGGAGCAGACCCTGTTTATGGCATGTTCCAGTGTAGGGACTACCTATCAAATGCTGACTGCTCCGCCTGTTTCGCAGTTGCTGCCGCCCAAATCCGTAACTGCTCCGCCGGAGCCAACGGTGCCCGTGTCATATATGATGGATGCTTCCTCAGGTACAAACTCCCCACACATAACTATATAGTATAAAGAAAATTCTTAAATGTTGTTGGTGAGACCATGTTACTTTTCGTTGTTTCTATTTTTGTTTATACTATCAATATTTAGATTCTATTAGGTTTTCATTTTTATGATTTGAGTTTGGTTGATACATTATTGGTGGAATTCAATTTATATCATTTTTTTTTCTTTGTTCATATAAGACTTAACTTAAAACACAAAATAAATATTAAAGTACTTGATTTAATTAACCAGGCATTCATTTATTATCTATCGTTCAATGTTAAATATAATATTAATTTTTTTCACTTGAAAAAATATATATTAAAATTATACTGAAAATATAAAACTATATTTTTAAAATTGAATTGATGTGCAATAAATCATACATAATAAATTTTTCGGTACATTAAGTATATTCAAATTTTTTTTTCATTTTTTATAGAATTTAATTTTTATATGTTATCAATTTAATTTTTATTTAATTATCTTATAGGTGTAACCTATAAAATAATAGAATTAATATCAAATCTCATTTATAATATATATATATATATATATATATATATATATATATATATATATATATATATATATATATATATATATTTGTGTATGTATAGTTAATGCTATTTTTGGTTTGTTAGTTTGGTACGTAGTCTTTCATTTCTACAGTAATCCAAAGATTTTTGGTGGAACATATCACAGGAGACCTAAACGAGATTATTTTAATTGGTTTCGTGTGGAGTTTGCATCTTGCATCATCCGGAATTTAATGAGATATGCATTAATAATATTGGTCATGCTTTTGTCACTTCATAATAGCACTACTTTATTTGATCGCCGCCTTGGGTCCGACTTATAATATTCCCTACCATGTTGGCGGTCCCCGCAATGTAATGCGTTGCATAAATAAATACTATATAGTTAATTTTATATATAGATATTTAGTCAAGCACACACACCTTCAGACTTTGCCAGCTTATTATTATTTACCTAATGCATTATGCGTTGATAAATTAATAGGAATAGGACCCACTTGCTTTGGATTGTAGAAAGAAAATGAGGTGAGAACACAATTGGGCAGAGTTGGGAAAATTTTCCCCCTTTTTGGACCTTGCAAAGAAAAGGGGAGGAAAGTAGTAAATGAGCCGTGAGAGTGAGACCAACTAATTTAAAAAGTTTTCTTAATTAAGCATGCCATGTCAGTTAGCTAGGACCACACTCTTAGCCTCTTATCTTTCACAACTAAAGCAAAGTTATAAATGTTATGAAGCGATACAAACGATATGCTGATATGACAGAAAGCGATTTGGATCTTTTAAATATGAAGTGTTAAGTTTGATATTGAAATTCATGATGCTATTGGGAGGGATTTCATTTAAGTGTGTGATCATATTTGAGGAGATTAGTCTCTTACCTACCAATTAAGGATACACCATCCCAAAAAAGACAAAAAGTTGTTATGAAGCACCACAGTTTGATTAAATTCCGACTTCACTTGAGTCTTTGCCAAAATAGAATTTTAGTCTTTAACCAACAGAGAATATATGTTTTTTTCTTTTATTCTTTTTGTCTAAACAAAATAGAAATCTCCTTCTAAATTAATGAGAAATTCCACTACAACAGTACAGTTTGATATAATTTGAGGAAATAAATGACGGCAACCACTTTAAGAATGACATTTTTATGAAAAATTATATATATAGCACCTCATCCATATATTGTTACCCCAAATTTTAGTTATACCACAGATTTACCGAGGTGTTATTAGAGTTAGAACGATGTAGTGCACATGTATTGAACTAGTACCATGTATGTTTGGGATGAGATGATGACCCCCCAGTCTTCCTAGATTTATGCCTTGTGTGATTGAGTATATATTACTGCTTTTTCTTGCTTTAAATTGTCCAAACAAGTTAAGGTTACAATAACAAAAATTACCAGCAAGATGTGTTATGATATCATCAGAGTCGGGTACACCCCAAGTGTAATAAACACTTTACGGATGTGAATAAGCGCCCAAATTGAAGAGACGGAAAAATGGAGCACGGTGAATAGTAATTCGCAGTGGGGCCCACGTCACTATTCACGTGAATAGTATTATGCAGTGGGACCCACTTCACTATTTATGAATAGTACTCGTTTACTATTCACACCAACAAAATAGATCAAGAGAACTGCACAACAATATTTTAACGTGAAAAACCCTCCTGTAATTTTGAGGGAAAAACCACGGGCCAAACTCCGAAAAATACTCCACTATATTTAAGAGTAATTACAATATAGTGTATCCCCAATGAGACTCTCTTCTACTACAATTAGTAGTATTACAGAGATCTAGAGAATATATCCAAAACCCCCAGTGTATACTCACACTACACTCTTGGAATTTTCTTACACACACTCTCTATTTTTCTCTCACTACAAGAAGCCTACACTGCTTCTTTCTTTACAAACCGATAAATGCTTCTCGCCTTGAATGCTAAACCGTCGCTTGAAGGCTCTATTTATAGATGATTTTGGAAAGTTACTGCATGTATTCTGTGCATATTTCGTGGAACAATCAGATTACATTACTGTGCATGTGCACATTAATCTCTTTTTGATTTTTCAACATTCGGTGGCTGCAAAATGCACAGCCACCGCCCACTTTTTCTACAATTCTCCACCTTGGCTGCATTTTGCAACAGCTTTCAACCTCGCAAATATTAACTAAGTCCAAGCAATGCTTAAACTTGTCAATTGGCAATGGTTTTGTCATCATATCGGCCGGGTTCTCACCGTGGCTATCTTGAATTGCAACAATACCATTATTGATATATTCTCTGACAAAATGAAGTCTGACGTCAATGTGCTTTGTCCTTTCATGATAGACTGGATTTTTAGCCAGATGAATGGCGCTTTGACTATCACAATGTACAATTGGTACATGTTGATTCAATCCAAAACTATCCAAAAGACCGTGCACCCAAATACTCTCTTTAATGTACCTCGATCAATGCCATATACTCGGCTTCAAGAGTTGACAATGCCATCGTTGATTGCAATGTCGCCTTCCACTAATAGTACATCCAAAGACGTAAAGATATAGCCTGTCAATGATCTTCTTTTATCCAAGTCACCTGCATAATCAGAATCTACATAACCTACAACTCCACGGTTCTTCTGACCATCAAATACCAAACAAATATCAATAGAACCTCTCAAGTACCGCATAATCCATTTCACAGCTTCCCAATGTGTCTTTCCAGGTTTGCTCATAAACCCGCTACCATACTCATCTGCATGTGAAATATCCGGTCTAGTGCACACCATGGCATACATGAGACCGCCAAGCGCACTAGAGTAAGGTATACGAGACATGTGCTCCACCTCCTCCTCGCTTCTCGGACATTCTTTCAAAGATAACTTAAAATGTGCACCAACTGAGTGCCAACTGGTTTGGATTGATCCATATTGAAGCGTTGTAGCACTTTTATAATATAATTTTGTTGTGTTAAACACAACCGGCCACTATGTCGCTCCCTATGAATTTCCATTCCAAGAATCTTCCTTGCCGCACCTAAGTCCTTCATCTCAAACTCTTTTCCCAACTGAGTTTTCAACATACTAATTTCACCTTATTACGAGCTGCAATTAGCATATCATCTACATACAACAACAAATATATCTTGAACCATCCGAAGCTCCTTAGAGTAAATGCAATTATCATATTGGTTTCTACTATATCCAAGACCAATCATAAATGCATCGAACCTTTTGTACCATCGCCTTGAGACTGCTTCAAGCCATATAATGACTTCTTTAATAGGCAAACATGATTTTCCTTACCAAGACTTATGAACCCCTCTGGTTGACTCATGTAGATCTACTCCTCTAGCTCACCATGTAAGAACGCCGTCTTCACATCAAGCTGTTCTAGCTCCAAGTCAAACGCATTTACAATAGCTAATAGGATCCGAATAGAGCTATGCTTCACCACAGAGAGAATACTTCATGGAAGTCAACACCCTCCTTCTGAGTATAACCCTTTGCTACCAGTCTCGCCTTGAACCTTGGAGGCTCAATGCCAGGGATTCCTTCTTTCCTTTTGTAAACCCATTTACAGCCAACTAGTCTTTTTCCCTTTGGAAGTTGTACCAGCTCCCACGTCTGATTTTTCTGAAGAGACTCAATCTTCTCATTCATTGCTATCAGCCACTCCTTCGACTCCTTACTTTCTATTGCATCACGGTAGGTACATGGTTCATCTCCAACTACACCATCCGCCATAGCCAAAGCAAAGGCTATAGGATCTGCATATAATGAGTCAAGTGCACAAGCAGCAGAATCCAGATATCTTTTTGGTTTCTGGATTTCTCGTCTTTCTCTGCCAGTAGCAATACTGTATGGCTCTGCTTCTCTGGTTGGTTCACCAGTTTCCTCATAGTCAGGTTCATCTTGTTGTTCTACTTCAAGTTGAGCAATCCCTGAAGTATTTGGCTGATTCATTACATCATTTTCTTGCTTCACCTTCCCATAGTCAATCTCTAGCTCCACCTGCTTCTTAGCACCATGATCTATCTCTGCCTCATCTAAGTTAGACTCCTTCTTCTGATTTAGCATTGCCGCCTCGTCAAAAGTGACATCTCTGCCGACAATGATTTTAGGTGAACTTGCCTTCTCTATACACCACAGTCTGTTGCCTTTCACCCTCGTGCATATACTAGAAATATACACCTTCTTGCCCTTGCCTCAAGTTTACCACCATTCACATGGGCATATGCAGACAACCAAATATCTTTAAATCGAGAATAGTTTACTGGTCGACCGGACCATACCTCTTGTGGAATCTTGATTAATAGCAGTTGATGGAGATCTATTTACCAGATATACAGCTGTATTGACTGCCTCAGCCCAAAATGATTTGGGAAGTGTTGCGTTGATTCGCATGCATCTTGCACGCTCTAGAAGTGTTACATTCATCCGCTCGCAACTCCATTTTGCTGTGGTGTTCCTGGTACAATATGATGCCTCACTATACCAGCATTTTTGCAAAACTCCTCAAATTCTTTGCTGCAAAATTCTCCGCCATTGTCAGTTCTTAGTCTCTTGACCGACCGCCCGGTTTGCTTCTCGACCATGGCCTTCCATTGCTTGAATTTGTCGAACACTACTTCTTTTTTCTTCAGAAATAAATCCAGACTTTTACGGAATAATCATCTATCAGAGTAAGAAAATAGCGAGCTCCACCTAAGGAGTTAACAGGGGCTGGACCCCAAACATCCGAGTGGACATACTCCAATATTCCCTTGCTATTGTGTTTGCCAGAATTGAACTTCACCCGTTTCTGCTTTCCAAACACACAGTTTTCACAGAAACTAAGTTTACAATTCTTTAGGCCTTTCAACAAGCCTTTGCCAGCAAGTATGGTCATTCCTTTCTCGCTCATATGACCAAGCCGCATGTGCCACAATCGTGTAGCATCATCTTTTCTTTCAGAGGATAGAACAAAGAATGCTCCATCGACTGTGCTTCCTAGCAATAGATAGATCCCGCCCTGCAGCTTTCCTTTCAATACCACCATTGAGCCTTTGAATACCTTCAAGAAGCCACCCTCTCCAGTGAACTTGTACCCCCGATTGTCAAGGGCACTCAATGAGATCAGATTTCTACCCACCTCGTACATGCCATGCATGAAACGTCCTTTTAGTACCATCGTCCAAATTCACTTGCACATCTCCTTCACCAGCAGTCGGAATAATTCTATTATCTCCCAATCTAACTTTTCCCTCCCTTTTTTTATAGGATGAAAAGAAGTTTTGATTAGGTGTCATGTGAAAGGATGCGCCAGAATCCAGGATCCACTCATTTCCGGTGTCACCTGTTGTGAACACCCGATTTTATTCGGCTTATAAGATAAAAATTCAAAATTAGCATGTTTTTAAAATTTAGTCCCTTTACAGACTCATGTGGTAATTTTATTTTGTTAAGTAAAATTACAAACCATTTCAAATCTTGTTTATAGATAGTTCTTAGTTGTGTTTAATCCAAACCTAATTTTTGTTTAAGTGCAGTTATTATCATTTTACATTTTTTTTTTTGTTTCATCTGCATAAAAAAAATAATAATAAAATAATAATAATAAAAATAAAAAGGGGACAGCAGGCTATATCACGGGATCACATGCTCGTGAAGCAACAACATAATTGGAACGAGGAAAAGCAAAAAACAAAAAGAACACAATGATGATTTTGTGCAAGGAGCCAGAATCCCTTTCGGTTCAAAAGCATGTAAATTGGAGAGTTAATGCAACCCGTGAAAATGATCATGGAAAAAGGAATAAAAAGAGATATCATGATCAATCAAAGGGGGAATCCTAGAGAACTACCTGCAAAAAAAAAAAAAAAAAAGAAAATAGACAGAAAAAAAAAACACAGCAGCTTGGTAACAAGGAAGAATCGAACATCATCAAAATACCAAAAAATAAAAAAAAATAAAAAAAAATACCCCTTCGATTACCTTATTCTAGGACAGCCACCTTTCCTCATAAGATCAACCTCTCTCAGTTGTGAGATCAACACACTCAGCAATCTCATTTCTCCTTACACAGTGATCATCACCATCATCATAAACTCCTTTCCCAACCATCATCATCCATCACAAACCGTTCCTTCCATTAACCATCACCAACCAAACCTCTTCTACACTAGCATCACCATCACTGCAACGAAGCTACTCAAAAACTCGACATGCCAAGCCAGCCTTATTGTGAAGCCCCCCTAGCTGCCGCCTGAACTAGCGACCTCGCTCCCTCATCACTGCGGCCTCCATCCCCGACGCGACCTCCTTTCTTTCTCCTCTGCGTCGCGCCGCTTCCTCATCCTTTCCAGACCACCGTATCGCAAAGGTAGAAGCAGCAGTGTAGCATCGCCACTGGTCACTCCTTCACGCGTGTCTCGCATCCCGCCAACTCCGCCCTTCCGACCACAAATAAACGCCAGAGCCACACTTTGAAACCGCCGCTGCACTTGGTTTGAGTTTTGCTTCACTATCACTGCCAACTCTCCATGAATCCTAACTCTTTGTTGTGAAAGAACCCATATGCCCACATTCTTAGATCTGTTTCCCTGGCACTGTGTCCGTTGGTCCTTTCTCCTTTGTTTATTATTTTATGTTTTCTTCATTTAAGAACTTTAGTTCACGCACTGGGTTTGTTTTTTTTTTCCTGAAACAATGTTTTTTTTTAACAATAATAATAAACCCATATCCTTTTGTTTTCTCACTTTTATTATTATATTATTTTTTAATGAACCCACATCCCAAATAAAAAATAAAATCCATGTTCCAACAACTTTTATCCTCGTCATTTTCTTTATATCATTTCTTTGTAGTATGGGCCACGTTTAGACTTTTGGCCATTTGAGTCAAAAAACAAATATAAAAAACAATGGTGAAAGATAGTGTTCTGCGTGCGTGTGTGTGTGTATGTGTTGGGTTTGTTTATTATTTTATGTTTTCTTCATTCAAGAACTTTAGTTCATGCATTGGGTTTGTTTATTTTTCCTGAAACAGTGTTTTTTTTAAAAACAATAATAATAAACCCATATCCTTTTGTTTTCTCACTTTTATTATTTTGTTATTTTTTTTATGAACCCACATCCCAAATAAAAAATAAAATCCATGTTCCAACAACTCTTATCCTTGTCATTTTCTTTATATCATTTCTTTGTAGTATGGGCCACGTTTAGACTTTGGCCATTTGAGTAAAAAAAAAAAGAAAAATAATAAAAACAATGGTGAAAGATAGTATTCTGTAAAGGTGTGTGTGTATGCGTGCGTGAGAGACAGAGAGGGGAAATTTCCTTGTTTTTGTGAGATGTAGTGTAGTTGTGAGTGAATAATAGCTTAAGTTTTAAAATATGTATATGCGTAGGTAGACAGGGTCGTGTTGACAAGCCCACACCCTGAATGATTCTATTTTCATTGTTGTGTTAATAATGTCTTTTTTCTAGTTCATCATTATTTATCGATTTTTTTTTCTTCTTTGACTAATTTGGACCGCATTGCTTTTTGGCCATTTCTTAGTGTTTAGGATTAGCAAATATCCTGGTGGTTTGGGCTATTTGGATGGTTTGAAAGTTTAATTGAGTGATGAGAGTTTAGGTTGTTTATTAGTATTATTTTTATTTTATTTTTTTTATTTTTCGTTTAGAGTTTGGGTCCTTATTTAATAGTAAGCATTTTGAGTTAGTTTTACTTTAGTTTTTGGGTTTGCTGTAGATAAAGAAATATATATTTAAAAAATTTTGAGTTTTTTTTATATAATAAAATAATAAAGGTAAAAATAACCTTTTTTTTTTAAAAAATATAAAAATAAAAACGGTCTACATCTCTGAATTAATTGACAATTTTTTTTTTTTTTTTTGGGTTTAGTTTAGCCGTGACGGCTTACTAATTCTATGTCCACAGGGTATTTTAGCTGTGACAACTTGATATTCTAAATTCCTTTTTAAAAATAAAATCAATCAACCAACATTCGTTTTCTAAAGAACTACATGACTTTGAATTCCTCATCGCACTGAGGATACGTAGGAAGCGGCGATTCCTGTCAAGTCAAAATTAGATTTTATTAGGTTATTTTATGTTATTTCATTTTTTATTTGTAAGTATTTATTGTTATTTTTGTTTATTTATAAATATTTATTGTCTTTTCTTGTTATGCATTATTTTTAATTTCAGCTAATAATCAAATTGTTTTAAATGTGGATGTTAATTTAGCCGTGACGGCTTATTAACTCAGTTAAACATCCCATTGTGACAGCTTGATGTTTTAAATTTTCAAATAAAAATTAGATTTTTATAATTCGTATTACTTGTAAATATTTTCTTTAATATCTTTTTATTCTTTAAATTTTAAATTAACCAATTATTTGTTATATATATTTTATTTCAAATAAAGAAGTTAATTTAGCCGAGACGGCTTATTAACTTAGTGTTTTGGACATCTAAGTTGTGACAGCTTGATGTTTCAAATTTTCAAGATTTATGATATTATCTTATTCTGTTTTGTATGTAAATATTTTTATTCATTATTGTTATTATTATTGTAAATATTTGTTTATTTATTCATTATTTTTTTTTATTATATTTATCCTCCTCTTTCTTTATTATCTTAATTTAAATTAATCATTGAAGTGTATATATTTTATTTTAAATAAAGAGATTAATTTAGCCGTGACGGCTTGTTAACTCAATATTACTGATACACGAGTCATGACAGTTTGGTACTCCAAAATTTTCTTATTCTAAAAAGATTTTCTTTTATAATTTTCTTAAAATAAAAGTGTAAATAAATATTTTGAAAGGTTATTAATAATTTGCACAATTAATTAAGGTCCCGTCTAAAGATCGGTGTATTAGGGTGTTTGAGGATTAAATCCCTACCCTTCCCTAATCATAACCGACTCCCGAATTCAAATTTGGTTTCAAAGATCATTTTTATTGAATTAAATGGGTTTTTCCATAATTTTTCCCAATTAAATAAAAATTTGGTGGCGACTCCAATTTTAAACTTCAAATTCATTTTTCACGTCCCGTCATGATCCCTGCTATGGATGCAGATGGCGACTCCACTGGGACTGTGGAGAGTCAGCCTATAATAATTGATTGTGCATATTCTTATAACCTCATTTTTTGTTTTTGCATTTTTATTTTATTGTTAGTCTTCTATTATTCCCTTTCTTTTAAATTTTGTTACCATCGTATTTATATATATTTTCGTATTTAATTCTTGGTGACCAATCTAGGATAGAAAATTCTGCCTGCTTGTATATGTTTTCATATTTAATTCTTTGTGACCACCCTAGGATAGAAGATTTTGCTCTGTTTGTATATACTTATTTATGTTTAATTCTTTATAACCACCCTAGGATAGAAGACTTTGCTCTGTCTATATTTATTTTGGTTTCTTTGCATTCTAGGATAGAAGACTTTGTCTGTGTGTATATATTTATTTTGGTTTCTTTGCACTCTAGGATAGAAGACTTTTGTTCTATATTGTCTATTTTATGTGTGTTGTCGTGGGTAGTTTTAGGATTCCAGGTTTGTATGCTCTCTTCACACACAACACTTACACATTAATCACACACGAGTGGGGCCCTATACCCGGGTCTGAGTGCAACTTGAGATAGGTAAGAGATTGTGTAGTAGTAGCCATTTTGGATGCTCATCCTGTTTGGTTATTGCGAAAATCTCTGCCTAGAGTGTGACTCTTTTGTGAATATTCCACACCTAGCGGTTCACCTGCTGTTGTGGATAGTATTCCGAAAATGAGTCTTTAACTCTAGAGGCCGTAGAATCCTGAGTATATAGACCCACCTGTTGCAAGTGTTCACGAAGTAGAATAACCATAGAACTATAGATTGACCTCCAGATCTCACCTCAAATAGGACACAAAGAGAGCATACTCTTTCTTTAATTCATTTCCTTGTACATAAATTCTTTAACATGTTCAAAGTATTTATTATTTCCTTTTACATTTAAAATGAAAATCATCACATTTTTGCTTTCCAGTGTCCTTAGAGAATCATATCAGAGTCTTGTTGTGAGTATCTTTGGAAAATGGAAATAAACATGAAATCAAACAATCATGAAGGGGAAAAGTTAAAGAAGACTTTACATCTTAAAGCTAAGAAGCCTGACATGAAAGTCTGAGATCCTTAAGTCTACCGTTGAGTATGCCACATCGCCTTTCTCTTGCAAAGAAGTATGGAAAAGTTTTGAATCATAGAGGTGGAAGAGCATGTAGAGGCAATCACAGCGTGGCACAAGACTATGATCCTCCTCTCCGATGCTTTACCTTTCAAGACTTTCGCTGGCACCGACTCTTGAAGAATTTGAGCGAATCCTAGGGTTACCACTCAAGAAGAAAAACCTTATCAATACCAAGGTCATTATCCTTCCTTACATACCATAGCAAATGCTTTTAAAGATCAATGTAAGGGATTTGCATGAAGCACGAAGTGTAGAAATGGAACCAATGGATTCCCAAGGGATTATTTGGAGAAGCATATGCATGGCTTAGTGGAGCTAAAGATTGGGACACTTTCTTGGATGTATTAGCTCTCACCGCTTATGGCATTGTTCTGTTTCCAAATATTGAAGGCTTGGTAGACTTCATGCTATTGATGTATTCCTCGCTCGCAAATTTCATGGTCACAATCCTGTTCCAAATTGCCTTGGCAGATGTTTATTGTACCCTAAATTTTTGCTATGAAAGGAATGGCAAAAGAATTCTATCTTTGTCTACCGATGCTTTACGTGTGGGTTCTGCACACGTATTCCAAAGGAACTACAAAGCACCATGCCCAATTGAAGACCTAAAATGCATCACATCAAGAAGAAGAATGGACAAGAATGGGCCCAAGACCTAGCCAAATTGAGTGAAAAGATGATCCGATGGTACCCTTGGTGGGAAGGCAGGCAGACTTTGATCTATCGCTGTGGAAACTTCTCAAATGTTCCCTCATGGGTACCGAGGATGCATAAATTACAATCCAAGATTGGTATTGCGTCAACTTGGTTACCCCATGATGGGACCACCTCCCGAAGCTGCAATCACTCCATTTGTCTTGTATTACTAGGACTTTGAGGATCTCGGCATGTTACAGAAAGTCCGATTTGCTTGGAACAAGGTTGTCAGGAAAGGAAAAGAACTGGGAGTTAGAAGCTGTGCAATGAAAGAAAGCTACCGTCAATGGGTGAAGAATAGGGCTCAAGAGATTAAATTGCCATTTAGAACCTGGACAAAGAACTCCACCTAACAAGGCATCATCCTCACATCTTGACGATGATGAGGAGATCAAAGAAATAAAAGAGAAGTTGGACAGAATTAAGCAAGAAAAGATGCAAGTTGAGGCTGCGTTGGAAAGTGCTCACCATAATTACGCAGATTTGAAGCGAGAAAACACTGAGAGAAATCAAATTCTAGAGGGCACCACTAAGAAGTTAAAAATGGGGTATGAGCACATGATGAAGACCAAGGAATGCCTCCAAGCTGCTAATAAAGAGCTAGGGCTTCGAAGGCAAGAGCGTGATCGAGCAATAACCGAAAATCAACAGTTAAGGAAGCTACTTCAAGATACCAAAATTGCGAGGAAAGCAAGGCGCTAGCAAGAGAGGAACAAATGAAGCAAGAAATGAGAGAAATAAGCAAGGAATACCAGAGGAAGGCCGGGGAACTAAAACAACACATGAAATATGAGACCATGAAGTTTCAAACTGCCTTAGAAGAAGAAAAGAAAAGAGTTACAGATTTGGAGTTTGAGGTGCAACACCAAAGTCATATCATTCATGAGTTGAAAATTCGTTTTTTAAATTTGGCAGGACTAGCTAACACAGCAATAGAAGATGTTCCAAGATACCTGGAAATAGCTGAGCAAGCAATTATCCCTTTTAAGACCCCAACTGGAATTCACAACTTTGTCAACTATTGCAAAGATTTGGTTGGAAGGATGAAACAAATAATTGCCAAAAGAAGTTGAAGAGGCATTACCCTTTGGTGATGATGTTCTTAGAGATCGATATCTAGCTCTATGATGTACTTTTTGTCATTTCTGGGAATGGATGTAAAAAAAAAATAAATAAATAAATAAATAAATAAAAATAATGATGATTGTAATCTACTCCTCTGATGAATGAATGGTTGTTTCATTATTTTGGTCTTATGGCAATATCCATTAGAGATAACTTATTACCTTTGAACGAGACGTTCTGGGAAAAGTTGTGACCGAAGATACTCACATCAAGACTCAGCACGATTGACAATCTCTAACAAATTGCAATATTTTTATTTTTTTTACTTAAACTATTTTCTTTAATAATAGGTGAAACATCGCAACCATTGGGTGCCCAAGGAAAGAAGATACCGATCTAACTCGTGTTCATAACACTAGAGCTCGAACCAAGATGGCCTGGCGAAACACTTGAACCAGGAAGGACTACCCGTCTGCAATTGTTTACGAATCGGGAAGAGCTATTCCAAGCAGAACCACCTCGACTATAATTACTTGAACCGGAAGAAACTTAAGCATGGAAGTTGATGTAGTGAGAGGAAGATCGAACAGTTGTCAAACAACCAGGGAAGAATGGAGGAGATGATGCGGGCTATGATGGAGTCACTCGACTTATTGAGAGCCCACCAAAACTCAGGAGGTGTACAAACAAGTGCTACAACGATGACCATACTGTGGTATCGGATGCAGCTCTAAATGTCACTCAAGGGATGAATGACGGGATGGGATTCCGAATAACTCTCTTGGACAACCACCACCTACAATGCCAATAGTAATCCCTATTGGAGAAGGTTATCGTCCCTTAGAGAATGTTCATACTGATGGGCACGGTCATGCTACCCCTATTTGGGAGCCACCTCGTGTTGTCATCCAAAAGCAACCATTTTCCTCGGAAAATAGTCAGCAGAGAGGCAGAAAAGGACAAGTTCAAAGAAGAATGGATGAAGAAAATTCAGGATCAAATTAAAGCTATCCAAGGGCCTAGCACTTATGGCTATATGGAAATTGAGCAACTTTGCCCTCCCATCGATGCAGTGGTTCCGAAGGACTTCAAGATTCTTGACTTCTCAAAGTATGATGGAACGGGTAACCCTTTGTTCCATTTGAAGAGTTATTGTACCAAGATGTCAATCTGGTCTAAAGATGAAAAGTTTCTCATTAGCTTTTTCCATGAAAGTTTAACTGACTCGCTCTAGAATGGTATATTCAATTAGACCATTCAAAGATTTCTAGCTGGAGAGAACTGGTCGACCAATTCATGAATCAATACAAGTTTAACATGGAAATAGCACCAACCAGAGAACAAATTGAGCACGATGCAGAAAAAGAAGGATGAATCTTTTAAGCAATATGCTCAAAGATGGAGAGCTCTGGCTGCTCAAGTGCAACCGCCACTTATCTTATCCGAAATGTGTTCGTACTTTTTGGGAACCTTGGGATCTCCTTACATCGGAGCCATGGCAGGAGCAGCATACAAAGATTTCTCTGAGTTGATCACTGCTCGAGAAAGAATTGAGAATCTAGCCAAAACAGGTAAACTTCCCATGAGCAATGAAGACACAAGAAAAAGTTTCCCACTTAGGAAGAAGGAGACTGATGTAAACTATGTGCAGAGTCAAAGAACCCTTTAACCCAAGACACGCACCAATGCACCCAAGACCCCACACACCACCATACCAAGCCTCAACCACTCCTTACCCATTTTACCAAACCACACAAACCACAAACACCATCCCATATTCCCCACCGCAAGTCAATAACATTCACATACGACCATACCAACTATCTCGACCTACATACGCCTATAACTCAACCCTGTATCCTCAAAATTTCCCAAACACCATACCACCACGACCAAATATCCAAAACCAAGACCGCTCGATTCCGTAATTTGCCACCTTTCCCTAAACTATCCATTTCAAATGCTGATCTCTTTCAACGATTAGTTGATGCCCACCTGATCTCAAATTTTATCCTGTACGCCCATTAGAACCACCATACCCAGCTTGGTACAACCCGAACCTTACTTGTAAATACCACATGGACATAGCAGGACATTCAATTGAAGATTGCGAAGGCTTCAAGACAGCAGTAAGAAGACTGATTGCTTGTGGAAGGCTAGACTTTCAAGAGGAGTCAAAACCAGACATTGTCCATAACCCAATGCCAAATCATGAAAGAGGAGGCCGGGTAAATGCTGTAGAGAAAGAAGAACTCCTGATAAAGAAGGTTTTGAATCTAAGAACATCCATGGAGAGAATTTTTGTTGGCCTGAATGAGTCTGGTTACAACATCACGGCATCTGCTCCGACAATAAAGGAGAATGAGAAATATGACATGAATTCAAGCTGCCTGTATCACTGTGGGGCTCTTGGCCATGACATAGAAAATTGCTGGGATTTCAAGGCTCGGGTACAGGGATTACTCAACTTAGGAGTAATACAAGTAAAAAAGAGGCTGAATATACCTGATGAGGTGAATGTAATCGAACCTTTCATACTTCGAGTACCACCACTTAATGTAGCTCCTAAGCCGGAAAAAGTGGTCATTCTTGTCAAGAAACCCACATCATTTGAGTATAAGACTACACATCTTTGTGCCTTGGAATTATGAGACCCAAGTCAAGATAAGCAGAGACATCGGGGAAACCTCGAAGGCTCGAGAAAATGAAGAGGTGACTGGTGTCATGGAGGTGAAAGGAATAACAAGAAGTGGAAGAGTTTACGGACCCGGGGAGCAGGAAAAAGGGAAGTTTGTCAATGAAGGATATGCGCGAAAAAGTTCAGATTTAGAAAGAAAAGAAAAAGAAAATCAGGAAGAAGAGTTTCTGAAGATCATGAAACAGAGCGAGTACGATATTTTGGAACAATTAAAGAAGACTCACTTGAATATCTCTTTTATCATTAATCATGTCGCTGCGAACCTCATCGAAGGCAAGAATAAAAGTTTTGAAGGAAGCTTATGTCAAACCTGATGTCTCATCGGAAAATGTGGTGAATATGGTGGATCCAGTGAAACGTGTTAACATGATCACGTTTTCAAATGAAGAAGTTGTTTCACAGGTCAACCCACGAGCACTATACATAACCCTCAAATGTAAAGGATACATAGTGCCCAGAGTTCTCATTGATGGAGGGTCGGGATTGAATGTCTTACCTGTGTCGACTTTAAGCTATTTGTCGATGAGTAAGGAAGATATACTACCACAAATGATGGTAGTGAAAGCTTTTGATGGAGCAAAGAAAAGCATCCTAGGGGAGATGATGTTGTTATTGGAGATCGGCCCGAGCAAATTCGATGTATTGTTCCAAGTGATGGAGATCGAGTCGACTACAATATCTTTGCTCGGAAGACCATGGATAAATGGTGTTGGTGCTGTCCATTCAACCTTGCATCAGAAGGTTAAATACATTGAGAATGGTTCAGTCATCACAATCCATGGAGAAAAGGAGATCCTGGTATCCAAACCAGTGACATTGCCATATGTTGAAAATGTGGAGCTAGTGGAGAATAGTTCATGGCACAACCTGGAGGCGATGAAATTTGAGACAAGAGCAAGATAAGGCCCTAATACAAAATCAGGTAGTGGCTCACATCATGGCTAAGAATGGATATCTGGAAGGAAAAGGACTAGGACCACAATTGCAAGGCTCCCAAACTCCCATATCGGTGCCAGAGAAGTCTAACCGATTTGGTCTAGGATATGAGACCTCTCTGGATGACAAGATGAGTGCCTTGGCTCGAACGTAATAAACAAAAAGGGAAAATGAAGTTGATTCCTCACTTGAAAGAGACATTTCCTGGTCCAGCTGAAGTGATTATGGCCGGTGAAGTTCGCTCCCCTCGTTATTTCTCCACCATCAACACTTTGGATGCTGAAACAACTGAAGAAAATAACAAAGTCCATGTTGCTAGCAATGATGAGACGCTGATGAACTGGACAGCTGAACCAATGCTTGATGTTATTGCTGAAAAGTAATTTGTTGGGTTGTATTATTCAAGAATTATTTATGCTTTTGTTTATGCTACTCAGTGACATCATTTGAATGAATTTGCATGATTTTCAATAATCTTTCTATATGTTTTCCATTTGCCTTGTTTCTGTTTCTATTTCTTTTGCTTTCTCCTTTTCTGTTATGTTTTTCCTTACCACTCTCAGCTTGTTAATTTGTATTTTCCATGCTGTTTATAATCCACCATTTGGTTTAGCATTCCAATCCACCACAATTACTTTCCAGGAATTTGAATGTCATAGAAATTTTGCCACATGAAAAGGAATTTGAGAGCTTATCAATTGATTCTCTTGCTGCACTTGTTGCGATAACCATGAGTTCGAGGATGATGAAGAAGCTATTGAACAATTTTCAAACCTCCTGGCTTATTCAGTAAAAGGATTTGACTTAGACAATGAGGTGGTCGAGGTGATTAACATGGGCAATCAAGAAGACAAAAAGGAGCTGAAAGTAGTGGAAAATCCTGAACGCACAGAAATGGTTGCATTGTTCAAAGAATTCCTGGATGTGTTTGCATGGTCCTATCATGATATGCCAGGATTAGACCCAGAGATTGCTTCACACAAGATCCCTTTGTATTCCGAAGCTGAGCCGAAGAAGCAAAAGTTGAGAAGAATGCGACCGGACATGTCATTAAAGATTAAAGAGGAGGTGACTAAACAGCTGGAGGCTGGATTTTTAGAGGTATCAAGACACACTGATTGGGTGGCCAACATTGTGCCTGTACCTAAGAAGGACGGAAAAGTTAGAATGTGTGTAGACTATCGGGATTTGAATAAAGCTAGCCCGAAAGATGATTTTCCTCTACCCCACATTGATGTCCTTGTTGATAATACTGCTGGAAATCACCGATTTTCCTTTATGGATGGATACTCTGGGTATAACCAAATTCCCATGGATATTCATGACAAAGGAAAGACTACTTTCATAACTCCGTGGGGAACATTTTGTTATACTGATCATGCCGTTTGGATTGAAGAATGCCGGTGCCACTTACCAACGTGCCATGGTCGCATTATTCCATGACATGATGCATAAAGAGATTGAGGTGTATGTAGATGATATGGTCGCCAAATCTAAAGAGGGAGAAAGTCATGTGACAGTTCTGCGAAAGCTGTTTGAAAAGCTCAGAAAATACAAGTTGCGGTTGAATCCGAATAAATGCATTTTTGGAGCTTCTACAGGGAAGTTACTCGGGTTCATTGTCAGCAGAGAAGGGATAAAAGTAGATCCTGACAAGGTGAAGGCAATACAAGAAATGTCTGCTCCCGTAATCAACGAGAAGTGAGAAGTTTGCTTGGAAGGCGCAACTATATTGCTAGATTTATTGCCAATTTGACTAGCACTTATGAGCCTATATTCAAGCCGCTATGAAACATCAACCTGGGCAGTGGAATGAAGAATGCCAAGAAGCTTTTGATAAAATAAAAGCTTATTTGATGAAACCTCCAATTTTAGCCCCACCTATACCAGACCGTCCTTTAATATTGTACCTCACAGTGTTGCCCACGTCACTTGGAGCAATGTTGGGACAATATGATGAGTCTGGAAAGAAAGAACATGCAATTTATTATCTGAGCAAGAAGTTTAATGACTGTGAATCCCGTTATCTGGCGATTGAAAAGACTTGTTGTGCGTTAGTGTGGTCGTCCAAGAGGTTGAGGCAGTACATGTTATACTACACTACCTGGTTAATCTCTCGAATGGATCCATTGAAATACATATTTGATAGTCCTCATGTTTCATTGAGAATGTCAAAATGGCAAGTGATGCTGTCTGAATTTGATATCAAATATGTGACTCAGAAGTCCATCAAGGGAAGTGCAATTGCTGATCATCTAGCTGAAAATCCTCTTGAGGATATACAGCCTATCATGCCTGAATTCCCCGATGGTGAGGTGTTAACAGTGGAAAAAGATGAGAAAGAAGAGGAGAATGTATGGAAAATGTACTTCGATGGGGCTGCCAATATGAATGGGTGTGGAATAGGAGCTGTAGTAGTGTCACCAGTTGGAAAACAGTACCCAGTTTCCATCAAGTTAGATTTTGAATGCACCAACAACATCGCAGAATATGAAGCATGCGCGAATGGTTTGCAAGCTGCAATTGACCTAGGGATCAAAGAGTTAAAGGTGTTTGGAGATTCTGCGCTCATAATCTACCAAGTTAATGGAGAATGGCGTACGAAGGATCCGAAATTGGTGCCTTATCAGAAATACTTGTCTTGATTAATTGAACAATTTGAGGATGTGTCATTCTCTCACTTAACTCGAGACCATAACCAATTTGCGGATGCATTGGCAACTCTGGCTGCAATGACAAAATTGGAAATCCATACCAATGTCCAACCCATCCACATAGAGGTGCAAAGAGAACCGATATACTGTGACCATGTGGAGATTGAGCCAGATGGCCAACCATTGTATTATGACATCAAGCAGTACATTCAAAAAGGAGAATATCCGACTGGAGCAAATGAAGTGCAAAGAAAAACAATTCGACGATTGGCCATGGCCTTTTTCCTAAATGGTGAAGTTCTTTACAAGCGGAATCATGACATTACTCTCCTCAGATGTGTAGATGCTCATGAAGCTCGAATGATTATGACTGAGATCCACGAAGGAATCTGTGGAACCCACGCTAATGGGCATATGATGGCATGCAAGATCCTAAGAAGTGGTTATTACTGGTCTACCATGGAGAATGACTGCATCAATTATGTTCGAAAGTGTCATAAATGTCAAACGTATGCAAACCGAGTCAATGCTCCTCCAGTTCCGCTGCACAATATGGTATCTCCTTGGCCTTTCTCAATGTGGGGCATGGATGTCATTGGCCCAATCAATCCCAAAGCCTCAAATGGTCATCGTTTCATTTTGGTGGCGATAGACTATTTTACAAAGTGGGTGGAAGCTACTTCATATGCTAACATCACACAGAAAGTGTTTATCAGATTCATCAAAAGAGATATCATCTGCAGATATGGGATTCCAGAAAGAATTATCACAGATAATGCTCCTAACCTCAATGGTGCCGAAGTTCAAAAGTTCTTTGAGACTTACAAGATCAAGCATCACAACTCAGCTCCTTATAGACCTCAAATGAATGGTGCGGTTGAAGCTGCAAATAAGAATATCAAGAAAATCATCGCCAAGATGGTGGTGAATTACAAAGACTGGCATGAAATGCTGCCTTATGCTTTGCACGCATATCGTACCAATATACGATCAAGTACAGGGACAACTCCCTTCTCATTGGTGTATGGAATGGAAGCTATTTCTCCTATAGAAGTGGAAATCCCATCCTTAAGGGTTTTGATTGAGGCTGAGTTAGAAGAATCTAAATGGATGAAGACTCGATATGAACAGCTTAACATGATCGAAGAGAAAAGACTGGCAGCTATTTGTCATGGCCAATTGTACCAAAGTAGAATGGCTAAGGCTTTTAACAAGAAAGTTCGTCCTAGAGATTTTCATCCAGGAGATTTGGTTTTGAAGAAAATTCTCCCTAATCAAGAAGATACACGGGGAAAATGGGCCCCGTGCTATGAAGGTCCTTACATTGTTAAGCAAGCGTTCTCAGGTGGAGCATTGATTTTGCAAAACATGGATGGACAGGAATTGCCCAAACCAATTAACACTGATGCAGTCAAAAGGTTTTATGCTTGAAAAGATGTTGAAAAAGCCCGTTAGGTTGAAAAATCGAAAGAGCGACCTAAGCAAAAGTTAGGGTAATATGAAAAAAAAAAACAAAAAAAAAAAAAAGAAGAGCTCGTTAGGTTGAAAATTCGAAAGAGCAACCTAGGCAAAAATTAGAGCAAAAAGATAAGCATCATCTCAAGCAACCTATACTGGGGCAATTTTTGAGTGTTGAGTTTGTCCAGTGAATCAAGCTGACCAAGATTGAAACTGGGGCAATTTTTGGAAAGAAAAGGTTGAAGACATCATTAAGGATCATGGCTATGGTGCTCAACTTGCTGCGAGAAATCGATTGATTAAGTCACAAAGAACTTAAACTGGGGCAAAATTCCATGTCTTTCACAAGTTTGTCTTTCAGTTTTGTGTTGTAATCTCTTTTTCAAAACATCTTGTCATCCAATACACCAAGCAATGAAAATGCCTATTCAGCCGATCTTTTGTTTCCTCTTTAAATGCATATTTATTTATGATGTCTCGAGTAAGCATAAATTTAAGTTTAAAGTTATACAACCTAATAATTCTTACAACAATACATCCATGGCTAGCATCACACCAAGGAAATTCAGAAGTTTCGGTCAAACTTGACAGAAAAGCAAAAAGGAAGAAAGGAAAGAAGTGAGCAAAGGTCCAGAAGTAAAGAAAGTTTATGTCAGAAGGTCCAGCGCATGAATTACGAGTTTGACCGGTTATCGTCTTCCTTGAGGTTTGCTTGATTAGGTTACGGTTAGTTTTTCTGAAATAAACTGAAAATTGATGACTTGTGCATATAACCTGAAAAAAAAAAAAAAAAAAGATAATGTGGACATTGTTGTTTTCCAGGCTACAATTTAATTTTCATGTCGGCCTCAGATTGCCAATTTACATTTCATGTCGGCCTCAGATTGCCAATTTACATTTCATGTCGGCCTCAGATTGCCAAATTACATTTCATGTCGGCTGCAGATTGCCAATTTACATTCCAGTCGGCCTCAGATTGCCACTTTACTTTCCAATCGGCCTCAGATTGCCAATTTACATTTCGTCGGCCTCAGATTGCCAAATTTACATTTCATGTCGGCCTCAGATTGCCAAATTACTTTCCTGTCGGCCTCAGATTGCCAATTTACATTTCATGTCGGCCTCAGATTGCCAATTTACATTTCATGTCGGCCTCAGATTGCCAAATTACATTTCATGTCGGGTGCAGATTGCCAATTTACATTCCAGTCGGCCTCAGATTGCCACTTTACTTTCCAATCGGCCTCAGATTGCCAATTTACATTTCGTCGGCCTCAGATTGCCAAATTACATTTCATGTCGGCTGCAGATTGCCAATTTACATTCCAGTCGGCCTCAGATTGCCACTTTACTTTCCAATCGGCCTCAGATTGCCAATTTACATTTCGGCCGGCCTCAGATTGCCAATTTACATTCCAGTTTGCCTCAGATTGCCAATTTACTTTCCAGTAGGCCTCAGATTGCCAATTTACTTTCCAGTAGGCCTCAGATTGCCAATTTACTTTCCTGTCGGCCTCAGATTGCCAATTTACATTTCCAGTCGGCCTCAGTTTGCCAATTTACTTTCATGTCGGCCTCAGATTGCCAATTTACTTTCCTGTCGGCCTTAGTTTGCCAATTTTCTTTCATGTCGGCCTCAGTTTGCCAATTTATTTTCATGTTGGCCTCAGATTGCCAATTTACATTTCCAGTCGGCCTCAGTTTGCCAATTTACATTTCATGTCGGCCTCAGATTGCCAATTTACATTTCCAGTCGGCCTTAGATTGCCAATTTACTTTCCTGTCGGCCTCAGATTGCCAATTTACATTTCATGTAGGCCTCAGATTGCCAAGTTAATTTCAAGTCGGTATCAGATTACCAATTTACTTTCATGTCACCCTCAGATTACCATTTTACTTTTCCATCATCTTCAGATTGTTCTTTTACATGTAAAGATTGTCTCAAAGTGTCGTTTTTTTTTATTTAGTCTTTTAACATTTCTTGTAAGTTGTGAATTTGAGTGATTCATGCATATTTGATTTCTGAACCACATCATCCCATGTGACTTTTCTTGAAAGTTTATGTCATTTTTGCTTCGAATTTAGATTTCATTGCATTGCATGCATTGCCGAACAAAATCAATGTTCATGTCTTTATTCATTCCATATGAAGACAATATGCAAAACTTATGTTTTACGTATTCTCTTATAAGAAATGAGCAAAGAGGGGCAACTGTGAACACCCGATTTTATTCGGCTTATAAGATAAAAATTCAAAATTAGCATGTTTTTAAAATTTAGTCCCTTTACAGACTCATGTGGTAATTTTATTTTGTTAAGTAAAATTACAAACCATTTCAAATCTTGTTTATAGATAGTTCTTAGTTGTGTTTAATCCAAACCTAATTTTTGTTTAAGTGCAGTTATTAGCATTTTACATTTTTTTTTTTGTTTCATCTGCATAAAAAAAATAATAATAAAATAATAATAATAAAAATAAAAAGGGGACAGCAGGCTATATCACGGGATCACATGCTCGTGAAGCAACAACATAATTGGAACGAGGAAAAGCAAAAAACAAAAAGAACACAATGATGATTTTGTGCAAGGAGCCAGAATCCCTTTCGGTTCAAAAGCATGTAAACTGGAGAGTTAATGCAACCCGTGAAAATGATCATGGAAAAAGGAATAAAAAGAGATATCATGATCAATCAAAGGGGGAATCCTAGAGAACTACCTGCAAAAAAAAAAAAAAAAAAGAAAATAGACAGAAAAAAAAAACACAGCAGCTTGGTAACAAGGAAGAATCGAACATCATCAAAATACCAAAAAATAAAAAAAAATAAAAAAAAATACCCCTTCGATTACCTTATTCTAGGACAGCCACCTTTCCTCATAAGATCAACCTCTCTCAGTTGTGAGATCAACACACTCAGCAATCTCATTTCTCCTTACACAGTGATCATCACCATCATCATAAACTCCTTTCCCAACCATCATCATCCATCACAAACCGTTCCTTCCATTAACCATCACCAACCAAACCTCTTCTACACTAGCATCACCATCACTGCAACGAAGCTACTCAAAAACTCGACATGCCAAGCCAGCCTTATTGTGAAGCCCCCCTAGCTGCCGCCTGAACTAGCGACCTCGCTCCCTCATCACCGCGGCCTCCATCCTCGACGCGACCTTCTTTTTTTTTCTCCTCTGCGTCGCGCCACTTCCTCATCCTTTCCAGACCACCAATCAGATCGCAAAGGTAGAAGCAGCAGTGTAGCATCGCAACTGGTCACTCCTTCACGCGTGTTCTCAGATCCCGCCAACTCGGCCCTTCCGACCACAAATAAACGCCAGAGCCACACTTTGAAACCGCCGCTGCACTTGGTTTGAGTTTTGCTTCACTATCACTGCCAACTCTCCATGAATCCTAACTCTTTGTTGTGAAAGAACCCATATGCCCACATTCTTAGATCTGTTTCCCTGGCACTGTGTCCGTTGGTCCTTTCTCCTTTGTTTATTATTTTATGTTTTCTTCATTTAAGAACTTTAGTTCACGCACTGGGTTTGTTTTTTTTTCCTGAAACAATGTTTTTTTTTAACAATAATAATAAACCCATATCCTTTTGTTTTCTCACTTTTATTATTATATTATTTTTTAATGAACCCACATCCCAAATAAAAAATAAAATCCATGTTCCAACAACTTTTATCCTCGTCATTTTCTTTATATCATTTCTTTGTAGTATGGGCCACGTTTAGACTTTTGGCCATTTGAGTCAAAAAACAAATATAAAAAACAATGGTGAAAGATAGTGTTCTGCGTGCGTGTGTGTGTATGTGTTGGGTTTGTTTATTATTTTATGTTTTCTTCATTCAAGAACTTTAGTTCATGCATTGGGTTTGTTTATTTTTCCTGAAACAGTGTTTTTTTTAAAAACAATAATAATAAACCCATATCCTTTTGTTTTCTCACTTTTATTATTTTGTTATTTTTTTTATGAACCCACATCCCAAATAAAAAATAAAATCCATGTTCCAACAACTCTTATCCTTGTCATTTTCTTTATATCATTTCTTTGTAGTATGGGCCACGTTTAGACTTTGGCCATTTGAGTAAAAAAAAAAAGAAAAATAATAAAAAACAATGGTGAAAGATAGTATTCTGTGTGCGTGTGTGTGTATGCGTGCGTGAGAGACAGAGAGGGGAAATTTCCTTGTTTTTGTGAGATGTAGTGTAGTTGTGAGTGAATAATAGCTTAAGTTTTAAAATATGTATATGCGTAGGTAGACAGGGGCTGTGTTGACAAGCCCACACCCTGAATGATTCTATTTTCATTGTTGTGTTAATAATGTCTTTTTTCTAGTTCATCATTATTTATCGATTTTTTTTTCTTCTTTGACTAATTTGGACCGCATTGCTTTTTGGCCATTTCTTAGTGTTTAGGATTAGCAAATATCCTGGTGGTTTGGGCTATTTGGATGGTTTGAAAGTTTAATTGAGTGATGAGAGTTTAGGTTGTTTATTAGTATTATTTTTATTTTATTTTTTTTATTTTTCGTTTAGAGTTTGGGTCCTTATTTAATAGTAAGCATTTTGAGTTAGTTTTACTTTAGTTTTTGGGTTTGCTGTAGATAAAGAAATATATATTTAAAAATCTTGAGTTTTTATATAATAAAATAATAAAGGTAATATTAACCTTTTTTTTTTAAAAAATATAAAAATAAAAACGGTCTACATCTCTGAATTAATTGACAATTTTTTTTTTTTTTTTTTGGGTTTAGTTTAGCCGTGACGGCTTACTAATTCTATGTCCATAGAGTATTTTAGCTGCGACAACTTGATATTCTAAATTCCTTTTTAAAAATAAAATCAATCAACCAACATTCGTTTTCAATAGAACTACGTGACTTTGAATTCCTCATCGCACTGAGGATACGTAGGAGCAGGCGATTCCTGTCAAGTCAAAATTAGATTTTATTAGGTTATTTTATGTTATTTCATTTTTTATTTGTAAGTATTTATTGTTATTTTTGTTTATTTATAAATATTTATTGTCTTTTCTTGTTATGCATTATTTTTAATTTCAGCTAATAATCAAATTGTTTTAAATGTGGATGTTAATTTAGCCGTGACGGCTTAGTAACTCGCTTAAACATCCGAAATGTGATGACTTGATGTTTTAAATTTTCAAATAAAAATTAGATTTTTATAATTCGTATTACATTGTAAATATTTTCTTTAATATCTTTTTATTCTTTAAATTTTAAATTAACCAATTATTTGTTATATATATTTTATTTCAAATAAAGAAGTTAATTTAGCGAGACTGACTTATTAACTTAGTGTTTTGGACATCTAAGTTGTGACAGCTTGATGTTTCAAATTTTCAAGATTTATGATATTATCTTATTCTGTTTTGTATATAAATATTTTTATTCATTATTGTTATTATTATTGTAAATATTTGTTTATTTATTCATTATTTTTTTTTATTATATTTATCCTCCTCTTTCTTTATTATCTTAATTTAAATTAATCATTGAAGTGTATATATTTTATTTTAAATAAAGAGATTAATTTAGCAGTGATGGCTTGTTAACTCAATATTACGGATACACTGAGTCATGATAGCTTTGGTACTCCAAAATTTTCTTATTCTAAAAAGATTTTCTTTTATAATTTTCTTAAAATAAAAGTGTAAATAAATATTTTGAAAGGTTATTAATAATTTGCACAATTAATTAAGGTACCGTCTAAAGATTCGGTGTATTAGAAGTCTTTGTAGGATTAAATCCCTACCCTTCCCTAATCATAACCGACTCCCGAATTCAAATTTGGTTTCAAAGATCATTTTTATTGAATTAAATGGGTTTTTCCATAATTTTTCCCAATTAAATAAAAATTTGGTGGCGACTCCAATTTTAAACTTCAAATTCATTTTTCGTCCGTCGCGATCCCTTGCCATGACACTCGTGAATACTGTCAAGGCCTAACCAAAGATCGGCATCACTATCTTCGTAACTTTCAATTGTTACATTGGCAGAATCTCCTGATTTCTCCTTTCTCTCTGGGCAATTTCTTCTGATATGTCCCGTCTGGTGACAATGAAAGCACTTCACAGATTTATGCTTTCTGGACTTTGATCTTCTCTTGCTTTTACTTCCCGATCCTCTTTCTTGACTACGCCCTCTCGTCACGAACAATCCATCTGCAGGACCTTCGACATTGGATCCGGCTACTAACTCGATGTTCCTTTATCATCGCGATTCTTTGACATTTTTCACTGAGATATCGGATCTACCATAAAGTATGGTATCACAGAAATTATCATAAGACGGAGGTAGTGAAGTCAACAAGATCATAGCTTGATCAACATCTTCAACTTTAATTCCACCGCTCCAACATCGAGATCATCCGGTTGAAGTCGTCTATATGTTCTTGCATTGATTTTCCTCCTGAATATTTGAATGTGTACAGTCTCTTTCTCTGATAAAGCTTGTTGGACAAGGTCTTTACAGAATATTTTTCTTCCAAAGCCTTCCATAGTGAATCAGCGGTTTTTTCATCCATGACTTCTCGCAGAACATTGTCCGCAAGACTCAACTGTATTGTACTCAGTGCTTTAACCATCATCTCCTTCTTCTTGTCATCAGGTAATGACTCTGGGTCCTCCAACGTCTCTGCAAGACCTTGCTGACCTAGCAATGCCTGTACTTTCAGTTTCCATAGCCTGAAGTCATTGGACCCGTCAAATTTCTCCACTTCAAATTTTGGCACCGACCTCTTGGATTTTAGTCAGAACCTTATGTTAATCAGTATCTTTGGAATAGTGCAACTCAATCGTAAACCGCACCAAGAGGGTTCCCAGAAAGAGAGGTGGGTCACAATGGACACGCTTAAATACCAAGTCTTTCCTTAGCCGTAACCTCTTCAAATCGCACTCTCACAATCACACTTGTCTTCCAAAGAACAAAGAACCAAAAGTTGATCCTCAAGTATTAGGGAGAAACTCTTTTCTGATGTGGAAGATCAGACTAAGCTGCAACCACAGAGCATACTAAGAATAAATCCCACCGATCCAAAGCTCTGATACCACTTGTTATGATATCATCAGAGTCGGGTACACCCCAAGTGTAATAAACACTTTACGGATGTGAGCGGAAGCGCGCCCAAATCGAAGAGACGGAAAAATGGAGTACGGTGAATAGTAATTTGCAGTGGGCCCATGTCACTATTCATGTGAATAGTATTATGCAGTGGGACCCACTTCACTATTTATGAATAGTACTCGTTTACTATTCACACCAACAAAATAGATCAAGAGAACTGCACAACAATATTTTAACGTGGAAAACCCTCCTGTAATTTTGAGGGAAAAACCACGGGCCAAACTCCGAAAAATACTCCACTATATTTAAGAGTAATTACAATATAGTGTATCCCCAATGAGACTCTCTTCTACTACAATTAGTAGTATTACAGAGATCTAGAGAATATATCCAAAACCCCCAGTGTATACTCACACTACACTCTTGGAATTTTCTTACACACACTCTCTATTTTTCTCTCACTACAAGAAGCCTACACTGCTTCTTTCTTTACAACTGAGGAAATGCTTCTCAGTTCGGAATGCTAAAACCGTCTGCTTGAAGGCTCTATTTATAGATGATTTTGGAAAGTTACTGTGCATGTTACTGTGCATATTTCGGTACAATCAGATTTCACATTACTGTGCATGTGCACAGTAATCTCTTTTTGATTTTTCAACATTCGGTGGCTGCAAAATGCACAGCCACCGCCCACTTTTTCTACAAGATGTTGACAGAATCTTGTTTAGATTGACCAAAATATGTTTTCATCCAATAACACAGGTTGGCCGTTCATGAGAGCTTTTGCCAGATTAAACTGACCTTGATTTGTGATACTTTAAAATGCGAGAAATTCTTGGGAAAGGAGTGAATAGCACATCATTTATTAAACATTCTACTTGACATATATAAATGTAATTTGGATATTGATGCTTTTTTATATTGGGCCACACTATAATACATTATGTTATCGGATACTTTACTAATATTTTTAAATGTTTTGAATTTCGATTGACTTATATTTTATATTTTATATTTGATTTATACTGTAACTTCATACCTTACTCATGTCATAACGGATATTCATACCAGTAATCATGTAACATAAGTCACTTGACTATACACGTGCTTAATATTAAATGAAGTGTCTATGGTCTTTTAGGTACGAGAGTACTGGATTCTTCAACCAAACCACTCTCCCTGGCAACAGTATGATTTGTGTGAATCACACTGCAAGTGGAGGAGCCACTGCATTCAATACAGCTGCACAGCAATTGCTAAAGGATCTGCAGATAGCAACACCCAAAATTCCTGGTTACTTTGCAGCCACCAAGACACAAGTGGCTGCTGGTGCAATCTATGCCATTGCACAATGTGCTCAAACTGTCTCAGAGAGTGGTTGTCTAGATTGCTTGACGGTTGGTTACAACAACATACAGAGTTGCCTTCCCAACACAGATGGTACCGCATTTGATGCTGGATGTTTTATGAGATACTCAGAGACACCCTTCTTTGCTGATAACCAGACCATTGATATCACACCCTATTTAAAACAAGGTAGAATTAAAATAACTCTTCTACATTGGTTTTGATGAATGAATTTATAAAAGTACACACACCCATGTTCACGAGACTCCCATTCGGTTGAGTCTGGGAAAAGTAGATGTGCACAATTTTATCCCTGCAAGCGAAAAGGCTATTTCTTGGATTTTGGATCCGTGATCTCCAATTTATAAGGCAACAACTTTATTGTTTCACAAAGGCTCACTCTCGAATAAATGAATGAATGTATATAAAATAGTATGCCATTGCTCATTTGGAACTCAGGTTAGCTTCTTTCTTGTCTTGTAGGAGGATCAAGCAAGAAGGGGGCCATTATTGGTGGTGTTGTTGGAGGTGTAGTGCTTCTTTTGATCCTCTTTGCATTATTTCTCTGGCTTGGAAGACACAAGAAACCCAGGAGAATTCCCAGAGGTGAGACAGTTTGGAAAGTCTTTGTTGTGATTGTGATGGTTTCTTACCAAAGAATGTACTTTGGCCCATTAGTTCAGCCTTTACTAATAATCAATTAATATGTAATGCATCATTTCTTTCTTTCTTTCTTTAATATAAATATACTAGTACCAGAATTCATTTATTTATTAAGAGATTCCAAATTATGTTTTCCTTATCAGGTGACATATTGGGAGCTACTGAGTTGAAAGGTCCAGTTAACTACAGGTACAAAGATTTGAAGTCTGCAACAAAAAATTTCAGCGATGAAAATAAATTAGGAGAAGGAGGTTTTGGAGATGTATACAAGGTAAAATCATGTTATTTTTCAGCATTCTATTGGTCAAAAAATAATCATGATTCTCTGAGTAACTTTCTGCTAAGTGGTAGTCATTATAAACTGTTCCCTTAGGGATAGAGATACATTACTGTTACAACAACAAAATTTTTTCTGAATTGTTAATTTATGGTATAGGGTACTCTGAAAAATGGGAAAGTAGTTGCAGTCAAGAAATTAACTTTAGACCAATCTGGAAAGTTGGATGAAAGTTTTGAAAGTGAAGTGAGACTTATAAGCAATGTTCATCACCGGAACCTGGTTAGACTTCTTGGATGTTGCACTAAAGGCCAAGAGAGAATCCTTGTTTATGAATTCATGTCAAACACGAGCCTTGACAGATTCTTGTTTGGTAACTATAGTGTCAATCTCCAATATGAGCATTTTTCTTTAATCACCATCATGTTTTACTCTTTTTAATCCCCTCTTATTTCACCTACTTTATTAATTATTTAACTTTTCAAAACAGGGGAGAAGAAAGGTTCTCTTAACTGGAAACAAAGGTATGATATAATTTTAGGCACAGCGAAAGGTCTTGCCTATCTTCATGAGGATTTCCATGTTTGTATCATACATAGAGATATAAAGCCTGGCAATATCCTCTTGGATGATGATCTTCAACCAAGAATAGCTGATTTTGGTTTGGCAAGGCTTCTGCCTGAGGACAAATCTCACCTTAGCACAAGATTTGCAGGAACATTGTAAGTCAAAACAAATGCAATCACTTAAATTTCTTTACTTCTATTGTAGAGGTAGCTGCAATAAAAGTGACTTGTTTGTTCTTGTTTTGTGTTAAATGTGCCACCTTCATGCTATGTAATAAAATATTCTTTTATCAACTATGCTATAAATATTTTCATATCAGGGGATACACAGCACCTGAGTATGCAATCCATGGTCAATTATCAGAGAAAGCTGATACCTACAGTTATGGTGTTGTAGTCCTAGAAATCATAAGTGGTCAAAAGAGTAGTGAACTGAGGGAAGATGCTGACGGTGAATTCCTCCTTCAAAGGGTATGCAATTTCGCACAACTACATAACAAAAAGTATTAGGGTCTTTCAAAAATCGTTTTCTATTTTGTTGTCCTTTTTGTTTTTTGCTTTAATCATTAAAATGTCACATTGAATTAAACATGTTTCCTATTATGAAGATTATGTGACGGAAACGGTGAAAACAGTGTCAGAATGATAGTTTTGTAAATAAAATTAAAAAAATAATTTAAAATAGAACACATTCTCTGAAACCAAAGAGGCAATATGTTTTATTGTTGCATTTCACACTATATATGAACTTTGGTTTTGAATACCTAAACAGGCATGGAAACTGTATGAGGGAAATATGCACTTGGAGTTGGTGGACAAGACATTGGAGCCTGAAGACTATGATGCAGAAGAGGTGAAGAAAATCATAGAGATTGCTTTGTTGTGCACCCAAGCATCAGCTGCTACAAGGCCAACAATGTCTGAAGTAGTAGCCTTACTCAAAAACAAGAACTTATTGGGGCATATGAAGCCTACTATGCCTGTCTTTGTTGAATCTAATATTAGGTCCCAGCAGCCAGACAACTCTACCTCAACTGGTGGTTCCTCTACAATATCTAATGCTACTGCTTCCACTTCTATCCTATCGGCTAGATGAATATATTAAGCATGCATGGTATAAGTGTGCCGTTAAGGGAATTCAACTGGAGAGAGAATGGAATAAAGAAGGAAGAGGCAGAGGACTTTTTCTTCAGCTTGTTTTTCAGAATTATTAGAAGAGATTAGTTTTAATATATTAATAGTGTAAAAGTTATACCATCATCCAATCAAATCTTTCTTTTTGCATGACTTTTCAAATAGTGAGGGTGGGAGTTAATTATATTTGGTGTTGTATCATTATATGATTTGATGGTTGTACAAAACATTTTTACACTGTCAGTGTATTGTAATTAGATCCTATTAAAAAATTGTAGAAGTACAAACATGTATATTGTCCAATAGTGATACCTTAATGTTTTTTTCATTCAATAAAATCAAGATTATGTTGATAATGAAGCATTTTATTAGTAAAGGCAGGGGATTGGATAGGTCTTAGGCACTTTCCTATAGATTTTGCCTCTCAGTCCTGTTTTACAAAATGGGATTGTACCGAATTTGCCAAATGAAGTGTTCGATGGAATTTGCTCATGTAAGAAAGAGCCTTCATTTGATGTCAAAGAAGAACTTCTGAGTTTTGCCAAGTGGTATATCTTGTCTTCAAGTTCTTGTGCTTCTCTTCTTCGTCTGTTGGTTACATTCTTCGTGTTGGAAATTATGTCAAAGCATTTGTAACATTTCATGGTGCTTCTGGTGTAACATTTGGTTATATTCAAATGTACCTAAGTTACGTTTCATTCAATTGTTGGATATCTTGCTTTTGAACTTTGGTCTTCTTACTCTTCATGTTCATGATTTGGGATGGTAATTTGAGTTTTTAATGATGTTATGAGTTCTGACAACGATGGACCAGGCATGCAGGTGAAGAATAATAGAGAATAAAAGTGAACAATGATATCAAAGTTGATAGGAAGGGTAAAAAAAAAGTTTTAAGGGCAATAAGAGTTCCCTCCTGTCCTACAATACAGATTACTTAGTATGCGAATATGCCATAAAAAATTTGTAGGAACTGCGCTGTAAAAATAAAGGTTTTTTTTTTTTACTCTGTAATTCTCTGTACATTTTTGAAAAATTCAAATCAGTCTCTATATTTTAAAAAATTGTAATTGAGTCTCTAAACCTCCAAAATGTTTATAATTGGATTCGTAGATGCTTTTAATCTATTGGTATATTATTGTTTGCGAATGTTTAGTGATCTCGTGGGAATATTAATATATCATTCTTCAACTCAATAGTTATATAATATTTAAGATAACATCTAAATATAATCCGTTCCATCTTGTCCAATAACCTAATTAAAATTGTTTTGTAAATTTAGAGATCTAATTATAAATTTTTAAAATGTTGAGATTTTTTTTAATTCCCCAAAAAGTTCAGGGACTAACACATTAATTCAACCAAAAATAAAAGATTGCTCTATTTTATTTTCAATTTAACACCTCAACCGCATTAGAAATTTGATGATCAAAACAAAAATATATTAATAACCTACAAAGATAAAATATTAAACTATAAATAAGCACAATATATTTTCTTTCCGAGAATGTCTTGGTTTGACTGATTGATCTATGATGTGAGAGTTTATGTTTTTTATTTTGGGTCAAGCTACAATGTGAGAGTTTGAATTTCATAATTTTATTGGAGAAGAGGTCTTCAAGTTGTTCCGGGTATTGCCAACTTTATAATCATTTTTGGGTCGTGGCTATTGTCAACTGCTTGGCCCCCACTAATTACAACTTACAAGACCCAAAAAAAAAAAAACCACCCTAATTACCTCTTCTCAACTTTCAAGGTTTAGAGCTTGGGCTGAGTGTAATGGATGTCTATGTGTTAACATATAAATCATGTATAACAAAAAAAAAAAACCATGTAAATCATGTAGTGCGCGCATTCAAGCTCGTAGCAAGCAAATAGAAGAGCATGAGATAAATAAAAATTTAAATATATTTTTGTTCTTTATAAATATAGGTGATTTTAATTATAGCTTTTCTATATGGGAGGGTTATTGCTGCTCCTTTTTTGCTATTGTTACTTCCACTCAACTACCTTTGTATTTAGTTGTCCTAAAATATCCCTTTGTTCTCTTCCACAATTAAACTTCAATGTTCATATTCAAAATGTTCTTTTACTATTATATTATTTGTGCTTCTATTTTTATTTGATGAAAAACTATTTCATAATTATTTTGTATAAATTTATTATTAAGCTTACTTTAGTGACCGTAAATATTGGTCATTTTGATTTTTGATACGCTAAATAAAATTTTGGCTTTTGATCCCCCTTGCTCTAGTATAATATTTTTGGCCCTTGCACTTTATATTTAAATCCTTAAAAATAGCTTCAAATATGTATTTAGTCCTTACAAATATTGAAATATTTGTATCTATATAATTATAAACATATTCAAAATTTTCCTTTAATCCTTATAAACATTAACAGTTACAGCATAAACTAATGGTAGGAACCAAAAACATAATATTAGAAAAATGTGGGACTTAAACTAACAAAAAATTAAAATATTTAAATGTTTTATTATTATTATTATTATTATTATTATTATATAGTTTAATTAATTTAATTTTTAAAATATTTAATTTTAAATATTATATTGAAATATTTATTGCCACTTCTTTTTTTGCAACTGGCAAAAAAAAAAAAACAGTTTAATTTAGTTTTTCAAATTTTAAAATATTTACTGCCACTATTTTTTTACTATAGATTAAAAAAACAGTAATTTCTTACAACGTGAGTATATTAAAATCAAATTCTTTTATTTTCTAAAATATTTATTATTATATTATTAGATGATTATTGTATTAAAAAAATTGAAAGGTAATGTAATATTTGTTATAGATAGCATTTAAAACTATTTGAAACAAATTGTATGCAGTAATAAAGCATACAGATCTCTTATATATACATATGAGCTTTTGGTCCCTCTTTTTTCCAATATTATGTTCTAAATAGATCTTATTTAAATGCTTTTGAAAAATTAAAAAATCATTATTATAAGCATCAGCATTTCATAGAATTTACTTAACTGAATTTAGATTTTATTAATCTTCTACTATAAGTCGAAGAACTTAAATTTTATCTTTGAGAAAAAAATAATCGGCAAATATTTCTAACTTTTAAACTACACAGTATTTAGCTTCTTTTTTGTGTATTTGAATACAGCGGTGTTTTTCTTCCTCCTTTGACTAACTAATAACTTTAAGATTATTATGCATGACACATCGTGTAATTAGATATGATGAGTTTTAATTCTGATATTTTTTTCTTTTTCTCTCCAATTGTGCCTCAATTATTCTCTTTAATTTGATATTATTTATTAAGAGTTTGATTTTAATTTAATAATTATAGATATTAAGAGCCCACAAAAATAAAATATGTTCTGTAAATTTTCACGAAAAAAAGTAAGAAAAAGTACTTTTTTATTTGTTAAATCTCCACATCAAAACTAGAAGTGTGTGTGTATATATTTGAAAAAAAAGGTGAATTTCTACTTTATATCTACTATTTTATTTAATAATTTATATTTTATTTAATAAATTCTTAATATTATTTTGGCTGAAACTTTAAAAATATTTTTATTTGTTATGCATTTCTTTTTCCAAAATGAACGAAAATATTCACTTTCTTTTTCCTTGATATAGAGTTAAGCATGCTCTAAATATGCTAATGCAAGCAAAAAAATAGTCATGGTATTTTTATTCAATTCACTATTTTACATATACACGATGAATTCTATTAAAATTGATATTATGAATCGGTTGAGAAGTGATTATATTTGAGTCATTATTATGAAATTAAATTTTTATATTAAATAAAAAGATATATTTTTTGTTTCATAAATTTTGTCTTTGTATGTTACATTTTATGAGTTTATAAAATATTGATATAATATAGTTAAATTCAAATGTATATAAATAAAAAAATGTATGAGTTTGTTTTAAGTTGTTAAATCTTAACATTAAAAATAAAAGTATATATTTAAATAAACTGAGTTTCAACTATCTATATTTTCTTTTAAATTCATATTTTTCAATGAGAGTTTCTATTTTTTCTTTTGAACTGAGAATATACTATTTAAGTTATTATATTTTTTTTTCAAAATGTTCAATTTTTTTTTATAAATCAAGATATATTCTTATTTAAATTTTAAATTATATAATATTTGGTCTTTTACATATTGTAAATTTATAACAATATTTTATTTTAAATTGAAAAACACTTTTATTTAAGTGTCTTTATATATAATATCCAGGTTTTAATAAAAATTATAATTACGGTTTAGACTAATTTATAATTTTATATCATGATAATAAACCATGCGATGCATGGCCCGCAATGGCTAGTATTATGAGAACGATGGACTAAAAATCAACAAATTTTTTTAGAGGAATTGAAACAAAAACTGCCTATATTTACAAGACCAAAAACATATTTAAATAAAAATTATTCTAATAAATAAATTTTATGAGTAATGCTACAGTAGCTAGAACTTTTTGTCAGTTTGGCAATATATGATTTTTTCAGAGGTCGTTATATTATCTGTATGTTAAAATTGAATCATTTTATGTTTCTTCCATGAAAAACTGAATAAAAAATAGAAAAGTGCTAAAATATCTTAGATAATAACTCTTATAATAACATAGCACCGAACACAAAAAGAGTATCCGCTTTTATTTAATTACTTATATCCATAATCAGTTTAATATATCACTTAAAAAAAAAAAACCAGTTTAATCTACCAAATGGTGGAAGCCAATCACAGGGCCTGAACAAATGAAGAATTTTTTATTAAATAAACTTTTTGTTGTCACTGTCATGGGGGCTCGGGATGTTTTGACAGCCAGTAACGTTTCCTGTTATAGCATAATTATCTGAGCCAAAATTCTACTATAAAATGTCTTATTGGATCTGACTATATGAGTTATTGAGTTAATTCAATAAACCAAATGAATATTTTGATACATAAAATTAAAAAATGTCAAAATCACTGATTATCATATAAAATCAAATGATGTGATTTTTGACTAGTCAATTTAATATTTAATATAGTTAAACAAAAAATAGAAACAAAAACCAAGTATATTTTAAAATATTTAAAGACAAAAAATAAAGTAGGTAAATTTATTTGTATATGGTGTTTTAAAATTCATCAATAATAAATTTTGTATTTTTTTATTTTACATTAAATTTGCCTTTGATGGATTCTAAACCTAACTTTAAAGACAAATTTTTAATATAAAAATATTTTTTTTATTGAATCTACCTTTGACGAATTCAGTATTGAATCTGTCTTTGGATTCTAAACTGAACATATCATGTTATGTAAATTTTTTTAAAAATACTATATTAATATAAATGCATCACCTAAATCCTACATGTAAATATTTAAGCCTCTCTCTCTCTCTATATATATATATATATATATATATATATATATATATATATATGTATGAGTATTGTCAATAGTGTGGAGTCCCCAATGCCCCTTTGATTCCGTCAATGGTGACATGTGATCTAATTGGTGCTAGTCCCTAGTCACGTCCATTCATCCAAATGTGCATCATTCACTGGTACCACAACTTTAATTCATGATATCACATGGTGGCTGTTACTTCTTACGCTTACGTAGGCCTATAGGATGCCTTGTTTGGCCTTTTTTATTTTAAGCAAACCCCGATTTTGTCAAAATAAAAATAGTCTTGGACAGTTACGAGTGTCTTTGTTTAAACTTTTTTAGGTTAGAATAATTTTTTTTAATTAAAAATCACTTTTTATATATTTAAATAATTTTTTAAAAATAAGTAAAATATTAAAAAATAGTTTTCAGGTGTTTTATAAAAACTAAAAAGAGTAACTTATAAAATAAATAAATTTTCACCATTTTTATTTATATATAAAATTTAAATTTCATAATTATTTTTTTTCAAAATCTAAAACAAATACACCCTACTTCCTTCAAAAAGAAATTCTTATATGCTTTTATAGCAAGATAAATCATGTGCTTTACTTTATTTATTAATTAATAAATCAGCTATTGCATTAAAAATATAAATAAATTGTGAGACAAATCATAAATAAAATTTATATGTCAATTAATAAATAGATCATAATAAGTATTTTTTCTTGCTTTTAGTGCATTTAAATATTTCTCTTCCTTCAAATTGATTTCAATATAATAAATGGGACAAATGAGCCTATTAGAATGCTGGAATAGACTAATTTATGATATTTAATTATGAGGGGTGATGATTTTTTTATGATGGATCATTTTGTTCTACACAATTAATTGGTAAGGACAAAATTAAGAATTTAGTATTAAAAATTTAATTTTAGTTAAAAAAATTGAATAATGCGCACAAAGTAAGGTAACTTGTGATTTTAATTAATAATATACCTGAATGTGGTGATTCATGTACCAAATTAAATCTGGTATTTTCACTAGTATTAAAGTTTTTTAGAACCAATGTTTAAATATTAAAAACGACAATTGTTGAAAAGATTTACCAGCCTTGACAGTGTTTCTAGAGATAGAAATTCCTTAAAAAAAATCTCAAAACAAAGTTAATATCTGGAGCAGTTAGGACAAGATTTTTCACACCACTTACCATATGCACCATCTATTTCAATGGCCCCACAACATTTTACATCTCTCAAAGCAAATTTTGTGATGCAAAATACATGTGGAGGAAGAGCCATCCGGAGGAGCTAAGAATTTTTCGTTGATATATAGTGGTCGGGAGGAATGGAAGAGGCCAAGATATGATGGCAAGTATTTTAGTTTTTTTTATTAAATTATTTTAATATTTATAGGACTTCTTTGTCACGTCTAGTAGAATAAAGACGGATAATATAAGATCTAATAGGATATGACCTGATAGTATAAATTATGATAAATTTTTAATATTATAGAATGTTTGGTATATCGTTTTATAAAATATTATATTTTATATTTTATATTATAATTTTTTTACAAATAAATTTAACATTACAAGTAAATATTCAATAAAATAAATTAATATTTAAATAATAATTTTTATTAGTTATTTAAATATATAAATATTTATTACTTTAACTTTTTTTTATTTTATTATTTATTTTAATATTTTATAACTATTTATTTGATATTATAACTAAATTGATACCCTATATTATTTTAAATATTATTTAACTATTTTTATTTTTATTTTTATCATGTATAACTAAATTGACACCATATATTATTTTCTAAAATTATTTAATTTTTATGAAATAATTTTATTGAGAATTATTTTATTTATATAAATGATTATTATCTATTTAAGAATTATTTTGTTTTAATAAAATGTTGAGAAATAGAAGTTATCTTGTATGTTAAAAAGCTAATTAAAACTAATTTGATCTTCCCATATTATATTAAATTATACAATATTTTAATATATAAAAGGATTACAATGGATAAATTTATATAATACATTATTTGTATCAAATAATAGATAAAGATATAACATATAATATTAGTAATACAAGACACCAAACACACCCATAGGGCATAAGGAGGAAGCACTTGACTGCAAAACGATTGACATTGCAGTTTGATGAGTGATTTGTTATTGCCTTAAACTTCTTATAATTAATTTTGCTTCAAGTAATTTTTAATTATTTTCATTTTTTTATTTTTCTCGATTCAAACATATTTAAAATTATTTAGCTTAAGTCCTTATCAATTATCTTTAGTCTGTAGTTACTAGAAGGTCGCGTTATTTAATCCCACCTGCCAATCAATGACTCAGTGTGATACATTATAATGTTATGTGCCAAAAACGGCATCCAATAAATCACTGATTGGACAATCCACTTACTTATCTCAGGCGATCCATCAACTCATTTTATTGTAAAATTCTGACTTGTAAGATAGATTATGATATATCATGTAAAATCATATCATTAATTGCTATATAGAATTGGAAAACATGATATCTTGTTAGTTAGTTTAATATTTTATAGAAATAAAAAACTAACGACGAAGACCAAAAATGTACTAAATCATTTTAGAAGTGTTCGAACATAAAATAAATATATTTTTTAATGCAGAATTAAAATTTACTTATGTTTAAGGATTAAAAATATATTTAAGCATTTATCATTATGACATGGATATTATGTGCCCGGATGACTAAGGACTCAAAGGAAGCGGAGTCAACACGGATACGGTACTGAAAGTTTCGGCCTTTACTTCTATTGTACTCATTATGTGCCAATTTTTCTTCTTCCCAGTTGATTCTACTGTTATACATGCCAATGGTTCGCCTGAGATGTGTAAAACTAACCACCTCTCACTCTGACAACGTAATCTGAACAGTTGAAAGTGCAATGAAACAACTCAATAACCTCTTGGCTTTGACCTTCATCATATTGTGGTCTCAATGGACCTTCTTCTTCCATGGAGCACTAGGTGACCCTCAAACCCTTTTGCTCAACAAGGGTTGCAGCCAATACAATGCAACCAACTTGTCCAACTTCAACCAAAACCTAAACGCAACCTTGGCGGACCTTAAAAACCAAAGCATAAGCAAGGACTTTGGAACAGCACAATATGTTGTAGGAGCAGACCCTGTTTATGGCATGTTCCAGTGTAGGGATTACCTATCAAATGCTGACTGCGCCGCCTGTTTCACAGTTGCCGCCGCCCAAATCCGTAACTGCTCCGCCGGAGCTAACGGCGCCCGTGTCATATATGATGGATGCTTCCTCAGGTACAAACTCCCAACCTAACTATATAATATAAAGAAAATATTTAAATGTTGTTAGTGAGAAAATGTTACTTTTTATTGTTTCTATTTTTGTTTATACTATCAATATTTAGATTCTATTAGGTTTTACTTTTTATGATTTGAGTTTGGTTGATATATTACAGGGTGAAACTCAATTTATACCTTTTTTTTGGTTCATATAAGACTTAACTTAAAACAAAATAATTATTAAAGTACTTGGTTTAATTAACCAGGCATTGATTTATTATCTATCGTTCAATGTTAAATATAATATTAAAATTTTTCACGTAAAAAAAATTATTATTAAAATTATAATGAAAAATGTAAAACTAAATTTTTAAAATTGAATTGATGTGCAATAAATAATACATAATAACTTTTTGGGTTCATTAAGTATATTAAATTTTTCATATTTTATAGACTTTAATTTTTATATGTTACCAATTTAATTTTTATATAATTATTTTATAAGTTATTTTTGCTGTCTAGCTCATAATAGAGATAACCTAGCATTAAGGTTAGAGAATTAGGTGTCCTCTCCCTATGCAAAAGGGGATATATATATATATACACACACACACACCGATCATGCATTAATTAAAGGACCCACGAGGCATTAATGGGAAAGATAGTGATTGTGTTTCTCACCCTCATGCGTTGCATCAGCGCCCGCTGGGCTAGGCAAGGGTGTGTCCAAGGGTCGATCTACATGAGGATGCAGGTCGGTCTAATTCCGATGGGTTCATAAGCCTTCAGTATTGAGGCCTAGAAGGTCGAATAGACTCAAGCACGAAGGTTAGAGATTTGAAGATGTTGGCCTAGCTAGTGTCGACTGGTCCATTTTGGGCTGAAGAGACTCCAGTGCGAGGTATGCATCGTGGGTACTTGTGAATACGCGTCTTAGCTTGGGTTCCGATGAATACTAGTCTTCGGGTGCTCGTGAATACGAGTCTTGTTGCTGGTGAATACCAGGCTTAGTATTTGCCCGTGAAAACGAGGCCAGTGAATGCTAGATGGTGTTGTTCGTAAAAACGAGGCCGATGAATACTAGGCTTCCGAGGTTCCTGTGAAAATGCGGCCAAGTGAATAATGGGCTTCAAATATAGTGTCAGTGAATACGAGGTCTTACTTCATGTTGTTGTTATCCTTGTTTTTACCATCTTAATTAATACAACATAATCATTTCAAAAATTATTAGAACATTAAATAAGTAATAAGCTAGAGTTCATATTTCCTTTACCCTCTTCACCATTTAATCAATCAAACGTCTTGAATACCAATCAAACAAAATTATTAACAGAAACATAGATAATTATTGATGTGCCAATAATTAGGAGGTCCATGAATATTGCCCTTGAGTGCTTGTGAATACGAGTCTTGGGTGCCAGTGATTACGAGGTTGGTTAGTCTTACACCTGCTGAGTTGGTCAAGCCTCGATTGGCTTGCCGCTGGCATGGTCAGGGCCTTCCGTTCGGCCGAAACTTATTGATCTCCTTCTTTATTACTCAATTTAGACGTTGAGACCATGTAGATGGTAACTGTGAAAGAGATTATCGTTCAAGCAAATAGCATAGCAAATTTATAGTAAAATTGCTTCCAAATATCTCCTAATGCTGAGAGAAGAGTATTTGTTCCTTGATGAGTGTGCTGTACTGCGTGCTGTATCAATTACTAACATGATGGTTAGCGATGTTCGGTTTTGTTGGTAGGAGTGTTGTACTGTGTGCTGCACATGTCGACCATGCAAATGGTGGTAAGTGTGTGGCTTGCGGGTTTCTTCACTTGTAATGGGAGAAATTTTACCTTTCCCCAAAAACTAGCGTCAAAATGTTATAAACTAGCATTAAGGGTAGAGAATGAGGTGTCCTCTCCCTCTGCAAAAAGGGCTATATATACCTGTCATGCATTGATGAGGGGGCCATCAAACATTAATTGGATAGATAGTGATTATGTTTGTCTCCCTCATACATTGGCTCAACTGCAGCTGGGCTAGGCAAAGGTGTGTTCGCAGGTCGGACTATATGAGGATGCAGGTCGGTCTAGTATTGACTGGTTTAGTTACACATATAAAATAATATAAATAATATCAAATCTCATATATATATATATATCTGTGGGTCATTTTTTTCAATATGGTGGGGAGAGGCAAAATTTTCCATGAAATGGGTTAGTTTGGTTAATTACATGGTTATGGTGTATGAAATCCCGCCAATGGCAGGATTTCACAAAATCCTGCCATTTTGCTAGTAAAACATTATTTTTTAATTCAAAACTTGTCGACGGCAAGATTTGAATAATAAAAATAATAATTTTTTAACCAAATCTCGCCAATGACAAGATTTGGAAAACGAAAAATATTATTTTTTAAATCAAATCTCACCGTTGACGAGATTTAAACACCATATTTATGTAAATTTCTACACAATCTCATACATGAGGAATTATTAAATTAACACACCATATAAAAAATAAAAAACCTATATCTGTCTCTGTGGGTGTGTGTGTGTATCGTTAATGCTATTTTTGGTTTATTTAGTTTGGTACGTGGACCTTCATTTCTATAATAATCAGAAGATATTTGGTGGAACATATCACAAGAGACCAACACGAGAATATTTTAATCGGTTTCGTGTGGAATTTTCATCTTGCATCATCTGGAATTTAATGTAATGTGCATTAATAAAATTGGTCATGCTTTGTCACTACATAATAACACTGCTTTATTTGATTGCCCCCTTGGGTCCGACTTATAGTATTCATTGCCCATATTGGCCGTGCCTGCAATGTAATATGTTGCATAAATAAATACTGTATAGTTAATTTTATATATAGATTTTTTTTTTTTGATTGATCACGGGGCAAACAGCCCAACGAACACAGAAACTTATTTACCCACTAAACGGGTAAACTTGGTGCTAGAAGAGTCAGCAGAGAAAGCAAGAGATAAAAAAGGAGGAACAGTAGAGAAGAAAGTAGCTCCCTGAGTATTAAGGATCTGACCGTGATTGGCCAACTGATCAGCACATCTGTTTGCTTCGCGGAAGACATGAAGAACACGGACCTCCCAGTCCTGGGCAATAAGCTGCTGAATAACATTAATTAGAGCAGAGCAAGGATGACCAGGATGCACACCGTCCATAATAAATTGAACAGCAATTTTAGAATCCATTTCTAAAACAACGCGGGGCAGAAGCAAATCTACAGCCATAGATAAGCCAAGTGCAGCGCCCCAAAGCTCTGCCATCATGATGGAGCAATTCCCCAACTTCAAGCTAAAAGCCCTGACAAAATTACCGTTATGGTCCCGAATAATACCCCCACAGGCAGCACTACCTGAATTTTGATAAAAGGATCCATCCACATTGAGTTTGAACCAATTGGGAGGCGGAGGAGCCCAGCAAAAATGAACAATATTCCAGTCCCTAATACGATCCTGAGCTTGAGATAAACTGATGGACGCAGAAGCATACTCGTGGGCAAGAGCAAGCACACGAGAATAAATTTCTCGGCGCACAGGGGATTTCCCCTCAAATATGAATTCATTCCGAACTTGCCAAAGGACATTACAAGTTGTAGAGAAAAGGAGGGGCCATGGAACCCCTTGATAAAACCGAGATCCACTCAAAATATTTCCGATAAGCCAATCATTCAGATTATCAGAGAAAAAGGAACCGCGAGAGGATCTAAGAATGATGCTCTTCCATACCCCTTCAGCAACAAAACAGCCATGAAGTGTGTGGAGCACCGTTTCATCCGTAGAACCACATATTGAACAAGTGGAGCTTAGAGACATTTTCCTTCTCCATCTAGCATGGTTAGTGAGAAGAGCATTATTAAGGGCCAACCACAAAAATCTTTTAAGCTGCTGGGGTATGAGAAGACGCCAAATAACATCAAATTTGTGAGCAGGATTAGTATCAGTATTAATATGAATAACATTATAAGTAGACTTTACCGAGAAACTTCCAGAGGGATCAGGGTGCCAGGAAATCAAATCATTTCCCAAGGTAGCCTTAGGGCGAGGAAGAGGGGTAAAAAGATCTACAAAATCAGCAGGGAGAAAATCATACAATCTGTTCCAGGCCCAGTCTCCATTAGCTGCAACAAAATCACAAACCTAGTATTTATCTTCATCTTGAGAGAGTGGAACTAAAGTAAAATCTCCAAGATTATGGATGCCAGGAATCCAATGGTCGTGCCATAAATTAACAGAAGTACCATCTCTCACTCTGTGAATAATGTTGTTTCGTACCATCGGCCAAGTTTTAACTATACCTCGCCACAATCCTAGCATGCACAAGAGGGATTGGGCCATCACCACAACGGTATTTAGCCCGTAAGATTTTAACCCAAAAAGCATCTCTCCTATCCATCAATCCCCAACCCAACTTCATTAAAAAGGCTTCATTCATATCTTTAGCTTTTCTGAATCCCAGTCCACCCAACTTCTTTGGTTGACAAATCCTTTCCCAGCTAATAAGATGAATTCTCTTCCTTTCATTCGTAGAGCCCCAAATAAAATTTCTACAAATAGTGTCGATCCTGTTGCACACTTTAACAGGAATCTTAACTGTTTGCATAATGTAAGAAGGGACAGATGCAAGAGCGGATTGAGCAAGAGTTATTCTCCCCGCCAAAGATAAACTTTTGGCATTCCACCCATTGAGTTTATTGTTCATCCTGTCAATAATGAATTGAAAATCAACAGAGGTACAGTGCTTATGAAATAAAGGGACGCCCAGGTATTTACCCAAATTTGGGGTAAGATGAAAATTGAAAGCTTCGCTAATCTCCTTTCTCCTTTGGAAATGCACATTTTTAGAAAAGAAAATGCATGATTTTTCTACATTTATCTTCTGCCCGGAGCTAGCACAAAAAGTATCAAGAACATCTTTTACCACTTCCATTTGATCCATAGAAGCTCTAGCAAATAAGACCAGATCGTCAATGAAGCAAAGATGAGAAATAGCTGGTCCCGTTTGAGAAAGATGAATAGGAACCCATAAATGTTGGTTGACTGCATTTGAAATGAGTTGGGAGAGATTTTCCATACACATAACAAATAAATAGGGAGATAGAGGATCCCCTTGACGAATACCTCTGGAGGGAGAAAATGACTCACTAACTGATCCATTCCAAATAACTCTCATAGATGGAGATGAAATGCAATGCCAAATTAAAGTAATAATACTATCAGGTATACCAACATTATAGAGAGTGTCTCGAATGAATTCCCATCTCAGCCTATCATAGGCTTTTTCAAAATCAATCTTAATAGCCATATAGCCCACCTGACCACATTTGTTCCGCATAGAATGAATAACTTCCTGTGCAATAATAATATTATCTGCACTAAGCCTGCCTGGCACAAAGCTGCATTGAGTATGACTAATCAAATTATTCATGACTTCTTTAAAACGCAGAGCAATAATTTTCGTGACCAATTTATAACTAACATTGCAAAGGCCAATAGGTCGGAATTGGGAGTAGTATTCAGGACAATCAACTTTTGGAATCAGGGATATGAAGGTTTGATTCACCTCCTTAATCATCAACGGGTTTTCAAAAACCTCCATAATCCACTTACTTAAGGAGTTGCCCACTGTATCCCAATTGTTTTGGTAGAACATAGCTGGCAATCCATCTGGTCCTGGAGCTTTCCAGCCTCCCATAGAGAAGAGAGCAGATTTAATCTCATCATGAGTAATGGGCTTGTTAATTAATTCTTTCTCGGAAGGAGATAGAGTCGGGGAATTTTCTGAAAAACAGAAACCATTATAGTTGGACTCCTCTTGATAAAGATTGGAGAAAAAATTCACTCCCATTGTTTTAAGAATATTAGGATCTTCTTCCCAGGAACCTTCCTCATTTTTCAAAGCCAGTATTTTGTTTCTACGTCTTCTACAAGAAGCCTGACCATGGAAATAACTGGTGTTCTTATCTCCAAGATTGAGCCATTTACAACGTGACATTTGTTTCCAATAAACCTCCTCCTGGACTAAAATATTTTCATATTCACTCCAAAGCTCCTTTTGGAGTTTATCCAGAAAAGGATTAGTCGCAAAAGAGAACTTTTTAGAAATCCCTTCTAGTCTCAAAAGAAGTCTCATCTTTTTCCTTTGAATGTGACCAAAAACCTCCTTATTCCAAACTTTGATCTTCTTTGTGAAATTAGCAATATTTTCTCGCAAAGAAATATCACACTGCCAAGTCTCCTGGAGAAAATCTGGAAATTTCTCATGAAGTTGCCAAGAAGCCAGGAACCGAAAAATAGAAGAGCCAGAGGACAACCGACCCATCGTATTAAAATGCAAACATAAAGGAATATGGTCGATTTTAAACGGAGCAAGAGATCTTTTAGCAGAGAAGCAAAACCCTTTCCTGAAGTACCTCGACAGTTCCATAATATAATGTTCATTAAGAAACATGAGGATTAGTAAGGTGTGCATACCCACCTGCATTGGCAACAATAGAATCATTAACTGATACCATAACAGAATCGACCAAGGTATGTTCCCCTTGGTTAGAACTATTACTCTGTAATACATTATCCCCTGGTTCCGGTGGGTTACGAGAACCACCCACCATTTGGGTTCCATCTTTAAGCTTGTGAACAAACTCGGGATGTTCATCAGAGGGACCGTAGACTTCAGTACTGGGAGGGAGATCTACCTTATTTCCATTTTTAAAATTGTTCCAGGCATCATATGTTGCTACTGATTTACCTTTATCATCACGATTCACTTGGTGAATTTGAGAAGGGACATGGGGAACAATTTCGGGCTTATTGCCTGAGGACTCAAGTTTGACAGCCGAGATTGGTCCCTTCCCACTATGTTGGGCAACTACTTTTGGTTTATTGGGCTTGTGGCTTGTTCTTTTTTTATCGCACTGTTGCTGGCCCAAATACGGTTGCTGGGATATGTTTTCGGGCCTAGTTATGGTAGCCATGCAATCCTCGTCAATCATGACAGGATCTTTTTGATTTGTACCTTCAGCTTCTATATCTGATAAAATGCCAAAACGGGACTTTTGGGAGAAATCAGTATCTTTTCTTAAAAATCCCTCACCCTTTTGATATTGTTTGGAAAAATCAGATCGCTTTCGTTGTGGTTTCTTCACTAACATCCAAGGCCCAAAAATACTACTACCCAATTTGTCTTCCGAAACATCCGTGTCAGTGCCAGAAATTTCAGATTGAGTGGGTCCAGAATCTATTGGAATTAAATTTCTTTCCGTAGATTGGGGAGGCACTGAATCTTCTTCCGGATTTTTCTGAACTGGATTGCTGTTCGTAGTTTCGAGCCCCTCCATGACTGCCTGATTGTCTTCTAACTTTGCCAATTCAGTACACTGATCAACTCGATGGCCATATCTACCACAACCGAAACAAACAAGATGTAGTCCCTCATATTCCACTTTAAACTCTTTTCCCAGTGCTGTGATGGATGGGACTAATTTTTTTCGCAAGTCAATCTCAACGCAAATGCGAGCAAATTTCCCCCTAGAATGAATCGAGGTTAAAGTATCCAGCTTTAACATAGTTCCCAAAGCAGATCCTGCTCTCCAAAGAAAGTTTTTATTATCGAGTTCCATAGGAAGATTTGGAATACGAACCCAAACCGCCATCTTCTGGACTGCTTGCCACTCAGGTTGAAACAAAGGTCGCCAACGTTGAACCATCAGGTAATGGTCTGCAATAAGCCAAGGACCCTCGAATAAGGCGTGGGTGTAGTCTCCCTGATCAGTAAAACGAACAATGAAAAAACCTTCATTCATATCCAAAACACGAATAGACCCTTTCTTAGCCCAAGCCTTTTGGATCCATCTATCCATAGCTTTTAGGCCTAAAGTTTTTCCCAATGGCTTCACGATTAAAGTGAGCTTCCATGGTTTACACCACTCATGGAATTCTTCCAAAGACACTGGAATACTGGGTTTCGGGTTGAAAGGTATTGAATCATCCGGTCCTAGATCAACTTCGTCATCATGATTAATATAATCTTCTATAACAACTTTAGCAATAAATTCAGGATCGATATCTCTGTTACCTCCTTCCAAGAGGACCATATCTTTATAAGACACTTTCTTCTTTTACGAATCAGTAAATGCATTCCCCTTCCGACTCCACCATATTATCCTCAGCAGCCCCATTCTCAGTGATACCTTCATCCATAATCATAGCATCTTGATTGTCTCCTGAGCCTCCCATTTTGACCTTTTTTGTGCTTCTAGAGATCAGGTCAGCTTCCTCCCGTGATTTTTCGCGAATGTCATCTTCAAAAGCCCGTCCATCACTTTCCGATTACTTATGCATAAAAAAAATTTTATATATAGATATTTATTCATGCACACACACGTTCACACTTTGCCGGCTTATTATTATTTATCTAATGCGTCATGCGATGACAAATTAACAGGAATAGGACCAACTCGCTTTGGATTATAGAAAGAAATTGAGATGAGAACAGAATTAGGCAGAGTTTGGGAAATTTTCCCCATTTTTGGACCTAGGAAAGAAAAGAGGAGGAAAGTAGTAAATGAGCTGTGGGAGTGAGACCAACTAATTTAAAAAAGTTTTTCTTAATTAAGCATGCCGTGTCAGTTAGCTAACACCACACTCTTAGCCTCTTATCTTTGCTCTCTTCTCCATTATGTAAAGTAAATCACAACTAAACCATAGTTACAAATGTTATGGAGTGTTGGGTATAAAGTCAGTAACTGAATTGAAGTTAGTTAGAACTCATTAAAAGCTAGTAACATCATTGGTTTACTTGAGTTAGTTTTCTGTTTTCTGTTACAGATTATTAACTTGTTAAGTACACTTTATAACCTGTATATATATCTGTAAACTCAACTCAATTATTCAATGTGAATCACATCATTCATTCAGCAACATACTTTCAGTTTTTCTTTCTTTGCTCTCTCTTTGTTTTCAGGCTCACACGAGCCTCCACTCCATATCACAAGTCTGATATCTTTCATGAAGCAATACCATGTTGTTCCGATAGAAGGGGGTTCAGGTCTTTTAAATATGAAGTCTTAAGTTTGATCTTGGAATTCATGACACTATTGGGAGGGATTTCATTTAAGTGTGGAATGTGGAATTGTATGATACACAATCTCGAAAGAAAAAAAAAATTGTTATGAAACACCACAGTTTGATTAAATTCCAACTTCACTTGAGTCTTTCCCAAATTAGAATTATAGTCTTTAACCAACAGAGAATATACGTTTTTTTATTTCAATGTTTTTTCTTTTATTCCTTTTGTCTAAACAAAATAGAAATCTCCTTATAAATTAATGAGAAATTCCACTACAGTACAGTTTGATATAATTTGAGGAGATAAATGACGGTAACCTCTTTAAGAATGACATTGTTTTATGAAAAATTATATACATAGCACCTCATCCATATATTGTTAGAACGAGGTGCTATTAGAGAGTTAGAACGATGTAGTGCACACGTATTGAACTAGTACCATGTGTGTTACAATTTGGGATGAGATGATGAGCCCCCAGTCTACCTAGATTTATGCCATGTGTGATTGTGTATATATTACTACTTTTTCTTCCTTTAAATTGTCCAAACAAGTTAAGGTTACAATAACAAAAATTACCAGCAAGATGTTGACAGAATCTTGTTTAGATTGACCAAAATATGTTTTCATCCAATAACATAGGTTGGCCCTTCATGAGAGCTTTAGCCAGATCAAACTGACCTTGATTTGTGATACTTTAAAATGTGAGAAATTCTTGGGGAAGGAGTGAATAGCCCATCATTTATTAAACATTCTACTCGACATATATAAATGTAATTTGGATATTGATGCTTTGTTATCATGGGCCACACTATATTATGTTATCGGATATTTTACTAACACTTTTAAAGGTTTCGACTTTCGATCAACTTATATTTTACATGCTTTTCAATTTGATTTATATTGTATCTTTTTATCGTACTCATGTCGTATCAGATATTCATACCAGTAATCATGCAACATAAGCCACACGACTATACACATGCTTAATATTAAATGAATTGTCTATGGTCTCTTAGGTACGAGAGTAATGGATTCTTCAACCAAACCACTCTTCCTGGCAACAGTATGATTTGTGGGAATCAGACTGCAAGTGGAGGAGCCACTGCATTCAATGAAGCTGCACAGCAAGTGCTAAAGAATCTGCAGATAGCAACACCCAAAATTCCTGGTTACTTTGCAGCCACCAAGACACAAGTGGCTGGTGGTGCAATCTATGCCATTGCACAATGTGCTCAAACTGTCTCAGAGAGTGGTTGTCTAGATTGCTTGACAGTTGGTTACAACAACATCCAGAGTTGCCTTCCGAACACAAATGGTACTGCATTTGATGCTGGATGTTTTATGAGATACTCAGAGACATCCTTCTTCACTGAAAACCAGACCATTGATATCACACCCTATTTAAAACAAGGTAGAATTAGAATAACTCTTCTACATTGGTTTCGATGAATGAATGTATAAAAGGGTGCACACCCATGTTCATGAGACTCTCGTGGTGGAGTCTCGGAAAAGTAGATGTGCACAATTTTATCCTTGCAAGCAAAAAGGCTCTTTCCAGGATTTTGGATCCGTGACCTCCAAGTTATAAGGCAACAACTTCATTGTTTCACAAAGGCTCACTCTTGATTAAATGAATGAATGTATATAAAATAGTAGGCCATTGCCCATTTAGAACTCAGGTTAGCTTCTTTCTTCTCTTGTAGGAGGATCAAGCAAGAAGGGGCCCATTATTGGTGGTGTTGTTGGAGGTGTAGTGCTTCTTGTGATCCTCTTTGCATTATTTGTGTGGCTTGGAAGAAACAAGAAACCCAAGAGAATTCCCAGAGGTGAGACAGTTTGGAAAGTCTCGTGATTGTGATGGTTTCTTACCAGAGAAAGTACTTTGGCCCATTAGTTTATTCTTTATTAATAAGGAATTAATATGTAATGCATCATTTCTTTCTTTCTTTCTTTAATATAAATATACAAGTACCACAATTCATTTATTTATTAAGAGATTCCAAATTATGTTTTCCTTATCAGGTGACATATTGGGAGCTACTGAGTTGAAAGGTCCAGTTAACTACAGGTACAAAGATTTGAAGTCTGCAACAAAAAATTTCAGCGATGAAAATAAACTAGGAGAAGGAGGTTTTGGAGAGGTATACAAGGTAAATTTATGTTATTTTTCAGCATTCTATTGGTGAAAAAATAATGATGATTTTCTGAGTAACTTTCTGCTAAGTGGTAGTCATTATAAACTGTTCCCTTATAGGGATAGAGATACATTATTGTTACAACAACAACAAAATTTTCTGAATTGTTAATTTATGGTATATATAGGGTACTCTGAAAAATGGGAAAGTAGTTGCAGTCAAGAAATTAACTTTAGACCAATCTGGAAAGTTGGATGAAAGTTTTGAAAGTGAAGTGAGACTTATAAGCAATGTTCATCACCGGAATCTGGTTAGACTTCTTGGATGTTGCATTAAAGGCCAAGAGAGAATCCTTGTTTATGAATTCATGTCAAACAAGAGCCTTGACAGATTCTTATTTGGTAACTATAGTGTCAATCTCCAATATGAGCATTTTTCTTTAATCACCATCATGTTTTACTCTTTTTAATCCCCTCTTCTTTCACCTAGTTTATTAATTATTTAACTTTTCAAAACAGGTGAGAAGAAAGGTTCTCTTAGCTGGAAACAAAGGTACGATATAATTTTAGGCACAGCAAAAGGTCTTGCCTATCTTCATGAGGATTTCCATGTTTGTATCATACACAGAGACATAAAGACTGGCAATATTCTCTTGGATGATGATCTTCAACCAAGAATAGCTGATTTTGGTTTGGCAAGGCTTCTACCTGAGGACAAATCTCACCTTAGCACAAGATTTGCAGGAACGTTGTAAGTCAAAGCAAATGCAATCACTTAATTTTCTTCACTTCTATTGTAGAGGTAGCAGCAATAAAAGTGACATTTTTTTGTTCTTGTTTGGTGTTAAATGTCCCACCTTCATGCTGTGTAATAAAATATTCTTTTATCAACTATGCTATAAATATTTTGCTCGTATCAGGGGATACACAGCACCTGAATATGCAATCCATGGTCAATTATCAGAGAAAGCTGACACCTACAGTTATGGTGTTGTAGTCCTAGAAATCATAAGTGGTCAAAAGAGTAGTGAACTGAGGGAAGATGCTGATGGTGAATTCCTCCTTCAAAGGGTATGCAATTTCACATAACTACATAACAAAAAGTATTAGGGTCATTTCAAAAATTGTTTTGTATGTTGGTGTCCTTTTTGTTTTTTACTTTAATCACGAAAATGTCACATTGAATTAAACATGTTTCCTATTATGAAGATTATGTGAAAGAAACAGTGAAAACATTGCAGAATGACAGTTTCGTATATAAAATTACAAACAATAAACCAAAACAGAACATGTTCTCTTAAACCAAAGAGGCAGTAAGTTTTATTGTTGCATTTCACACTATATATGAACTTTGGTTTTGAATACCTAAACAGGCATGGAAACTGTATGAGGGAAATATGCACTTGGAGTTGGTGGACAAGACATTGGAACCTGAAGACTATGATGCAGAAGAGGTGAAGAAAATCATAGAGATTGCTTTGTTGTGCACCCAAGCATCAGCTGCTACAAGGCCAACAATGTCTGAAGTAGTAGCCTTACTCAAAAACAAGAACTTATTGGGGCATATGAAGCCTACTATGCCTGTCTTTGTTGAATCTAATATTAGGTCCCAGCAGCCAGACAACTCTACCTCAACTGGTGGTTCCTCTACAATATCTAATGCTACTGCTTCCACTTCTATCCTATCGGCTAGATGAATATATTAAGCATGCATGGTATAAGTGTGCCGTTAAGGGAATTCAACTAGAGAGAGAATGGAATAAAGAAGGAAGAGGCAGAGGACTTTTTCTTCAGCTTGTTTTTCAGAATTATTAGAAGAGATTAGTTTTAATATATTAATAGTGTAAAAGTTATACCATCATCCAATCAAATCTTTCTTCTTGCGTGGGTTTTCAAGTAGTGAGGGTGGAAGTTAACTATATTTGGTGTTGTATCATTATATGATTTGATGGTTGTGCAAAATAGTTTTACACTGTCAGTGTATTAAAATTAGATCCTTGTTAAAAAATTATAGAAGTACAAACATGTATATTGTCTAATAGTGATACCTTAATGTTTATTTCATTCAATAAAATCAAGAACATGTTGATAATGAAGCATTTTATTAGTAAAGGAAGGGGATTGAATAGGTCTTAGGCACTTTGCTATAGATTTTGCCTGTTAGTCCTGTTTTCCAAAGTGGGATTGTACAGAATTTGCCATTTGACGTGATCAGTGGAATTTGCCCATGTAAGAAGGAGCCTTCAATTGATGTCAAAGAAGAACTTCTGAGTTTTGCCAAGTGGTATATCTTGTCTTCATGTTCTTGTGCTTCTCTTCTTAGTCTGTTGGTTACATTCTTGGGTAGCGTTTGTTTTGTGTCTCAGGGGGACAGAGACAAAAATATAAGTACAGTGGAAACAGAGATAAAAAAATATTGATCGTTGACCACCATTGACCGGCGTTGACTGCCGTTGACCGGCATTGACCGTTACTCCAGTGGTTGACCGGCGGTGGTAGGTGGCCAGATCACTGTCCCCATTTTCTGTCTCCACTGTTTCCACTTTTTGAAGGGATAGAAATACAAGAAATTTTTATCTCTGGAATGAAAATTTTTTTGTCCCCGTACCCTGTCCCAACCACCAAATATAATACAAGGACAGTGCGTCCCTGTATTTGTCTCCCAAGACACAAAACAAACACTACCTTGGTGTTGGAAATTATGTCACAGCATTTGTAACATTTCTTGATACTTCTGGTGTAACATTTGGTTATATTCAAATGTACCAAAGTTACGTTTCATTCAATTGTTGGATATCTTGATTTTGAACTTCGGTCTTCTTCCTCTTCATGTTCATGATTTGGGATGGTAGTTTGAGGTTTTAATGATGATATGAGTTCTGACAAAGGTGGACCAGGCATGCAGGTGCAGAATAATAGAGAATAAAAGTGAACAATGATATAAAAGTTGATAAAAGAAAAAAAAGAAAAAGTTTTAAGGGCAATAAGAGTTCCCTCCTGTCCTACAATACAGATTACTTAGTATGCCAATATGCCACAAAAAATTTGTAGGAACTGCGCTGTAAAAATAAAGGTTTTTTTTACTCTGTAATTCTCTGTACTTTTTTTGAAAAATTCAAATCAGTCTCTATATTTTAAAAAATTGTAATTGAGTCTGTAAACCTCCAAAATGTTTATAATTGGATTCGTAGATGCTTTTAATCTATAGGTATATTATTGTTTGCGAATGTTTAATGATCTAGTGGTAATATTTTGATGTCATCATTCAACTCAATAGTTATATATTATTTAAGATAGCATCTTAAAATACCTAATTAAAATATTTTGTAAGTTTAGGGATCTAATTATAATTTTTTTAAATCTTGAGATTTATTTGAATTCCTCAAAAAGTTCAGGGACTAACAGATTAATTTAACTAAAAATAAAAGACTGCTCTATTTATTTTCAATTTAATACCTCAACTGTATTTAAAATTTGATGATCAAAACAAAAATATATTAATAACCTACAGAGATAAAATATTAAACTAAACTACAAATAAACGCAATATTTTCTTTTTCTGAGTATTTAGAAATGTCTTGGTTTGACTTACTGATTTATGATGTGAGAGTTTTTGCTTTTTATTTTGGGTCAAGCTATAATGTGAGAGTTTGAATTTTATAAATTTTATTGGAGAAGAGGTCTTCATGTTGTTCCGGTTGGTTGAATCTACAGCCTAATGATCCTTTCCCCAATCCCCTAGGAAAAATTCCTAGTTATAATGCCTTTGTTTTATAAAGAAGCGTTGTTTGGGGAATTGCCAACTTTATTGATTTTTGGGTTGGCAAGCAAAGATCTCCAGCTAGTGCATATTGTATATGGGCTAATGAGAAGGGTTTTCGACCAAAAACGACATGAAAAGGGTTCAATTTGAATAAGGAGATTTAATGGGCTTATAATGATGTTGAGGTCTCTTAAGGCCCCACTAATTACAAGTTACAAGACCCGAAAAAAATAAAACATAGGCCCGTTTTGTTTTCATAAATTAATAAATGAAAAATTAAAAAACTAGAAATGAAAATTAAAAATTGAAATTTGTAATCAAACTGTTTGCTTTCAGTTTTTGATTTTCTAGTTTTTCAGAATTTGTGAAGGAAAAATTGAAAATTTTGAAAACTATAAATTCTAGTTTTCAGTTTTTTCAGTTTTTCCTTTACAATTTCCTGAAAACTGGAAAATTGAAAAAAAAAACTGAAAACTAAAAATTAAAAGCACACGGTCATAGTTTTCAGAATTTTCAGTATTTCCTTTACAAAATCTGAAAAATTAGAAAATTAAAAACTAAAATTAAACATTAAAAAGTGAAAACTCACAACAAACATGCCCTAATTATTTAGCTCTCTATCTAAGCTTGAAAGGTTTAGAGCTTGAGTTGAGTATAAATACTTCTCTGAAGTGTAATGGATGCCTATGTGACGACATATAAATCATGTCATTCGTCTCATTCAAGCTCGTAGTAAGCAAATAGAAGAGCATGAAATAAATACTTATATATATATATATATTACTTTTGGTCTCTTAATTTTATAATATTATGTTTTTCGTTAAAGAACTCTAAATTTAGGCTTGTATAAACATTTTAGAATATGCATTAAGTCATAACGAATATTGTAAATTTTATTTTTTATTATAAAATATCTTAAAATTTTCTTCGGTCTACAATGTCATCACTTAACAATATTAGTTTATGATAGGGGATCAAAATCATGATATTAGAAGAACGAGAGACCAAAAACCGTAAAAAAAAAATAGATGGACTAAAACCAAAAACTTATATTTGTATGAATAAAAGACATTTAATCCACAAATATAATATAAGGACCAAAATAAACAAGCCGATAGAGATAAATCAAATGACTCAGCAAAATGAATAATAAAAAAAAATAATCAAAGAGGGAATGAAAGAAGAAAATAGAACAGTGCTCTTGTTCGCTCTTGAATTGTATTATGGTCAAGAAAATATTATGACCATAATATTACTGTTGCGACACACTCTTGAATTGTATAGCACTGACACTACTGCAACCGTAATTTTGGCAACGTGATTGGTGGAAGATATACCATGATAGCCAACTTGTGTTAAAGGCAGCAATAGATACAGTGGAGTTGGAACAACATTTTCAACTGTCAACGATTACGATGTCACAGTTGTGAGGGGAGTTAGTTTTGCACATTCCATGGAAACCATTCGTTTATGATAAAATCAACAGGAAAAAAAATTCATGTATAATAAAAGCAATTGGAAAATAAAAATTCACATATAATAAAGTCAATTGGAAAATAAAAAAAAAATTAGCATGTAATGAAAGTAAGAGGCCACATAATTTTCTTAGCACCTGATCCGTGTTGACTCCGCTTCCTTTAGAGTCATTGGTCTACCAAGCACACCCATGTCGCAATAAGAAAAAACAATTAATATTGAAAATTCATCATGCATGGCTCAAGTTGCAGTCAAGTGCTTCCTCCTTATAGTCTTGGCATTTTCCGTTCCTCTTTTGTCTCCATACATTATCAATATCACATCAGACTTAATACCAGCTAAAAAGTCACCACATTTGGGTACATGAATCACCACATATATATGCATATTATTTATTAGAATCACAAGTGTAGATGAATATATACATCGCCACCTCACATTATTCACTAATAAATATAAGTTTTTAAATTTGTCCTATACTAGTGAATGATATATATTATACGATGAATGGACTTGATTAGCAACTGGAATTAGGTCACATGCATGTACGTCACCAATATTGACTGCCGGATTCAAAGGATTCCGCTTCACCTCTTCCTCTCTATATATAAACGACACCAATGCTTGGCTGATTTATGCATGGAAGATACTGGTAAAAAAAAAAAGGAAGAAAAAAACTGGATATTCATAATCATCTGGCTTATCTCGAGTTAGATTAGTCAGAATTCAATAGGCAGTAATATCTATTTGGTAGGTGATGGTGATCGCAATTTAATTTAAAACTTTATCGTGTTATGTTAAGGAATAATAAGTTAATCACTTTCATGAGAAATATAGACTCAAAATTCACCTATAACTACTAATTGCTAAAGATGCACGTTTGTTTGAGAAATATGGGGATTAAAAGTAAGTATAACTAATTCAAATTTTCTATTTTACTATTTATTTCATGTATATATCCATCCCTGATATATCACTATAATTTTATTTTTTGGTCTTACAATGATATTCTTCCACTAAATTTCATATGGGGCATAACTATCTCTGCATGGATTGCTCCGTAATTATTATATTGAATGCACATACTATATTGAATCTAAATAATACTAAGACACAATTCACCACTATATAGTTTGTTGTCATAAAAATATAAGGGGGTTTGGTGAAATTCACCTAAGCTTCCATATATTTGCCAGGATAACATGACTTTCTAAGCATCCACTATTTATTATGCGATAAAAGGAATGTCAGTGTACTAACTTCACAAATTCAGAGACTTCTTAAGCAAATAGAGGAAAGGGGGTTGAGTTTCACCAAAACTCAAGAGAGATCAGTCTAATTTACCCAAAATATGAAGATTTAATTTTAATATAGTCAATATAAAATTTTTTATACTACCATCTAATTATAAATAACTACGTCGTTAAAGTTATTTGACTATTATCAGTACATCACAACCAACTCAAAAGATATATAACAAATAAGATATAGTTGATATATATATATATATATATATATATATATATATATATATGTATATAATCGATTGACAATATAAAATATTTTCCTTTGATCATGAATGGAAGTTAATTTCAGGTTTTAATTTCCTAATTTACAAGCAACCAAATTGGACTATTCAAAAGAGAGAGCCATAAGGTAAAAAAGACCGCAAGCTAAGTCTAGCTTCTCTTGATACCGGCACACTTCTCTCTCATATTAGAAACAAACTCGGACAAAGCTTAAAGAATGTTGCAACTTAAGCTAGTAACCTTAACCTTGATATGGTGGACGACATGGAATCATCACCATGGTACAGTAGTTGTTGCAGATCCACAAACGTTTCTAGTGGACACAGGGTGCAGCACATACGACTTATCCAACTGGCGCAGCTTATATGCCAATATCAATGGAACGTTTTCAGAGCTCAGAGCAGATATTAGCAGTCAAAGCAAGTACTTTGGCACAGCACAAGAAGCCAGGGCAGAGATTCTAACATATGCTATGTATCAATGTAGGAACTACCTCTCCAAAAGGGATTGTCTTGCTTGCTTCGACACTGCCACCACCCAAATCCGCAACTGTTCTGCTGCCAATGGCGCTAGACTCATGTACGATGGCTGCTTCCTCAGGTATATATATGTATATATATAACTATAGTAAAATGTTAGGCAACCAAAAGGTTATCCCAGAATGATATGAAATAATTATTAGCCTTTAAATGAATTGGTAGGTTATATCATTTTATTTCATTCAACAATTATCACAATTTATGTCAAAAATTTTATACATATTTTTCTACATGTGTGGCATTACTCATAAATAAATAAGAGTAAAATACAAACTCCTACTTAGAGAGGAATTTTTATTACATTCCTTTCCCTTCTGTTGCTAAAACATATACTTTCATCCCTTAAAAAAATGAGAAAAGCTACACTTTAATTTGTTGCTGCCTTATGAATTCTTGAAGAATTCATAAAAAAAAAAAAATCAGAAAAAAATGAAAGTGTAGTTTTTCTCATTTTTTTTTAAGGGATGAAAGTATACCTTTTAGAAATAGAAGGAAAAGGAACGTAATAAAAATTCCTCTACATGATTTTTAGAAATAGAAGGGAAAGTAACATGATTTTAGTATAAATCCTTTGTGATTAATGAACTGTTGAGTAAATTTTTGGTTGAGTTTGATGTTTGGTGCAAAATGCATTAAGGTACGAGAGCAATATCTTCTACGACGAGACCACGGCACCTGGCAATGGTGTAAAATGTGGGAACATGACCGCAAAGGAAGCCACTGCTTTTGGTGCGATTGGGAAACAAGCACTAATGGATCTTCAAATGGCAACACCAAAAACTAAAGGCTTCTTTGCAGCTACTAAGACACAAGTGGGTGGTGGGGTTGCAATTTATGCTGTTGCACAATGTGTTGAAACTGCCACTGAGAGCAGTTGTCTGGATTGCATGACTGTTGGATACACCAACTTACAGAGTTGCCTTCCTAATTCAGATGGCAGGGCATATGATGCAGGGTGTTTTATGAGATACTCACAGACACCCTTCTTTGCTGATAACCAAACCATTGATATCACACCCCATTTGAAACAAGGTATGTATATGAAAAATCAATACTAGATATGTCTAGAAGTTTGGCACCAACATGAGAAGATTCTAGAAACTTGTGGAATCCTGTAGAACAATGTAGAATCATGTAGAACTATCTAGAAGTTTCTATAGACATGTAGGAGTTGTTTAGAATATCCTTAGTAGATATGTATAGATGGTTCTAGAAATGTGAAGATATGTGTAGAGGGTGAGAAGGTTCTAGATGTGCAATCTAGACTGTTTATTAGAATTAATCTCCACCATCCATTGAGAAGGTAGAAGCTTATAAATAGGCAAGAGGAGTATTTGTGTAGTGTGCATGAGTGTACATTAGCAAGTGCATTAGTGAGTGCTTCAAGAATTGAGTGCTTGAGTGGAGAGCTGAAAGAAGTGAGAGTGAGCAAGTACTTGTAAGAAGTACGTGTGCTCAAGTGAGTGCTCAAAGTAAGTAAAGCACAAGTGTTAGTGTGCTCTAGTGTATAAAAATATACAGTTATTCAATAAATAACAAAGAGAATTCTATTTGAGTGCCTCCTTGCTTAACAGTATATAATTTATTGGTTTGCTTTCATTGAGAAGGTGGAAGCCTATAAACAGACAAGAGGAGTATTTGTGTAGTGTGCATGAGTGTGCATTAGCAAGTGCATTAGTGAGTGCTTCAAGAATTGAGTGCTTGAGTGGAGAGCTCAAAGAAGTGAGAGTGAGCAAGTACTTGTAAGAAGTAAGTGTGCTCAAGTGAGTGCTCAAAGTGAGTAAAGCACAAGTGTTAGTGTGCTCTAGTGTATAAAAGTATACAGTTATTCAATAAATAACAAAGAGAATTCTATTTTTAGTGAGTATTTGTGTAGTGTGCATGAGTGTGCATTAGCAAGTGCATTAGTGAGTGCTTTAAGAATTGAGTGCTTGAGTGGAGAGCTCAAAGAAGTGAGAGTGAGTAAGTGCTTGTAAGAAGCAAGTGTGCTCAAGTGAGTGCTCAAAGTGAGTAAATCACAAGTGTTAGTGTGCTCTAGTGTATAAAAGTATCCAGTTATTCAATAAATAACAAAGAGAATTCTATTTTTAGTGCCTCCTTGCTTGACAGTATATAATTTATTGGTTTGCTTTCATTGATTTAGGATGAATGAATGTATATTTAGATCATTCCTTTTGCTAACAAGTGTATTTACTTGGCACATTGTTATGAAGGAGATTTTGGGTGATGAGAACAGAGAGAGAATTAGCTTAGCAAGGATAGCTTGAACCATGAACCTCTTGATGACAAATTATTGGAATCAAAAGAAATATCCCAACTAAGGAATGAGGAGATCAATTCACAAACTTATGTTTACAATTAGGGCTATTCTTATTTATACTAGTTTTGTATCATAACACACCAACATATAATAAAATAGGAAGATTTAATGTTTTGTGATTATTTGGTGCATAAAACATATAGCTACTTTTTCTTTTGGTCTAAGAAATTGCTTACACAATTCTAGGTTGGGTGTTGGTTAGGTACCTTCCTGAAGTGGAGATTCCAGGATTCAACTCTTAACTTTACAAAATAAGTCTGTCTGAGGTCGCAATTCACTTTTATTGTGACTAACTACTATCAGGTGATACTATATATATACTTATGCTGATGTAAGAGTTAGCAGATATTAAGGTACAATGGTAGAACACATTGAAATGAAAAGGATTTATACATATATAGTGTGAGCTATACTATGTGCAATCTACAAATAATAGAAATGAATAGAACAGTATGTGTTTCGAAATTAATGACTACTTGTTCTCTATTGTAGGAGGTTCAAGCAAGAAGTGGGGCATTATAGGTGGTGTTGCTGGGGGTGTAGTTCTTGTTGTGTTCCTTCTTGTGTTATTTGCATGGTATAGACAATCCAAGCAGCCCAAGAGGGTTCCTAGAGGTAGGACAATTTGTAAAGCCTTCAATGTCATGTTAATTTGGTGCTCATTTCTTGACTCTTACCATCAAAAAGGTTCATGAGTTCATGCTTGCAGTTACCTTCTTCAGTTCATGCTTGCAGTTAAAGAAAAAGATTGTTCTACACTCCTTAATGTTTTGCACTATTTTTACATTATTTATGTATGTAAATCATAAATAGATCAATTTCAACTTCATTAATTAATTTGTTAAGAAGCTCAAACTTGACATTTAATTTGGCAGGTGATATATTGGGAGCAACCGAGTTGAAAGGTCCAGTTAGCTACAAGTATAACGATTTGAAAGCAGCAACAAAAAATTTTAGTGGAGAAAATAAATTAGGACAAGGAGGCTTTGGGAGTGTATACAAGGTAAACTTAAGTCGCTTTTTGATATTTCAATTGCTGTACTGTTATGTGTACTCAAATTGCTGTACTATTATAAGCCACCGTCACTAGAGATGGAAATAAATCACTTTAACGGTTAAAATTTTGTGAGGTTACTGATGAACAGGGTACTCTGAAAAATGGGAAAGTTGTTGCAGTCAAGAAATTGATTTTACGCCAATCCAACAAGATGGAGGATGATTTTGAAAGTGAAGTAAAGCTTATTAGTAATGTGCATCATCGGAATCTAGTTAGACTTCTAGGTTGTTGCAGTAAAGGCCAAGAGAGAATCCTTGTTTATGAATACATGGCAAATAGTAGCCTTGACCGATTCTTATTTGGTAACTGATGTCTAACTACACTATAAGCTTTTGCTGAATTGCCATCATGTAATTTTCCTCTTCTTTTTCTCAAGTTTAAAATATATTAATGTAGGTAAGAAAAAAGGCTCCCTCAACTGGAAACAACGTTGTGATATAATTTTAGGCACAGCAAAGGGACTAGCCTATCTACATGAGGAATTCCATGTTTCTATCATACACAGAGATATAAAAACCGGAAATATTCTCTTGGATGATGAATTTCAACCCAAAATTGCTGATTTTGGGTTGGCAAGGCTTTTACCTGGGGATCAATCACATCTTAGCACAAGATTTGCAGGAACACTGTAAGTCAAAATGAATACAATATAATTACCTTGCTTGAAAACTTTTGTGGGTAAAATGTCCACGAAGCTATGTATAAATCCTTGGAATGAATCATCTCATATTTCTACTTATTCTTCTACTTTTCCTTTTTGCATAATTCATGTGAAGAAAGAGATAAACACCACTATCTTGAATAGGGGCCCATAAATTTTAAAGGGATTCTATATATTTAAAGTATTTGTGTGCTGAGTTCTATTACTTGAACATTACGGTGGGACACTAATGTAGAACATTATCTCATATATATATAAAATAAACGTGAGGTTCCCACTTGGTAGGTTTTATGAGAAGTAGATGTATACAGTTTTACCCTAACCTTGTAGAAAAACTTTTTTCAAAATATTAACTTGTGATTTTCATGTCACAAGGCAGCAATTTTACCGTTGTGCCAAGGCTATGGAATATTATGACCCCATGCTGTATGATATATTATTTTATTTCGACACACATGACCTTGATTATATTTATGATCCCATGCTATATGCTTATACATATCATCTTCAAAAGTCATTCCCCATTGATACATATCTCTGCTAGCTTAAATGCTTGTCATTGATTTGTTAGGGGATACACAGCACCTGAGTATGCAATACATGGTCAATTATCAGAGAAGGCTGATGCCTATAGTTATGGTATTGTCGTCCTAGAAATCATAAGTGGTCAAAAGAGTACTGAAATGAAGGTTGATGATGATGGCCATGAATACCTTCTTCAACGAGTAAGAACTTTTCCATCAGTCAGTACACGTACCATAGATTTTGTTTTCTTCAAACACTTTACCACATGACCTGTTTGTTCTTTGCTAATATTTTTTGTCTTTTTCACTCTAATAGGCATGGAAACTGCATGAGCAAGGCATGCACATGGAGTTGGTCGATAGAAGCTTAGACCCTAATGACTATGATGCAGAAGAAGTGAAGAAAATCACAGGGATTGCTTTGTTGTGCACTCAAGCATCAGCTGCAATGAGGCCAACAATGTCTGAAGTGGTAGTGTTACTCAAAGGCAAGGGCTTACTTGAACATAACCAACCTTCAATGCCTGTTTTTGCTGGGTCAAATTTGAAGTCACGTGGAAACATCTCTGCCTCAACTGGTTCCTCTACAGCTTCATCCAATGCTACTGTCTCCACTTCTATAGTATCAGCTCGATGATTACCTAGATGAAGCAAAACTAGTCGTTCGCTGGAATTAATATATAACCAGAATGAAATATAAAGAAGAGAACAGAAAATTGTACTGGTTAAGTCCTAGGTTCTAGAATTTATAATGTTAGTCAGACGTAAATATAATCCTACAAATAATAGGAAGTATTTATGCCAAATGGTGACTGCGGTGATGTATATGCTTATTAAATTCAGGTTTATGTGGTGATAATGAAGAACACTATTAGCAATTCAATGACCAGCAAAACTTTTTCTTAAGAATTTTTCGTGGACCTTTGGCTTTGGTAAGTGCCGTGCAATGCACGAGATAAAACTTAAAACTAATGAAAATAATTAATTTGATGGAATAATTAGATATTGAAAATAGCACTCTAATTCCAAAATCGTGGATTAATATAAAATTTAAGACTGATAGATTAATTGGTGTCGACATGAAATACGTAGTAAGAGAAGTTAAAAAGAAAGATCTCTATCCAAATATGACTAGCGGATACTCCTTGAGTCAACTGCTTCCTCCTGTCAATTGTTTAGTCAATATGTGATACCCAACTGAGAGAAGGAAAAAAAAAAGAGGTGATGACCACTGTGCACGTTAAGTGGTATAGACCACCATAGACTTCTATCTCTTTATATTCCCTTCTTTCTCTTCTCTTCCCGTAACTCTCTCACTCTCTTCTCATTCACGCTCTCTTCCTCTCCTACTCATTTCTTTCCATTCTTCTTCTTCCAACCTTCACCAATCATTCCCACCACTTCCATCATCATCACCTCCATCATCATCTTCTCCTCTTCCTCCTCATCCCCATAACCGGCCCCTCTCTCTCCATCTCCTCTACCTCCACTTTCTCTCTCTAACCTCCATTAGAAAGTTGAAGATTTTAGAAGTTTTGGAAGTAATTTTCTTAATCAATTTTACTTTTCAAGTGGTAAATAAGCTTATAAACTGCTTTATTTGAATTGTTAAAGTTTCTATTTTTTTTTTGGGGATACTACTAGGTCTCTTGAACCTTATAATTTTGGGTTTTTTATGATTTGGAGCTAATTCGTGTAAATTGGTGATATTATTAGCTCACAAATATTAATGTTGTCTTGTTCCTAGAGCGATAGAGCAATCAGACACCAATACTTGAATTGGTAACATCAGTGGAGTCATTCTTTGGTTCTTTAAACCACTAGTTGTTAATAGACAGTGTATCTGTAGTTTACTATTTACATGATAAGTTTTGATTATAAATATAAAATTATACAAAGAGTTGAAAGTATATTGTTATATGAGAAAATAATTTATTTATCGAAAACGAGGCTTTATGTTTTAAATAGAACTATAGAAGCTTTGATTTGGAGGCTAAAATTTAATTATCATGATTTATTTAATTATTTTTAGTTAAACTATAATGTATGTTGAGTTTTAGAATATCTTATGTTAATTATTAAATTTGAATTTATCTTATGTCCCCTATGTCTCATATAACTTGAGAATGAATTTTATATTGTAAGAATATATTGGAATTGGAATTGTGTTGGAAACACCAATGATTGTGTTTATGAGACCTGTTAAGTCTATAATTATGATATTGAAACTGGAATTATGAAACTATAAGATTGAAATTAGATTGTGATTGAAAATGTTTTGGGAGTGAACCTAAGTAGAAACTCTAGCTAATGGCATGGGCGTTAGCCTTGGCGCACCATAGAACTTCAGTTAGTAGGTGAGATGCTAACCTGCACATAACTATAGCTATGTCTAGACTTGTATGGCTACGGACCAACTTCAGTTAGCAGGTGTGGTGTTGCACATAACCTTGGATCATGTCTGGACTTGTTATTGGTCTACTTCGGATAACTCCTCATTATATTTGGATTTATGTGATTATGTAAAATTATGTTATCAAGGAATCTCATGTTATGACTAAAACTATATTTTCAATAGTATATATAAATTATTATGTTTATAGTGTTTTATCCTTGCACTTAGTAAACTATGGATATCCTATCTCTCACTGAGTTGCAAAACTACTCACCCCATTGTCTTTCCATTTTTTTCATATACAGGTGCTATTGTTGATTCTGGTGTTCCTGTGGCACAACCTTAATAAATTCTAAGTTGGTAAGCCTTTTCGTAAAGGCCCTTTTTGTCAAAACCTTCATTTTGTTTTAGCCTGTTTGTGGTCAGTTGCTCCATATGTCATAGGCAAGGTCCTTGGATCTATGTTATGCTCAGGTTTGAGATCTTATTACTTAGCTATGTAAATTATGTTATGGAAAAGATTTATAAACTTAATCTGGTTTTATGTTTGAACTATATGTTGTATTATGCTTACTGGAGTTTGAAAACTAATTTGGTGTTATGGCTGGACTATGTTGAGATATTGTTATATGCTAGATGGGCACATTTTGAGAATGCTTGATGCCCATTTGCTGTGAATTTAAATTAGAAATATTGTAGGTTATATTTTTCTTTGGGAAATGTCTGAAAAATAGAGAAAACTTTGTCCATTTTTCTAGGAAATTTTGGATGTCAAGGCTTGCTGGGAAAATTGTTCCTCATACACCATTAATGACCTAAGTTGGGTCATGACACAATAATATTAAAAAGAGAAATGTTATGTGTACAATATTCTTTATTACAAATTTACATCTCTAGTGCATAGAGGCACATGGGCCTTATACTTATTTTATTTTCATGTGTCTCTATACACTAAAAGTATAAAGTTGTTAAAAAAAAATTATACACTAAACATTTCTCTATTAAAATAATAATTAATGTCCTTGTTCTGTTGGCATCTTCAATTATTCTCTTGGTCATTATATATATCAACAATGTTTTTTTTTTAAAAATTTAACCGTAAATAATCATTTTGGTCATAACATATTTTTGGTCACTAAATTTATCATCAATTAAATATTATTTAGTAAGCCCTACTAGTATTATTGTATTCAAGGATCTATAAATAGAGATCTAAGGTGATATTATTCCACACAGGGTGAATGAGATAAAATTCTTTTATCTTATTTAATTTTTTCTTTCTCTACTCATTATTCTATAATAAGGTTTAATTACTATGTAATTCTCTATTTTCTTAAAAAAATTCAAATAATTCTCTATGCTTTAAAAATTTATAATTGACTCTCTGAACCTACAAAACATTTATAATTGAATCCCTAGATATTATTAATCTATTGTCATATTACTGCTTACTAATGTTTAATGATCTAATGGTAATATTTTGATATCATCCTCAACTTAATAGTTATATAATTTTTAAGATAGCCTCTTAAAATAATTCTTTCCACCTTGTCCAATGACCTAATTACAAGTATTTTTTAAATTTAGGAATCTGATTACAAATTTTTAAAATATTGAGATCTATTTGAATTTCTCAAAATGTTCAAGGACTAATAGATTAATTTAACAAAAAATAAAATATTGCTCTATTTTATTTCCAATTTAATGCCTCAACTCTTTTATTAAAATTTTGATGATCAAAACAAAAAATATTAATAACCTACAAAGATAAAATCTTAAACTATAAATAAACACAATAATTTTTTTCTGAACATAATTAGAAATTTCTCGGTTTGACATATTGCTCTACAATGTGAGAGATTTTTCTCAAAAAGAAATTTGGATCAAGCTATAATGTGAGAGTTTGAGTTATAATTTCTTTTTTCAGTCGGAGAATTTTATTGAAGAAGAGGTCTTCAAGTTTTTGTTGGCCGTGGGTATTGCCAACTGTTTGGCAAGCAAAGATCTCCAATCATTCGCATTGTACATGACTATATGGGCTTATCAGAAGGGTTTATTGACCAAAAAATATAGTAAAAGGGCTCAATTTGATCAAGGAGATTTCAAGGGCTTATAATGATGTGGAGATTACTTAAGGCCTCACCAATACTGAGACAAAAAAAAAAAAAAAAATGACGGCACTAACTACTTAGCCCTCTACCTAACCTTTCAAGGTTTAGAGGTCGAGTTGTGTATAGTACTCATGAAAAGAAGGGAAAAAAAAAAAAGTTGAGCATTGTGCTGCTCTGTAGAAGTGTAATGGATGCCTATGTGACAACACATAAAGTATGTTATACACACACTCAAGCTTGAACCAAGCAAGCAAATAGAAGAGCATGAAATGAATAAAAAAATTGAATGCATTTTGATTCTTTATAAATATATATTGGTGATTTTAATTATAGCTTTTCTTTTTTACTTTTGGTTTCTTAATTTAATAATGTTATGTTTTTGGTTAATGTACTCTAAATTTAGGTCTCTATAAACATTTTAGAATATCCATTAAGTCATTATGAGCATTGTAAAATTTATTTTTATTCTTATAAATATTTTAAAAATTTCTTCAGTGTACAACATCATCACTTAATTGTTAGAAAATATATACAACATCACTTAACTGATAGAAAATATCATAGTTGGATACCCTTCAAATATAATAAACACTTTATGGATGTGAATGGAAGCCAGTCCAAATTTATCGAGAGTAATAGATAAAATAAAGAACGTGAATAGTACTACACAGTAGAACCCACTTGTTACTATTTACACTAACAAAATAAATTAAGTAAACTACACACTAAAATTTAACGTGGAAAATCCTTTCATAATTTTGAGAGAAAAAACCATGGTTAAAACTCCAAAATTTATTTCACTATATTTAAGATGATTACAATATAGTATATCCCTAGTGAGACTTTCTTCTAATACAATTTTTAGTATTACAGATATATAAAAAATATACTTAAAATTCTCAGTGTATACTCATACTATATTCTTGGAATTTTCTCATACACACCCTATTTTTCTCTTACTACAAGAAGCTAATATTGTTTTTTTTTTTTTTGCATACTATTGCTTAAATGCTTTCAACTTTGAATGTTATTCGGTCTACAACGAGTCTCTATTTATAGAGCCTCTCAAACTGTATGTAACAAATGTACACTACCACTATCCAACTACAAAATCACTTTCAGTGGATTTGTTGCACAAGGAAGTAAATTTTCAATCTTCTTTTGTTGACTTTTGTTGATGTAAGTCATGTCCTGATAATTCTTCACATTGACTTGCATTTTGCAAAGTTCTTCAACCTCTACAGATATTGATCATGACCAAGTCCAAGTAATACTTAAACTTATCAATCGACAACGGTTTTATCATCATATTGGCTAGTTTCTCAGCTATAGCTATCTTCTGAACTGCAATAGTACCATTACCGATATTTTCTCGGACAAAATGAAGTTTAACATCAATATGCGTAGTCCTTTAATGATAGATTGTGTTTTTGATCAAATGAATGACACCTTGACTACCACAATGTACAACTAGTATATGTTGATTCAACTCAAAACTATCCAAAAGACCATGTATTGACATGCTCTTCAATAGCCCCAGTCCATACCATATACTCAACTTTGGTAATTAACAATGGCACTGTTGATTGTAATTTAGCCTTTCAGCTAGTAGTACATCCAAAGATTGTAAACTTCTATCCACATCACTTTCATAATTAGAATCTATATGACCCATAACTCCACGATTCTTCTAACCTTCAAACACAAAATAGATATTGGTGGAACCTATCAAGTACAATATGATACATTTTACAACTTCCCAATGTGTCTTTCCAGCAAGTTTGCACATAAATTTGTTTACCACACTAACTTGCATGTGAAAGATTCGGTCTAGTACACACCATGACATACATGAGACTGCCAAATCAATAATTGCATGGCTATAAGTTATACCCACATAAAATTAAAATAACAAAAATTATCGCTATAAGCTATACCCACGTAAAATTAAAAATCAATAATAGTGCAACTATAATCTATACCCATGAAAAATTATAAGAAAAATAATTGTCGTTATAAGTTATACCCACAAAAAAAAAAAATTGTTACTATAAAGTATATAGTGACAAAATTGTTTCCGTGGTAATTATATGGTAGATTTTGTGATGATTTTTAGTTCTGTCACTAAAACTTATAGTAACACAACGAAATTTATAGGTACAAGTTAAGATATTTTCTGACGGTGATGGGTACTATTTCTAAATGTTATACCTAAGGCAAAAAAATCATGGGTAAAGGCAATACATAAATGATGGCATTAACCATCTGTGGATATAGGTTTATATATATATAATAACAAATTTGGCTTATTTAAAGTAAACATATTTATAAAAAGAAGAAAAATAACTAAGGTTTTAATCATCCATATATCAATATTTGATAACTACTTTGAAAGCTGTTATTTCATATAAAATAGAATGAAAAGTATCATTTATCTACTTTTACTAAATATACTTTTTTCCACTTTAAAATGGGTTTTGGTGAATACATGTGTAAACCAAACATTTTTAATTCTTCACTTCACATTTTAATTTTAATAAAAGTACTTTTGACATATATCCAAACTAGCACTCAACAACCAATCAAGAAAGGTAGAAGCATGAAGAGAAAGAGAAGTGAGTTGTTGTGTTCAAATTAAAATAGCCACAAATGATGATACGAAATTTGTCTTGTACTACTATTTGAAATTACTGTTTCTTTAAATGTATATCTTTCATGTATAAAGAGATTGTTAGTGGGATACATAAGAGAATTTAACAAGCCGTAAATCATAGTCAAGTTAGATTAAATTATGACTGACTTATTTATGCATTGTGCATAGCTTTTAACTTTGAAAGTGATCTGCAGCATCATAAAAAAGGTATGGAATAACAAAAATCTAGTTCTTTTCCCTTCTTTCCCTTGTCATAGTGATTTTGAATATTTATTACAGGTGAGGTTTGTATGTTCGAAACCCAGAGCAATGATTACTTCAATCACTGACATTTCCACCTGCAAATATGCACTTACAGTTCAATGCCCTGCATAATGCAAGCACTCTTTAAGTTTGGATATTGCGTTCATTATTGGATTTGTTTTTATTAGAATATATAATTTCTGTTTGTTTCTCATAGCTTGAAATGGAGAATTGATATGGATATACCCTTAATCCCCTTTTTCTAATGCTCCCCTGCAGTTGAGTAATTATTGTTCCTTTGAGGGCGTTTTATACTGCAAGCCTCATCTTGATCAACTCTTGAAGGTGAATTGCTCTTATTTTGTTGTTTCAAATGCATAAACACTTCTAAGTTCTAATATATTATTCAGTTAAGCCAGTTCCAAGTTTTTGTTCTTCTTTGATTCCTCTTAACTTGTATATTTCATTTCTTGTAGGTATTCCAAGAACTGCTAGGCTTTAAAGATCAACTGATCAGGTTCTTAAAACATTCTAAATATACAGAACATTCCTTCTTATCCGTAGGATTCTTATTTAGTGTTTTCATTTCAAATTAAATTTTGGATACCTTTGTGCGTGATTTCCAGTTCCTAATTCCTATTTAGCAAATTGTCTTTCTGTATTTCTGAAATTCTTCAGGTCCAAACCAATATCAAGGTTTCAAGTTTGTCTGCTGGAACTCAGGAAAAGTGTGTTGCTTGCAAGAAAAGTATGTCCTAATGGATAGAGTGACATGATATTAGATGTGATTATTAGGATTAAGGAACAAAAAAATATTGAATTTTTTTTTATCTGGTTACTTTTTTCATCCAAAAATGTTATCTAGGACCTTTTTTTCAATTAAAAAGAATACAGATACCAACATTTTGAGGATATGCTCAATGACATTACTCCGTGTAATTAATGGGCTTTTGCGTTTAGCTACATGTGAGTATCTATTGACCACACTTTCTATTGACCACACTTCAAAAGTGTGGTTAGTCAAATTTTAGCCCTAAAAGCGATTTACACAAAGTACTCTCGATGAAATTAGCTGCAGACATTACAGAAAAAGGCAAAAACTCATGGATGGAGGTTGAAACCGCCACTAATATAAATAAAAAAACTGCCGCTAATTTTTTTTTTCTCTTTCTGTAGTGTATGATTTGGAGAAGGTAATTTCTATCCTTCAGCCCTTTCCTCCACAATCTCCTCTCCAATTACCACTCGCGCCATTGCATAAAACTTGAGGGTTTGCTGGATATGAAACATTTTGCAGTCCGGGTTTGTTTCATTTAGTTATTTTAGTGTTAATGGAAATGATTCAGTAGCTTTGATATTCTAATGCGCCAAACATTCCACTTTAACAAATAGGAACTCAACAGGAGAAAAACAGACTTTGAGAAAAGCAAGAAACATGAGTCCAGACAACAAATTAAACTAGCCACAAGACTCAGATTTGGGAAAGTTTCATTTCTCATACTGTATTGTGGTGGTGACATGATCTTTGATCTAAATCCTTTCCTATCAATTTGCCAACTTTGGTGTAAGGTTTTAAATTGCAATATGCAACCGTAATTATGACCATGATATTATTGTTTTATACACTCTTGAATTGTATTGCAGTAACACCACCACCGTAATTTAAAATCATGATGTATGTAGTGTGATGGAAATCTTCTGTCGCTAGACTATGTCTCATTTTTATCCCATCAATCATGTACTATCATAGAAGATAATATTATATATTTGATAATTATTTTAAATTATTAAATATCTTTTAATTTAAATTTTATCCCTTACTTGGTGATACATTATTGATGAAAGAAGGAAGAGGTTAGGGTTGGAGACAAGATTTTCCTGTGGTGTTGAAATTACAAAATTTTCAACTGTCAATGATTACGATGTCACATTTGTGAGGGGAGTTAGTTTTACACGTTTCAGGGAAACGATTCGTTTATGATAAAATCAACAGGAAAAAAAAAATTCATATATAGTAAAATCAATTGGAAAAATTCACATATAATAAAATCAATTGTAATAAAAAAGTTTGCATATAGTGGAAGTAAAAAGCCAAATAATTTTCTTAGCCGCCAACCCGTGTTGACTCCGCTTCCTTTAGAGTCATTTGCCTACCAAGCATATACATATCGTAATAAGAAAAAAAAAATAACAATTAATATTGAAATTCAACTCAAGTTGTCGTCAACGTGACTGCTTCCTCCTAAGACTATGTATTTAAAATACTGCCCTTGTTCTCCTGTATTTTCCATTCCTCTCTGGCTCTATGTAGTAACGATGTTTATAAAAAATTTATACATCGCATCAGACCTAATACTAGCAAAATAATGACCAGACTTGGTACATGACTCACCACATACACAGGTATATTATGTTATATTATATTATATTATGAGTGTACGCGAATACATAGCCATATCACATTATTCACTATAAATATATAAGTTGGAATTAATTAAATTTATCCTACTACTGAAATGATATATATATTATATATTTAGGATGAGTGGACTTAATTAGCAACTTCGAATTAGATTACAACATGTCACCAATATTGATTGACGGATTCAAAGGATACTCCCCTGGGCTCTTCCTTTCGGTATATAAACGACACCAATGATTGGTTGATTTAAGCATGGAAGATGCTTGTAATGATAAAATAATATAATTAATGTTTACATGTTCATTTAAAAAAGTGACATGCATTTATATTTTAATTTTGACTATTCATATAAGATCCAACAGTCAAGATTCATTACTCTCACTTTCACAATAAATCATTTATCTCATATAATATGATATATACCAATATATATATAAAATTGACAATATAAAATATTGGATTTAATCTGTATGCATTGACAATGTAAAAGTCCTTTTCTACAGTTATCCAATCATGTATTGTCATATCAACCATGATAATTGATTTTTACACCCACTATTTGAAAAGCTATTAAAATAAAATTTTTTGATTAAATGACACTGTTAGTATATCAAAATTAAACTCTAAAATACTTTACATTGATAATGAATGGAAATTAATATCATATTCCTCACTAACAAACAATGGACCTGGACTATATATAAGAGAGGAATATAAGGCGAACCTACAAGCTGAGTCCAATTTCTCTAGATACTAATTACCAACATAGTACTTCTCTCTCTCATAGTAGAAATTAACTAGTAAGCTTAGAGGATGTTGCTAACTAAGCTAGTGGCCCTAACCCTGATATGGTGCTGGACATGGCATCATCACCATGGTGCAGTTGTTGTTGTTGTTGCAGACCCACAGGCAAATCTGCTGGTCACAGGGTGCAGCACATACAACTCAACCAACTTGCGCAGCTTCTTTGCCAATGTCAACGGAACGTTTTCAGAGCTGAGAGCAGATATTAGCAATCAAAGCAAGCACTTTGGCACAGCACAAGAAACCAGGGGAAAGATTATAACATATGCTATGTATCAATGCAGGAACTACCTCTCCGAAACGGACTGTCTTGCTTGCTTCAACACTGCCACCCACCAAATTCGCAACTGTTCTGCTGCCAATGGCGCCAGAGTCATCTATGATGGCTGCTTCCTCAGGTATATATAAATTAAATAAATAAAAATATAGATAGCTTTATTCGTAAGACTTCAAACTTATAAAATAGTACGATGTTAAGTCAACTACTCTTATTGTTATCCAATACATGATCGAACAACGTGAAATTTATTTATACTGACATTATATAAAAATAAATTATATATATAGAGAGGGCACATCACATATGAGGGGAAGATTACTATAAGATTGAGAGAAGTACATCCAGCTCATATAATCATGTATGGATAATTAGGATTGAAATTTAATTAATGGTCATTAATGATCACATGATATATACAAAGTGGAATCCATTTACACTAAGAGTAAATCTTGATATACTTATTTTATGTAATAACTATTTTTGGATATAAATTCTAATCAATCAAACCGTTGGATTTAAAATTCCCATCAAATGGATTAATAAGCCTATAAAATTTCATACAATTTAAAAATGATTTGATAGTTTATCATTTTATTTTATTTTAACTAATAACTTGTTTTCGAAAATATAAGTAAACATTGATTATTAGATTGCATGTCTATTGTTGTGTAATTTTTTTAAAAAAATTTGACATTATTAATCATCAATACAATATAACATAAATCAATGTTTGGATTGACTGAATTCAATATAGATGAAGAGTTATTGAATAGAATAAGTGTATAAGACTTACTCATTGAGTACATGGATATCCACTCATAGATATAGGGTGTGAGTCCGTTTACACTAAATGTAAGTCTTGTACACTTACACCCATCAATAACTCTTTATAGAAATTGAACTTAATTGATCTGACATTTGAATTATGTGGTATTACATTGATGTACAAACATGTCAAATTTCAAAAAAATAAAAAAACACTAGACACCTATTCTAGTGATTGATATTTACTTGTAGTTACAAAAACATATTATCTGTTAGAATAAAGAAGCATGACGAAATATCAAATCATTTTAAAATTATATGAAATTTGATATATTTGATCTAATTGGTAAGAACTTTAAATTCAATAGTCGGATTGATGAAATTTTATACCCACAAAAAGTTATTGAATGAAGGGTGTAAGCATATCAAGACTTACACATAGTGTAAATGGATCCACACCTATATAGTGTTAGGATTAAGTTACACCGATGTAACTTCAAACAACTATCATACCATTAAATAACTTTTTATTCGATTAATTTTTAACAATATCCACTATTGGATTAGATATTTGCGTCATATAGATTATATTTATAAAATTTTAAGTTAATTTAAAATCGTTTGGCATAATTTTTTTGTACGTGAAAATTAATTTATTATATATGATTTAAATTAATAAGAATAAGAGTTTTGTAATTATATTTTTATTGATATTTAATTTTAATGAAAATTGATACAAATAATTTTTATGATAGGTACTTGTAACTCAAAAGTTGGATTGATAAAAAAAAATTATTTTATAAAGAGTTATGAAAAACTTTGCTTAAAATTATACCGATATAAATTAATTCGAATTCATATATATAATTATCTAACTAATGCTCTACTAGGGACAATGGTTAATGAATGAAAAATAGAAGTTTATGCATTGAAAAAATGAGGTTTGATGTTTTTCTTACACTATCCTTATTAATTAAGAACGCGTGGAAAGGATATTAATTAAGTGAGAGATTTAAGTTATGTGACCAATATTTTAAAATATAATCAAATTTCTCCAAAATTGATACTTCTTGGTTAATTTGTAAGCACATTTAAAAATAAAACTTGTTTGAAAGGGCCAAAGGGGAGATAGTACGATAGTGACAGCTTCAGTTTATGACTACATATTGAGCTAGAGTTAATTTTTGGTTGACCTTGATGTTTTTGGTTCAAAATGTATTAAGGTATGAGAGCAGTATATTCTACGGCCAGACCACAGAACCTGGCAATGGTGTAAAATGCGGGAACAACACTGCAAATGAATCCTCTACTTTTGCTGCTGTTGGGAAACAAGCACTAATGGATCTCCAATTGGCAACACCAAAAACTAAAGGCTTCTATGCAGCTACTAAGACACAATTAGTGGGTGGGGGTGCAATTTATGCTGTTGCACAATGTGTTGAAACTGCCACTGAGAGCAGTTGTTTGGATTGCATGACAGTTGGATACACCAACTTGCAGAGTTGCTTTCCTAATTCAGATGGTAGGGCATATGATGCGGGCTGTTTTATGAGATACTCAAAAACACCCTTCTTTGCTGATAACCAGACCATTGATGTCACACCCTATTTAAAACAAGGTACATATGGAATTTACTAAAATGATTTTATTTTGGGGTTTGTTCATTATCCTTATAAATTTTAAGGATATTGGTACCTTTTGTTATTTGTGGTTAAGATTGTACTATATGTCTTATTAACTCAATCTATTAAAATATAAAAACAAAATTTATCACAACTATTAAAAACAAGAACAGTATCGGTACCCATAAATAGGAAACTAGAGCAAAAACCTTTTCTTTTTATTAGTTTTTGATAGATAAATGTATATTTAGATAAAGATAAAAGCCGTTTGTCCCAATAGTTGGTCTCTTTCGCCATTCATGATTTAGTACATATATGAAAAAAAAATTAAAAAGCTACAGTGTTAAAGCAGTTATTAGTATGTATTAGGCTATATTTGGTTAGGGAATAAAAATTGAATAAAAATATTCATGAATAAGCTCCATATGTGAACTGATCCAAAAAAATTTCACCATATCATTACCCTTCAATCAAACATAACCTAAGTTATAAAATATGATTGGTAATTAAAACAAGAAAGATAACAAGATTTGGGAAACATGGAGTTTTGCAAACAAATGTGTGGTTAGCATATACCAACATATAATGAAATGACACACCAACAAAATTGAAATTTAGTAGCATTGGAAAAATATCACTGAATCATACACAAATTTTACTTTTTTTCAGTAATATAGACTATACACTATATATTTGTAAAAATATTATTTTTTATTTATTGGTGAAAATATTATTATAGAATTTTAATAATATTTTTTATATTTTTAGTAACATTTTTTAAATGTTATCAAATTTTTTTGACAGCATCTCTTATTAATATATGTCACGAAAACTTAATATGATATAGCTTGGCAGATTGTTTTTGAAGTATTTAATGTATAGATATCATGTCAATATTGTATGCTGAAGTGTAAGTGGATAGAAGTAGAAGGCATATCAAGATAAATCGGATGTATAGATATATGATATGTTAATGTGAGAATTGATGTTTAATGTGTATATAATAGGATTGAATAGAATAATATGTCTTTTGAAATTAATGGCAATTTTTCCCTCTATTGCAGGAGGTTCAAGCAAGAAGTGGGGCATTATAGGTGGTGTTGTTGGAGCTTTTCTTGTGATCCTTATTGCATTATTTGTCTGGTATAGACAATTCAAGAGATCCAGTAGGGTTCCTAGAGGTAAGACAATTTGGAATGTCTTTCATGAGATCTTCAGTCGATGTTTATTTCTTAACTCTCACCATTATGAAGATTCATCAGTTCAAGCTTGCAATTACCTATTTACATTCATCCATCCATGTTTGCAATTAAGGAAGGGTGGTGTTATTTCAACACCAAAAAGTAAATATCAATTGACACCCAATTTAGTTTAAAGATAAAAAATCAAAGTTTGTATTTTTCAATAGATACCACACAAAGTCTATCGATGATAGATTGGGTGTCGTTATAATATTCAAGAAAAGAGCCGCTGAAAAAACATTTCTCTTAAGGAAATGATTGAGAGCACTTGTATTTTTAGAAACACGTTGAGAAACATCATAATCGATTTTGAAGTGGCGGATTTGATTTTGTGTATTTTTTTAACTTGTTTGTTTTCTAGTTTGGATTCAATTTCAAAATCAATTTTGGGCTTTAGAATTGATTCTAGTAGAAGTAACAAATTGTTGCTTTTAAATTTTTACCCTATTAATTCTTGGCAAAAGTTTTAGTCATGTTTGGTTTATATAGATCATAATTGATTTTTGTCTCTAGAATTAATTATGGGAGGAGTGAAAATTTATTACTCCATATTAAAATTATTTTTAGAATAACTATCAAATGTAAATTATTTTATTTAAAAATAACTTTTTATATTATCAATTCTACGTACACAAAACTAAACTAGCTATTCACGGATACTGCTTCGAGAAATAACGCTCATGTTTCGTTGTCATTATTTTCAATTTTTATTTTTCTCATTTCTCACTAACTCCAAGGGTGCCCAAGAGTATCCAAGAATTCAGACAAGAATAATGATGGGTTGAAACTGAGTTCTTGGATATTAATGGTCTCCTCGTTTTTGTCTTTTGTTCTGGCATGATCAGTATAAATTTTGAAATAGTTTTCTGGATTTTATTTGTGAATTTTACTGACCAATGGCCTAAAGACAATAGTTAAGTAACTCAAAACAATGAGTTCAATTGTCGAACTCAGTTTCAACCCATCATTTTTTTTTATATTCAAAGTAATTGGTTCTATACCTACAAATTAAACATCATAAATTTATTAATAAATCAATTATCATTATTTGAAAATTAATATATTTGAAATAAAAAATTAGATAAAGCATATGAAATGAATTTAATTGATTCGACTGTTGAATTATGTAATATTATATTGACTGTCAAGCTTGTCAAATTTCAAAAAAATTGGATAATAATATAATGATTGATATTTAGTAGTATTTTTAAAAACATATTATTTGTCAAAAGAAAGTGCTATGATGAAATATCAAGAATTTTGAATTCAATGATTAGATTGATAGAATTTATACCCATAAAATAGTATTGAAGGGTGTAATTAATAAGTACATCAAGACTTACACCTATTATAAATGAATCCCTACCCATAAATATATATTAATAATTATATTTTTTTAAATAATTATTTAGAGTGTAAGGTGAGGAGAGGCAGGTTCACCTTAAACGCACACCCACCTCATCCCTCAAACAAAACACACCCACCCCGGTATAGGGTTTAGTTTAAAACCCTACCCGTGCCGGGTGGGTAGGACGGGTGTTTCACAGATGAGGTCGCAGTTGTCATCCCTGAATTTTACCTTGTATTCTTCCCTCTTCTAGCTATGTTTGCATCCAGCTAGAAATTAATCATATGTCTGCGATTCTTTGTAATCATTTTATTGCCACAAATCACTAATAGATCCGTCCCGACTTCGATTATCTTTTGAGAAATTCAAACTGGAGTTTTTATTTACCAGGTGATATATTGGGAGCAACCGAGTTAAAAGGTCCTGTTAACTACAAGTATAAGGATTTGAAAGCTGCAACAAAAAATTTCAGTGAAGAAAATAAACTAGGAGAAGGAGGCTTTGGCAATGTATACAAGGTAAACTTAAGCTGCTTTATTCTAGCGATGTTATGTGTACCTAAATTTTCTACACATCATTGACATATAAGGAGAATCATGAAATAATAATTTTGAATTTTAATTGAGCTATATCGGTAAATTTGCTTGTAGAAAAATATGGGGGGAATTATGTGTTGGTAACTGAAAATTCAGTTATATATTTTTTATGAGTGAATTTAGTGAACAGATTTCACATTCATTATTAGTACCTATCATGTGTGATTGAAATCCATGATTATTGATATATAATTCCCATATATCTGAATATCTAGAAATCTTATTAGGGGTTAATTGAAAACTTGAAAAACCAATTTAATATGGCACATATTAAAACCAGTTATAATAAACTGTTTAAAAATTAACTAGTTTGTCATTAAATAGTTTTTAGTTTAAAAAACCACTAGAATTGGTCTAATAATGAGTGGTTTGGGTAGTATGTATTATGTCCTAGGTTTGAATATCATTGCCTCTATTGTGCCCAAAAAAAATAGTGTTTAGTTGAAACCTAACTCGAAAACTATTTTACTTTCAAACTGTCAGGAAATAAGATAACAGATAAAAAGAAATTATTAAAATCAAATTAGAATTGGTTTTTTTCATAACTAATTTTTGAATGGACTTCAGATAAAACCGCTTCTAAAAGAAACAACATCTATTTAAAACTTGGCCCAACAAATAGAGCTATAGAATTTTCATATAAACAGTATGGAAGTGTTTTGTCCAATCACAAGCAATATAACTCTTGAATGAGAAACGAAAGGAAAAAAATTGGGGACTGGTCGGAATACATGGAGGTGATAGCTAATAAGAACAGTTGAAGGGGCACTTAGGAATTCCGTGTTCATAATCAAACGGATAAAAACCTTCTACGTTCAAATTGTGTCTCCCTTCCTATTCTCCAATCATTTATTGATAGGGGATTATTGATATTGTATATTTAGTTTCTTATAAATTTTTAAATCTATATTTATTCTTATTTTTTATGTGACAATAAATGATTAGATGAACAAAAAAGGAAACAGCACTTGGCGATAGAAGATTTCCATCCCATATTCAACATATCATTTATCTTGTGCTTACATATTGGTCTTTTCAATAGTGTCATCCTCTTGTATAGAAAACAATTTTTATTTAATTGAGATCACGTTGAAATACAACAATAATTTTGAGAGTTTCTTGCTAAGTTGTAAAATAAGGTTTAAAAAAGCTAAAAGGGAAATAAGATAATTATAAACCGCCTCTCTAGATATGGAAATTTGTAATCTGCATACTATATATTTAAGCAGGGCACTCTAAAAAATGGAAAAGCTGTTGCAGTCAAGAAACTAATTTTAGGGCAATCCAACAAGATGGAAGATGATTTTGAAAGTGAAGTCAAACTTATAAGTAATGTGCATCATCGGAATCTTGTTAGACTTCTTGGTTGTTGCAGTAAAGGCCAAGAAAGAATCCTTGTTTACGAATACATGGCAAATAGTAGCCTTGACCAATTCTTATTCGGTAATTATGTTAACATCCAATACAAGCATTTCTTGAATCATGTTTCCCCTCTTCCTTATGTTTTTCATGTCTTATGTATATAAATTTTGGAGACAGGTAACAGAAAGGGTTACCTCAACTGGAAACAACGTTGTGATATAATTTTAGACACAGCAAGAGGACTAGCCTATTTACACGAGGAATTTCATATTTCTATTATACATAGAGATATAAAGACTGGCAATATCCTATTGGACGATGGATTTCAACCCAAAATTGCTGATTTTGGACTGGCACGACTTTTACCAGGGGATCAATCTCATCTAAGCACAAGATTTGCTGGAACATTGTAAGTCAAAATGAATGTAATGACTTTGCTTAAAAAGTTTGTTAGGGTAAATTGTGGAAATGAATTCTTTTACGTTTTGTTCTTTGTACAATGTGAAGAGAGAGACAAACATAAGCATCCTAAATAGGGTCCCCAAACTTGAAAAGAACAATGCTCATCTAAGGCGTTTGTGCTTATATCTCTCTTCACATGAAAAAAGTTCTCCAGAGAAAGAAATTGATTTTTCACCTTAGATCAATAAAGTGGATCTAGTATTTGGATCCACTTAGTAATCTAAAGTTGAATATCCCTATACTTTTTAATTTTGTTTAGACACAAACTCATTCTTAAGGGGACTTATCCTTTGTTTTTTTGTTGCGGAATGAATGTTATGAACTTGTTAGGGGATATACAGCACCTGAGTATACAATCCATGGTCAATTATCAGAGAAGGCTGATACCTATAGCTATGGTATTGTAGTCCTAGAAATCATAAGTGGTCAAAAGAGTACTGAAGTGAAAGTCGGTGAAAATGGTCAAGAGTACCTTCTTCAACGAGTAAGAATTTTCCCATCACTTGACATGCCAAAGATTTTTTTTTCTCTAACATTTTAGTACATAACCTTTGTTCTTTGGTTTTTCACTTTAATAGGCATGGAAATTGCATGAGCAAGGCATGCACATGGAGTTGGTGGACAAAAGCTTAGACCCCAGTGACTGTGATACCGAGGAAGTTAAGAAAATCATAGAGATTGCTCTGCTTTGCACTCAAGCATCACCTGCAATGAGGCCAACACTGTCAGAAGTAGTAGTTCTACTGAAAAGCAAGAGCTTAATTGAGCATATGCAACCTACAATGCCTGTATTTGTTGAGTCAAATTTAAATGCTCGAGGAGACGTCTCTGCCTCAACTGGTTCCTCTGCAACTGCATCCAATGCAATAATAGTGTCTAATGCAACAGTCTCGGCTTCTATAGCATCAGCTCGATGATTGCATAGATAAATCAGCAGAATTAGTGGTTATTTGAAAAGAAAGAAATAAAGAACAAAAACAGACTGTTCCTGTCAAGTCCTATGCTATAGATTTTATATTGTTTCTTAAATATAAATCGTACAAATAGGAAGCATATATGCCAAAAATGGTTATTGTGGTGTTGTGTACTTAAATAAGTTTTATGTGGTGATTATAACGGGCAAAGTACTACTTATTTAATGACCAACAAAACCTTCCATTAGATTTTTTTGTGAGCCTACTATTTTGGTAATGACAATTTTTTATATATAAGTCACAGTATAAACTCCCAACAAAAAAACAAAACACACAGACCAAATTCTACAGGTAATCAGCATTAAGCCATCAAACATCTACTTGTATTGTAATTTGTTTCTCTTTGATTAGAGCCAACTCCTCATTGTCCCAACGTTTGTTATGAGGTACTATGGAGAGAAAGGCATATCTGGACACCACCCTTTTAGCCATAAGCCTAAAGTTATCTCCATCTGATTCGCTTCAAACACCCAATCCGGTCTAAGGTTTTCGAAAATTATCCTATTCTGCATTTTTTCATATAAACCATGTAATAACAAAGCATAAAAACACCCATATTTTTTCTCAAATCCTACAACAGGAACTCCACATCATGTCTCAAAGAAGCTATAGCTTTATAAGGGCAACAGCATCCCTCCAGGGTATATTCCACCATACATAACATGATTTATGACCGAAAATAGAAAAAAAGGGAGTGCTTTGCAAGAGAATCCAACACGGATAGCTTAATTTAACTACCATGGAAGATTTGGAATTCATTACGTGATTTGGAGATAAAGTAGTTATGTAAAATGCACAACATATCAAGAGTATATGAGAATTACTTGGGTGATTGAACATAATGGGGTGCAACATATCTAGAGAGAATCTAGATTAATTAACATAACAAAGGACAAGCCAAATTCTACAAATAATCAAACATTAAGCCATCAAACATTTACGTGCATTGTAAGTTGTTTCTCTTTGATTAGAGCAAACTCCTCACCGTCCTTACATTTGTTATGAGGTACTATGGAGAGAAAGGCAAATCTGGACACAACCTTTTTAGCCAGAAGCCTAAAGTTATCTTCATCTGATTTTCTTCAAACACCCAATCGGGCCTAAGGTTTTCAAAAACTATCCTATTACGCAAACTGCACTGTACATCCAATACCAAATATAAAAACAGCCATAATTTTTCTCATATCCTACAACAGAAACTGCACATCATGCCTGAAGAAGCTGTAGCTTTAAAAGGGCAGCACCGACTGTACATTCCATCATCCCAAACATGACCACCATACATATCATGATTTATGACACATAAAAAAAAAACTGGAAGATACCCTCATTTATTTATTTTTAATATAATTGGTTATGATTTAAATTATTACTTGGACTTTTAATGACTATGTGCTTCATTTAGTTATTTATTGCTCTAATATTGTTAAAATTTACACGCAGTTAAGTTTGATATTCTCGAACGCCATTTGGGCATTTATTCAATGGGAAACCCAACTTTCTTCTGAGAAATTGTATTGGACCACAATACAAGAAAAGTGAGTATTTTTAACAATTTAAATATCAATAAAAATATTATCAATTATGAAGTAATTTTGATATAAATTGATCGATAAAAATATTTATAAACTTTTCTTGATAATTATTAAATAAAAATAAAATCTTGGATTTATTTTTAACGGTTACTTTATATTAAAATTAACTTTCTTATTCATAATACGTTTAATGACACTTTCAATATTTAAATTGTAGAAAAGAATCATTTTTCCTATAGTGATGTGGGTCTGTTTTACCATTAGTGATACATAACAAACACACTAAATAAATAGTATATTGTCTTTCATTATCACCACATATAAAACTTAATCAAATACGCAACACCACAATCACCATTTTTAGTATATATACTTCCTATTTGTACTATTTAATATCTAAGTAATAGTTAGCTATAATATAAAATCCAGAACCTATGTAATCATCGACCTGATACTATAGAAGTGGAGGCAGTGGCCTTAGACGCTATTGCATTAGATGCAGGTGTAGAAGAACTAGTTGAGGCAGAGATGTCTCCTTGAGACCTTAAATTTGACTGAACAAAGACAGGCATTGTAGGTTGCCTGTGCTCAAGTAGGCCCTTGTCTTTAAGTAGAACTATTACTTCAGACATTGTTGGCCTCCTTGCAGCTGATGCTTGAGTGCAAAGCAAACCAATTCCTGTGATTTTCTTCAATTCTGCTTCATCATAATCATTAGGGTCTAAGCTTTTGTCCACCAACTCCATGTCCATGCCTTGCTCATGCAATTTCCATGCCTATTAAAGTGAAGGATTTAAAAAAAAAAAAGAAAGCAAATAGCAAATTAAAGGTCATACGGGAAAGAAAATGTTAATAGATCTTAATCTTCGTATGAATTTGCTTATCAAAATAACATGGCACGTGAGTTCATATTTAGTAAGGAGGTCAAACCACTTTATTCCATGCAACAACCAACTTTGTTTTCACTTGAAAATTCTAGCAATTTTCTAACAATATAGCATTACCCTGTAGTAAAATATTGAAGAAAAATTCTTAGGTATATATACAGTAATGGGAAAATTCTTACTCTTTGAAGAAGGTATTCATAACCATTGTCATCAACCTTCAATTCTGTACTCCTTTGACCACTTATGATTTCTAGGACTACAATTCCATAGCTGTACGTATCAGCTTTCTCTGATAATTGACCATGGATTGCATATTCAGGTGCTGTATACCCCCTAATGACAATTAGATAACATTTATTCCATAATTAAAACAAATACTCATAAGAACAATTCATGTCATTTTTTTTTATTACATGACATATAATGTTGAGACAAAGATAAATACATGAGTAATTTACATTCACCTCTCCTAAGATTTACTGTAATTATTCTTGATATCTTTTTATTTTGTAAAATAATATTGACCTCCTCTATAAACCTTTGTTCATTAATTTAAGTGACAAAAAAATAATATGTGACATATACATATTATTATTAATGACAAAATTATGATATTTTGACAATATTTTACTTATATATATAAACTAAAATGTCTCTTTTTTTTATCATAAAGTATAATTATAATTTTCGTGTTAAATTATCACCAAAATATTATAATTTCATCATTAATAGCTATGTATATGTCCAATGTTATATCTTTTTGTCACTTATATGAATAAATCAATATCTACAGAGGAGGTAAGTGTAATTTTAGTAAACCTTAAGGAAGGTCAATGATAATTTTGTAAAATAAAGGAGTGTTGAGTATATTACACTAAATCTCATGGGAGGTTAGTGTAATTTTCTTTAAATACAAATAAGGAAAATTTTTGGCATGATATATTTGTAGACAAAACATGAGACGTTAATATAGTTATGAGAGTACAAGTAAGTATCAAAGTACACATGTATGAAGATAAAATAATAAATTATATATACACCTTTATGAAAAAAATGTTATATATTAAAGTCATGTCCATATATGTAATGGAACTAACACATATACTTTAAACATGCATAACCTCTTTAAAATGTGTGGGGCCTAGCTATTTAGGATATTATCTCTTTCTTTGAGTTATGTTTTTAAAAAATAAACATGACAATATTTATTTCTAAGATTTACACATAGCTTGAAGGTACATTTTACCCACAAAAGTTTACAAACAAATTAAAGTCATTAAATTGCATAACTCATATTGACTTACAGTGTTCCTGCAAATCTTGTGCTTAGATGAGATTGATCCCCTGGCAAAAGTCGTGCCAACCCAAAATCAGCAATTTTGGGCTGAAGTTCATCATCCAAGAGGATATTGCCCGTCTTTATATCTCTATGTATGATAGAAACATGAAATTCCTCATGTAGATAGGCTAGTCCCCTAGCTATGCCTAAAATTATATCACAACGTTGTTTCCAGTTAAGGGTGCCTTTTCTGCTACCTGCTTCCAGAGTTAATATATTTAGCACATGAGTAAAAATGAGAGAGGAAATATGATGGTGATTCAAGAAATGCTTATATTGGATTTTCACAGAAGTTACCAAACAAGAATCTGTCAAGGCTTTTGTTTGCCATATATTCATAAACAAGGATTCTCTCCTGCCCTTTACTGCAACAACCAAGGAGTCTAACCAAATTTCGGTGATTCACATTACTTATAAGCTTTACTTCACTTTCAAAGTTTTCTTCCATCTTGTTGGATTTACCTAGAATCAATTTCTTCACTGCAACAATTTTTCCATTTTTCAGAGTACCCTGTCAAATAACATGTAGAGCACAATTTTAATTATGGAATAAAAGTGATTTAATTTCTTTCTATCTTTTAGTGGGTGGCCTATAATATTTTCTTTTAGCTTTTTAAAATCTTAGTTGGCAAGTTAAAAATAAACTCTCAAAGTTATTCTCGTCTTTGAAGGTGATCTCAATCGAATAAGAAGTGTTTTCCTTTTTTTATTATTTTAACAAAGTTCTTTTAGACATCATTCGAACAATGTGGAATCATGTACATGTGAATATGGTGAAGTATGTAAAAATCATGTATTTTTTCTTTTTACCACATTCACTTGTTAGATAACTGCAAAATAAGGTCCCTAGAAATATAATGTGAATTACTGCTGCCGTTCTCAAACAAGTGCACAATTCTAAATGCGTAAATGAATTAAGAAATCAATTGGCAAAACCTTGATGTTGGGATAATTTAGGTAGTTTCACTAAATTATCATCACTATTTTTCTCTCTCTTTCTTAATTTCTCTCTCTCTCTCTCCTCCACTTATCATTTAATAGGGGTATAGTTGAAAAAATTATTAATATTGTTTAAATTTTTAAAATGGACAATTATTTGTGAAAAAATAAAATTTTTAAAATGAATGCTTATTTGAGAACAGAGGTAGCACTAGGATTTACCCATTAAATAACTAGAAGATAATATCCAACTTAGGGTTTTTCACCAAAATAAAGTTCCAAAAATGAAAAACACAAGAATAAACTGCTAAAATATTAATTACAGGGAATGAACCATCTGAAACCACTTAAAACTTTTTGTAAAAGGCTTCTACAAAATCAAAATGACGTGACTCCATCGGAGTCTTTTATGAAATCAATTCAATTATTATACATGGCAATTGCTAGTCTAGTTAGTTTGTGCAATTTAATTTTAAGTACAAGTTAATGGTTCAAATTACACCTCCATGTTTTTTAATATTTTGCTAATATATTATTGCATTTTTTTATTTGAAAATATTCAAAAGTAATTGATTGTGTTATGGTAGCACAAATTGGTTTACTAACTCAAGATCTTTCAAATATTTGTTTTTAAATTTTTTTATTTTTGACAGTTATTTTAAATTTTCAATAAATAATAGGGAGTGGCTATTGCCACTCCTATATGCCTATTGCCACTCCCACTACATTAAATTTTTATTGAATTTCACCAAATTACCCTTCTTTTTTCCTAGTTATATGAATAATTAATATAAATTATTTATCAGTCATAAAAATATTTTCAAAACTTATTATTGTTAATTTAATTATTTTAAAATATTTAATAGATATCCCATTTTTATATAATCACTATATGTTGTAGGTATTTAAACTTTATATATTTAGTATAACCGCATGTTTAGTGGATTGTTTTGTTAAAAAATTTCTTAAATTGATAGATATCTAAACAATATAGTACTATATTTTTTTAAAAAATAACAAGTCAAAATTAATGATACAAAAGATAAATTACTAAATCATAATATGCAGCATACATATTCCATTTTTTCAAAAATATCAAAATATCTATAACTTAAAGAAAGAATCACGCTATCCTCATCTTCTTTGTAAAGAAATGAGAACATTGGGAATTAAATTTGGTTGTTTTACGGTGACCAATACATAAAAAAAAAGAGTTTATAGCTATTATAAGTATTGAAATATAATTAATATATTTGAATCACTTAGTTAAATGTAAATATTTTTTATCTTTTATTCAATCAATATTTAAATAATATAATATTGAGTACTTTTTGAAAAATAATAAAGACGTATTAATAAATCATGGTATACAAGTATGTGTCTTATTTTGTAATATTTAGCATTTTATAATTAAAAATTTTAAGTAAACAAATAATACCATGGTTCATTACTATTGACCAATAATGTTAACCATAATTTTTTTTTGCTATCATTGTTCTCAAAAAATATTAAGATAATTTGATATATTAAATTAACTACTTATCCATAGAAAAATTTAAAAATGTTATTTTTTCAATCCATTATTGAACAGTATACAAGCTTAATTATTTATTTTCTATTAAATAAATTATACTTTACATATTTCCAAATAAATAAATAAAAATTAAAATTTAAAACCATGGATAGATACACATTTTTGGCATACATATGTAAAACCATCATTCAGCATACATATGTAACTATGGCATCGACGCTACTCTCTATTTATGGCAATAATTTATTCTTTTTTTTAAAAAAATAAAAATTTATTAATGAATGCCCTGGAAATACTTATTAATTTAGTAATATGTATGCTGCATATTATGATTTAGTAATTTATCTTTTGTATAATTAATTTTACTTATTTTTTTTAAAAATAGTCAGTGCTATATTGTTTAAATATGTATCATTTTAAGAAATTTTTTAACAAAACAATCCAATAAATATGGGATTATACTAAATATATAAAGTTTAAATACCTACAACATATAGTGATTATATAAAAATGAGATATCTATTAAATATTTTAAAATAATTAAATTAACAATAATAAATGTTGAAAATATTTTTATGACTAATAAATAAGTTATATTAATTATTCATAGAACTAGGAAAGAAGAAGGGTAATTGGTGAAACTCAATAAAAATTTAATGTAGTGGGAGTGGCAATAGATATATAGGAGTGACAATTGCCACTCCCCAAAAAAGGAACCTAATTGTTAATTTATTTATGTAATATATATATATATATATATATATATATATATATATATATTTAATATTGACTGCCATGATTACATCTAATTAATTCTCTTGATATAAAGATTATTGAGAAATATAATTTGTTTTAAAAACAATAAGGAACGTTCTAAGACTAATATAACAAAAAGTCTAATACTGTTATACTGAAGATTAATGTAAATATTTAATTAGAAAATTATAAACAATTAATTATTGCAATTAAAAAGCTTGTAGTTGACCTTGTGTTGGGTCAATCGATCTTGTTGATCATTTTTTAGGGCGGTAGACTATTAAACAGAAAAATTAATTTTTCCAAAATTTCAGTCTTGAACACTCGCCGAAATCCAGTATAGGTAATGCTAATTTTTTCCAAGATTACTCTTGAGGCACCTTAACCCAATCTTTTTGGTTAATTGTTTATAATTTTCTAATTAACTATATCTGTCAATTTTCAATATAATAATATTAAACTTTTTGTCATATCATATTAGTCTTAAAACACACCAATATTCTTAAAACAAATTATAGATCATGATAATCTTTATAATAAGATAATTAATTATATAATCACATTAATCATTATTGTATATAAGCAATATTGTGTGTATGTGTGTGTGTATATATATGATTTTTATCAATATTGAAAGATTTTGAGTTAGAGTACCAACACACCAATCAATTGTGCTATCTTAACACAATTAATTACTTTTGAAGATTTGCAAATAAAAAATTGCAATAATATATTAATAAAACATTAAAAACATAGAGGTGGGATTTTAACCCGTAATCTTTACTTAAAAGTGGAGTGTTCAAACGAACTAGACTAGTAATTGCACTTGTATAATTAATAATTGCATTGATTTCATAGAAGATTCCTATGAAATTATGTGTATTTTGATTTTGTAGAAACCTTCTACGAAAAGCCCTAAGTGGTCCCAAACGGTTCATTCCCTGTCAATAATGTTGTAGCATTTTATTCTTGTGTTTTTCTTATTATTTTTGGAAGTTTATTTTGGTTTTTTTTTAAAAAAACCCTCCAAATCGGTCTCTTAGAAATGTATCAAGAGACAAATTACTTCCTTAGATTTGAATGTTTCAAATTAGTTCCTTATTTTTCAAAAAAGGAGATAAATTGATCTGTTTATATAATTCCTTACAGTGTTTTTGTTTTTGTCCCCTCATATATATATATGAGGGGACAAAAACACTGAAAGGAACTATATATATATATATTTGAGCAATCAATTTGAACTTTTATTCTTAACTAAAATTTCCAATTATTAATACAAGATTCCTAACGTTTCCCCACGCAAGCAAATTTATGAAAAATTCAATTGATATCTACGTTATTAATACTTGACTCCTTGGCAAAGATGTCAAGAAAATTTAGGTTCACATTAATTTACTGGAATATATCGGAAAGCAACTTAAGTTTACCTTGTATACACTGCCAAAGCCCCCTTGACCTAGTTTATTTTCTTCACTGAAATTTTTTGTTGCAGCTTTCAAATCATTATACTTGTAGTTAACTGGACCCTTCAACTCAGTTGCTCCCAATATATTACCTGCAACTTAAAAGATTATATTTAACTCTAGTTTCTTAATAAATAAATGAGAACAGAGATTCATACGTTTATTATTTATGCAAACAAACAATTTAGTTAGAAAGAACGAAAGTCATGATAATTTCCTAGTAGTTGGATGCTTACATATAGCAATAAGTAAAGAAAGAATGCTGAAGATAAGTGGCTTATATTTTTCCTCGTGAAAAAAAAAATTGACATCATGACATCCTCACGTCATTTGTATCCAATTATTTTACATCATTTTTTGGTTATAATACAAGAAAAAGACATTTCTTCTTTGTCTCAACTACCAATAGTGAAAGCTTATTGCACTTCTACTAATCTAACTAGAGTCAAGTGGATCCCACTATAGGTGTATAAAAGAAAACTATAATACTAAGAGAGTTTTATTCCATAATAGGTTGATCATGCTCGAACCGATCATTGATCAGTGCCAATTAAATTTTGAATACTAGTTGAGATTGAAAAATATGGGTAAAGTTATATTTATATCCCTTTATCAGTGTATCAAAACTTTAATTTCATCTTAAAACTTTTTTTGTTATTATTATTTATGTCGATGAACGACATTTAAATTAGGGGTAATTACAATGACCTTCCTTAAATTTCATAATTATATTTACCCCTCTAGATTTTGATACACCACTCAATTTCCCTCACCCTTAATAGAGTTAATAGCTGTTAACTCAAAAGAAAAAAAGACAAGACCACCCTTACACAGATAAAACCCTAAATTCCTGAATTAATCAGTCCTCCCTCCTACTGCCTACCATGCGATCCACCAAGGCATCAACAACATGAAGCACCATCATCGAACCACCCCATCATAGTACCACCCACAACCACTAGATTCGATCGAAGATACCCTTCAAGGTGAGAGCATCCAACGCAAATGTAGAGCCCATGTGCCACTCCACCTTACTCCTTGATTCCTTGGACAATGCCGTCGAGCGTTGCTCTGCCATCGATGACATCATCCAGTGGATGGAGAATCTCTCAACTGTGTCGCCTCTTTGCCGCCTCGCCACCGCAGACTACGTCGAGATTTGAATTGTGATGTTGTGCCTCGAGGATGAGCTTTACCACGCACTGATTGGCAACACTGTCCCTCCTGTTCGCCACCCACGATGGTAACAGCAGCTCCATTAACGACAACATCAAGAGCTTTGAGGAGGCCACTCACTGGTTCCACTAGCATGAGACAGGGTTTGAGTTTGTAAGGGATAGTGAAACTAGTCTAGCTGGAATTTAATCACGTGTAATAAAACTCTAACTGAATTAGTTACAGCTTGTTATCAGTTATAGTTTGTTATCAGTATTGTAGATAGGCTAACATTGTGTATATAAACTCTGTAAACTTGATCATTGATCAACACCTGAATACAATCATTTTCAGAGAACAACTCTCTTTTGCACTTCTTCGTTCTCTCAAACTCTTTCTTCTTCCAGCCTTGGCTCTGGTACCTTCATGGTATCAGAGATAAAGTGCTGTAATGGCTACCGCAAATTCTTCTCAAATCTCACAAACCTCCACTTCTACAAATCAAGCTCCAATGCAGAATTTCTCGGTCCCAGTTGCATTAAAACAGGATGATGATAACTTTCTACCATGGAAGCAGCAAGTTGAGGCAACAATTGAAGGCTATGATCTCCTCAAACATATTCTAGGAGAAGAAATTCCAAGGAAATTTTCAACTGATGAAGATCGTGCAAGCAAGGTGATCAGCAGTGAATACCAACAATGGAAGAAGCAAGATTCGCCATTGAAATCTTGCCTATTAGCATCTGTGTCGAAGCCCTTCACTACAAGACTTGTAGGATGTGATTTTGCATACCAGATTTGGGATCGTTTGGAAAACTACTTTGCATCACACACAAAAGCAAAGATAAGGCAGCTTAAGAACAAGCTCGGGAACACAAAGATGGAAGGTTCTGTAAGTGACTACTTATTAGAAATCAAGAAATTAGTTGATTCTTTAATTTCAGTAGGTGCTGCTATAAATGATTCATATCATATAGAAGCTATACTAGGGGGTTTACCTGAGGAATATGCTCCTTTCATTACCACAATTAATGCTAGATCTGATCCATTTCTGTGGGGGAGCTTGAGGCATTACTCATGACTCAAGAAGAGTTGCTGGAAAAATATAAAAAGAATGAAGGAATCGTTCATACAAACTTTGCACAACAAGCTTCTCTTCAACAAAGATCATACAACAGAGGTCCTCATGATACAGGAGGTCGATTTGGAGCAAATGTCAGATCTCAGCAATTTAGAGGAAGAGGAAATGGCAGATTTGGAAGAGGAAATGGCAGATTTTCTTCAACAAATAGGCCAACTTGTCAAGTGTGTGGCAAGATTGGTCATATTGCTATGAGCTGTTGGTACAGCTATGATCCCAATTACAACAATAATCAAGGTTTTGATGGAAACTTTCATTCTCAGGTTGCTAAACCTCGAGCTAATCTGGCACAAAGCAATTTTTTGGCCACTCCAGCAACTGTACATGACTCAATCTGGTATCCAGATTCTGGAGCTAGTCATCACATGACACCAGATTTATCAAATCTCACAGAAAGGACAGAATTCACTGGTTCAGAAAGAGTAATTGTAGGCAATGGTACAGGTTTGCAAATTCAGCATGTTGGAAATTCAGTTTTCAAGCATTCTTCTAATTCTTGTACATTTAATCTCACTAATCTTCTTCATGTTCCTCATATCACTAAGAATCTTTTGAGTGTTCTTCAATTCTGCAGAGATAATCATGTCTTTTTTGAGTTCCATGCTAATTCTTGCTTTGTCAAATGTCAGGAAACCAAGGAGACTCTTCTCCAAGGTACCCCTAAGAATGGTCTTTACAAATTCACAAGTCTAACACCTGCTGCTCAGGACAGGACTGCTAAAGCTACTGCATTTCTGTCCTCATTCAAGCTTGATGATTCCTTCGACCTGTGGCACTCAAGACTTGGTCACCCTTCATCTTCTATTGTTTCTAGAGTTCTTAAAGATTGTAATATTTCAGTTTCTAAAAGTAACAAACTATGTGAATCTTGCTGTATTGGAAAGTCCCATCAACTTCCCTTTGTTCCTTTTACTACACAGTATAATAAACCACTTCAATTGATATATAGTGATATCTGTGGACCTGCCCCTATTTCTTCCACAAATGGAGTTAGATATTTTGTTCATTTCATTGATGCATTTTCCAAATACACTTGGTTATATCTTTTGCAATCCAGATCTCAATTATACAATGCTTTCTTACATTTCCAACATCATGCTGAATTACAACTTGGTACTAAGATAATAACATTTCAAAGTGATAATGCTAAAGAATATCTCAGTTTGTCCAAGCATTTGCAGGCTCAAGGCATCGCACACAGGTTTTCTTGCCCACATACACACCAACAAAATAGTGTTGCTGAGAGAAAGAATAGACATATAGTGGAAATGGGATTGACCCTTTTGGCTGCAGCATCCTTACCACTTTCTTTTTGGGGGCATGCATTCACAACTGCTGTTCAGCTTATCAACTCATTGCCTACACCTATCCTTGAACATCATTCACCAATTGAAAGGTTATTTCACAAGAAACCCTCTTATGACTCTCTTAGAGTTTTTGGCTGTCTGTGTTTTCCATTTACTAGACCATTTAACCAACATAAATTAGATTTCAGATCTAAACCTTGTGTCTTCCTTGGTTATGGTACACAACACAAAGGTTATAGATGTCTAACACCAGCTGGGAAAGTCATTATTAGCAGGCATGTCATCTTTGATGAGTCTAAGTTCCCTTTTAAGGACAGTCCTTCTTTGTACTCTCTCAATCAATCACCCTCAGATGCTACTATGCCTTCTTTAGTGCCTTGTATTCCCTTGCTACCTAAGCCCCCACTGTTTCCTACACCTGAAGCTCTTACATCTCCAATCAAAATTGAGTCCACAACCACAACAACTGTCCTAGTCCCTACACAGCCTGCAGCATCTAGATCAGTCCCTGTCAATAACCACAATATGAAAACCAGAGCTAAGGCTGGAATTTTCAAACCAAGAGTGTTTCAAGCTGCCTTAGAACCTACCTCAGCAAAACAAGCCTTAACCATACCACATTGGAAGCAAGCAATGCATGACGAATATGCTGCCCTGATGAGAAATAATACCTGGAAACTAGTTGAGTTACCACCAGGCAGATCTGCCATAGGTTCCAAATGGGTATTTCGAGTCAAGTACAATGCAGATGGCTCTCTTCAAAAGTATAAAGCTAGGTTGGTAGCTCAAGGCTTCAACCAAAGACCCGGTTTTGACTTCACAGAGACATTCAGTCCTGTAGTCAAACCAACTTCTATCAGGGTCATTTTGTCCTTGGCATTGTCCAAGTCTTGGTGCATAAGACAATTGGATGTAAATAATGCCTTCTTGAATGGAGATCTTGAGGAAGAAGTTTTCATGAAGCAACCTCAAGGATTTGAAGTGGGAGGATCAAACATGGTTTGCAAATTGACTAAATCCTTATATGGCCTGAAACAAGCCCCCAGAGCATGGTTTCAAAAGCTCTCCACAGCCCTTAAGACACTTGGATTTACCTCCACCAAGTCCGATGTATCACTGTTTACTCGTATTACAGATTCCTCAATTACCTACATTCTTTGCTATGTAGATGATATCATAATTACAGGCAGTTCTTCTACATATATCTCAACCTTGATTCAGCAACTCAATTTAACATTTGCCTTGAAAGACATGGGTGATCTCCACTACTTCTTAGGGATTGAAGTCAAGCATAACTCTACTGGAGGTCTCATTCTATCTCAATCCAAGTATGTGCATGACCTTCTTAAAAAGGCTGGTATGGAAACCTGTAACTCCTGTCCTACTCCCTTGCCTTCAACCCTCAAATTATCAGCCAATGAAGGTGCTGAATTTGACAATCCAAGCCTCTACAGATCTATTGTTGGTAGCTTACAGTATATAACTGTTACAAGACCTGAGTTGTCCTTTGCTGTGAATAGGGTATGTCAGTTCATGCAGAATCCAAGAGAATCTCATTGGAAAGTGGTAAAGAGAATTCTTCGCTATCTTAGTGGCACAAGTCACTATGGTTTATCTTTGCAGAAATGTTCAGATCTGTCTTTGACTGGTTTCAGTGACTCCGATTGGGGGTCTGATCCAGATGATAGAAAATCAACTAGTGGCTACTGCGTATTCCTTGGCCCCAATCTGGTATCATGGTCCTCGAAGAAACAACATGCTGTCTCTCGTTCAAGCACCGAAGCTGAATACAGGAGCCTAGCTTCGGTGGTAGCTGAATTATTTTGGATTCACACTCTTCTTAGTGAGCTACAGGTACCAATTTCCACCACACCAAGGGTGTACTGTGACAATTTAAGTCTTTGTGTTGCTTCTTTGCAAATCCCATTCTCCACTCAAAATCCAAGCACTTTGAACTAGACCTCCACTTTGTTCGTGATCATGTGGCCAAAGGCAGAGTTCACATCAGTCATATCCCTGGCCATGCTCAGATTGCAGATATCCTTACGAAAGCAGTATCATCCTCAGCTTTCACTTCCTTCAGATCCAAACTCAGAATTAAGGATGCTCAATCCATGAGTTTGAGGGAGGATGTAAGGGATAGTGAAACTAGTCTAGCTGGAATTTAATCACGTGTAATAAAACTCTAACTGAATTAGTTACAGCTTGTTATCAGTTATAGTTTGTTATCAGTATTGTAGATAGGCTAACATTATGTATATAAACTCTATAAACTTGATCATTAATCAACACCTGAATACAATCATTTTCAGAGAACAACTCTCCTTTGCACTTCTTCGTTCTCTCAAACTCTTTCTTCTTCCAGCCTTGGCTCTGGTACCTTCAGAGTTTGTAGTTGAATAGGGGTGGGAGCTGTGGCCACTATGGCCTATGGGGTTAGGTGGGTTTGCCAGTGTGGGTGGCAGCTGGGGACAAAATGGTGGGTGGGTTTGCTAGTGGCAATGATGGATCCAGAAAATTTCAGTGATGGGGATAAAGATATTACATACATATAAGATGATGTTTCATATAACTTTTATCTTAATATGGGATCAAACTTAATAATTTAGTGGGGGTAAAATATGTACATCTATATACTTCTATAAAGCTTTTGAAACTTTGGTGGGGGCATAAGCCCCCTCTTCTGGACAAATAGATTCGTCTCTGATTAGTGGGGTGGCAGCTTGGGCCAGACGGATTGGTGGATGTTTGGGTGAGGGTAGTGATGACATTTTAAATTATTCTTTTCACTAAAAGTCACATGTTTCTCATATGATCAAACTGAGATAAACTATTAATTGACGGTGAGGGTGTGCATGTAATGACATTAAATCAATAAAGGGAACTAAGTGAATTTTTAAAATCTAGAAGGGGATAACTGTAACTATGAAAGACCTCAAGAGATGTCATTGTAATTACTGCTTTAAATTATGAATAGAAACTTGATCTTTTATGTTTTGTTACGATATTTTAACATTATAATATGATATTTTATGTTTTACTGTGATTTCTTAGCATAGTAATTTGACTTGTGTATCAAATTTTTTGCTTATAATTTAAATAATGTCTATCAAAAGGATAAGATTATATTGAAATGTTTGAAAACGTCGGGGGGGGGGGGACATAAATAGCATTAAAAAAGTAACTTTTAGAACTAAATTGAAAGCATAATAAGATGCGAAGGACATAAATAAAGGTTTACTATGTTTCTTAATACTCATTCTCCCTTTTTTTCTTTCCTTTTCCCTTATCAGAGGGTGCAAACAGCATTTTTCCTTAAAAATGTAAGGTGGGGGCATGCAATTTCGTATATAAATCCCGTACACGTGAAATAGAAGCGCCATTCAAAAGGTAATATCAAACGCATGAACTGATGAACCTTTATAATGGTTAGTTAAAAAAAACTAAATGTACATCAAACACCACATTAGACGCTTAATAGTTTTACCTCTGGTAATCCTCTTGGGTTGCTTGGATTGTCTCTGCCAAACAAACAATGCAAGAAGAATCATAACAAGACCTACACCTCCAGCACCACCACCTACAATGTCCCACTTCTTGCTTGAACCTCCTACAATAGAGAGAAAAAGTTGTTATCAAGTTCAAAAGAGATATATGTTGAATTCCGTGATTTTTAGATTTAATGTCAAATATAATTATATCTCTTATTAAATATACATCCATTTTATTTTAATATGTGATCTCCTAGGGGTGTGGTTCATGGAATAATTTTTCATTCTCGGTAGTATTCCTAAAAAGCTATTTTGAGGAATAACTTTTCCAGGGATATGCAATATATAAAACGACATTTGGTATGCAAATTGAATACCAAGTAGCATTTCTGAGAATGAGATATATTTTTAACAAAATACTCATGACAAAATGGTGCTAGCTGGCAGTGGTGGTCATCCAATCTCGATCGGCAATGGTTCGACCAAGAGCAATGTAGTCTGCCATCAGTCAGTGGTGGTCGGTCACTACTAGTTAGCAGTGGTTCTTTGCTGATTGGAGGTAATCCAGTATCAAGAAATGGTGGTTTGACCATGATTGGTGGTGCTTCGACCTTATTCAAGGTTTAGGGTTTGGGGGCAACTTAGTATTTTCATTTTTTAAATCATTTCTTTCCCATGGGAATGTAAGTGGAGGATGAGAATAAAAATGGACTTATTTTCATTCTCGAGAACACAATTTTCATGGTTTTTTTCTCTATCCATGAACCAAATATGGGAATCTTTATTCCAATCCTCATATTCCATGAACCACACGCCACCTTAATATCTATACTCTCACCTGAATTTATAGTATCTATATGTAACATGTATGAATGTGCCCAAATAATGTAGTTAGTAGGGTTAAAATTTGTTAATTGGAAATACTCAAATACTACAAATAGGGGCATCAAAAATATAATTGCAACAAAAATAATATTTCAACACCCTAAAAGTGAGTGCCCCAGTAACATCCATTTTATTACCATTGGATGTGATGACGATTCTCACTTACCCCATCTATATTGGATGTGATGGATAGATAAGGTAAGTGAGGACCACTATCACATTCAAAAGTGGATATCCCTAGATGTTAAAATAGCACTTATACTCTAATTATAAGGGTAAATTACAAGAACTTGCCCTTATGTATTTCATAATTTCGCTTACCACTTGTTTATGGATTTTAAAATATTAATCATCTCCCTTAATTTGAAATTATTACATTTACACCATTTTCATTATTTTTGCATCTATGATAACAAAAATTTCAATTGAATTGCCAAAATTGTCCTCACCCTATGATCACCCCACCCCCCCACACACATACACTCATAGCTGCAATCGCCACTAACCTTCACTCCTGCCCACCCATAGCCACCATTTGCAACCCCTGATCATTCCCATTTTCACTTCCCTCGATCAATAATACAAATATTCGCCACCCCCAATCACATCCAAGGAAAAAAAATTGAATGGATTTGATTTAGCTTTGAACTTGACACCTTCACCATTAGCACTTCCCACTAGCTAGATATGTTTGTTGACACCTTGACGACGGCCTCACACTCATCGACATACTTCTGCCATGCAATGGAAGCTTCACAGATAGTGGGGACGAGATCAATTTTCTTCTCCACCAAGGAAGAGAAAATTGGACTGGTGACTAGCTAGTCCAACCGAGTTAATCGGGAATCGGCCAAGTCACCGATCCAATTATTGATAAAAAAAAATGGAATTCAAAAATTTGGTCAATTACCGCTAAAACTAGTAAACCAATCACGGTTCACACGGGCCACCGATTTGAGTTTTTGAAAATTTTTTACAATTATTTTAACTCTTTAACATGGCCCATTTGATGACCGAGCCCACACACATTCATCCTAATATGTGGCTTCTTCAGTCATGTAGGCTGTAGCCTTGAAACAACCTATTCTCCACTTTTATAATATTAAGATATTGCTTCTTCTTCTTCTTTGGCTGATGTGGGACTAGCTGACTGATGCTGCCATAATTTGCTACGGTTATGATGTGCTGCTGGGTTGCTCCTTATTTTTCGCAATTGACAGAGGCTAAGGCAATGCCTATGATATTTTGTGTTGCTCCCTAGCCTTATGAAAGCATGTTGGTGTGGAGTTATTCCTATATAGGAGTTGTTCATAGAAACTAGATTCAATGTAGTTGCTCATAGAAAAAGGAGACATGCCTTCGTTTTTACTCTTTAGAACGCTGTTTAAAACTTTAATGCAATTTTTCCACTTTAAAATTATTATTATGTTAAAATTTTATTTTACCTTTTTTTGCATATTTTAATATTTTAAATTTATTTTATAGCATATAATTGATCATAGGTATATTTATTTATAGATAAATTTATAAAATATATTTTTTCATTATATTTTGATTGAACCGGTTGGACCATTAAACATTTTTATCATTTCCTTGTCTGGTTTGATATATAGTCCGATTTTCTCTTTCTTGTTCTCCACCTCTTCAAACTGCTAAAAAATGTCACGGCTTAACGGCTTGTTGCTAGACCCCTTTGCAACAGCACAAGTGTGTGTGTTTGTAATTACGGAATAGAGTAAGAGTTTAATGACGGAATAGAGGGTGTGTTTGTTTGTAATTATTTGGATAAATAATCACTTTTTTTGTCCAAAAAAATTATTTTTCATATATTTAGACAATTTTTAAAAAATAATCGAAATTTAAAAAAATTAATTTTTACCTTTTTTATAGAAGTTTAAATTAGTAGCTTCTAAAAAAAATAAATCTATTTTCAACCTTTTTTAATTATGTATAAAATTTAATTCTCATAATTATTTTGTTTTAAATTTGAAATAAATGCACCCAGAATAGGGCGAAGGGGAAGGATGAACTAAAGAAAGGAGCCAGAGAGAGAGAGAGAGAAGTTGCTACAGCTCTGAGAAGCATGATTGGTTGATGGGTTTTTCTGACAAATAAGGGAACAGAGGACAATGATGTTTGATGGGAACTCGGAGAATTGAGTGAATGAAGAAAGGTGATTGGGGATGGCTGTGGGGTGGCGACAATATTGACAATTCAATTGAGCTTTTTGTTATCATAAATACAAAAATAACAATGATAGCGTAAGTGTAATGATTTTTAATTAATGAAAGAAGATAAGTGTAATTACGGAAAAATGTTAAGGGAGGTTCGATAATTTGTCCTAATTGTAATTATTACTAGTATATGCAATCTGACTTCTCTCTTAAGTATTGTATTTTTTTTTCTCTAAAATTCTCTATTCCCTCTAGAATTATCTAATTCTTCTATTCTCCCATCTCTCCAATTTCTATCTCGTTTCACTACATGGCGCGTTTTACATACTAAATATTCATAAAAGATGTTTCTATTCTATTATATGTTGGTTTGAGAAGTACATGCATGCACTTTGCAAGCGGAACTCGTTACCTGAATATACATTCATTAACCCAAAACTAATGAACGAAAATTATGACTTAAATATGTCTTTGTTCAAATATAAATTATTTTGATTTTAGTTTCTCTAAAAAAAAATTAGTTTTTATCCGACTTTTTTCCAATGTTATATTTTTTGTCCTTGCATTCAATATCTACGTCCTTATAGATAGTTTAAAATACCCATTTAATCCTTAATTATTATGAATATTAAATTTTTTACCTTTTATCCTCATAAATATTTTCATAATCTCTTTTGATTCTTATAAATATTGCCACTTAACAATATAAACTAACGGTAGGGACAAAAAACGACATATATAATGTTATAAAAGAGGAATTACAAACCAATAAAAAATTTTAGAGGGACTGAAACTATAATTACCTATTTTTATAGGGACAAAAAAATATTTAAATTGAAAATAATTGTAATAAATTTTACGATTAATGCTATAATAGCCAGAACTTTATGGGGGTATCATTATGACAAAATATCTCGCAAAAGTTGTGAGAAATAAAAATTCTTGATATTTAGTATTTTTCAAATTTTATATAATGTGTTGTTGTAAAATACTTTTATACTGTTATCTAACTAAAATATTTTATTTGTATGATTTTCAAGTAGTGAGTAAAAAAAATAACTGACAATTGATGTGACAATAAATAATTAGATCATCGTATAAATTTTTTGAAGTATATACCTTGTTTTGGGTATGTTGTAAGGTCAATGGCCTGGTAGTCACCGAAGAAGGGTGTCTGTGAATATCTCATAAAACATCCTGCATCATATTCCCTACCATCTGTATTGGGAAGGCAATTCTGCAAGTTTGTGGATCCAAGTGTCAAGCAATCTAAACAATTGCTCTCATAGGTAGTTTCAACACATTGTGCAATTGCGTAAATTGCACCACCACCCACTAATTGTGTCTTAGTAGCTGCAAAAAAGCCTTTGATTTTTGGAGTTTCATTTTGGAGATACATGAGCGCTTGTTTTCCAGCTGCATCAAAGGCAGTTGTTTCGTTTGCAGACTCGTTCCCACATGATATGCCAGCATTGCTTGGTTCCGTGGTCTCACGGAAGAAAAAAATATTGGTCTCGTACCTAATTACATTTTGAAACCAAGCAAACATCAAAGTCAACCAAAAGTTTATTTTTTACTTTCAAGGGGAAACTGGCCCAAATTTATTGAGTTAGGCAAGCCAAAATATCAATTAAAGTTAGATTACAAATCTGCGAGGGATCGAGCTTCCTCAACCCAAATGGATTTAGGTGCCTAGGACAACGGCCGAGGCAGCAGGGCATTGGTATAAAAGGAGTGATGTTACTATAAACTCAAATTTATGGTGAATCCTACGTAGGAAAACATATCAATAATTTAAAATATAATTTAATATTATAATATATAAATACTATAAAAATAAACAGTTGATATGTTGGCACATGATAGGTTACATGGGTCTATATTATCACTGTTCATTTAAGAGTGTCTATACACGAGTGCAATATCATGAAATAGCAATATAGCAGGGTTCGATTCCTAGGGTATGAGACCCTCTCGTCCTCTCCTGGTGTGACGTGAGTTGGGTTGGGAAAAAAGAAAAGGACTCATCAGGGCTCAAAGAAGTTGCCTTTGCAAGTTTGGGGGCAACACGATTGGCATCACAGCTAACATGATTAAAAGAGCAGGATCGATAACAAATATGAAAGTATTAAACATGTTAAGGCTTGTGGCCAATAGAAATTAGAGCTTGTGCAACCAAAAGTTTACTCAAGTTAGACCGTCATAAACTCTGTAGAGAAGAATAATTTGCATTTCAATTCAAACATGTTAATATGTTATTGTCAAAATCAAAATATCCAAATACTTTGCACAATTAGTTCATTTTTGTATCACTTGCGTCCCAAATAATTATAACTCATTAACAATTACCGCCGCGCTTAAAATTTTTCAAATAAGTTTTGGATCATTTACCCCAAAAACTTGGACTAAGGACGCGTTGACCATATATTTGTGTAACTATCCACCGTAAAAACTAAACAAAATCAACTATATTCAACGATTTGACTGTAACGATAAATTAGAGTGATAAATCATTCTTTTTTCCCCCTCTTTCTCTATTTGTACTCTCTTCTTGTTTTTTTTTGTTTTTTTTTCATTTACATATAAATTTCACTCTGCAACAACCGTGATATATGTCCTGAAAGTTGCAAACGCGGTTTAAAACCTTGGTTGATATTATGTCATTGCGATTTAAGCAAGCGAGATTCTTTATAGTTTAAATATCCAAATTGGTCACTCAGAAATATATCGGAAATAAATTTGTACTCAGAATTTGAAAGTCCTAAATTGGTTTATCCGTATAGTTACGTAGAATTATTAAAAATATTTTATATAATTGTAGGGGGACCAACCTTTTTTGAAATGTGAGGAATCAATTTAGGACTTTTAAATTCTAATGGACTAATTCGATACAATTTTTGAGCTATTAATTTGGATATTTTGTCTATTTTATATAAAGAGACAAATTGGGGAAATAAAAAAGAAGAAGAAGAATGATACTGATTGATTTTATGTGCGTGAATGAATCATGTACCTGAGGAAGCACCCTTCGTACATGACTCTGGCACCACTGGCATTGGAACAGTTGCGGATTTGGGTGGTGGCAGTGTCGAAGCAAGAAAGACAGTTCTTTTTGGAGAGGTAGTTCCTGCACTGAAACAAAGCATACACTATTGTCTGATCGCCTATGTCTCTCTGTGCTGTGCCAAAGTGATTATTGCTCTGATTGCTAATATCTGCTCTCAGCTCTGAAAACATCCCATTGATGTTGGCAAAGAAGCTGCTCAAGTTGGTTGCGTTGGTTGGGCTGCACTTTAGACACAGTAGAAGTGTCTCTGGGAATGCAACAACTGCACCATGCTGATGATACCATGCCCACCACCATATCAAGGTGAAGGCCACTAGCTTAATAAGGTTCAACATCCTTTATTAATAAGCTTTGACCTTGTTATTAGTTTCTAATATTAGAGAGAACTGCGTTAGTTAGCATCAGAAACTTGGAGTTAGCTTATCGGCTGTGTATATATGTGTGTGTATATATGTATATGTACTATTCATATTACCTCAAATCATGATGTCCCCCTCATTATTCCATCAATTATTTATAGTCATGTGAAATAGAATCATTTAAGAAGATTTTAAAAGTTAAATAAGTTAAAAAAATATATTATTTATCTTCAATATGATACTAAATAATTAGAAGACACAAAATACGACATGATTTGGAAATAAGAGATTTCTGTCCTAAGTAAACTAACTATATTATTCCAATCACATATTTTGAAATTAAATACAAATTTTTAAAATTCTGCTGAAGAATATACAATGTTTAGTTTCCCATTTGAACAAGACAAAACCATGGTTTTGGCGATGCAAACGGGAGACCACACTCGCTATACATGACCTACTGAATAGATATTAGAGCCCGTTGAATTGAAATTCATCTGGTTTGGGCATTGGTTGGAATATATAGTAGGGAGAAGGAAAGCTTTTTAATACTCATGCTAACACCGTAACCTTAATTTAAAACCATATCATGTTTGTGATGGAAAGGAGATTGGTGGAAGATATACTGTGATCACTTGTGTGTGGATTCTCCCATGTAATTCTTTAACATGACATGGTGATGTTTAAATCATCACTACTAGTCATCAACTTTCTTTCCAACTTAGTCAAAGGTAAATATCAAAACATGACCTTCTCCTCCACCTCCTCAAAATGGCACTATAGATACTCATGGAGTTCAAAAATCATTTTTGACTGGAAAAATGTTTGGTTGACAACAAAAACCAATAACAAACTTACACCACATGCTTTATCACCATTAGATGTAATGGGAAAGTGGGATGAATGTGAAACACTTGTCACATCTAATGGTAATAAAGTGTACAGTATAGACTTATTGTTGGCTTTTGTTGTCAATCTAGCTAACACATTTCTTTCAACTGTCATTTATTACCAATTATGTCACAGTTGTGAAAGAGAGTTAGTTTTACACAATATTTTAGGGAAACCATTCGTTTATGTTAATCATCAGGAAGAAAAATTCACATATAATAAAAGCAATTGGAAAAAAATTCACATATAATAAAATCAATCAGAAAAAAATAAATTCGCATATAATGGAAGTAAAAGGCCAAATAATTTTCTGAGCACCCGATACGTGTTGACTCTGCTTCCTTAGAGTTATTGGTCTACCAAGCACATCCATGTAGTAATAAAAAATAATACTGCATCCGTTCCTTTTTAAATATCTCTTTTATATTTTGCACACAAATTAATGTAATAATTAGATTTTATTGATTTTCTAAAAAAAAAAGTAAACAACTAAAATATCCTTTTATTTTTTCTCGCTCTATTAAATTATATCTACTTACTCTTTCTCCAATATTCACATTTTGTAAAGATATTGAAAATAGAAACCTAAATGAATGGAGGGATATATTAAAAATAAGGTCATTAAATACTCTTTGAAAATCCAAAAAACAATATTTAATTTGGATAAAAAAGATATTTAAAAAGGAACGGAGGGAGTAATAATCCAAATTGAAAACCCAATCTCGAGTTGCACAATGTAACTAGTTATTCCTTATAGTCTATAATATTGAAAATATACCAACAAGCTATTAGAAGAGTGGTAAATAGCTTAGTTCCATGTAAAGATGAGGGCACAAGTTTAGATCCTTGAAGGCCTAGCTATTGGAAAGATAAGTAATCATAAATGCCCCATTCCTGAAATTGTGAAAGCGATGTTTACTATAATTTTGTTAATAAAAAATAATATTGAAAATAGGTGATTGCTACAATATAGTGGTTAGTCAATGCCTGCGATGCGGTTGCCTAGGTGGCATATGCCCACGACACGTCTCTACGTCATTTAAATCAGCGACCACACCTTCAACTCCACCATGATTCAGACAGTACCTGTGCCTTTTGAAGCCGGTGGAAGTTGTCGTCTGATTCGCCGCCACCAAAGTCGACGCCAGAGAGTGCCTGGTAGAATTTGGATTAATCATCACAAAAAAGAAAAAATTAATTCAGATTGTAAAACCAATTGATCTTTATTAATTTTTGTGAGAAAGGAAACAAAATATAAAATGGAAATTATGAATAAATTTGTCTCCCTAGGATGAAATTAGTAATGAAGGTGGCGTTCATTACTGGTCCTGTTTCTAGTTCTTTGGTGAGTCTCAAGTCACTGAAAATCGTAAACTTGACTAATAACTTCCGGAGCATGCGTTTGGTGTTGGGGTTGCTATGGATATCCCAAGTTTGCTATGAATTGGAAGGGGAATGAATGATCATTGTGTTGTGTGTGGTGAGTCATGGCCTTAGAGATAGTAGAGATTGAGGTGGAGGTACACCAAGGGCCCGAGCTTGAGCCACTTCGCCCACCGCAGAGCCGCCTTTAGGTCCAACCGTCCAAGTCATTGAACAGCCATGACATGACGACACTAGAGCGAGATGCAGTTGAGGAAGTAGAGTCAGTCGACCCGTCTGCTGTGGCTGGATGCCAGCCTGCAGCAATTGAGCGGCGAGCAATTGTAAAGTGGAGCTTAAAGCTGAGAAGAGAAGGTGTTGCGACGGTGCGTGTGTGACGGTGGCACCATGCGGATGGACCTTCGTGAATTGTCGTTGGAGGAAGGAGAAGGATGGAAGGGTGCGGCGGAGGCGGGCTTAGATAAGGGAGTTCCAGAGAAGCAGAGGAGATAAAGGTGGTATTTAGTGACCTTTTGTTTCTTTTTTGCATTTAACAACATTTGTAAAATGTGGTTAAATTTAACAGCAACTACTGCTTTGACCACTGACTGCTTGTGAGAATCCACCTTGAAAATTATGCGCTTGTTCTCTTGGCATTTTCCGTTCCTCTCTGTCTCCATATATTAACAATGTTTTTTTTTTTTTATAAATTTAAACATCACATCAGACTTAATACTTGCAAAAAGATAATCACCAGATTTGGTACATGAATCACCACATATAGGTATATTATTTATTAGAATTACGAGTTATTACATTATAAGTGTACATTAATATATACATCGCCACCTCGCATTATTCATTATAAATATAAGTTGTGAATTGATTAAATTTGTCATATATATATATATATATATATATATATATAGGATGACTGGACACGTCACCCACATTGACTGACGGATTCAAAGGACTCCCCCTCGGCTCTTCGTCTCCAAATATAAACGACACCAATGCTTGGTTGGTTTATGCATGGAAGATACTAGTAATAATATATACTAATAATAATAATAATAATAAAACTGTATCTTCACAACGAGCCGGCATAATTATCTCGAGTTAATTAGATTAGTCAGAATTCAATGGGCAGCAATATCTATTTAGTAGGTGATGGTCGTCGGAACTTAATTTAAAACCTTATTGTGCTATGTTAATGAAATAATAATTAGTTAATCAATTTGATGGAAAATATACACTTAAACTTCACCTACAACAATTAATTGCTAATAATGATATATGATTTTGCATTAAAAAAAAATACTTTTATTTGAGAAATATGCATGCATTACAAGAAATTTGCTGAATACAGATAAAATTACAGAAAGATTTTATAAGCTTTACAGATGAATTTTTTAATTATAGACGAATTTACAGATGAAGACATGTCGCCTATTATTATCGAGTCTATAAATATTATAGAAGGATTTTCTGTCAGTAGATATATAGATGGATTTTTCCGTCTATAATTGACTGAAAAAAGGTTACAAAATTGGCCCATTGCAGACAGAAAATTCTGTCTGTAATGGATATATATATATACAACTCCATCGCCATCGCCACCATCCATCGTTCCCAACAACCTGCTCTCCCATACACCACAACCGTAACCAAATAAAGTCAATCTAAACCACCTTACAGAGACAAACCCGTATCTTTCCAAACCTCTTAAACCAAAAAAAATGGGAAACCAGCTACCACTAAGTGCCACTGTATCTGCATCCTTTGCCTTACCATGCCAGTTGGGGTGGAACCGCCACCCCCAAACCAAACAAAACACCAATGTTCCAAGTGTGTTATCTTCAATCATGTGAAAAGTTGCACCAAATCAACTTATTTCCCATGTCAACTGTGAATACTGTCAAGGCCAAATCAGCATCACTGTCATTAGAACTTTCAATAATTATGTTAGAATCTCCTGGTTTCTCCTATCTCTACTCAATTTTTTCTGATATGTCTCGTTCGGTGACAATAAAATCACTTCATAGGGTTGTACTTTTGGATTTTGATCTTCACTTGCTCTTGTTTCTCGATCCTCTTTCTTGACTATGCCTTCTCGTAATGAACAAACCATTTGCAGCACCTTCGGCACTGGGTTCGCATATTAACTTCTAACACTCCTTTATCATCAATGATTCTTTGACATTTTTAACGAAGATATCAAACCTGCCTTAAAGTATGGTATCACAAAAATAATCATAGGATGGGGGAAGTGAAGTCAACAAGATCATGGCTTAATCAATATCTTCTATTTTAATTCTAGCTAGTTCAATGTCAGAGATCATCTAGTTGAAGTCTCCTAAATATTTGAACGTGTACAACTACTTCATTTGATTGAGTTTGTTGGAGAAGGTCTTTACGGAATATTTCGCTTTCAAAGCTTTCCATAGTGAATCAACGATCTTTTTTTTTTCATTACTTCTCGCAGAACATTGCTTGTAAGCCTCAACTATATTATATTTCGTGCTTTGACCATCTATCTTCTTTCTTGTCATCGGGTAATGACTCTGGCAATTTTTCTTTACCTTTAAACTATCACGACCTGACTTGAAAACATGACTGGCACGTAAAGAATCCCATCCCGACCTAAGTCTTGTGACCTTTGAGTCTCTATATGCATATTTTAATTGTAAAACACATTTCTAAAACATGATCTCATCTCTAATGTAAATCTTGTGCTCTTTGGAAATCAAACATTATAAATAACGATTTCATAAATTAAACTCTAAATTTGTCTCTATAATATAAATAATATGAGTTGCTTTCTGTGCAAAACAAACCATGAAAACTATGATCATGTAAATACAAAATAATTTGAATCATGCTGGAAAATGCAAAAGAAATCTCTCTATGGTCCGGGACCTTATCTGCAATGACACTAGAGCACTCTAGATGAACAACAAAAAGAATACTTTCCTCTGAAGTGAAGCCCACCAACTGAAAAGCTCTACTGCTGGGGAGGAGGAGGTTGAGAGGTATCCGCAGCAGATAATGTATCTATAATATAAAAAGGGAGAGGGGTAAGTTTCATCTAAAACTCAGTGAGTGAATTTTCACCTATAACCCTCTATCATTGGACAAAAACAACAGGATATATGAAATCATAATAATAATAATAATATAATCATAAATGAACTCTAAATCTTTTTCATAATCACAAGCATATTAATTCAAACCATAAATTTCTGTAAATTATAAATATGAATACTCTAATAGAGAAATAAGAATATCTGGTTATGCATAATAAGTGACATAACAAATTCTTTGGTTTGCATATCAATCATGACATAACATAATCGCTGATCTCTATGGATCCTAAAGGACCTGAATTGGGCACCTAACTAGGTTCCGTCTCTGCTATGTGAGGTTGTCCCTCGGGGACAACTTGGTACCAAGGTTAACGATTGTCTTTACAGTTGTTAACTCACTATCTATTCCTCTATAGCTACCATCTAGTTTAAAATCATAATAATCTAGCATTTTTCTCTAAAGCTCTATTATAGGCTCTACTCTAAATTTAAAAGCTCTGTCATATAAATGTTCTACTCTTGAAATCATCATGCTAGTCATAAAATTTTCTAAACATAATAATATTCATAGTCATGGTCTTCGTAAACATTAATTTAACAATAATGGTCCCATGAGTTCTCATAAAAACATATATTTCATGCTATCTTGAAACCCATAATTTCATAAACATGGTATATTTAACAATAAATCCCTAATGTCTTGAAATAATCTCTAGAATCATTCCATTATGCCAAAATCCAATGAAAATAGCTCTAATGATCAATATAAGAATCATATGATTCAAACTCACTTACTTGGAAGGGAGGAAAGTGAGGTATCGACACCAAGAGGGCTTCATGGAGCAAGGATGGTACCAACATCTGTCATAACAACAATGAGATTCATAAATACTCAATGGGTATGTCTAGATTACCCTATATCAACTCTAACAACTTAGGGGAGCACCCCTATTTGACAAAGTGAGAGAAACAACAAAGCCCATACTCTAGATCATGAAATGGAGAAGAAAGAGATTACATAAACCAACAAAACCCTTACCTTTGAGCCTTGGATGATGAAGATTAATGTTGGATTGCGAGAGAAAGTGGAGGAAATGTGTTTAGGAAGGGAGGGTGTTGATTTTGAAGAAAGAAACACGAGTATTAGGGTTTAAAAAGGGTTGGGGGCTTATTTAACAAAACTATGTTGTTTTGCACTATGATGACATCGAGCCTACTCGCTACAGTGAGTATGTCTCGTTGCGGCGAACCATACTCGTTACAATGACGTTGTTCTACATAATTCTGTAACAATATCACCGGTTTTGCACAACTTGATTACATTCGTATCCGGGGCCATCTGGGTAACACGGGTGGGTCCCCTACAGCTGTATTAGACTCATCTAGGGACACGTGTACTTGAGGTATTATATGCTCCCCTTTTAAAAGAGATTTAGTCCCCAAATCTAAAACATACCTTGACTGGAGTAGTTCCTCTAGATGACTTTCACTGAGGTCACTTCCTTTGAACGAAGCTTTTTGATATACCTATCCACGATGGCAACTATTCCTCCTCGTATGATAAGCTCTCATTAAGTTGAACCGCTTGTGGCATGAGCACGTCAAACTTATATGGCATATACTTTCAGAGCATGCTGACATGGAAGACCAAGTGTATAGATAAAAAAAACTAGGAGGCAATGCCAATTTGTAGGCCACTGTTCTAACTCTCTCTAGAATCTCGAATGGGCCGATATAATGTGGGCTCAACTTTCCTTGCTTATTGAACCTCACTATTCCTATCATGGAATACACCCTCAGAAACACATGATTAGCCACAACAAACTCTAAGTCTCTGCACCGATTACCAGCATAAGATTTATGCCTGGACTGAGCTACTAACAATCACTCTCTAATCAGCTGAACCTTATTTAGAGTCTTATGTACCAAGTCTGGGCCTAGAGTCTTAGCTTCCCCAAGCTCAAACCATCCAATGGGAGATTTACAACGTCTCCCATACAACGTTTCAAATGGTGCCATCTAGATGCTAGCTTGGTAACTGTTGTTATATGAGAATTCTATCAGTGGCAAGTGGTCACACCAAGTCCCATCAAAGGCTAGCATGCAAGCTCTAAGCATATCCTTTAGTGTCTGAATTTTCCTTTTTGACTGGCCATCAGTCTACAAATGAAAAGTTGTAGTCAAGTCTGCATGATTTCCTAGAGCCTCTTGAAATGCTCTCTAGAACCGCGAAGTGAATTGGAACCCTTTGTCTGATATGATTAACACTAGCACACCATGAAGCCTAAGAATCTTATCTATCTAGAGCTAGGCATACTGAGATGCATTGAAGGTTATCTTCACTGGTAGGAAGTGCGCTAACTTGGTCATTCTATCCTCTATCACCCATATGTAATCAAATCCTCTAGTGGTTCGAGGTAGCCTAACTACAAAGTCCATGGTTATCCTCTTCCACTTCCATTTTGGATCACTAAGTTGGTGCTCATACTCTTCTTTGCTCCTAGAATACATCAGGATATTATCAATAAAGGCAATCACAAAGTGATATAGGAACGGTCTGAAAACCCTAATTATCAGGTCTATGAAAGATGCAGGGGCATTAGTTAACCCAAAGGACATCACCAAGAACACTTAATGTCCATAGTGTGTCCTAAAGGTTGTCTTGCACACATCCTCACCCTTGATCTTCAATTAAAGGAAATTAAAACGTAGGTCGATCTTAGAAAAGCACCTAGGCCCCTAGAACTGATCAAATAGGTCATCAATACATGGCAAGGGGTATCGATTCTTGACTGTAAACTTGTTCAACTGCCAGTAATCTATGGACATCTTCATAGACCCATTATTCTTCTTCACAAATAGGACCGGGGTACCGCAAAGCAAGACACTTGGTAGGATGAACCATTTGTCAAGCAACTTTTGTAACTACTCCTTCAACTCTCTTAACTCTGCCAGAGCCATACAATAAAGGGTATAGAGATAGGTCTCACACTAGGCTCAAACTTTATCCCAAACTCCATCTTTTTCTCCCTGGTGGCATCCCCAGTAGTTCTTTCGGAAATATATTCAGGAACTCGCAAACCACAGAAACTGACTCTATGATTGGCATTGGCGAATCTACATCTCTAATCGATGCTAAAAGCCTGTAACTCCCTCTATCGATGAGCTGCAAGGCACTCATGGCAAATATCAAGCTTGGAATAGAACAACTGGTGCTCTTGAACTCTTGAAGCTTGCCTTTAAGAACACCAAACTTCATTGACATATGGTAACAGTCTACCATGGCATGGCACAAAGCAAGCTAATCCATGCGTAAGATGACATCAAATCTGACATGTCCAAAACATAGAGATTCACAAGCGTCTCCATATCTCCAACCTTAACTTTGTACTCCTTATAAACCAACTGGAAAAGGAGGGGTTCTCCCGAAGGTACCCCCACTAGGAAAGACTTATCTGAAGTAGAAATAGTTCTCTCAAATCTCGTGGTAAAGAACCAGGACACATGTGATTGTTTGGACCTAGGGTCAATCAACGCAAAAGCCTCAATAGAGAAAACTCGGATAATACTTGCTACTATATCGGAAGATGTTACTGCACCTTGACATATGAGTTCAAACAGATAGGACTATCCCCCGCCACTTTGACCTCAACCTCCTAAGCCTCTACCACTAGATCCTCTATGCCCAAGGCCTTACTTCTGCCCCTAACACCTCTGCTAGCTGGCATGGCCAGACCACCCCTGGTCGTTAACTGATATGACTGAACTGAATTAATGGGGTTCGCCAACCCTTGGTTGGATGCTACCTGGCGGAACAAACACTCTGCACGCTTGTGGGCCTACTGGTCACAACCATAACAAGCAAAAAAGCCTATCATGCACTGCCCAATATGTCTCCTACCACAAGTCTAGCACATGCGGTATGTCTCTTACCATTACCTAGTATGTGAAACTCTCATCATACTCTACCACCTATATACTTGGAGTCAATCGAGCTCAGTTACTCTCTTACCACTTGAGCTCAGTTACTCTCTAACAAAAACCTCATTAGAAAGGAACTCGTCATACCATATCCTCGCCTGGCTTCCTAGCTAGAAGCCAACTAACTCTGATGCTCTCTCAGAAAAGCAATGGATAACTTTGTTGTTAGACGCCATTGGAAGGTGACTGGATTCATCATTCTAAAGCGCTCAAGGGCTGAATCGTTTAGGTCTCTCATTGCTTGTTGCACTAGGGGTGGCTGCAACTTGGCCTCAGCCTGTCTGGCCAACACGCCCAAGAGTATGGCCAAAGCTTGCTCCAGGACTCTAAAGCAGGCATCAAAGCTAGAAGAACTGCTACTATGGTAACGACATGAAGAGGAAGGATGTAGGGTAGGCATATTGAATCTTGAAGAACATGAATACCGAAGATAAGACATTGATCATAACAGGAATACATGGCTCTATCTATGAACCTAGACATAATTGACCATTCCTAAAGGTCTCAAGTAATACTTCATTAATGCAAATAGGCATGCCTCCATTTATATAAATGTCATGCTACTTGTGGACACTTGCTCCAATGACATGCAGGAAACCTATAGCTTTGATACCACTTTGTCACAACCCAACCTAGAAAAACGTAACCGGCACATAAGGAATCTCATCCCCACATAAGTCGCATGACCTCTGAGTTTCTATATGCATATTTTAATCCTAAAATACATTTCTAAAACATGATCTTATCTCAAATGTAAGTCTTTTGCTCTTTGGAAATCAAACATTATAAATAACAATATCATAAATTAAACTCTAAATTTGTCTCTGTAATACAAAATATATGAGTTTCTCTCTGTATAAAATAAATTATGAAAACTATAATCATATATATACAAAATAATCTGAATCATGGTGCAAAATGAAAAAGAAATATCTTTATAGTCCGTGACTCTGTCTGCAATGACACTAGAGCACTCTATATGAACAACAAGAAGAATACTTCACTTCGAAGTGAAGCTCACTAATTGAAAAGCTCTATTGCTAGGAAGGAGGTGGCTGAGAGGTACCCACAGTAGCTAATGTATCTATAATAGAAAAAGGGAGAATGGTGAGTTTCATCTAAAACTTAATGAATGAATTCTCATACGTAACCCCCTTTCTTGCGACAACAACAACATGATACATGAAATCATAATAATAATAGTAGTCATAAATGAACTCTAAATAATTTTCATAATCGCATGCATATTAATGCAAACCATAAATTTCTTTGAATAACAAATACTAGTACTCTAATAAAGAAATAGAAATATCTGGTTATGCTTGTCAATCATAGCATCACATATCTAATCTCTGTGGATCCTAAAGGACCCGAATTGGACACCTCATTAGGTTCCATATCTACTCCGTGAGATTGTCCCTCGAGGACAACTTGGCACTAAGGTTAATGATCATCTTTATATCCATTAACTCATCGTTTCTCGATAGCTACTGCCTAGTTTAAAATCATAATAATCTAGCACTTTTCTCTAAAACTTTGAATTTAAAAGCTCTATCATATAAGTGTTCTACTCTTGAAATCATCATGCTAGTCATAAAATTTTCTAAACATAATGGGCCCCATGAGTTTTCATAAAAACATATATTTCATGCTATCTTGAAATCCACAATTTCATAAACTTGGCGTATTAAACAATAACTCTCTAATCTCTTGAAATAATCTCTAGAATAATTCCATCAAAATCCAATGAAAATAGCTTTAATAATCAACATACATAGGGATCACATGATTCAAACCCACTCACCTAGAGGGCAAGAAAGTGAGGTACCGACACCATAAGGGCTTTGTGGAGTAAGGATGGCACCAATGTCTATTATACTAACCATAAGATTCATAAATACTCTATGCGTATCTCTAGATTATCTTATATCAACTCTAATAACATTGGGGGAGCACCCCCACTTGACAAAAATGAGAGAGACAATAAAGCCCATACTCTAGAACTTGAAATAGAGAAGAAGGAGATGACATAAACCAACAAAACCTTTACCTTTGAGCCTTGGAAGATAGAGATTGATGTTGGATTGGGAGAGAAAAAGGAGTAAGTGTGCTTGGGAAGGGAGGGTTTCGGTTTAGAAGAAAGAAACCTGAGTATGAAGGTTTAAAAATGGTTTGGGGGGCTCATTTAAAAAAACTGCATCATTTTGCACTATGTTGATATTAGGCCCACTCGCTGTAGCGAGACTAGTTGATCAAAAGAGGCAGGTTTTCTCACATGCTTGCTATAGCGACCCATACTCATTGCAGCTATACTACATTCGCATCCAAGGCCTTCCAGGTAGCACGGGTGGGTCACAGGGGAACTAAAGCCATACTAGACTCGTCAATGGACACATGTACTCGAGCTATTACACCAATGCTATTGGAAGACCTTGCTGGTCTTGCAATGCTTGCAGTTTCAGCTTTCATAATCTGAAGTCGTTAGACCTACCAAATTTCTCCACTTCAAACTTTGGCACCGAAATCTTGGATCTAAAACCAAGTGGCTCTGATACCATTTGTTAAGAAATATTAGTGTTGGGTACATCCTAAGTGTAATAAATAGTTTATGAATGTAAATGGAAGCGTGTCCAAATTTACAGAAAGTAATGGGTAAAATAAAAGCACATAAATAGTACCTCACAGTGGAACCCATTAGTCACTATCCACATCAACAAAATAAATCAAGAGAACTACATGACAAATTTTACATGGAAAACCCTCATGTAATCTTGAGGTAAAAAATCATGGACCAAATTTTGAAGACTATTTCATTATATTTAAAATGATTATAATATAGTGTATCCCTAGTGAGATTCTCTTCTACTATAATTTATAGTATTACAGAAACCTAGAGAATATACTCAAAACCCTCATTATATACTCAAACTACACTGTTGAAAATTTCTTACACACTTTCTATTTTTCTCTTATTACAAGAAGCTAACACTGTTTTTTCTTTACCACTAAAATACTTTTAGTTTGCGATGTTGTCTCTGTTTGCAATGAGTATCTATTTATAGAGCCTCTCAAACCGTGTGCAATAAATGCACACTACTATCAACCAATTGGCAAAATCACTTTCGTTGATTTGCTGCTCAAGGAAGTAAATTTTCAATCTTCCTTTGTTGACTTTTTCCAATGCAAGTCATGTCCTGACATTAACAATGCTAGTCTACAAAAGGGATCACAATCATGACATTAGAAGAACCAGTGACCAAAGAAAAATATTATTCAGTTAAGTTAATTTCCAAGTTTTTGTTCTTATTTGTTTCCTTTTAACTTGTATATTTTATTGCTTGTATGTATTCCAAGAACTGCTAGGCTTTAAAACTCAACTGACCAGGTTCTTAAAACATTCTAAATATACAGAAAATTCCTTATTATCCTTAGGATTCTTGCTTAGTGTTTTCATTTTAAATTAAGTTTTGTTGGTTTTAATTGAAATAAAACATCTTGGAAGAAGTCCCATATTGCTCAAGAATTTAGAGAGAGGGAAGCTTCTTGGAACAAGTCCAACATCGACCAGGATTGCAAGTGGAGAGAGTTGCCAAGGCTATATATACGGACCCAAGTTCTTTGTTTCAATTTGCACCGGTCAGAAACATTTTAAGCTTGTGCCCGACTTTCTACTTTTCTCTGTACTCTTGTCTTAGAGTATTGTGAGATATAGTTTAGATATTTTCTTTGAAGAGTGTGGGTGTACTAGGGGCCGATGGGATGTTTGAGAGTGAAGTCTATGTATTGTAAAAATTTTCACATAGTGCTATTCTCTAGTTGTCGTTTGGTAGCGGTTGTGATTTTTCTCTGGTTTTAGAGTTTTCCATGTTAAATACTGTGTTGTGATTGTGTTCTTGTTTTATTTCTCTATGTTTAAGGGTAGTTCTCATGGGGGAATGGCGATTTCTCAAAGAAGTGGTATCAAAGCTATGGTTTAGTGGGATACTTTCTTAGTATGCACCGTGGTTGCAGCATTGTCTAATCTTCGATATCAGAAAAGAAGTATGGTACTTGATTGAGAATTACCCATGCTTACTGGAAGGAAGTGTGATACTGTATGAGTGTTTTTTTGGAAAGGTTCTGGCTAAGAAAGACTTGGCACTTAAGTGTATCCGTTGTGACCCACCTTTCTTTCCTGGGAACCCTCCAGGTGCACGGTTTTACACTTGGCATACACAATTCCAGTATATGGTTGGATAGAGAAATTGATGGAAGGATTGATTTTGATTTTGGCTTGTCGAAAATACAAGTCAAGGGTGCCATGATACAATCAAGATTACATAGAAAACATAATAATGTGATACTAACAGGTCCATGATCGCACATGGGCATTGGTGTTTATACAAAGTGTGAAGTGGGATTATGAAGGTGTAGCCAACGGATCCACAGTGGCAAATGGGCATTGGTTGGCGTTGATGCAAGATGTGTGGTAAGATTATGTCGATGGTTGAAGAACTTCTAGGAGAGAGCCAACATGGAAGTTACACCATAAAATTTTCAGCAAGGTTTTGACATTTGCCAAGGTGAAATTCTTGGAATTGTCCTATTTCAAGTGAGTATACTTTTTATGGTAGAGTATGATAGTTCTTTGAACCATGATTATTGGTATAGACAATGATTGCAAGGGATTATCGGTGTAGATAATGGAAACTGTAGATGTACTGATTTCAATCAACTTGGAGATTATTGATTTTGATTGAAATAAAACATCTTGGAAGAAGTCTTATATCACTTAGGAAAGTAAGGGGAGAGGGAAGCTTCTTGGAACAAGTCCCACATCTCCCAGGATTGTAAGTGGAGAGGGTTGCCAAGGCTATATATATGGACCCAAGTTCTTTGTTTTAACTTACACCAGTCGAAAACACTTTAAGCATGTGTCTGACTTTCTTCTTTTCTCTATACTCTTGTTCTAGAGTGTAGTGAGATATAGTTTAGATATTTTCTTTGGATAGTGTGGGTGTACTGGACACGATGGGGTGTTTGAGAGTGAAGTCTATGCGTTGTAAAAATTTTCACATGGTGTTATTCTCTTGTTATTGTTTGGCAGCGACCGTAATTTTTCTCTAACTTTGGAGTTTTTTGCGTTAAATACTGTGTTGTGATTGTATTCCTGTTTTATTTCTCTATCTTTAAAGGTAGTTCTCATAGGGAAATGGCGATTTCCCCAACAAGTGGTATTAGAGCTGTGGTTTAGCTAGTAAGATACTTTCTTAAAATGCTTGGTGGTTGCAGCATTGTCTGATCTTCCACATCAGAAAAGAAGTATGGTACTTGGTTGAGAATTACCCTTGGTTGCTAGAAGGAAGTGTGATACTGTATAAGTGTTGTTTTGGAAAGGTTCTGGCTAGGAAAGACTTGGTACTTAAGTGTGTCTGTTGTGACCCACCTTTCTTTCCGGGGAACCCTCTTCGTGCACGATTTTACACTTGGCATACACTATTCCAGTATACGGTTGGGTAGATTAATTGATTGAAGGATTGATTTTGATTTTGGCTTGTCCAAAATAAAAGTCAAGGGTGCTATGATACAATCAAGATTACATAGAAAAAATAATAATGTGTTACTAGCAGGTCCACGATTGCACACGGGCATTGGAGTTTATACAAAGTGTGAGGTGGGATTATGAAGGTGTGGCTAGCGGATCCACAGTGGCACATGGGCATTGGTTGACATTGATGCAAGGTGTGTGGTAAGATTATGTCGATGACTGAAGAACTTCTAAGAGAGAGCCAACATGGAAGTTGTACCATAAATTTTTCAGCAAGGTTTCGACATGTGCCAAGGTAAAATTCTTGGAATTGTCTCATTCCAAGTGAGTATACTTTTCATGGTGAAGTATGATAGTTCTTTCAACTATGATTATCGATATAGATAATGATTACAAGGGATTGTCGGTGTAGACAATGAAAGCTGGAGATGTATTTTGGTTTTGATTGAAATAAAACATCTTGAAACAAGTCCCATATCTCCCAGGATTGTAAGTGGAGAGGGTTTCCAAGGCTATATATATGGACCCAAGTTCTTTATTTCAACTTGCACCAATCGAAAACACTTTAAGCTTATGTATGACTTTCTTCTTTTCTCTGTACTCTTGTCTTAGAGTGTTGTGAGACGTAGTTTAGATATTTTCTTTGGAAAGTATAGGTGCACTGGGGGCCAATGGTCTGTTTGAGAGTGAAGCCTATGTGTTACAAAAATTTTCACATGGTGTTATTCTCTGGTTGTTGTTTGGTAATGGCCTTAGTTTTTCTCTAGTTTTGGAGTTTTCCACATTAAATACTATGTTGTGATTGTGTTTCTATTTTATTTCTCTATGTTTAAGGGTAGTTCTCATGGGTGAATAGTGATTTCCTTAACAAGTGGTGTCAAAGCTATGGTTTAGTGGGATACTTTCTTAGTATGCTCTGTAGTTGCAGCATTGTCTAATCTTCCATATCAGAAAAGAAATATGGTACTTGGTTGAGAATTACCCTTGGTTGCTGGATAGGAAAGACTTGGTACTTAAGCATGTCCGTTGTGACCCACCTCTCTTTTCTGGGAACCCTCCTAATACACGGCTTTACATTTGGCATACACCATTCCAGTATACGGTTGGACAGAGAAATTGATGGAAAGATTGATTTTGATTTTGGCTTGTGGAAAATAAAAGTCAAAGGTGTCGTGAAACAATCAAGATTACACAGAACAAATAATAATGTGTTACTAGCAGGTCCATGATTGCACACGGGTATTGGTGTTTAGACAAGGTGTGTGGTGGGATTATGAAGGTGTGGCCAGTGGATCCACAGCTGCACATGGGCATTGGTTGGCATTTATGCAAGGTGTGTGGTAAGATTATGTTGATGGCTGAAGAACTTCCAGAAGAGTTCCAACATCAAAGTTGCACCATAAATTTTTCAACAAGGTTTTCAACATGTGCCAAGGTGAAATTCTTGGAATTGTCCAATTCCAAGTGATATACTTTTTATGGTGGAGTATGATAGCTTTTTAAACTATGATTATCACTATAGACAATGATTGCAAGGGATTGTCTGTGTAGACGATAGAAGCTTGAGATGTGCTCATTTTAATCAAGGTGGAGATTGTTGGTTTTAATTGAAATAAAACATCTTGGAAGAAGTCCCATATTGCTTAGGAATGTAAGCGTAGAGGGAAGCTTCTTTGAACAAGTCTCACATCACCCAAGATTGCAAGTGGAGAGGGTTGCCAAGGCTATATATATGGACTCAAGTTCTTTATTTCAACTTGCACTAGTCGGAAACACTTTAAACTTGTGTCTAACTTTCTTCTTTTCTCTATACTTTTGTTTTAGAGTGTTGTGAGATGTAGTTTGGATATTTGCTTTGGAGAGTGTGAGTGTACTAGGGGCTGATGAGGTGTTTGAGAGTGAAGTCTATGTGTTGTAAAAATTTTCACATAGTGTTATTCTTTTATTGTTGTTTCGCAACGACCATGGTTTTTCTCCGATTTTGGAGTTTTCCTCGTTAAATACCGTGTTATGATTGTGTTCTTATTTTATTTTTTCTATGTTTAAGGGTAGTTCTGGTAGGGGAATAGCAATTTCCCCAATAAGTTTTGGATACCTTTGTGCGTGATTTCCAATTCCTAAATCCTATTAAACAAATTGTCTTTCTGTATTTATGAAATTCTTTAGGTCCAAACCAACATCAAGGTTAGTTTGTCTGCTAGAACACAGAAAACATGTGTTGGTTGCAAGAAAAGTATGCCCAAATGGATAGAGTGACATGATATTAGATGTGATTATTAGGATTTAGGAACTTTAGGGGCTGTTTGGCAATAGTTTTTTAAAACTATTTTGTGTTTTTAAAAACAAAAAGCACAAATCAGGTTTTAAAAACAAAAATCCAAGAACAATTTTGAGTTGTTTTTAAAAGCATGCGGTGGCAAACTTGTAATTAGATAGAGTTTTGGTTCTTTTCCTTCCTTCGACTCTCATGTGGGTTGCTCTTCATCATTTTTTTCTTATTTTCTTGGACATTCACATATTGTATCTAAGGGAAGAGCTTTCCCCCAATCACCGGCGGCCAGTAGCAGATTCGCCATCCACCCAACCCATGGGGTTCCCGGCGAGGAACGCGAACCAGCCTAGAAGCTCATCCGCAAAGCGACCAAGGCCATCCGCGAACCAAGCTCCAAAGCTCCTCGGCGAACCAGCCCCAAAGCTCCTCCGCGAAGCGACCAAGGCCATCCGCGAACCAAGCTCCTCCGCGACAAGCTCCTCTACCACCAAGCTCCTTCAATCCGCGACCCAGACTCGGCCACCAAGACCCCACGACCCAGCTTCGAAGTCAAGCTCCGCCGCCACTGATCCACCATTCGTAGGCGGAGATGAGCTACTCCACCGTTCAAGATCGAGCCCATGTGACCCCGGTGACTTGCTTCCAACCCAGATCAGAGACCAAGCATCGGCGACCCAGGCCCTGCGAAGCTCATCCGTGACCAAGCGATGGCGACCCGATCCCTTGATCCGCCGTGCTCCGAGGTTATTCGCGGTGGTTCTTATCATTTTTGTTTTTTTGGAATGTTGCTGATGATGAAGTGTTTGGGGTTGGGGTTGGGTTTGTGTTTCTGATATTGGATTGTGGTTGATAAACTACTGATGATGATGATGATGATGATGAATGTTGTGGTTAGTGATGAATTATTGATGATGATGAATGTTACTGATGATGAATTATTGATGATGATGATGATGAATTGTTATTGCTGTGATCTTAGTTTTAATGTAGCTTGACAAACAATTTTTGGGATTGATTTGGTTTTATTAATTTCAAAAGTTATTTTTTAAAAAAATTATCCAAACTGATTTTTTTGTTTTTCATAATTATAAAACTGTTTTTAAGATTAAATTACCAAACGATTTTTTCTATTTTTTTGTTTTTAAAAATTGAACTTACACTTATTTTATAAGACAATTTAAAAAAAAAGCAAAAAAACACTTCCAAACGGCCCCTTATTTTTTTCATCCAAAAATGTTATCTACGACCTTTTTTTCAATGAAAACGAATACATATACCTACATTTTGTAGATGTGCTAAATGACATTACTATGTGTAATTAATGGGCTTTTACACTTAGCTACAGTGAGTATTGATTGACCACACTTCGAAAATGTAGTTAGTGGACAAAAGCTTTCAGTTCTAAAAACAAATGTACCAGTGGTTACAAAAAACCACCACAAAATGATTTTTGATGAAATTGCCTATGGAGAATCTAGAAAAAAGCCAGAAAAATCATGGATGGAGGTTAAAATTGCCATTAAAATATTTTTTTCCTATAGTGTATGATTTGGAGGAAGGTAATTTCTATCCTTCAGCTCTTTCCTCCATAATCTCTTCTCCAATTACCACTCATGCCATGCCATAAAATTTGAATACTTGTTGGATATGAAACATTTTGCAATCTGGGTTTGTTTCATTTAGTTATTTTAGTATTAATAGAAATGGTTCTATAGCTTTGATATTCTAATGCACCAAACATTCCACTTCAACAAACAGGAACTCAAAAGGAGAAAAACAGATTTAGAGACAATCAAGAAACATGAGTCTAGACAACAAATTAAACTAGCCACAAGACTCAGATTTGGGAAAGATTCATTTCACATATTGTATTGTGGTGGTGACATGATCTTAAATCTAAATGCTTTCCTATCAATTTGCCAACTTTGGTGTATGGTTTTAAATTGCAGTAAGCAACCATAGTTATGATCACTAGTGAATTGTTCACATTTTTTATTTTGATGGATTTTAGTATTATAGTAAGTGATATTTCAAAAATAAAAATATTATAATAACTAATTGCTATTCAATGTTTGCAAGTCTATGAAGGTCCAATTCGTGAGAGTACTTCACATGGTGGGGTGAATGGTAGTTAACTATGTTTGTAATAGCAATTACATGCATAGTTTTTATTTTTTATTTTTTACACATAAAATTATATTAATGGACTTAAAAATACAATTCAATCTAATTAGGAGATACCAAAAAACAGTTATCAATGGAATCCCCTTTCTATATAGTATAGATAATATTATTGTTTTGATATACTCTTGAATTGTATTACAGTAACACCATAACCCTAATTTAAAGTCATGATGTATATAGTGTGATGAATGTTTTCTGTCCTTAGACTATGTCTCTTTTTTTATCCCACCAATCATATACTGTCATGTAAAAAATATTATTATATATTTGATAATTATTTAAATTATTAAATATCTTTTAATTTAGTTTTTATTTCTTACTTGATAATATATATATTAATATATATATATATATATATATATATATATATATATATGATTGATGAAAGATGGAAGAGGTTATGGTTGGAGACAGAAGATTTCCCGATGGTGTTGAAACAACATTTTCAAATGCCATCGATTACGATGTCACATTTGTGAGGGGACTTAGATTTACACATTTTAAGGAAACTAATAGGAGTAAGCAAAATACTATTAGTTAGAAAGGGATTAAGTTTGTTAAGTGCAATTACTTTCTGTTACAGTTCTATTATTAGCTACACTTATCTTATAGCTAAGCATTCCCTTGTATACATAGATCTAAGCCTCTTGTAAATCATTCATTCAATGAAATCAGAATTCAATCCATACACTTGAGCCATCTCTCTCTCTTTCTCTAAGAGTTTCAGCTTTCCCTTTAAACCTTGAGTCTGATACCTTGCATGGTATCAGAGCTTAGGTCATCCATGGAGCTAAATGAGGACAATTTCCTCACCTGCAAGCATCAAGCTTTGCACTCCATCAAAAGGTACAACTTGCAAGATCATATGAAGAAAGAAAAGGTCCCAATAAGGTTTAGCTCTACAATAGATGAAGAGGCAAACATCAAAACTCAAGAATATATGCAATGGGAACAGCAAGATCATCATCTTGCATCGTGGCTTCTAACATCAATGGAGTCAACATTCACAAACAAACCGGTAGGTTGCGATTTTGCTTTTCAGATCTAAAACAAAATCAAAGTGTACTTTGCATAAAAAAAAAACTAGGGCTCGGGTAAAGCAATTGAAATTGCAACTTAAAGCAATCAGGAAACAAGGCCTCATAGCTACTGAATACCTATTGAAGACCAAGGAAGTGGTGGATTCGTTAGCAGCTGTTGGCTCCCCTATTTCGACTGAAGAACTTGTTGAAGTCATCACAGATGGACTCAGTGAGGAATACACATCCTTTATCACTTTTGATATGTCCAGATTCAAGCCATTTGAAGTTAATGAGCTCGAAGCTCTACTCATGGCGCTAGAAGACATGCTTGAAAGCTTCAAAAAGCAAGATCTTGGCTTAGTTCAAGCACACGTGGCGTAAACCTCTCTAGCTAATGTCAGAGGTTACAATGGGGGAAGAAATCATGGTGGTCAAAGATGAGGAAGAGGAGGTCGATTCACAAGAGGAGGAAGAACATGGAATAATTCAAGACGCCAATATCAATTATATGGCAAATTGGGCACATAGTGTGGTAGTGCTTTCACCACTTTGACCAGTCCTTTCAAAATCCTATCAAAATGGCTACAAATTCACCTCCTCCTCCTCCCCCCTCTTTTCATAATCCTAGAGCACTTCTGGCCAACACCTCCACAGTTAATTTTGCAAACTGGTATGCGGATTTCAGTGCTTCCCACCAGTTAACTTTTGACCCTCAGAACGTGCTTTCAAGCTTAGGGTATGAAACACCAAAACAAGTTCTTTTTGGTAATGGAACAGGTATTGCAATTGAGCATATTGGCAATTCTTCCCTTTATTCCCTCCATTCTAATGTTACCTTCACTCTTAAAGATCTTATGCATGTGCCAACCATCACTAAAAACCTAATCAGTGTGTTAAAATTTGCTTGTGACAATAATGTTTTCTTTGAATTTCACCCTGACGTGTGTCTTGTTAAATCTCAAGTCTCTAGAGACACAATCCTTTAAGGCAATCTTGAAGGCAAACTATACAAATTTACTAATGTTTAGGTTCCAAAGTTACACAAGAATCCCACTATATATCACACACAAAGTTTTTCTTTTTCCACTTGTTTTCCTTTATGGCATAAAAGATTAGGGCACCTTGCCAATAAGATTGCGTCTCACATTCTTACTCAATGTAATATATATACTCAATTCTAGGAATAAAGTGCCTTTAGATTTCAAAGATTGTGATTCCTGATGTCTTTCTAAGTTTCATAGTTTACCCCATTCTCCTTCCACTATTGAATATCATGCACCTCTGGATTTAGTATTTTCTGATCTTTGGGGCCCTACACTAGAAATTGCAAGATCTGGTTACAAGTATTATATCAGTTTTGTTGATGCCTTTTCAAGATACAAATGCATTTATCTCCTATTTGAAAAATCCCAAGCACTTATTGCATTTCAACAATATAAGGCAATGATTGAAAATCTAACAGGTCTTAAGATTAGAGCATTACAAACTGACAATGGTAAAGAGTACCTATCAAATTCATTATATTCACCTCTTTCCTCCAATCACATGGTATAAGCCATAGACTAACATGTCCTTATATTCACCAACAACATGGTAGAGTTCACACAAAGCATAGGAGAATAGTTGAAACTAGATTTACCCTTCTAGCCTCAGTGTCCCTACCCCTGACCTTTTGGGATGATGCTTTCATCTCAGTAACCTATCTCCAAAATAGACTACCATCTCAAACCCTACACATGAAGTCACCCTATGAGCTTATTCACAAAACCAAACTTGATTACGCATTTCTCTGAATTTTTGGATGTGCTTGTTATCCTAACCCCAGACCATATAATCACCATAAACTTGAATATAAGTCTCAACCATGTGTCTTTATTGGCTATGCTCCTAATCATAAGGGCTATAAATTGTTGGCTGCAAATGGAAAGGTATATATCTCTCTACTTATGTTGTGTTTGATGAAAATGTTTTTCCTTACAATTCTTTGTTCAATAACCCTCCACCTAATAACATCTTAAAAACCAAATCATCCCTTTAGACCTTGAGTCTGATACCTTGCAGAAACCATTCGTTTATGATAAAATCAACAAAAAAAAAAATTCATATATAATAAAATCAATTGGAAAAATCCACATACAATAAAATCAATTGTAATAAAAAAGTTCGCATATAGTGGAAGAAAAAAGCCAAATAATTTTCTTTGAACCCAACCCGTGTTGACTACGCTTCCTTTAAGAGTCATTTGTCTACCAAGCATATCCATATCGTAAGAAGCAAGGAAAAAAAAAATCAATTAAAATTGAAAATTCTACCTCAAGTTGCAGTCAACGTAACCGCTTCCACCTAAGATTATAATATTTAAAATACTGCCCTTGTTCTCTTGGCATTTTCTATTCCTCTCTGTCTCCAGATATTAAGAATGTTTATGAAAAATTATCACATCAGACCTAATACTAGCAAAATAATCACCAGTCTTGGTACATGACTCACCACATACAGGTGTATTATTATCTTATATAAGTGTACACAAATACATAGCAATATCACATTTTTCACTATAAATATATAAGTTGTGAATTAATTAAATTTGTCCTGCTACTGAATGATATATATTATATATTTAGGATGAGTGTACTTAATTAGCAACTTGGAATTAGATTACAATATATCACCAATATTGATTGACAGATTCAAAGATACCCCATTCGGCTCTTCCACTCTGTATATAAACGACACCAATGCTTGGTTGATTTAAGCATGGAAGGTACTTGCAATAATAAAAATAATAATAATAACTGTATATATCTTCATATTGAACCAGCTTATCTCAAGTTAGATTAGTCAAAATTCAATAGGCAGTAATATCTTAGCAGGTGATGGTCATCGGAATTCTAATTTAAAACTTTATTGTGTTATGTTGATGAAATAATAATTAGTCGATCAATTTGATGTGAAATATATTATGGACCTAAACTTCACCTACAACTATTCTGATATGTGTATAGTAATGACATCAACTATGATTATTTTTATCTAACCACTATCTTTCAATTACCTATTATTTAGATACATGACAAAATTTAATTGAGGGGGATACAGAGTGGGGACAAGAGAATTGGATTTATATTATTGCATCAATCATGATAGTTGATTTTCACATTTATTACTTTCAAAGTTATTCAAATAAAAGATTTTAATTAGATGGGATTGTTAGTATATCAAAAGTAAACTCTAAAATACTTTACATTGATAATGAATGGAAATTAATATCATATTCCTCCCTTACAAACAATGGACCTCGAGAGGACTATATATAAGAGAGGACTATAAGGCGAACCTGCAATCTGAGTCCAATTTCTCTTTATACTAATTACCAACACACTTCTCTCGCTCTCATAGTAGAAATTAACCAGGACAAAGCTTAAAGGATGTTGCTACCTAAGCTACTGGCCTTAACCCTGATATGGTGGTGGACATGGCATCATCACCATGGTGCAGTTGTTGTTGCAGACCCACAGACAAGTCTACTGGTCGTCGGGTGCAGCACATACAACTCAACCAACTTGCGTAGCTTCTTTGCCAATGTCAACGGAACGTTTTCAGAGCTGAGAGCAGATATTAGCAATCAAAGCAAGCAGTTTGGCACAGCACAAGAAACCAGGGGAGAGATCATAACATATGCTATGTATCAATGCAGGAACTACCTCTCCGAAAGGGACTGTCTTGCTTGCTTCAACACTGCCACCACCCAAATCCGCAACTGTTCTGATGCCAATGGCGCCAGAGTCGTCTATGATGGCTGCTTCCTCAGGTATATGAAAATCAAATAAATAAAAATATAGATGGCTTTATTCTGAAGACTTCAAACTTATAAAATAGTAGGAAGTTAAGTCAACCGCTCTTATTGTTATGCAATACATGATTGAATAGTCATGAAATTTGTTTATACTCACATTACATAAAAAAAAAAAATTAAATATAGGGGCGCATCACATACAAGGGGTGGATTACTATAAGATTGGGAGAAGTAAATTTGAACCATATAATCATACGCCCATATGTGAATGATTATAATTGAAATTTAATTAATGGTCATTAATGATTACATGATATATACAAAGTGGGATCCATTTACACTCTAAGAGTAAGTCTTGATATATTTAACTTTTTTTTACATAAAATTTTATTAATCAAATCGTTAAATTCAAAATTCCTACCAAATGGATTAAGTCTATAAAATTTCATACAATTTGAAAATAATTTGATAGTTATCATTCCATGTTATTTTAATGGATAATATATCTTTGAAAATATAAGTGAATATTGATTATTATATTGTATGTCTATTATTGTGCAAGTTTTCTAAAATTTAACATTCTTAATCATTAACACAATATAACATAAATCAATGTTTGGATTGATTGAATTCAATATGGATGAAAAGTTATTATATAGAGTAAATTTACAAGACTTACTCATTGAGAACATGTATATCCACTCATATATATATATATATAAGGTGGGGATCCATTTACACTAATTGTAAGTCTTGTATAGTTATATTCTTCAATAACTCTCTATAGAAATTGAATTTAATTAATTCGATCATTGAACTATGTGATATTATATTGATGATCAAGCATGCCAGATTTCAGAAAAATCATACAACACTAGACACCTATTCTATAATAATTGATATTTACTGGTAGCTTCAAAAATATATTATCTGTTAGAATAAAGTGGCATGATGAAATATTAAATCATTTTTAAATTATATAAAATTTGATATATTTGATCTAATTGGTAAGAACTTTGAATCAAATGGTTGGATTGATAAAATTTTATACTCATAGAAAGTTATTGAAGGGTGTAAGTATACAAAGATTTACACATGGTCTAAATGGATTCACACCCATATAGGATTAGGATCAAGTTACACCAATGTAATTTTAAGCGATTATCACATCGTTAAATAACTTTTCATTGGATTAATTTTTAAAATAACCTATTATTGGATTAGATGTCCGCGTCATATAGATTATGCTTATAAAATTTCAAGCTAATTTAAAATCATTTGGCATAATTTTTTTATACATAAAAATTACGTAATATATATGATTAAAATTAATAAAAATAAGAGTTTCATTATTACATTTTTATTGATATTTAATTTTATGAAAATTGACACAAATAATCTTTATAATAGGTAATTGTAACTCAAAATTTGGATTGACAAAAAAATTATTTTATAAAAAATTATTAAAAGTGTAACTTTGTTTAAAGTTATACCAGTATAACTTAACTCAAATCCATATGTGTAATTTATCTAACTAATGCTCTAATAAGGACACTGGTTAGGGAATGAAAAATAGAAGCTTATGCATTGGAAAAATGAGTTTTGATGTTTTTCTTACTCTATCCTTATTAATTAAGAATGCGTGGAAAGGGTACTAATTAAGTGAGAGATTTAAGTTATCTGACAAATGTTATAAAATAGACTCAAATTTCCCTAAAATTGATACTTCTTGGTTAATTTGTATGCACATTTATAAATAACACTTGTTTGAAAGGGCCAAAGGGGAGATAGTACGATAGTGGCAGCTTAAGTTTATGACTACATATTGAGCTAGAGTTCATTTTGGTTGACTTTGATGTTTTTGGTTCAAAATGTATTAAGGTATGAGAGCGGTATCTTCTACGGCCAGACCACAGAACCTGGCAATGGTGTAAAATGTGGGAACAACACTGCAAATGAATCCACTACTTTTGCTGCGGTTGGGAAACAAGCACTAATGGATCTACAATTGGCAACACCAAAAACTAAAGGCTTCTATGCAGCTACTAAGACACAATTAGTGGGTGGGGGTGCAATTTATGCTGTTGCACAATGTGTTGAAACTGCCACTGAGAGCAGTTGTCTGAATTGCATGACAGTTGGATACACCAACTTGCAGAGTTGCTTTCCTAATTCAGATGGTAGGGCATATGATGCGGGGTGTTTTATGAGATACTCAAAAACACCCTTCTTTGCTGATAACCAGACCATTGATATCACACCCTATTTAAAACAAGGTACATATGGAATTTACTAAAATGATTTTATTTTGGGATTTGCTCGATATTCTTATAAAATTTAAGAGTATTGGTACCTTTTGTTATTTAAATTTGTGGTTAAGATTCTACTATATGTCCCACTAACTCAATTTATTAAAAATATAAAAAATATTCAATCACAACCATTAAAAACAAAAAGAGTTTGATTCCTATTCGTAGGATACTAAAGCAAAAACCTTTTTCTTTTTATTAGCTTTTGATAGATAAATATATATTTAGATAAAGATAAAAATCTTTTGTCCCAATATTTGGTCTCTTTCGCCATTCATGATTTGCTCTATATCTATGAAAAAAAATTAAAAAGCTAAAGTGTTAAAGCAGTTGTTAATATATATTAGGCTATGTTTGATTAGGGAATAAAAATTGGATGAAAATATTCATCAATAAGCTCCATATGTGAGCTGACCCAAAAAAAAATTCACCATATTATTACTCTTCAATCAAACACACCATAAGTTATAAAATATGATTGGTAATTAACACCAGAAAGATAACAAGATTTGGGAAACATGGAGTGTTGCAAACAAATGTGTGATTAGCGTGTACCAACATATAATGAAATGAGACACCAACACAATTGAAATTTAGTAACATTTGAAAAATATCACTGAATCATATACAAATTTTACTTTTTTTAGTAATATAGACTATATGCTATATATTTGGAAAAATAATATTTTTTATATTTTTAGTAACATATTTTAAATGTTATCAAAAAATTTCGACAGCATCTCTCATTAATAAATGTTACGAAAACTTAATATGATATAGCGTGGCAAATTGTTTTTGAAGCATTTAATGTATAGATATCATATCAATATTGTATGCTGAAGTGTAAGTGGATATTGAGGCACGTAGAAGGCATATCAAGATAAATCTGATGTAGATATATGATATGTTAATGTGAGAATTGATGTTTAATGTGTATATAATAGGATTGAATAGAATAATACGTCTTTCGAAATTAATGACAATTTTTCCCTCTATTGCAGGAGGTTCAAGCAAGAAGTGGGGCATTATAGGCGGTGTTGTTGGAGCTTTTCTTGTGATCCTTCTTGCATTATTTCTCTGGTATAGCCAATTCAAGAGAGCCAGTAGGGTTCCTAGAGGTAAGACAATTTGGATTAATGTCTTTCATGATATCTTCAATCGATGTTTATTTCTTAACTCTCACCATTACATTCATCCGTACATGTGTTTGCAATTAAGGAAAGTGTGGTGTTATTTCAATACTAAAAAAGTGAATATCAATTGACACCCAACTTAGTCTAAAAATGGAAAACTAAAGTTTTTATTTTTCAATAGATACCACACAAAGTTTGATGATGATAGATTGGGTGTCCTAATGAAAAGACCCACTGAAAAAACATATCTCTTAAGGAAATGATTGAGAGCAGTTGTAAAGTGTTTTTAGAAACACGTTGAGACACATCAGAATCGATTTTGAAGTGGCAGATTTGATTTTGTGTATATTTTTTAACTTGCCTGTTTTCTAGTTTGGATTCAATTTCAAAATCAACTTTGGGCTTTAGAATTGATTCTAGTAGAAGTGATAAATTGTTGCTTTTAAATATTTACCCTACTAATTCTTGTCAAAAGTTTTAGTCATGTTTGGTTTATATAGATCATAATTGATTTTTGTTTCTAGAATTAATTATGGGATGAGTAAAAATTTATTAAAATTATTTTTAGAATAACTATCGAATATAAATTATTTTACTTTAAAAATTATTTTATTTAAAAATAAATTTTTATATAATCAATTCTACGTATACGAAACTAAACTAGCTATTCACAAATATTGCTTCGAGAAATAACACTCATGTTTCGTTGTCATTATTTTCAATTTTTATTTTTCTTATTTCTCACTAACTCCAAGGGTGCCCAATAGTATCCAAGAATGCAGACAAGAATAATGAAGGGTTGAAACTGAGTTCTGGGATATTAATGGTCTCCTTTGTTTTTGTCTTTTGTTCTGGCATGATTAGTTAAAATTTTGAAATAGTTTCTGGAATTTATTTGTGGATTTTACTAACAAATGCCCTAAAGACAATTGTTAAGTAACCCAAAACAATGAGTTCAATCCTCATGCTCAATTTCAACCCATCATGTTTTATATTCAAAGTAATAGGTTTTATACCTACAAATTAAACATGATAAATTTATTAATAAATCAATTATCATTATTTGAAAATCAATATATTTGAAATAAAAAATTACATAAAACATATGAAACAATTTACCTCTTTTCACAACCAATTTTGACAACACATCAAACAATATATATGTGTGTGTGTGTGTGTGTGGGGGGGGGGGAGGGGGGGATCTAATTACACCAGGTGGGGATCTATTTACACTAGGTGTAAATTTTACATCTGGTGTAAATCTTATACACTTATATCTTTCAATAACTTTTCATAGAGAATGAATTTAATTGATCCAACCATTGAATTATGTAATATTATGCTAACTATCAATTGTCAAATTTCAAAAAAATTGGATAGTAATTGACATATATTCTAATAATTGATATTTAATAGTATTTTCAAAAACATATTATCCAGCAAAAGAAAGTGCTATAATGAAATATCAAGAACTTTGAATTCAACGATTAGATTGATTAAATTTATACCTATAAAATATTATTGAAGGGTGTGATTAATAAGTATACCAAGACTTATACCTAGTGTAAATGAATCTCTATCCATAAATATATATTAATAATTATATTTTTTTAAAACAATTATTTAGAGTGCGAGCTGGGTAGGGGTGGGTTCAGCCTAAACCCACACCCGCCTCTTCCCACAAACAAAACACACCCGCCCCAGTATAGGGGTTGGTTTAAAACCCTACCCGTGTAGGGTGGGTAGGACGGATGAGGTAGCTGCTGTCATCCCTGATTTTTACCTTGTGTTCTTCGTCATTTTGTTACCACAAATCACTAATAGATCCATCCTGACTTTGATTATCTTTTGAGAAATTCAAACTGGAGTTTTATTTAACAGGTGATATATTGGGAGCAACCGAGTTAAAAGGTCCTGTTAACTACAAGTATAAGGATTTGAAAGCTGCAACAAAAAATTTCAGTGAAGAAAATAAACTAGGAGAAGGAGGTTTTGGCAATGTATACAAGGTAAACTTAAGTTGCTTTATTCTAGTAATGTTATGTGTACCTAAATTTTCTACACATCACTGACATATAAGGAAAATCATGAAATAATTATTGAATTTTAATTGCACTATATCGGTAAATTTGCTTGTAGAAAATTATGGGGGGATTATGTGTTGGTAACTGGAAATTCAGTTATATATTTTTATGAGTGAATTTAGTGAAAAGATTTCACATCCATTATTAGTACCTATCATATGTGATTGAAATCCATAATTATTGATATATAATTCCCATATATCTGAATATCTAGAAATCTTATTAGGGGTCAATTGACAACTTGAAAAACCAATTTAATGTAGAAAAAGTGGCCGGTGGCTGTGCATTTTGCAGCCACCGACTGTTGAAAAATCAAAAAGAGATTACTGTGCACATTCACAGTAATGTGAAATACAGTTGTACCACCGAAATATGCACAGTAAAATGCACAGTAACTTTCAAAAATCATCTATAAATAGAGCCTTCAAGCAAACGGTTTTAGCATCCCGAACTGAGAAGCATTTCCTCAGTTGTAAAGGAAGAAGCAGTGTAGGCTTCTTGTAGTGAGAGAAAAATAGAGAGTGTGTGTAAGAAAATTCCAAGAGTGTAGTGTGAGTATACACTGGGGGGTTTTGGATATATTCTCTAGATCTCTGTAATACTACTAATTGTAATAGAAGAGAGTCTCATTGGGGATACACTATATTGTAATTACTCTTTAAATATAGTGGAGTATTTTTCGGAGTTTGGCCCGTGGTTTTTCCCTCAAAATTACAGGAGGGTTTTCCACGTTAAAATATTGGTGTGCAGTTATCTTGATCTATTTTGTTGGTGTGAATAGTAACGAGTACTATTCATAAATAGTGAAGCGGGTCCCACTACATAGTACTATTCACGTGAATAGTGACGTGGCCCCACTGTAAATTACTATTCACCGTACTCCATTTTTCCGTCTCTTCGATTTGGGCGCGCTTCCGCTCACATCCGAAAAGTGTTTATTACACTTGGGGTGTCCCCGACTCTGATGATACCATAACAAGTGGTATCAGAGCTTTGGATCGGTGGGATTTATTCTTAGTATGCTCTGTGGTTGCAGCTTAGTCTGATCTTCCACATCAGAAAAGAGTTTCTCCCTAATACTTGAGGATCACCTTTTGGTTGTTGTTGCTGGAAGACAGTGTGATACTGTGAGAGTGCAGTTTGAAGAGGTTCTGGCTAAGGAAAGACTTGGTATTTAAGCGTGTCCATTGTGACCCACCTCTCTTTCCTGGGAAGCCTCTTGGTGCACGGTTTACAGTTGAGTTGCACTATTCCAGTATACGGTTAACAGTATAAGGTTCTGACTAAGATCCAAGATGTCGGTGCCAAAATTTGAAGTGGAGAAATTTGACGGATCCAACGACTTCAGGCTATGGAAACTGAAAGTGCAGGCATTGCTAGGTCAGCAAGGTCTTGCAGAGGCGTTGGAGGACCCAGGGTCATTACCTGATGACAAGAAGAAGGAGATGATGGTCAAAGCACTGAGTACAATACAGTTGAGTCTTGCGGACAATGTTCTGCGAGAAGTCATGGATGAAAAAACCGCTGATTCACTATGGAAGGCTTTGGAAGAAAAATATTCTGTAAAGACCTTGTCCAACAAGCTTTATCAGAGAAAGCGACTGTACACATTCAAATATTCAGGAGGAAAATCAATGCAAGAGCATATAGACGACTTCAACCGGATGATCTCTGATGTTGGAGCAGCAGGGATTAAAGTCGAAGATGTTGATCAAGCTATGATCTTGTTGACTTCACTACCTCCGTCTTATGATAATTTCTGTGATACCATACTTTATGGTAGATCCGATATCTCAGTGAAAAATGTCAAAGAGTCACTGATGATAAAGGAACATCAGAAGTTAGTAGCCGGATCCAATGTCGAAAGTCCTGCAGATGGATTGTTCGTGACGAGAGGGCGTAGTCAAGAAAGAGGATCGGGAAGCAAAAGCAAGAGAAGATCAAAGTCCAGAAAGCATAAATCTGTGAAGTGCTTTCATTGTCACCAGACGGGACATATCAGAAGAAATTGCCCAGAGAGAAAGGAGAAATCAGGAGATTCTGCCAACGTAACAATTGAAAGTTACGAAGATAGTGATGCGATGTCTTGGTTCGGCCTTGACAGTATTCACAGGTGATACCGGAAATGAGTGGATCCTGGATTCTGGCGCATCCTTTCACATGACACCTAATCGAAACTTTTTCTCATCCTATAAAAAGCGGGAGGGAAAGGTTAGATTAGGAGATAATAGAATTATTCCGATTGCTGGTGAAGGAGATGTGCAAGTAAATTTGGACGATGGTACTAAAAGGACGTTTCATGCATGGCATGTACCAGAATTGGGTAGAAATCTGATCTCATTGAGTGCCCTTGACAATCGGGGGTACAAGTTCACTGGAGAGGGTGGCTTCTTGAAGGTATTCAAAGGCTCAATGGTGGTATTGAAAGGAAAACTGCAGGGCGGGATCTATCTATTGCTAGGAAGCACAGTCGATAGAACCGCTGCTGTTCTATCCTCTGAAAGAAAGGATGATGCTACACGATTGTGGCACATGCGGCTTGGTCATATGAGCGAGAAAGGAATGACCATACTTGCTGGCAAAGGCTTGTTGAAAGGCCTGAAGAATTGTAAACTTAGTTTCGTGGAAAACGTGTATTTGGAAAGCAGAAACGGGTGAAGTTCAATTCTGGCAAACACAATAGCAAGGGAATATTGGAGTATGTCCACTCGGATGTTTGGGGTCCAGCCCCTATTAACTCCTTAGGTGGAGCTCGCTATTTTCTTACTCTGATAGATGATTATTCCAGAAAAGTCTGGATTTATTTCCTGAAGAAAAAAAGAAGTGTTCGACAAATTCAAGCAATTGAAGGCCATGGTCGAGAAGCAAACCGGGCGGTCAATCAAGAGACTAAGAACTGACAATGGCGGAGAATTTTGCAAAGAAAGAATTTGAGGAGTTTTGCGAAATCTTTGGTATAGTGAGGCACCATCTTGTACCGGGAACACCACAGCAAAATGGAGTTGCGAGCGGATGAACAGAACACTTCTAGAGCGTGCAAGATGCATGCGAATCAACGCAACACTTCCCAAATCATTTTGAAATTTGAGGCGATCAATACTGACTATATATCGGTAAGCAGATCTCCATCAATCGCTATTAATCTGAAGATTCCACAAGAGGTATGGTCCAGTCGACGTAAACTATTACGATTTAAAGATATTTGGTTGTCTGCATATGCCCATGTGAATGATGGTAAACTTGAGGCAAGGGCAAGAAGGTGTATATTTCTAGGATATGCACGAGGGTGAAAGGCTACAAGCGTGGTGTATAGAGAAGGCAAGTTCACCCAAAATCATTGTCGACAAAGATGTCACTTTTGGACGGCTGCAATGCTAAATCGAAGAAGGAGTCTAACTTAGATGATCTGAGACAGATCATGGTGCTAAGAAGCAGGTGGAGCTAGAGATTGACTATGGGAAGGTGAAGCAAGAAAATGATGTAATGAATCAGCCAAATACTTTAGGGATTGCTCAACCTGAAGTAGAACAACAAGATGAACCTGACTATGAGGAAACTGGTGAACCAACCAGAGAAGCAGAGCGATACAAGATTACTCTTGGCGAAAAAGATGAGAAATCCAGAAACCAAAAAGATATCACGGATTCTAACGCTTGTGCACTTGACTCATTAGATGCAGATCCTATAGCCTTTGCTTTGGCTATGGCGGATGGTGCAGTTGGAGATGAACCATGTACCTATCATGATGCAATAGAAAGTAAGGAGTCGAAGGAGTGGCTGATAGCAATGAATGAGGAGATTGAGTCTCTTCAGAAAAATCAAACGTGGAAGCTGGTACAACTTCCAAAGGGGAAAAGAGTAGTTGTCTGTAAATGGGTTTACAAAAGGAAAGAAGGAATCCCTGGCATTGAGCCTCCAAGGTTCAAGGCGAGGCCCAGTAACAAAGGGTTATACTCAGAAGGAGGGTGTTGACTTCCATGAAGTATTCTCTCCTGTGGTGAAGCATAGCTCTATTCGGATCCTATTAGCTATTGTAAATGCGTTTGACTTGGAGCTAGAAACGACTTGATGTGAAGACGGCGTTCTTACATGGTGAGCTAGAGGAGCAGATCTACATGAGTCAACCGAGGGGTTCATAAGTCTTGGTAAGGAAAATCATGTTTGCCTATTAAAGAAGTCATTATATGGCTTGAAGCAGTCTCCAAGGCAGTGGTACAAAAGGTTCGATGCATTTATGATTGGTATTGGATATAGTAGAAACCAATATGATAATTGCATCTACTCTAAGGAGCTTCCAGATGGTTCGAAGATATATTTGTTGTTGTATGTAGATGATATGCTAATTGCAGCTCGCAATAAGGCTGAACTTAGTATGTTGAAAACTCAGTTGGGAAAAGAGTTTGAGATGAAGGACTTAGGTGCGGCAAGGAAGATTCTTGGAATGGAAATTCATAGGGAGCGACATAGTGGCAAAGTTGTGTTTAACACAACAAAATTATATTATAAAAGTGCTACAACGCTTCAATATGGATCAATCCAAACCAGTTGGCACTCCGTTGGCTGCACATTTTAAGTTATCTTTGAAAGAATGTCCGAGAACTGAGGAAGAGGTGGAGCACATGTCTCATAAACCTTACTCTAGTGCAGTTGGCAGTCTCATGTATGCCATGGTGTGCACTAGACCAGACATTTCACATGCAGTGAGTGTGGTAAGCAGATTTATGAGCAAACCTGGAAAGACACCTGGAAGTCGTGAAATGGATCATCGCGGTACCTAAAAGGTTCCAGCGATGTCCTGCATTTGGTATTTGAAGGTCTGAAGAACCGTGGAGTTGTAGGTTATGTAGATTCTGATTATGCAGGTGACTTGGATAAAAGAAGGTCATTGACAGGTTATATCTTTACAGTCTTTGGATGTACTATTAGCTGGAAGGCGACATTGCAATCAACAGTGGCATTGTCAACTACTGAAGCTGAGTATATGGCATTGACTGAGGCTGTTAAAGAGAGCATTTGGGTGCACGGTCTTTTGGATAGTTTTGGATTGAATCAACATGTACCAATTGTACATTGTGATAGTCAAAGCGCCATTCATCTGGCTAAAAATCCAGTCTATCATGAAAGGACAAAGCACATTGACGTCAGACTTAATTTTGTCAGAGAATGTATCAATAATGGTACTGTTGCAATTCAGAAGATAGCTACAGCTGAGAACCCAACCGATATGATGACAAAACCATTGCCGATTGACAAGTTTAAGCATTGCTTGGACTTAGTTAATATTTGCAGAGGTTGAAAGCTGTTGCAAAATGCAGCCAAGGTGGAGAATTGTAGAAAAAGTGGCCGGTAGCTGTGCATTTTGCAGCCACCGACTGTTGAAAAATCAAAAAGAGATTACTGTGCACATGCACAGTAATGTGAAAATCTGATTGTACCACCGAAATATACACAGTAACATGCACAGTAACTTTCAAAAATCATCTATAAATAGAGCCTTCAAGCAAACGGTTTTAGCATCCCGAACTGAGAAGCATTTCCTCAGTTGTAAAGGAAGAAGCAGTGTAGGCTTCTTGTAGTGAGAGAAAAATAGAGAGTGTGTGTAAGAAAATTCCAAGAGTGTAGTGTGAGTATACACTGGGGGGTTTTGGATATATTCTCTAGATCTCTATAATACTACTAATTGTAGTAGAAGAGAGTCTCATTGGGGATACACTATATTGTAATTACTCTTTAAATATAGTGGAGTATTTTTCGGAGTTTGGCCCGTGGTTTTTCCCTCAAAATTACAGGAGGGTTTTCCACGTTAAAATATTGGTGTGCAGTTATCTTGATCTATTTTGTTGGTGTGAATAGTAACGAGTACTATTCATAAATAGTGAAGCGGGTCCCACTACATAGCACTATTCACGTGAATAGTGACGTGGCCCCACTGCAAATTACTATTCACCGTACTCCATTTTTCCGTCTCTTCGATTTGGGCGCGCTTCCGCTCACATCCGAAAAGTGTTTATTACACTTGGGGTGTCCCCGACTCTGATGATACCATAACATTTAATATGGCACATATTAAAACCAATTATAATAAACTGTTTGAAAATTAACTAGTTTGTCATTAAATAGTATTTAGTTTAAAAAAACACTAGAATTAGTTTAATAATGAGCGATTTGGGTAGTAAGTATTATGTCTTGTGTGTGAATATCATAGCCTCCATTGTACCCAAAAAAAATAGTGTTTAGTTGAAAGCTAACTTGAAAGCTAGTTTTCAAATTGTCAGGAAATAAGATGATAGATAAAAAGAAATTATTAAAATCAAATTAGAATTGGTTTTCTTCATAACTAATTTTGAATGGAATCCAGATAAAATCCGTTTCTAAAAAAAACAACATCTATTTAAGACTTGGCCCAATAAATAGAGCCATAGAATTTTCATATAAACAGTATTGAAGTGTTTTGACCAATCACGTGGGGGTGATAGCCAATAAGAACGGTTGAAGGGGCACTAACGAATTTAGTATTCATAATCAAATGGATAAAAACTTTTTGTTTGTGTCTCCTTCCATGTTTCTTAATTATTTATTAACAGAGGGATGATTAATATTATATATTTGATTTTTTTATAAATTTTTAAATCTATTTTAATTCTTATTTTTCATATAATACTAAATGATTAAACGAACAAGAAGGGAAATACCATTTGACAATAGAAGATTTCCATCCGATACTCAACATATAATTTCTATTGTACTTACATATTTGTCTTAGTGTCATCCTCTTGTATAGAAAACAACTTTTATTTAATTGAGATCAAGCTGAAATACAACAATAATTTTGAGAGTCTCTTGCTAAGTTGTCAAATAAGATTTAAAAAAGCTAAAAGGAAAATAAGATCATTATAAACCGCCTCTCTAGATATGGAAATAAATCACTTTCAATTCATGGTTAAAATTTTGTAATCTGCATACTATTTGAGCAGGGTACTCTGAAAAATGGAAAAGCTGTTGCAGTCAAGAAACTAATTTTAGGGAAATCCAACAAGATGGAGGATGATTTTGAAAGTGAAGTCAAACTTATAAGTAATGTGCATCATCGGAATCTTGTTAGACTTCTTGGTTGTTGCAGTAAAGGCCAAGAGAGAATCCTTGTTTATGAATACATGGCAAATAGTAGCCTTGACCGATTCTTATTCGGTAATTTTGTTAATATCCAATATAAGCATTTCTTGAATCTTGTTTCCCCTCTTCTTTATTTTTTTTCCCTCATGTCTTATGTATATAAATTTTGGAAACAGGTAACAGAAAGGGTTCCCTCAACTGGAAACAACGTTGTGATATAGTTTTAGGCACAGCAAGAGGACTAGCCTATTTACACGAGGAATTTCATATTTCTATCATACATAGAGATATAAAGAGTGGCAATATCCTATTGGACGATGGACTTCAACCCAAAATTGCCGATTTTGGACTGGCACGACTTTTACCGGGGGATCAATCTCATCTAAGCACAAAATTTGCTGGAACATTGTAAGTCAAAATGAATGCAATGACTTTGCTTAAAAAGTTTGTTAGGGTAAATTATGGAAATGAATTCTCTTGCGTTTTGATCTTTATACAATGCGAAGAGACAGACAAAGATAAGCATCCTAATTAAATACGGTCCCCAAACTTGAAGAGAACAACGCTTATCTAAGGCGTTTGTGCTTATATCTCTCTTCACATGAAAAATGTTCTCCAGAGAAAGAAATGGATTTTTCACCTTAGATCAATAAAGTTCATCTAGTATTTGGATCCACTAAGTAATCTAAAGTTGAATATACCTATACTTTCTAATTTTGTTTAGATACAAACTCATTTTTAAGGGGCCTTATCCTTCGTTTTTTTTTTATTGTGGAATGAATGTCATGGACTTGTCAGGGGATACACAGCACCTGAGTATGCAATTCATGGTCAATTATCAGAGAAGGCTGATACCTATAGCTATGGTATTGTAGTCCTAGAAATCATAAGTGGTCAAAAGAGTACTGAAGTGAAAGTTGGTGAAGATGGTCAAGAATACCTTCTTCAACGAGTAAGAATTTTCCCATCACTTGACATATACCACAGATTTTTTTTTCTCTAACATTTTGGTACATAACCTTTGTTCTTTGGCTTTTCACTTTAATAGGCATGGAAATTGCATGAGCAAGGCATGCACATGGAGTTGGTGGACAAAAGCTTAGACCCCAATGACTGTGATACCGAGGAAGTTAAGAAAATCATAGAGATTGCTTTGCTTTGCACTCAAGCATCACCTGCAATGAGGCCAACATTGTCAGAAGTAGTAGTTCTACTAAAAAGCAAGAGCTTAATTGAGCATATGCAACCTACAATGCCTGTATTTGTTGAGTCAAATTTAAATGCTCAAGGAGACGTCTCTGCCTCAACTGGTTCCTCTGCAACTGCATCCAATGCAATAGTGTCTAATGCAACAGTCTCCACTTCCATAGTATCAGCTCGATGATTACATAGATAAATCAGCAGAATTAGTGGTTATTTGAAAAGAAAGAAATAAGGAACAAAAACAAAGACTGTTCTTGTCAAGCCCTATGCCCTAGATTTTATATTGTTTCTTAAATATAAATCGTACAAATAGGAAGCGTATATGCCAAAAATGGTCATTGTGGTGTTGTGTACTTCAATAAGTTTTATGTGGTGATTATAAAGGGCAAAGTATTACTTATTTAATGACCAACAAAACCTTCCATTAGATTTTTTTTGTGGGCCTACTATTTTGGTAATGACAATTTTTTATATACACTCCCAACAAAAAAACAAAACACACAGACCAAATTCTACAGGGAATCAGCATTAAGCCATCAAACATCTACTTGTATTGTAATTTGTTTCTCTTTGATTAGAGCCAACCCCTCGCTGTCCCAACGTTTTTTATGAGGTACTATGGAGAGAAAGGCATATCTGGACACCACCCTTTTAGCCATAAGCCTAAAGTTATCTCCATCTGATTCGCTTCAAACACCCAATCCGTTCTAAGGTTTTCGAAAATTATCCTATTCTGCTTTTTTCATATAAACCATGTAACAACAAAGCATAAAAACACCCATATTTTTTCTCATATCCTACAACAGGAACTCTACATCATGCCTCAAAGAAGCTATAGCTTTATAAAGGCAACAGCATCCATCCAGGGTATATTCCACCATCCCAAACATGACCACCATACATAACATGATTTATGACCGAAAATAGAAAAAACCATGGAAGATTTGGAATTCGTTACGTGATTTGGAGAGAAACCAGTTATGTAAAATGCACAACATATTAAGAGTATATCAGAATTACTTGGGTGATTTGATCATGATGGGTTGCAACATATCTAGAGAGAATCTAGATTAATTAACATAACAAAGCACAAGCCAAATTCTACAAATAATCAAACATTTACGTGCATTGTAAGTTGTTTCTCTTTGAATAGAGCCAACTCCTCACCGTCCTTACATTTTTTATGAGGTACTATGGAGAGAAAGGCAAATCTAGACACTACCTTTTTAGCCAGAAGCCTAAAGTTATCTCCATCTGATTTTCTTCAAACACCCAATCGGGCCAAAGGTTTTCAAAAATTATCCTATTATGCAAACTGCACTTTAGAGAGTTGCCACATCCAATACCAAATATAAAAACACCCATAATTTTTCTCATTTAATACAACAGAAACTGCACATCATGCCTCAAGAAGCTGTAGCTTTAAAAGAGCAGCACCGAATGTACATTCCATCATCCGAAACATGACCACCATACATATAATGATTTATGACCAAAAAAGCAAAAACTGGAAGATACCCTCATTTATATAATTGATTATACCAAAAAAGCACAGTAATATTCACTGTTCACTTGTTGAAAAAACTCTCCTCAGTACCGAAGTCTTCACGCATGAATAGTGATTTACTGTTTATGCGTGGAAAATTTTCCTCTCTTCACATTCTAGTTTCAAAATTTTCAATAAAGAACGGGGCCCACGACTGGACCTCACAGAAGGAAGGTGTTTCGGGATGGCTCTGGGGTGAGGACAATATTGACAATTCAAGGTTTTTTATTTTTCATATGGTGTGTGAATTTAATAATTCCCCATGTATGAAATTGTGCAAAAATTTACATAAATATGGTGTGCAAATCTTGCTATTGGCGAGATTTGGTTTAAAAAATAATATTTTTCATTTTCCAAATCTTATTATCGACAAGTTTTGAATTAAAAAGTAATATTTTACTAACGAAATTGTGCCATTGGCGAGATTTCGTGAAATCCTGCCAATGGCGGGATTTCATACACCATAACCATATAATTAACCAAACTAACTCATATCATGGCAAATTTTGCCTCCCCCTGCCATATTTAAAAAAATGACCCACAATTCAATTGAGTTTTTTTGTTGTCATAAACACAAAAATATCAATAATAGCCTAGGTGAGTGTAATGATTTTAAATTAATTAAAAAAGCAAATGACTTTTAAAATTTAAAAAGAGATAAGTGTAATTGTGAAAATTTTAGGAGAAGTTCCTATAATTTGTCCTGATTGTAATTATTACAAGTATATGCAATGTGACTTCTCTCGAGTACTGTCTTAATACTTCTATCCTCCCATCTCTCCAATTTCTATCTTGTTTCACTTTATGGCGCGTTTTACATACTAAATATTCGCAAAACATGTTTCTATTCTATTATATATGTTGGAATGAGAAGTACATGCATGCACTTTGTGAGCGGAACTCGTTACCTAAATATACATTCATTAACCCAAAATTAGCGAATGAAAATTATGACTTAAATATGTCTTTTTTAAAATATGAATTATTTTTATTTTGGTTTCTATGAAAAATTTAGTTTTTGATTCCTCTTTTTGCCAATTTCATATTTTTTTTCCCTCAATATTTAATTAAGTCCTTATAAATAGTTTAAAATACCCATTTAATACTTAATTATTATGAATATTAAAATTTTTACTTTTTATCCTTATAAATATTTTCATAATCTCTTTTAATTCTTATAAATATTGCCACTTAATAATACAAACTAACAATAGGAATCAAAACGACATATATAATGTTATAAATGAAGGATTACAAACCAATAAAAATTTTTAGAGGGTCTGAAACCAAAATTATCTTTTTTTATAAGGGGGAAAACATATTTAAATCGAAAATAATTGTAATAAATTTTATGAGTAATGCTACAACAGCAAGAACTTTAAGGGGCTATCAGTATGACAAAAAAATCTCACAAAAGTCGTGAGAAATAAACATTCTTGATATTTAGTATTTCCAAATTTTATATAATATTTTCTTGTAGAATACTTTTATACTATCATCTAATTAAAATATTTTATTTATATAATTTTTCAAATAATGAGTTAAAAATCAATTGATGATTGATGCGATAATAAATAATTAGATGGTGTAAAATTATTTAAAGTATATACCTTGTTTCAGGTATGTTGTGAGGTCAATGGCCTGGTAGTCACCGAAGAAGGGTGTCTCTGAATATCTCATAAAACATCCTGCATCATATTCCCTACCATCTGTATTGGGAAGGCAACTCTGCAAGTTTGTGGATCCAACTGTCAAGCAATCTAAACAATTGCTCTCATATGTACTCTCAACACATTGTGCAATTGCATAAATTGCACCCCCACTCATTAATTGTGTCTTAGTAGCTGCCAAAAAGCCTTTGACTTTTGGTGTTTCATTTTGGAGATACATGAGTGCTTGTTTTCCAGCAGCATCAAAAGCAGTTGCTTCGGTTGCAGTCTTGCTCCCACATGATATGCCAGCATTGCTTGGTTCCGCGGTCTCACGGAAGAAAAAAATATTGGTCTCGTACCTAATTACATTTTGAAAACCAAGCAAACATCAAAGTCAACCAAATGTTTATTTTTTCCTTTCAAGGGCAAACTGGGCCCAAATTTATTGAGCTGGGCAAGCCAAAAAAAATCAATTAAAGTTAGATTACAAATCTGCAGGGGATCGGGCTTCCTCAACCCAAATGGACTTAGGGCAACGGTATAAGAGGAGTCACGTTAGTATAAACTCGAATTCATGGATAAACCTTACATGTAATAACATATCAACCTACTATAAAAATTAACGATTGATATGTTGTCATGTTTTCGGTCACATATAAACCAAGGTCTATATTACCACCATTCATTTAAGAGTGTAGCGCAATATCATGAAATAACAATATAGCATGGGTTCGATCCTTATGGTATGAGACCCTCTCTTCCTCCCCTGGTGTGGGTGAGTTGAGTTGGAAAAAAAAAAAAAAAAAACAAAACAAGAAAGGACTCAGGGCTCAAAGAAGTTGCCTTTGCAAGTTTGGGCCAACACGATTGGCATCACGGCTAACATGATTAAAAGAGCAGGATCGAAAACAAATATGAAAGTAATATACATGTTAAGACTTCTAGCCAATAGAAATTAGAGATTGTGCAACCAAAAGTTTACTCAAGTTCGACATTCTCTTTAGGAATAATTTGCATTTCAATTCAAACATGTTAATATGTTATTGTCAAAATCAAAATATCCAAATACTTTACACAATTAGTTCATTTTTGTATCACCTGCGTCCCAAATAATTATAACTCATTAACAATTACTGCCGCGCTTAAAATTTTTTAAATAATTTTTGGATCGTTTACCCCAAAACCTTCGACCAGCGATGCGTTGACCATATACTTGTGTAACTATCTACCGTAAAAACTAAACAAAATCAACTAAATTCAAAGATTTGAATGTAACGATAAATTAGAGTGATAAATCATTCTTTTTGTCTCGTCTTTCTCTATTTATACTCTCTTCTTGTTTTATTTATTTATTTTCTGGTACATATACACAAAAATTTTGCTCTGCAGCAACTGTAATATATGTCTTGAAAGTTGCAAACGCACTTTAAAATCTTGGTTGATATTATGTTATTGCGATCTGAGCAAGTGAGATACTTTATAGACTAAATATTCAAATTGATCACTTATAAATATATCGGGGATAAATTAATACTTGGAATTTGAAATTAAGGGACCAATTCGATATAATTTTGAGCTATCAATTTGGATATTTTGTCTATTTTATATAAAGAGGGAAGCAGGGGAAATAAAAAATAAAAAAGAAGAATGACACTGATTGATTTTATGTGCGTGAATGAATCATGTACCTGAGGAAGCACCCTTCGTAGATGACCCTGGCACCACTGGCATCGGAACAGTTGCGGATTTGGGTGGTGGCAGTGTCGAAGCAAGCAAGACAGTCCTTTTTGGAGAGGTAGTTCCTGCACTGAAACATAGCATACACTATTGTCTGACCTCCTATGTCTCTCTGTGCTGTGCCAAAGTGATTATTGCTCTGATTGCTAATATCTGCTCTCAGCTCTGAAAACATCCCATTGATGTTGGCAAAGAAGCTGTTCAAGTTGGTTCCGTTGATTGGGCTGCACCCTTGATCCAGTAGGAGTGTCTCTGGGTCTGCAACAACAACAACTGCACCTTGCTGATCATAGCATGCCCACCACCATATCAGGGTGAAGGCCACTAGCTTAACAAGGTTCAACATCCTTTATTAAGCTTTGACCTTGTTATTAGTTTCTAATATTAGAGAGAAGTGCGTTAGTTAGCGTCAGAAACTTGGAGTTAGCTTATCGGCTATATATACATATATTAATACAAGTTGAATACTATTCATATTACCTCAAATCATGATGTCCCCCTCATTGTTCCATCAATTATTTATAGTCATCTGAAAGACAATCATTTAAGAAGTCTGCATCAGAAACTTGGAGTTAGCTTATCGGCTATATATATATATATATATTAAGACAAGTTGAATACTATTCATATTACCTCAAATAAAATATATACTATTTATCTTCAATGTGATATAAATTAGTTGGAGACATAAAATGCGACATGATTTAGGGATAAGAGATTTCTGTCCTAACTAAACTAGCTATATTATTCCGATTACATATTTTGAAATTAAACATATAAGTTTTAAGATTCTGCTGAACAAGATACGATGGTTAATTAGTTTCCCATTTGAACCAGACAAAATCATGGTTTTCATGATGCAAACGGGAAACCAAACTCGCTACGTGACCTACTGAATAGATATTAGAGCCCATTGAATTGAAATTCATCTGGTTTGAGCATAGGTTGGAATATATAGTAGCGAAAAGTAAAGCTTTTTAATACTCATGGTAACACCGTAACCGTAATTTAAAACCATATCGTGTATGTGATGGAAACAGGATTGGTGGAAGATATACCATGATCACTTGCGTGTGGATTATCTCATGTAATTCTTCAACGTGATATGGTCATGTTTAAATCATCACCACTAGTCATCGACTTTCTTTCCAACTTAATTAAAGGCAAATATCAAAACATGACCCTCTCATCCACCTCCTCAAATGACACTGTAAATACTCACGGAGTTGAAACAACATAAAAAATATTTGCTTGGCAATAAAAGCCAATAACAAACTTATACCACATGTTTTATCACTATTAGATGTGATGAGTAATTGAGATGAATGTGGAACACTCACTACATCTAATGATAATAAAGTGTATAGTATAGATTTGCTATCAATCTAACACTTCTCTTTCGACTGTCAGTATGTCACGGTTGTGAGGGGAGTTAGTTTTACACAATATTTTAGGGAAAACATTTGTTTATGATAAAATCATTAGGAAAAAAATTCAAATATAATAAAAGCAGTTGGAGAAAATTCACAATAATAAAATCAATCGGAAAAAATAAATTCGCATATAATGGAAGTAAAAGGCTAAATAATTTTCTGCGCACCTGATCCGTGTTGACTTTGCTTCCTTTAGAGTTATTGATCTACCTAGCACATCCATGTAGTAATGAAAAATAATACTCCCTTTGTTCCTTTTTAAATGTCTCTTTGATGCTTTGCACATGAATTAATATAATGATTAGATTTCATTGATTTTCTAAAAAATAATAGTAAAGAACTAAAATATTCTTTTATATTTTCTCATTCTATTAAATTATGTGCACTTATTCTCTTTCCAATATTCACATTTTGCAGAGATATTGGAAATAGAAACCTAAATGAATAGAGGGATATATTGGAAATAAAGCCATTAAATGCTCCTTAAAAATCCAAAAATGACATTTAATCTAGAACAAAAAAAAACTTGAAAGGGACATTTAAAAAGGAACTAAGAGAGTAATAATTAAATTGAAAACTCAACCTCAAGTTGCAATCAACGTAGCTAGTTACTCCTTATAGTCTATAATATTGAAAATACACCAAGTTATTGGACGAGTGGTAATCATCTTAGTCCCATGTAAAGATGAAGAAATAAATTTAAATCTTGGAAGGCCTAGTTGTTGGAAAGAGAAATAATCATAAATGCCCCATTCTTAGAATTGTGAAAGCGATGTTTCCCATAATTTTGTTAATAAAAAAATAATATTGAAAATGGGTGATTGCTATGATACAGTGGTTAGTTAATGCCTGCGATGTAGTTGCCTGGGTGGCTTTGCATGCCCATGACACGTCTTTGTTAGCTCAATGACATCGTTTAGATCAACGACCACACTTTCAACTGCACCATGATTCATACAATACCCGTCCGTTTCGAAGCTGTAACACTCCGATTTTCTGTCGAGCGAAAATGATCAAAATGCCCCTAAGGTCATTTTTGGCCCGGAATCCGAGGGTAGCCAAATCGGTAGTCCTCGAAGGGCCACCTCAATGTTTGAATGGGATTGAATGACCTTCGAGTGGTTTCGGGATTGAAAATATCATTTTCTGAGGTTTCGGATCAAAATGACTAAAATACCCCTATAGCATTTTCACGCGAGCATAAGTGTCGAATGAGCCCGAAACTTCCCTAGATGATTTTAAACAATGTTTTTATGTATTTCGTGACATCAATTTAAGTCCCGGTGGTACCGGGCAGTTTTGTGCAAAATTACGATTTTGCCCCTAGTATAGTGTTTTTAAGCTTAATGATGTAATTAAGCAAACCTAAGCAATATTAGGCTCTAATAGAAGATTAATTAATTTTCATAATTAATCTCAAGTAAAAATAATTTATTAAAGTTAATTAGAACCTAAAATTGCTTAGATTAAACCTAAATCTCTTTTTAAATTCAAGATTCCTAATCATGGAATCTTGAATAGTGTTTTCTCTCACCAATTCCTTAAATTAAGGAATTGTGTCTACAATTATTTATGCATAAAATGAGTTTTAATTCCTCTAATGATGTATGAGCACTCTCTAATAATGTATAAAATTCCTAATCACCTTCTTAGTACCTAAACACTTGCTTAGTAATTCCTAATCACAAATCTAACCTAAGATACACTTAATTACATCCCTAAACGACAAATTAAACAAAAGAAACCTCTCCCCCATGGCTTAAGGACCACCGGCCACTCCCCCAAAAATATCTATCATGTGTTTGAATTCTTGCACTCAAAGAGCCATACCTTGCGCCATGTTTAACCATGCTTTGCACCATGTTGTCCATACTTTCAATCATGCCTCACCTTGCTTCAAAAATCACAACATCTCACCTTATGTTCCATGAGGCAAGTCTACAGCCAAGCCTTCCTCCATGAGCCTTCATTGTTTTGATTTTCTATAAATAGCTACCTTTGGATGAACTTGTATCACTTTTGTTCATTTGCTAAGTCCAAAGTTTCAAGCATTCTTGCAAGTTCTTTATTTTCTCTCAAGTTCTCAAGAACTTTTCTTCATCTTCATCTTCTTCATCTCCTCTTTGAATCACAACCTCAAACCACCACACCACCACCTTGAATCATCTTCTAAACACTTGAACTTTCATCCTCAAACACAAGCTCACACAAAAACCCATCCTTTCCTTTTCTTCCTCTCAAGGTCGAAACATCATCACCACTTTGAGGAGAGCTTTTCTTCTCATACCACTCCAAAGACCAAGCTTTCTCATCTTCATACTTGGTAGGGAGTTGTTCTAAAGTTTTTATTTTACTAAAAAATGCTTTGTTCTTGAAGGAAAAATGTTGTTTCCATGAAGCTTCTCTTGGTTTCTTTTCGGTTTCTTTCTCATCCTTTCCTTTTTATTTTCGGCCTCAATGGCCTTGTTTATTCTTTATGATAGCTTGATGATGAGTGTCTCTAGATGATGACTTTGTGTTCATCTCAAAAAGAGACCTCTAAAGCTTGAGTTTTTTTTCTCTAAAGTTCTATTATTATTACTTAGCTCACTAATGTTTTCAACTTAAGAAAATAATTAAGGATTTCAAAAAGCCCATGCCCTACCCTTGTCAACCTTAAAGTTGGTCGGCATGTGAGGGTGTTGGGTACTTAATAAAGAACATGAAGTAATTTCCTTCTCTTTTGCGAAGTTTAAGTTTCAGTTCCTTGCTTTTCTTTTCCTTTAAAGTGTGTTTTAAAATCCTTTCCTTGAGCTTGATGATGATGTTCAAGAGCCATGTAGTTTTCTTGAAAGCATGGTTCAAGAACACTAAAGCTCACTTTGTTGGGTTGAAATAAGTGTTGGGTTGAGATTATGTTCCTCTAAAGGTCTTGTATGAGCTCTAAGTTAAGTAAAAAGAATTTGCATCCATATTTATCTTTATGTCATCACTAAACGTTCAAGATTAAAGAATGAACTTGCATCCTCATGTTTAAGTTTAAGTTACAACTAAATCTCTAAGATAATAATGGACTTGCATAGCATATTTATTTTATGCTCTCACCTTGTAATAAAGAATAAAATAAAGTACATTGCATATTTTGGTTTATGTCATCACTTAAGAAATTTAGAGCTCAAAGACTTGCCCATTGTTATCTTAAACAAAGTTTGGAAATAAATGAGTTTTATTTCTTTGATGTTCGGCCATGTGGTGATGATGAACTTAGCATAAGATTCATCTAGTCACAAGTGCCAAAACCTTTGTCCCATAATTTTCCTAAGCTTGAATGATCTTAAGAAATGTTTGGAGCAAGGTTTTATGATTTAAATCCCTCTTGAGATTAATTTGAAATAGCTACCGCCCTTATGTGTTTTATGGAGGTTTTAATGAAATAAATTGTTTTCAAATGAGTTTTAGAAGTTTTGAAAAAGTTCCAAGAGAAACTAGTAATCTATATGTGTTTAAAATGAAAATTCTATGCATTGTATGATGATGATGCTTGTTGATTTGCCCACTGTATGATGATGATTTAATTATGTTAGAATGTGTATATTCATATATATTTGATGTTATAATTAATTTTAGAAAGTTAAGACAAGTTAGTAACTAGAAAAGAATTAAAATGTAATTACTAGAACCGTTAGAATTGGAAATTCTGGATTCTGTTCCAGCAAGGATAGAAATTAGAAATAATGGTTTATAATTAGTATAAATGTGTATGAATCACTCATAATTAGTTTAGGATTTGATCTCGATACTTTAGGAGAAAACCAAACTTAGAAAGGGTCAAAGTTGGGACTCCTAGGTACCCGTAATTAGTAAAATATGGTTTCTGCACTACTGAGATTTAGAATTAGTCATGGACATAGAATTGAGTGAGGACTACTTAGTTATGAACCTATAGATACCTGAGAGGTTAAGTTGTGATTATAGAGAACTTAGATTTCAAGTTTAAGGCCCTAAGGGTCAAAGCATAAGACATTAATAGAATCTTTGATGTTTGAGCTATTAATTCAAGTATGTTGTGATGATGCATGTGCTATGATGAGTATAATTATGTGAATTTCAAGTTTACCATGATGATAGAAATTGAATATGATAGTATATGCATCATAAGTTATTGTGGTATAAAGGAAATTTGAAAGAAATTCGGTATACAACAGTTATATATACTGCCGAATTTCTATCAAATTAAGGACTTGAGAATGTTTTTGAAAATCACATGAGATAAAACCCTGAGTGACATCGGTTCAGCCAAGCACCCCCAGGAAGTTAGTTTTTACGAGATGAAGTCCTGGGTGACACTGGTTCAGCTGAGCACCCCCAGGAGCTGAATCCTTATGTGACATAGCATTGAGATGTACTTCTCCTGCTCTGATGGGGAGGAAACAAATCCGTGAGAGTATGAGTAAATGCAACCTACCAAAGCGGACAATTCATTGTGCACTAGATGCTAGTAGAGCATTTCAAAGAAGGAAATATTCCTATGAGAGGTGATCCTTAAGCCCCCTAGCCCGTACTAGTAGTCGGGATTATTTTTTATGATTTCGCTTATCAGAGGATAAGTAAGAACTAGTGGCAACTAATTAAGGTATGAGCTCATAATCTAGATGTTTGAGGGTGGCCCCACAATGCTTAAGTATGAAGTTCTTAAGTCACAAAGTTGAGAAAAGAGAAAAGTATCACTTGAAAGTTTATACACCACTTTATGCCATTTATATGTTTCCTTGATGCTATGTTTGATTGCTTTGTTACATGAGGTATGTTCATGCATTCATGAGTTGATATGATGCATTCATGCATTAAGATACATTCCAAAAGGAATGAACCTTGGATAACTACATTTATAATCTTAATAATGAACTTTATATGCATGCTCACCTTTTTATAATAAATTCAAAGTTCCGGACGATGTGAACGATGTAATCCTAGATAGGAGATACCCTACTGAGATTCTTTAGCAAGACTCTCACTCCTTTTCTTTCTTTCGCTCTCTCTCGTCACATCTTCAGATCACAATGGTGACTTTCATTTTGTTCATCGATACCCCGACGTGAGAGGTCCACTATGACCCGGATCACCGGTCATATCATTTTGAGGGACGCTGCACACTTAGAGTTTTCATTTTCATGGGTCGTCCCTTCACATACCCTGTACAGAGCTACCAATTCTCCCTGACGTCTCCCTTAGGTAATGACTTGATCTTCGAGCGCACTCACCCCCGTGATGAGCAGACCTAACATGCTCGCCCGTCCGCCTCAGCCGTGCTTGACTTTCCGGAGTATGTTCCTCGATTGAGGCGATCAGAGATGGATCCATTTGAGGACTGACGCACATCTATATGAAGAGTTTTGCCCCCCACTCCCCTGTTCAGAGATAGGGGAGTGAGGAGATGGTGTTGTAGCTGAGGCTAGCGAGGAGAGCCGAGATGCGCCCTCGTCACGGAGCACACATCCAGCCTCCCCGCATCCTTTCCTTCATCCGCTTGTTCACATCCGAGGAGCTCACGTAGTTCCCCGTGTACATTCCCGCGTCACTCGAGGATCGTCGCTACCATCAGTAGGGTCTTTGGGGAGAGTTAGTGCACACACACCACATCTAGTTAGGATAAACCTTCTTTTGTTATGAGGTTATCCACTTTAGGTGCACTAGGGTAGGGGTGTTTTTATTGTATGCTTTCCTTGTATTTTAGTTTCTGTTGTATTCCCTTTTTATTGTATTTTTACTACTTGTACTACATTAAGTCCCGCTTTTGAGTAGGTATATTATGAATATTAATGAAGTATTATCTTGATGTGTTATTGCCTTCTGCTGTGAAGTTACTTGATGTTTGTGATTGCGCTTTCTTCTATATTTAAGTTATGCTTTACCATCGACGCTTGTTCATGTCCCACGCGACTCTCACTTTGCATTTATATTTCAAAAAAAATTTACCCATAATTTCCGCTAAGTATTTTAAAGAAATATTTTAAAGAATGAGACTAAGAAGTAATAACCTAATGATTAACCTAAATATGTTCTGGGAGTGTTGGGTTAAAATTAGGATATTACAGAAGCTGGTGGAACTCATCGTTTTGGTCTTCATCCGATTGGCTGCCACCAAAGTAGATGCCAGAGAGTGGCTGGTAGAATTCGAATGAATCATTGCAAAAAGGAAAAAAGCAATTAAGATTGTAAAATCAATTTATCTTTATTAATTTTTGTGAGAGCGGAAACAAACTATAAGATGGAAATTATGAATAAATTTGTCTCCCTAGGATGAAATTAGTAATGAAGGTGGCGTTCATTACTGGTCCTGTTTCTAGTTCTTTGGTGTTGGGAAAATGCGCCACTTCCCCTCCTTGAGAACCAACCTAAACAGAGAAATAAAACAGGAACAAAATCACAACACAAGAATTTAACGTGGAACAAAATGCGCCACTTTCGACTAGTGCAAGTTGAAGCAAAGAACTTGGGTCCCTTATATAGCCATGACCTCCCCTCTCCACTTGCAATCCTGAGCGATGTGGGACTTATTATAAGAAGCTTCCCTCTCCCCTTTCATTCCTCGGCGATGTGGGACTTCTTCCAAGATATTTTATTTCAATCAAAACCAACATTTGGTGAGTAACTTGACTAATAACTTCCTGTGCCTGCGTTTGGTGTTAGGGTTGTTATGGATATCCCAAGTTTGCTATGAATTGGAAAGGGAATGAACAATCATTGTGTTGTGTGTGGTGGGTCGTGGTGTTTGAGATAGTAGAGATTGAGGTGGAGGTATACCCAAGGGCCTGAGCTTGAGCGACTTCGCCCATCACAGAGCCACCTCAGGTTGAAGTCATTGAACAACCACGACGTGATGACACTAAAGTGAGACGCGGTTGAAGAAGTAGAGTCAATCGACCCATTTGTGGTGGCTGGATGTTAGACTGTAGCAATTCAGCAACGGGCAATTGTAAAGCGGAGCTTGATGAAGTGGAGAAGAGAAGGTGTTGTGATGGTGGGAGAAGGATGTAGGGGTGCGGTGGAGGCAGGCTTGGGAGTCTGAGAGAAGTAGAGGAGATAAAAGGTGGTATTTAACAACATATTTTTTTCTATTTTTTTTGTGTGGATTTAACAATATTTATAAAATGTGGTTAAATTCAACTGCAACTTCTGCATCAACCACCGACTGCATCTGAGAATCCACCTTCAAAATACCGCCCTTGTTCTCTTGGCATTTTCCGTTCCTCTCTGTCTCCATATATATATATATATTGACTGACCGATTCAAAGGATTCCCCCGCAGCTCGTCGTCTCCGTATAAACGACACCAATGCCTGGTTGATTTGGAAGATACTAATAATAATAATAATAATAAAAATTGTATCTTCATCATGAGCTGGCGTGATTATCTCGAGTTAGAATAGTCAGAATTCAATGAGCAGCAATATCTATTTAGTGGGTGATGTCATCGGAACTTAATTTAAAACCTTATGGTGTGATGTTAATGAAATAATAATTAGTTAATCAATTTGATGGAAAATATACACTTAAACTTCACGTACAACTATTAAGTGCTAATAAAGATATATGCTTTTGCATAAAAAAAAAAAAGAAATACTTTTATTTGAGAAATATGCATGCACTACAAGAAATTTGTGGAACACAGATAACATTATAGATAGATTTTACAATTTTTATAGATGAATTTTTTTAACTACAGACTGATTTACAGGTGAAGACATGTCACCTGTTATTTTCAAGTCTATAAATATTACAGATGGATTTTCTATTTGTAGATTTACAAACAGATTTTTTCATAGATAATTTGTTGAAAAAAAGGTTACAAAATTGGCTCATTGCTGCAGAAAAATCTATCTGTAATAAATAATATATACATAACTTCAACTCCATCGCCGCCGCCACCATCCATCATTTCAAACAACCCCGTCCTCCTTGACACCACCACTGTAACCAAACAAAATTAATCCAAACCACCTGACAGAGACAAACCCAAATCTTTCCAAACCTCAAATAAAAAAAAATGGAAAACCAGCTGCCATCCGATTGCCACCGCCACCCCCAAACCAAACAAAACATCTCTTCAACCATATACATTAAAAACTAATAACTCAATGGATTCTACAGAAAAAAGGCAAAAAATGAAAAAAAAAAACACCTAACCAATTAAAAGCTAAAGAACATTAAAACGAACACAATTGTACAAAACGTTTGTAAAATGGAGACTCCAATCATCAGTGAAGGTGAAAAGAAAGGCAGCAGCAGTTTGTTTAGAGAGAGAAAGAGATGAGAGAGGAGAAAAAAGGAAATGACGAAGAAGAAGGGGACACGCGGTGTGTTTTAATTTCAATCATTACATGGGCGTGTTAAATATGCGCCTTGAATTTCAAATTACAGATGAATTTTTCATCTATAATATATTGAATTTATTTTAAATCAATAAAATGGATAAATTATAGATAAATTTTTTTCTATCTATAAGGTTTGCAAAAATAAAAAAATAAAAAATCCTCCAATATCTATCTGTAACAGTTACGCACCATGTGGCGCGAAGTTACACTAAAAATTACAGATGGATTACATAACTGGCAAAATTCTTTTTTCCTGTTTCCATTTTTCCATCTGTAAGTCCGTCTGTAATAGTGACAAAACAAAATTTAACTATATTTTTCATTTGTGTTTCATGAGTTTCTAGTAGTAATGTGATTAAAAGTAAATCTAACTAATTTTAAATGTTCTATTTTACAATGTATTTGATTCATCCTAGATATATCACCATATATTGAATGTACATAATACTAGTTATTAATAAGATACGGTTCACCACTCACATTTTGTTTTTGAAAAAAGTATGATGATTTAATTTTGATACTGTTCTTGATAAAGTTCCAAGAGTCCAATCAGCTAAAATGTAAGATTTGGCTAATCAATCCTGTGACTTAGAATGACTAAACCTTTTTTATATCAAGGAATTGAAACTAAGTTTGAAACATGTTCCTCCTCACCAATCTTCCTTGATTTTATAAAGCTTATTGAGTTATAAAAGTGAATAATCATATAAGCCACAAAATCTTCTAAATACAACATTTAGACAATTAAAGCTCCGTTGTGCAATGATATTGCCGATAGGATAATTAGAAAACCGATCCATATTCAAAGGCGATTACAGGTGGAAAAGACTCATGGACTTTTTGGCTGATCGGCCCAAATTAATATGTATAGTTCAAATATATTATTGGTATAAAAACTTCCACTCAGCCATCTAATTATATAATTATGTCATGAAAATTAGGTTTAACACAAGAAAATAGATTGTTTGCGACTGATTTTTCGGTCACTATTTCTTGTAAATCGGTTGCTAAAATGATTTGTGACCAATTTTGCAACTGACTGTGTCAGTAGCAAATGTAAAAAATTTAGCGGCAAAAAAAAATCAATAACAAATTTTAGCGATTAATTTAGCGATCATTTCTCAACCTCTAGTCCAACCTAGACACTGGTTGCTTGTTGACTTTTTAGCTAGCAATTAATCAATCGCAAATGTGGAAAGCCATTTATTTATTTTTCAGTCCCTAAATCAATAGCAAAGTTTGTGGATGATAAGACTAGTGCTCAATTGATATCATATTGAAATCAGTCGCTAATTCAATCGCTATCGCAAAATCATATGAATATTGGTCGCTAATACATAAAATAAAACAACAAAACTGAAGTTTTAATAACCCAATGTTTGAACACCTAGTGCGCACACACACATATTAGCAAGAAACAATAAGACAGCATCTAATGTTAAATCCATCTATTTCATCATTTAATAAGCGCAAATCACAAAGAACTAACATCTAATATTCTTAAAACAAGATTAAAAACATATTTGACTAGCCACTTTTCCAGTAATAATCCTATACAAGTCGTTGGCTGACTATTTTGTGGAGACTTGAGCAACTTTTCAAACAAACATAATTATATTAAAACTCTTAGGGACTTAGTTGCATGCAATAGAGAAAACTTTAGATATATTACGGTTAGCTTTAAAACCTAATATTTACAAAGATAACAGGGGCATAAGACAGTAGGTTCAAATTGTCCTCACATGATATCATTACAATGGAAGTAATTTGTCAATTTGTGCAAGTCCAGAGTCAACATCCCATAGTAAAATCATATTGTGTTATAATACATGCAACAATATATGTATTGTGATTTGTAAATAAATTTCTATTGTTCATAAATAAGTAACAGGATGATTCAATACGTAAATTCATACCCAATTACCTATAACCCTCGCCTTGCCATGTTCCTTACTTTTGAAAAGCCAATTTCGAAGAGAACAACTACTTAAAAGGGTCATGAGTTTATCATGCAACAATAAAAACAGAGGAAATTAGAAAGATAAAATAGAAGAGATCAATAACCGACAAACACAACATGTAAACACAGTCCTAGAAAATGCAGAGCAAATAAAAAGAAGCATACTTGAGACTGAAAATGACATTGCTAGAAGAACATTTAGTCAACTATGAACCTGTATTGAATCAAACCAGTATTTGTACCTGCGAAATATATCCATGTGGTGAACTAAACCAGCATTTGTGCGGAAAAAAGGAACCACGAGATATGTAGAAGACAACTATGAATGTCATCCTACTTTCTATTTCTTTCGTGATCACTCAAAGAACCTAATTCAGTCGCAAATAAATAGTAGACCAAGCCAAGGTTTGCATTTCGCAATCATCAACCAACAAAGTAATGCCTAAGCCAAAAAGACATTAAGCAAATGTTATTAATGGTACATTTGAATGGAGTCTTGACAAAGGGTAGTCAAGATGCAAGAGGCTTTTGTTTTTTTTATGAAGGAGATATGCCATGATGAAATGGACTTGTGAGAATATGTTATCATTCACCAAATAATGTCAAACAAGGACAAATTTCTACTTCAACAGAACCTCAACATTCTTAAATGAAATAAAACAACTTAGCTCAAACGGCATCCCCTTTTACTATAAACTAGAGGAGGATAGCTCAGGCTCAGTTCTGCTACGCAATTAGCAGAAGAAATTCCAAGGTCTAGGCCACAACATTCTAGATTCTTTCCTTCTCCTCAATATTTATTTTCCAAGCTACACTCATATTTAATGGATTGGGGGAAAAAAAAAAACAGAATCAGTATTACCTGCTCAGTATCAATTCCTTCACACCAGCACATCCCACCTTGTCTGTGTTCCTGAGTTCCCACTTCAATGCACTGCACACAAAGCAAAAAACAAAAAAAGAAAACAATAGAAAAAATAAAGAAACTAAGCTGAAGCTATATGGAGACTCACTTCTTGCCTCCTCTGTTGAGCAAATAATAACATAGATCTTTCAAAGGCAAACTCATCAATAACAAAAGCATCACCCATTCAAAAAGTAAAAAAAATCAGAAAGAGACAAAATTAAACTGAAAAATGATAATGGGAGAGGGAGGAGAAAAGCTCTGCCATGCCTCTCCTCTCACCACGTCGCAAACCATGTATCCACCCTCAACCGCTACCTCCGAGTCATCATCTTTGCGGCACCATGATATTCATTATCTTGAAACTACCATATCTTACCACAATGGAAACGCAAAGCTGATTTTTTTTTTCATTTATGATATGTAAATTGGTTTATTTAGTAGAGATTTCTTTGCTTTTATAAGATAAGATTAATGCGAAAGTAATTTAAGTGCTGTAGTAAATTATTATGTACGCAAGTTTAGTGAAGGGGTTATTTCTCCAAAAGTGAAAGTTTTGGCTTGATTTCCTGTTATTGAGGGAGTAAACACTAAAGCGGATATTATTGATAGGAAATAATATCTTTTTTGTGAAGAAAAACTATTATCATTTACTAGCAATGAGGCTATGAATATGGCATTTTTTTTGGCAAAAGTAATGGACGAATTTGGATTGTTCAGAGGTATGATTTTGAAAGAACTCATAGTGGATACCCTTGAATTGATATGGACCTGTTTCTAATTGTATATTGATGATGTTATTTAGTACCTCCCCCTTTCAGAATATCCGTGCATTTTCAAATAATTTCATATTTCAAAATATTCTATCAATGTCGCATTCCATAAAGTATTAATTTTATTCTTCTAATACTATCCCTAATTAATTTCAAATTTTAAAAGCATTTCATCTAATATTAGTCTTTAATATTGTACTGTATTAATTAATACATAATGATAAATTAGTTCATTTACTATATTTTACTCTATTAGAGTACTGTTGTTCTGATTTATGGAAAACCATGATTATGACTATATGTATATGTATAGATATGAAATGTTTAGAGCTTTATTATTATTATAATCATGATTTTATGCATTATTCCATGATGTCCCATGAAGGGGGGTTGCATGTGAGGATTCACTCATTGAGTTTTGTATAAAACTCACCCCTCTCATTTCTCCTATTTACAGATACAACAGCTACTACGAGTCCTTCCCAACCATCTTCTTCCCAATAGTAGTAGAGTTCTAGCTAATAAGCTTCACTTGGGGTGAAGCATCTTTGTTTAGTTAGAGTGCTCCGGTGTCATTACAAGTAGGAATCCTGAATAGAGCACATTTTGCATTTTGCATTCCATGATAGCATATTCTTGATTTGCACTTGATGACTTAGCATTCATGGTCATTTGTATAAGAGTAACTCTATATATATGATTTGTATTATGATTTACAGAATTTGGAGTTTGTTTTATGAAATATTAGTTATGGTTATATTGACTTTAAAAGAACAGGTGATTTGTTTGTAGGAAAATGAAATTATGTTTTAAATGGATTCTACGTTTTGAATATGCATTTAGAGAGATTCAAAGGTCATGGGACTTAAGTGAGGATGAGATTCCTCACATGTAGATCACATTCCCATATCAGGTCATTACACTTGGACCCTTGTCCAGTCTAGGTAGTACCTAAAAACCGATAGATGCAAAAGCCGCTCTCAAACTAGAAAGACCGGACAAAAACTGCTAAACCATCTGAGTTGGAGTGATTCCAATGAGTCAATGGTTTTGGTATTTTGTGATTTTTTGTGTATGTTTTTGTTTAGAAATTTGGGAAATGAGAGTGAATGCCTTGAACCAGATTGCTCCTTCGCAACCACCTTACTTATCATGGCTGTTGGTTCCAAAGCCGCCACCTCCACCATGCCATCCTGTCATTGTTGTTCCAAAGATGATGTGGGTTGCCTAGTCATTTGAGACATATAGGTAGAGGAGGACAAATTGAAAATGCTCTAAGGTAAAAGATTATAGAACAACAGAGAATGAGCTGTAATTTTGGGAAGATAGAGTTTTGGAGGTTAAAAAAACAAGAAGAAAAAAACCAAAGGCAAGTGAATCGGTGATAAAGTGGTAAATGGTAAGAGAACAAGACACTTGTGATTTCTATCAATTTCATTTTTTCCTCTGCAATGCATATGTGATGTAAGATGGATAAACTTATATATTAGCCAAACCTTAGCCGGTAGAATCACTTCTTAAAAATTTCATGGACCCACAATTTTAGATTTTGTTTTTGGTTTTTTTATATAGGCCATTTTATATTTGTTTCATTTTTGGCTGCTATGTATTTTGCATTGTCTTTATCTTTAAAGAAGTGTTAGTTATTTATAAAGGTCTTTATATGGACCTGGTTTTTGCCCTTGACCTTGTTGTTAATTTTTTTTATTTTTAATCAAAAAATTGGTTAGACCTTTATAAATAATCACATGATTTATATATATATATATATGTATATATGTTTGCTTCTCCGGTCTTTGATATTTAATGTAATTTTTAGTTATTTTGTGACATATATTTTATTTTATATTTTTACATATTTATATAAACATATATTTTATTATATACTGATTATATTATAGTTAAGCCGCAGCATAATTGATTAAACTTTTAAATCTATGAACCAGTATCTTTTTTGATTCAATATCCTATCTGATTTTCATAACCTTGAAAAAATCCAAGCGTACGAATACATATGTGATGCATTATAATATATGACATGATTTTTCTACCCATCACCAGAAGTCAGCTGTTCTCAGTTGTTACCACCGATATTTAAGAAGAGCTGGTTTGTAACGTGTTGTATGGTCCATAATAAGTCACATTTTTCTATCCCATATTAGCGATCAACTCATAGCTATGATCTTGACATCAAAGAAGCGTACAACCTAATGATTTTGTCCTAATTGATCTCAGTTAGACATTAACATTTTCGTTAGTTAAATAATTATCATTACGTGATAATTTTCTAATGAGTTTATACAAGTAAACTACAAATTTCTTTCATATTTTTTCAAAAAATTATTGGAGTTTTAGATTTAACTTATTTAAATAAATAATAAGTCAAGCTTCAGTAGCTTATTCCTTTTTCACAGAAAAGCAAGCATTTCTTCTAGATACTTTTAGTTGGAGCTGCACTTTCAACTGTTCAGATTACGTCGCCAGAGTGAGCGGTGGTTGGTTTTACACATTTCAGGCGAACCATGAGGCCGAAACTTCTTAGGACTTGATCCGTGTTGACTCCGCTTCCATTGAGTCATTAGTCAACCAAGCATGTCCATCTCATAATAATAAATGCTTAAATATATTTTTAATCTTTAAAAATAAGTAAATTTTAATTCTGCATTAAAAAATATATTTATTTTATGTTCGAACACTTCCAAAATGATTTAGTATTTTCGGTCTTCGTCATTAGTTTATTTCTATAAAATGTTAAACTAACTAACAAGATATCAGGTTTTCCAATTCTATACAACAATTAGTGATATGATTTTACATGATATATCATAATTTTATAAGTTAGAATTTTACAATAAAATGAGTTGTTGGAATGTGTAAGAGAAGTAGTTGGATTATCTAATAATATTGTACAACTTAATATGTCATAATATTGTACAACTCAATACAATATAGGGAGGTCAAATCAGTCCTGATTAGCATTTTAACATATAAGGTAACTTTTATTTCTCAACATTTTATTCAAATGAAATAATTCTTAAATAGATAATATATAATCATTTATATAAATAAAATGATTCTCAATAAAATTATTTTATAATAATTAAATAATGTTAAAAAATAATATACAATATCAATTTAGTTATAATATCAAATAAATAGTTATAAAATATTGAAATAAATAATAAAATAAAATAAATTTAAATTAATAAATATTTACAGAAAGATAATATTAGTTATACATGATATTTAAATAATTAATAAAAATTTATTATTTAAGTATTAATTTATTTTATTTAATGTTTACTTGTAATGTTAAATCTATTTGTAAACAAATGATAATATATAATATAAAATACAATATCTTATAAAATACTATAGCAAACATTCTATAATATTAAAAGTTTATCATACTTTATACTATTAGCCATATCTTATTAGATATTGTAATATCCGTCTTTATTCTATTAGACGTGCCAAAGAAACCCTACAAATATTAAAATAATTTAATAAAAAACTAAAATACTTTCCATGATATCTTGGCCTCTTCCATTCCTCCCGACCACTGTATATCAAAGAAAAATTCTTTGCTCCTCCGGATGACTCCTCCTCCACATGTTTTCTGCATCACAAAATTAAATTTGCTTTGAGATTTAAAAATTTAGTCGGGCCATTGAAATAGATGGTGCACATAGTAAGTGGTGTGAAAAATCTTGTCCTAACTGCTCCAGATATTCACTTTGTTTTGAGATTTTTTAAGGAGTTTCTATCTCTAGAAACAATGTCAAGGCCAATAAATCTTTTCAACAATTGTCGTTTTTAATATCTAAACATTGGTTCTAAAAAACTTTAATACTAGTGAAAATACCAGATTTAATTTGGTCCATGAATTACCACATTCAGGTATATTATTAATTAAAATCACAAGTTACCGTATTTTGTGCCCATTATTCAATTTTGTTAACTAAAAAAATAAATTTTTTAATACTAAATTCTTAATTTGTCCTTATCAATTAATTGTGGAGAACAAAATGATCTCTCATAAAAATAAAAATAAAAAACTCATCCTATCTCATAATTAAATATCATAAATTAGTCCATTTCGGCATTCTAATAGGCTTATTTGTCCCATTTATTATTCTTCTATGAGAAATCAATTTGAAGGAAGAGAAATACTTAAGTGCACCAAGAGCAAGAGAAAATATTTATTTTAATCTATTTATTAATTAATATATAAGTTTTGCAGGCCATTTGCCTCCCACTTTCTTTTCTTGTATTTTTAATATAATAATTGATTTGTCAATTAATAAATATAACAAAGTATTTAAGAATTTCTCTTTGAAGGAATTAGGCTATATATGCTTATTTCATATTTTGAAAAAAGTGATTATAAAACTTAAATTTTATATATAATTAAAAAATAATGAAAATTGATATCTTTTTTATAAGTTACTCTTTTTAGTTTCTATAAAAAGACCTTAAAACTATTTTTTAATATTTAATTATTTTTAAAAAGTATTTAAATATATACAGTGATTTTTAATTAAAAAATGATTCTAACCTAAAAAGTTTAGACGAACACACTCTTAATTGTCCAAGACTATTTTTTATTTTGACAAAATCGAGGTTTACTTGAAAAAAAATTTGAAACAAGACACTCTATAGGATTAGAGATGTCAAAACGAGCTAAGCTAGCTGGGTTGGTTCACCAAAATCGCTATTTTTAGGGAGTTTGGTTAAAGCTTTGAACCCGTCAAAAAATTCCAGGCCGCCTACCTGCCTTGCTTAACCCACAAGTTTAGGCAAGTTGTGAGGTTTGGCCCATTGACCAAGATTTTTTTTAAGAAAAAAATCATAATTTATTGGTAAAAAAAAGTAGAAAACATGTAACAAAAAAAAAAAGAAAAAAAGAAATGTGTACATTCATCAACATAGTAATACTGTATAGTTGACATTATTCAACCAAAGTTAAAACTTTAAAACATAGCGGTGTCATAACTCACAAATAACATTATTAATAATAATATTTTTTTAGTCAAAGTTGATGTATTGTTGTTATGGACCTTGAAAAATTAGGTATACATGAATAAAAAATATTTTTTAAAACATTTTTAAAAAGAATTCATTAAAATATTAAAAATATTTTTTAAAAAACTTTTTACCTTTTAGCAAGCCGGCCCGCTAACCCATCAATCCATAATAAAATGGGTTGAACTGACTCTTTCAACCCATTTTATTTTAACATGTTGTCCCACTTGCGCCCTTTTTTTGTAAACTTTTGGTTGGGTATGCCAACCGTTTTGAATCCTTTATATAGAGCTATATGGTGGCATTTGTTTACTGTCTTCGAGATAGAAATACAAAGATATTAGATATAGAGACATAAATAATAAATATTTATAGGGGTATTATTGAAAGAAAAAAAAAACTAAATTTCTATCTCTGTATCCTATCTCCACATTTTGAATATACATAAATTTTATATTTTCCTGTTCCGAGAATAGAAAACTTGTCAATCCCCTATTCTTCTCCCTACTATCAAACAAGTTTATATTTTCAATTTCTCTATATTTTTATCTCATATACATTAAACAAATGCTACCAGGGCAAGAACCACCATGTCACATTATTCACTATAGTAAGTATACATGATATCATGAATTGAATTTGTGGGATGCGCATTTGGGTTGATGGACGTGATTAGGTACGAGCGCTGACTAGATCACATGTCGCCCAAAATCACATCATTTGATTCCATACGATAACAAGCGATTTTGATATATTTTAGTCTCACAAGCCAAAATGTTCACTCAGTTCATTGGATTAACCCAATAACTCATATTATCTAGTTCAATAACACATTTTATAGTAGAATTTTAACTTATATAATTATATTATAACATGTAATATTACTGGCTGTCAAAACATCTCGAGCCGTAGATGATGACAACAAAAAATTTATTTAATAAAATATAAATTACTACCAAACTTAGCCTTTTGATTTGAAAAAAAAATGGTCCTTTTTAAAGAGATTAGACTCATGAGTCTTATAGAAAGATGAAAATTGAATTTTATAATACCCCAATACATCTGTATAAATATAGTTAACCTACAGCCTGATATGTCAATTTATTTATGTACTGGACTAGAAAATATGGGCCTATACCTCGGCAAAAAATACAAGACTTCGGATAAATGACTCAAACCTCGGTCTAGTCAAAGAGACCTCTTCTATGGGACCCGCAGATCTTTTACAAGGCAGGAAGTATCCCTTAAAAGATCACATCATAGATCTAGCCGAGAATATCTCACTATATCCGCACATAATCTCCCTTTATCCTACTATATCTATACTATATCTGATAATTATCTCTAATAACTAACTAAATCAGAGGAATATCTCCTACATTCAGTTCATATCATAACAGATTCTCTACGGGGTTACCACACCTCATATAAAAGGGGCTAGCACCCCCCAGGTATGATCATCTTTTACCTCATAAAAACACCTCTCACTCCCTACGCTTTGACTGACTTAGGCATCAGAGTGTCTTTGCAGGTACCCCACCCCTCGTTTCCACGAACGTCGGAACTACTTGCATCCTTACCGCTATTTCTAGGTAAGAATATTGGCGCCCACCGTGGGACCGGTAAACAAGCTTACCTCACAAACCAAACAATCCAACAACCATGGCTGACGCCTCCAGCCAAAACACACCTCCAAATAGTCACCCTCCATACTCTCCTCCTGATCTTGACCAACTACAGGAGGAAAACCACCGATTAATGGATCAGCTCCGCAGACTTAAAGAAGAAAATCAATAACTGAAGTTTGAAAGTTCAAGAAACCCCAGACAAGGAGCAACCCATCACGAGCATACTGAGTTTGCTAGTCATGGATACGGAAACAACAAACCAACATATTCCCATTATCCTACCTATCAAGCTGAACATGATGATGAGCCTGAACCCATAGACTGCGGACCATTCTCAGCAAAGCTAATGGCCACTAATCTTTCGGCCAATTTTAGACTCCCAACAACACTCCGCCCCTATGACAGAACAAGGGACCCTCAATCGTTCATCACAATGTTCAGATCCATGATGCTCATAAATGGAGCCACGGACAGAATCCTTTGCCGAACTTTTCCCTCTTTTCTGGAAAAGTCGGCACTTTTATGGTTCTCAACCTTACCTCCGAATTCCATTCATAGGTTTGAAGACCTCATAAGAGCCTTCATTAACAGGTTTGTATCATCCAAAATCTATACCAAGATGTCAAACTCTTTGGAACATGTCAGGCAAGGAGTCGACGAGTCCTTAAGAGCTTATCTGACCCGATTCCAAGAAGAAGCATCCCAAATACCCGACCTTAATCCAGCAGTGGAGCTTCACCAAATCAGAATAGGTCTGCAATCTGGACCATTCAAAGAAAGCCTAGCAATCACCAGACTGAGGACCATACATGACTCCAGGAGAGAGCCCTCGGATACATCGATGTCGAGGAGCTCCGAGCAGCAGAGAAGCAGAATCAGAAACAAAACAAGGATAACTCGGACCAGAAGCACCGAGAAGACAAGCATAAACATAAGAAGAATTCTGGATACTCGGAACCAGGATTTACTACTTACACCCCACTCAACGCCAGGGCAAGTACAATCCTGACGGAGATATTCAGTGCTCAGCTCCTAAAGCCAACTAAAGGTGATCCTCGGCCAGGACCAAAAGGCACAAACCAGAAAAAAATCTGTGAATATCATAACTCCAGAGGGCACACAACAGACGAATACAAGACCCTGAAGAATAGAATTGAACGTCTCATCCGAGATGGATATCTCAAGCAATTCGTCAATAACGAGAAAGAAGAAAAGAAAAAAGGTCGAAGCCAGGAACGAAGAAAACGCCAAGACTCCTCAACATCCTCGAACAGCGAATCCCCACCAAGACGGAGGAAATCTGAACGAAAGAAGATGTCGCCCTCCCATGAAGAACCAAGAATCCATGGTGTCATCGACCACATTGTTGGAGGATTTGCTGGAGGAGGCGAGAGTAACTCAGCCAGAAAAAGATCACTCCAGGCAATCATGTCACTCGAGGGGACATCACCTTCCTCGAAATCAAAAACCAAAAATCCGGTAATATCCTTTTCAGATTCTGACTTCAAAGGAATTGATGAAAATTTACACGATCCTGTTGTAATTTCCATTCTTGCTGGTAATTTCTTAGTCAGGAAGGTCCTCGTGGATCAGGGGAGTTCAGCTGAAATACTCTTTTATTCCACCTTCAAGCGGATGCAACTATCTGAAGTCTCTCTCCTCCCTTACAACGGCAAACTGGTTGGCTTTACAGGAAACAAAGTAAAAGTACTCGGTTATGTATGGCTTAGGACAACATTCGACATAGAACCGTTGACTAAAACGGTCGACCTCCAATATCTCGTCACCACTGCAAACGAAAAGACTCAACTTCTTTTGAGCTCAGCATGAAGTCCTTAGACTTCAACCAAGCTCGGGGGCTATGTACTGGACTAGAAAATATGGGCCTATACCTCGGCCCAAAACACAAGACCTCGGATAAAGGACTCAAACCTCGGTCCAGTCAAAGAGACCTCTTCTATGGGACCCGCAGATCTTTTACAAGGTAGGAAGTATCCCTTAAAAGATCACATCACGGATCTAGCCGAGAATATCTCACTATATCCGCACATAATCTCCCTTTATCCTACTATATCTATACTATATCTGATAATTATCTCTAATAACTGACTAAATTAGAGGAATATCTCCTACATTCAGTTATATCATAACAGATTCTCTACGGGATTACCACACCTCATATAAAAGGGGCTAGCACCCCCAGGTATGATCATCTTTTACCTCATAAAAACACCTCTCACTCCCTACGCTTTGACTGACTTAAGCATCGGAGTGTCTTTGTAGGTACTCCACCCCTCGTTTCCACGGACGTCGGAACTACTTTCATCCTTACCGCTATTTCTAGGTAAGAACAATTTATAACTTGGATAATATTTATTTTTCCCTAGAAACCACAATAATTTTTTACAATAATAACAAAAACAAGCGTACGTATACAAAAGTGATGCATTATAATGGATCACTTGATTTTTCTACCCATTACTAGAAGTCAACTATTCTCAATTGCTACCTCCGATATTTAAGAAGAGTTGGTTTGTAACGTGTTGTATGGCCCATAAGAAGTCACATTTTCCTATCCCTTATTGGCGATCTACTCATAGATATGATCTTGACATCAAAGACGAGAACAACCCAATGATTTTGTCCTAATTGATCTCAATTAGACATTAACATTTTCGTTAATTAAATAGTTATCATTACATGATAATTTCTAATGAGTTTAAACAAGTAAAGTACAAATTTCGTTCATATTTTTCAAAAAAATATTGGAGTTTTAAATTTAACTTATTTAAATAAATAATAAATCAATCTTGAGTAGCTTATTCTTTTTTCACAGAAAAGCAAGTATTTCGCTTCTAGATACTTTGAATTGGAACTGCAATGTCCCGTGTTCAGATTACGTTGTCAGAGCGAGAGGTGGTTAGTTTTACACATCTCGGGCGAACCATTGGCATGTATAATACTAGAGTCAACGGAAGAAGACAAAATGGCACGTAATACAATATAAGTAAAGGCCGAAACTTCTTAGCACTTGATCCGTGTTGGCTACGCTTCCTTTGAGTCATTAGTCAACCAATCATATCCAAGTCATAATAATAAATGCTTAAATATATTTTTAATCTTTAAAAATAACTAAGTTTTAATTCTGCATTAAAAATTATATTTATTTTATGTTCGAACACTTCTAAAATGATTTAGTATTTTCGGTCTCCGTCATTAGTTTATTTCTATAAAATATTAAACTAATTAACATGATATCATATTTTCCAATTCTATACAGCAATTAGTGATATGATTTCACATGATATAACATAATCCTATGAGTCAAAATTTTACAATAAAATGAGTTGTTAGATCGTGTAAGATAAGTAACTGGATTGTCTAATAATATTGTATAACTTAATACGTCAAGATATTGTACAACTTAATACAATATGGAGAGATCGAATTAGTCCTGATTTGTTTTTTAACACATAAGGTAACTTTTATTCCTCAATATTTTATTGAAATAAAATAATTCTTAAATAGATAATAATCATTTATATAAATAAAATAATTCTCAACAAAATTATTTCATAATAATTAAATAATGTTAAAAATAATATATGATATCAATTTAGTTGTAATATCAAATAAATAGTTATAAAATATTAAAATAAATAATAAAATAAAATAAATTTAAATTAATAAATATTTACAAAAATATGATATTTATGAATTATATTTAAATAACTAATAAAAAAATTATTTAATTATAATTTATTTTATCTAATATTTACTTGTAATGTTAAATTTTTTATAAATAAATGATAATATAGAATATAAAATATAATATCTTATAAAATATTATACCAAACATTCTATAATAATATTAAAAGTTTATCATGCTTTATACTATCATACTATATTCTATTAGATCATGTATTATCTGTCTTTATTATATCAAACGTATCAAAGAAGTTTTATAAATATTAAAATAATTTAATAAAAAAATTAAAGGACTTTCCATGAAATCTTGGAGCTTGTTTGGTTCAGGTTTTTCAATTTTCAATTTTCAGTTTTGTAAAAAAAAAATGAAAACTGAAAACTAAAAATCGAAAACTGAACCAAAGAGGCCTTGGCCTCTTCCAATCCTCCCGACCACTATGCATCAACGTAAACTTCTTAGCTCCTCCGGATGACTCCTCCTCCACATGTATTTTGTATCACAAAAATTTTGCTTTTAGAGATGTAAAATGTTGCAGGGCAATTGAAATAGATGGGGCACATGGCGAGTGGTGTGAAAAATCTTGTCCTCCGGGAGGAAAGAACTGCTCCAGATATTAACTTTGTTTTGAGATTTTTTAAGGAATTTCTATCTCTAGAAACACTGTCAAGGCTAATAAATCTTTTCAACAATTGTCGTTTTTAATATTGAAACATTGGTTCTAAACAACTTTATTACTAGTGAAAATACCAGATTTAATTTGTACATGAATCACCACATTCAGGTACATTATTAATTAATATCACAAGTTACCGTATTTTGTGCGCATTATTCAAATTTTTTAACTAAAAAAATAAAATTTTTAATACTTAATTCGTAATTTGTCCTTATCAATTAATTGTGTTGAACAAAATGATCCCTCATATAAAAAAATCACCACTCCTCGTAATTAAATATCATAAATTAGTTCATTCCAGCATTCTAATAGGCTTATTTGTCCCATTTTATTATTCTTTTATCAAAAATCAAATTGAAAGAAGAGAAATACTTAAGTGGGTTGAGAGTAAAAGAACAACACTTATTCTTATCTATTTATTAATTGACATAAGTTTTGTGGGCAGTTTGTCTCCCAATTTCTTTATTTTTTTAATGTAATAATTGATTTGTCAATTATTAAATAGAGTAGAATAAATGATTTATCTTACTCTGAAACACCTAAAAAATTGAAATTTTTATAAGTTACTCTTTAGTTTCTATAAAAGATCTTAAAACTATTTTTTAATACTTTAATTATTTTAAAAAATTATTGAAATATATAAAAAGTGATTTTTAACTTAAAAAAATGATTCTAACCTAAAAAAGTTTAAACAAACACGCTCCTAATTGTCCAAAACTATTTTTTTCTTTTTTGACAAAATCGGGGTTTACTTAAAAAAAAAAAAACTGAAACAGGCACCCTATAGGCCTATATAAGTGTAAGAACCACAGTGTTACATTATTCACTATAGTGGCCAAGGATTAGTTGCCCTTTGTTGGGACCAACATTACTCTGCCCTTTTGTTAATCAGAAGATTTAACATTATAATAAATCAATGGTGAAGATTTAACAGAATAAATAAATAAGTTTAATTCAAAAACTTAAATAAACTTTCAGATTCCAAATTTATCCCTATTCTGCTTCCTCCCTTCAACAGTCACTGCCAGTGCACCAAATCCATAGAGTCAATCCACTGACTTTCATTGCTTTTAGCTTGTCTTATATAGTTGAACATTACACTGATATAGGGCCGGGATGGGGAAATAGCTACCCAAAAAACAAATGTTGAAACCACTATTCGCAACGCTCCTCCTCCTTTCGTCCCTAAAAAAAATTGTCGAAATCATTTATCTTGTTGCATGGGTAATTTATTTGAATAGTGGACATAGCAAGCAAGCACCACTGTAACAAACACCCCAATTTTTTACTTTCAAATTTCAACATCCCAATTATTGAAGTCATGTGAAATTTATGTCTTTTTGTTTTTTTTTTTTTTGTTTACCTTGGGTCTGTACTTTTTAATCTGTTGATTATTATTATTTTTATTTGTTTTGGGATTGGTTTGTTCATTTAGCACAACTTCAGCGTAGTCAATAGCGGGGTTGATGCTTTTGTGATGGGGTTGTGTTTTGTAATGTGGAGATGGAATAAAGAAGAAACAAAAGGAAGAAGATGAAAGAAGGCTGCAATAGTGGTGGAACAGAATTGTTGAAGAAGGATGGGTGAAAGGGAATCTGATGATGGACTAGTTGTGGAGGTTGGGTTTACAGAAAACGTGTGAAAAAAAAACAGGGACATTTAATGCTGGTCCCAAAATAGGACGGACCAATTAATTTGGAGCCCACTATTGTAAGTATGACATCATGAATTGAATTTACCGTACCAGTGAATGATGCACATTTGGATGAATGGACGTGGCTACGGACTAGCACCTATTAGATCACATGTCCCCGTTGACGGAGTCAAAGTGGCATTGACTCATATAAGTCATTATGTTATATCCTGTAACATTACTGGTTGCCAGCACATCCAAGCGCGATGACAATGACAACAAAAAGTTTATTTAATCAATATAAATCACTAGCAATTTAATTCTGGAAAACTCAGCCCTTTTTATTTGATTTGAAAAATGGCCTTTTTTTTTTTTTATAAATAGATTAGATTTGTAGCTCTAATTATAATTAGGAAATGATGAAAATTAAATTTTATATACTCAATATATCCATAAAACTTGGATGATATTTTTTTCAAATCACAATAGTTTTTTTACAATAATAAAAAAAGAAGAAATAAAAATAAAAGAATAAAATTAAAAAAATTAATTTTGACTTAACAAGTATAGCTTGTGCCCACCTATTTTTTGGTGTAATAAGAAATTTGAAGTCAAGAGTGATTTTTGTAAAAAAGGATTGTATGTTAGTTTCATGTTAATTATGAAAGAAAATTGTCTAAAAAAAGAAAGAGAGAAATTAGGATGAAATCCACTCTAGCACAATTGATGATAGCATTAGTTATATAATAAATCTTTACAATTTTTTCAACCCATTAAATCATACATAAATAAATGTTGTTGATTGTTTCGTGGGTTAAAATTTTTAAAAAAAGGTTTTGCTAACTATTATTATTATCATTATGAAAAAATGAAACCTGGATCTTTTTAAACAGTAAAATGGATATTATATCAAAGAAAACATCAAAAGCAAACAAAGGCTCCAATGGAATGGGAACCCACGTGAATAACAACCGGAAAACAAAAATAGGACTTCAATGCATGCACATCCGTGACTAGAAAAGAGGAAAAAAGGAAACAAGACAAAAACGACAGATGAACGTTTTGTGACTTTGTGTGGCCAGACGTTGGTGTTATGTATGTGGCGTGACACTGACTTTGTGTGATAATTAGTGACGATGATTTCTTATTATTATTTTAATTTTTATTGAATCATACTCTTCATAAATTTTATTTTTATTAAATGTGAGTATGGATGGTGTAATACACAAAACTGATTATCAGGAAACAATATTGGACTCCTTTGGTTAAAATTTCAAGAAAAATACTTTTTCAGAACTAGAATCAGAATTAGAAAGCAAATTTTTTAAAAAAATATTTGCACATAGTTATAGAAGTACTTTTTATCATTATCCATTAAACTATTTGGATAGAATAGATATAGAAACATTTTTTGGTTAAAATTAAAATTAATTATATGATTTATAATTTAAATAAGGTAAGAGATGAGAGTGATTTAGTGAAAAGTTATTTTTTGTCTGTTCATCAAATTTGTGAAGATAAATTTGTAACTTTTTTAATAAAAAATGAGAGAGGCGTTGCAATTGAAACCAAATAAAGGAAGACTTGCAATGATTAAATTTTCCTACTCTATAAATATCATTTACTCTTACCACTATTTTCATAACTCTATTCCAATGCGTCCCCCCGGCTCTCCGACATAAATGATACTTATCTATTATTTCACAAAAATATTGAGCCAAATGAATTCAATTATTTTCTTAATTACTTATAAAATTCCAATTCCTCTCAAAATTCAAATATCCAAAATTCTCCTAAATTTTCCAACTCTCAAAATCCAAATAAAAATTTTCAAATTTCAAATTTCTTCCAAAAGCAAAACCCCCAAAGCCTTCAAAATTCAAAATTTTAAATTTCTTCCAATACTCTGTTTCCTATTTATCCACATACTTAAATTTTACAAACACCTTAGTATCCATTCCCAACTATAGTTAACCCATTGATAAGAAATACAGGCACATTATCTTTGGCATTTCAAACCCAAATTGGTGTTCCTATTTTGAATCAGCCATTATTGGGGAGTCATCTGACCTATCTCATCAAATTATGGTAAATTTGACTTTAAGTTTACTATATTCAAAGTTTACCAACCACGGTGGGCTACATGATATCGACCTCAACAATGAGAGAATTAAAGATCACAAGCAACAAAGTATTCACTGGAAATGGGAAGATGATGAGTTGCTAATAAGTACATGGTTGAATGTATCAATAGATTCTTTAGTTGATATTGACCAAAAGGATGATACACTTGGAACCGAATCCATGCATATTCCCTGGAAAGCAACCCCAACATGAAAAGAAAGGTAGACAAGATCAAGAAACACCGGCATAAGATTAACCAAATGGTTCCAAATATTGGTGGTTGTCATGATTAAGCATCCCAAAATGTAAGGAGTGGTTCAAACAATGATGATATAACGGAGTTGGCTCATCAACTCTATTTTAAAATATTAAGAAGAAATTCACACTTAAACGACACTAGAATATTCTTCGAAAGGAACAAAAATGGAGAAGCCAATCAACATAGGGTGGTGGTTCCAAGAGAACAAAGATAGGTGCTTTTGGAGTGTACTTATGCGCATCAAATCCAAAAACACTATTGAGTGAGATTGTTAATAGGGAGTCTCTAGTTCATCCACAAGGAACCAAAAAATCCAAGAGGAAAGGTAAGGGGAAATTGAGAGCACTTGAAGGTGATGACGAATACATTAACGCGTTCAAATCTACTACTGCTAGGAAACTATCTCTCATAGATGAAATAAAGAATGTTCAGGAAAAGATAGGGAAATTGCGGTCAAGGAAAGGGAGATGAGGGATAAGGAAAGGGAAATGACAATCAAGGAAAATGAGCTAAAGGATGAGGAAAGGGAAAGAGGCATGGAAATACTTTATAAAGATACTCTACAATTAGAACCATCAAAATAGGTCTTGGCTCGCATGCCAACCCTACTCGACTCACTAAAATGGTGGGTTGGGCTGCTAAAATTACATCCCATATAAAAGTAGGCCAAAATAACCCGACCCACTTAACCAGCAATTTAAGTAAGTTCGAGCTAGGTTTTTGTGGGCCAACCTTTTGTTTTTGGCTTCCAATGCAACCTCTCTCTCAACAAGGATAAAAAAAAAAAGAGAACAAAAACCTCTTTCTCAGCCATTCACTCTTTCACACGGACACTTTCACTTTTTGTGGGAAATTTAGGGCCTGTTTGGTTTGAATTTTCAGTTTTCATTTTTCATTTTCAGTTTCCCAATTTTCCAGATTTTGTGTAAAAAATACTAAAAATGGGAAATGAAAATTGAAAACTAGAACTTGTAGTTTTCATAATTTTCAGTACTTCATTCATAAAATCTAGAAAATTGAAAACTATAAACTCAAACCAAATAGGCCTTTAATTTTCATTTCAATTTTTTTCAAAAATTCAAATCAAGTTAAAATAATAAAAACTAAAAAGACGCAATTACGCACACAAGGCATAATACACAAACAATGGTTGGGAAAAAAATCCTAGCCCAAACACTATTGTACTTGCAAATCTGCTTAGCCCTCATCAATACCTCTGCCTCCTCCTTCATGTCTGTCTTCTTCAACTCTTCATTTTCTTTGGCCCTTCGTCTTCTTCTCATCCTTCTTCTAGTTTTGCGGTACTACTTCTGGATTCTGGTGCTAGGGTCATGCTACTACAAGCCGCATATCCTCCTCCTTTGCTACATCTGAGTTTTGATGCTATTGTTACGTACCGCACCTCCTGCTTTGCCGTATCTGGGTTTGGCTTCTGTTGTTAGGTTTTTGATCCAATATCGCATCCTCTTCCTTTTCATTTGTAGGTTTATGCGTATCCTAATGTTTATTTTGTTGTAGATGTGAGATTTGAAGATTTTTTTTTTCAATTTTTTAATTGTTTTTTATGGTTGTAGGATTTTTTATTTTTGGTGGGCCAACTTGAACAACCCACCAACTCTAATAAGTTGAGGCGAATTGACATTTTCTGGGTTTACTAGTAAAGTAAGCCAGCCCATATTTATCATTTCAACTTGTGACTCGTGGTGGGCCAATCTAGATGAGCCAAGTTGGGCCACCTTGACATCCCTATCTGTAATGACTGACAAACAATGTTCTATTCATGAGAAAGTAGTAAAGAACATTATAACGAAGTATTCTAGTTAAGTGTTAATTGTATTGGTAGATTCAATGCTTGTTTAAAATTATGTAAAGTTGTTGGTCATGTATTATGTTTTTAATTAAGTGTTGATTGTATTGGCGGATCAATTGTTTGTTTCAATTATGTGATTTTGGTAGTTATGTATTGAATTGTATTTTATAATTATAATTTTGAAAATCATTCAAGTTTCTTGAAATGTATGGGTTCAAAAAATAACCATTGCAAAACTAGCTATTGCAAAACTAGCTATTGTATGCAGACTTACAAATATGGATCACTATTCTTCCATATTTGCTCACAAATTTTTTCCCTTTCCTCATATCCATTAATATAAATGGCCAAAACCTCTTGCCATAATAATAACATGTCTTTTGATGAATTGTTTGATGATGCTTTGTACCATGATTTAGACCAACCAAATAACAGGTCTTTGGATGATTAAATAAAGGATTTCTTATTCAAAGATTCAAAGGAGTGTCAGTAACAACAACTCATTATGCTGGAAAAGTATGGGCAAAGTTCTTCCTCCATTTCTCATAGGCAGATAAATAGAGATCATGAAGTAGGATATAAATGTCTTTTTTGTGACTACTTTGAATCTAATTCGGTGTATCCTCCTGAGATATTCTAGCGAAGGTTTCGAATGGGAAAACATGTCTTCTTTTGCATAATGGATGCCCTCTCTGAAGTTGATCTATATTTCTAGGAGAGGGTTGATGCTATAGGTAGGAAAGACTTATCCTTACCACAAAATATACGGTTGCCATGTGTATGCTAGCATACTGAGTATCAGTTGATGCAGTTGACGATTATGTGTGGATAAGTGAAAAAACCACAATTGAGTGCTTAGAGAAGTTTGTCAAAGTTGTGATGTTGGTTTTCGAGATTGAATACTTGTGAAAACCAAACTCAAACTATGTACAACCCTTGCTACAAATGGTGAAGGTCCGTAGCTTCCTTGACATCATGCGTAGCATCAATTACATGCACTGATAGTGGAAAAATTGCCAAAAGCTTGGAAAGATATGTATATGATGAGTGGTCACCAGGGGGGGTTCAACTACAGTACTCAAAATCGTGGCTTCATTTGACCTTTGGATATGACATGCATTTTTTTGAGTTGTGGTTCAAACAATGATATCAATGTGTTAGGTCATTCAACTGTTTGATGAAGTTCTAAATAGTTGTGCTTTGGAGGTAAATTATATTGTTAACGGTACTAGCCATCTTGAGTGGGCAATATTATTTGTCAAAACAATCATGCAACCACAAGGAGATAAGTGGAAGTCATTTGCACAATATCAAGAAGTACAACAAAAGGACATAGAGTGAGCATTCAGAGTATTGCAAGCCCACTTCGCAGTTATACGTGCCCGAAACAATTTTGGGAGAAGAAGACAATGTGGATAAAGATGTATCATAATTGGAGTTAGAACAGGAAAATTTTGCTCCGTACAAAAAGTTTATCAAAATGAATTTCCAATTCCGTGATAAACAAAAACATTGATAACTAAAAGTAGACTTCGGTGATGATATATGACAATTTATAATACTCGTCAAGTATAGCTTTTAGTAATATAATTTTTTAATTACACATTATTGTTGGTCATATTTTAATTATATGCATTGCTGTTGTTAACCATGTAATATTTTTAAAATATGTCAAAAGTTTTGTTTTAATTTCAATAATATTTGTTTAAATTTTTTACATTTTAACTTCTCAAAAAATATAAAAAATATTTGTATGCAATTTAATTTACTAAAAAATTATTTAAAATAAAAAATTATTCAAAAAATTTAAATTTGATATTTTTATCAAAACTAGAAATAAAATTGCATAATGCAATATATTAAAATAAAGTATTTCATAAAGATATTAATTTGTCTCTTTTTTATAAAAAACTTAAAAAAAATACCGCACTAAAATGGGATCAAAGTTGATCCGTTTCGTGGGATAGAAGATGGTCATTCTTAATACCTATCTGCTTTTTATGATGTAAAGATAACATGTCAATTATGAGGCCTAAACGTCCACCATTGGAGATGCTCCAAGACAACTTTTTTTTGTTAAAAAAAGCTATGACCTGGGTTTACCAGACTTCTAGATGGCTTTAAAAGTGTTGCTTACGCTTTCCTCCACCAGTATTCCGTGTTCAGGTGTAGTCTAATGATCTTCTAATTTCCTCTGATTCTTCGTTCCATTGGAGTCTTTGACTATTCATAGAGCTTTTGAGTTGAATCTTAATTGATTTGAAAAACATTTTGATCGAGCTACGTGTGATTTGGTTGAGGTTGATTGACAAAGTTATTGATTTGATTGATAAAAGTCCGTTTGATTGAAATTTGATGTCTAATTTGAATGATCATAATTGTATTTGATTTATGTTGATTAGGCTTTAATTGATGCCAATTATTTTTACTTTTTTGCTTTTTTATTCTGGCTAGCATTTTTTTCAGTTAAGATTGGCTACACAGATGGGGCTGTTTTCTTTTTTTGACATTTTTGTTTGAAATTTTGGTCAGTTATTTTTTTTTCCTAATAGATGTTTGTGATTTCAGCCAAAGTAGTTATGCAAACTCTTTTTTCATTTTTCCGCTTTTTTGGATTTTTTTTTCTTTTCCTTCTTTTTTCATTTGATAATTTTTTTTATTTTTAATGTATGCATAAATGATATCCAGACAAAATATAGTATTCATAACAGTTATTATACATGCTTAGATGGCGTGGGTTTCTATTATTCAACTCAATATTTAATTTAAACAAACTAAGTGTAAGGACTAAAACTAAATAATTTTAAAAATATTTAAATTGATTTAAAAATATAATTTTTCAAGTATCAAAACCAAACTTCAATTATTTTTCAGGACTAAAAATTATTTTAAGTGTTTAAAATACTATAATTTTCAACTTATTTTATAGGTACTCAAGTTTGCATAGGAAAGAAGCTCCTAATCCTCAGGTCATGTCAATTTTATGTCCGTCAATTATTAATTATCATATATGCGGAGTATAAATAATATATATAAAGGTTTCTTCAATATTCTTATAAAATTAAAGAGTATCAATAATTTTTAGTTATTTGTGGTTAAAAAAAAGGTACGTGTCCCATTAACTCAAGTTTCTCAAACTTATCAAATCAAAATATTAAATCATAACTGTTGATTATATAAGCGGTATCAATACCGATACTCATGGGTATCAAAGGAAAAACCAACATATATTTTTCTAACTTATTTAACTTTTAAAATGTTTGGGTACTATTATCTATGGAAGGAGACATGACTTAAGGACATGTAAATAATATTCCACTTATATTAATTATAATGTAAATATATATATTGGGAGTAAGAGTTTTGATATTTTTCGTACTAGATGAACTTAGAAACTTAGAAACTTAGGGCCTGTTTGGTATAGGTTTTTTAATTTTCAGTTTTCACTTTTCAGTTTTTCCTTCACAAAAACTGAAAACTGAATACTGAACACTGAAAAATGCAAAGAAAACAGGCCCTTACTTTTTCAAATTTTCTTAACCACATACTTGTCAGCAAAACACTATACATATTGCCGATAAGCTTCCTCCAAGTTTCTGATGCTAACTAACGCGCTTCTCTCTAACATTAGAAACTAGTAACAAGGACAGCGTAATAAAGGATGTCGAACCTTAAGCTGGTGGCCTTCACCCTGATATGGTGGTGGGCATGGTGTCTCCAAGGTGCAGTTGTTGTTGCAGACCCAGGGACAGTCCTACTGAATCAAGGGTGCAGCACAAACAACGCTACCCACCCCCGCACCTTCTTTGGCAACGTCACAGAGATGTTTTCAGAGCTGAGAGCAGATATTAGCAATCAGAGCAATAATCACTTTGGCACAGCACAGAGAGCCTTGGGAGGAGGGACCATAGTGTCTGCTTTGTTTCAGTGCAGGAACTACCTCTCCAAACAGGACTGTCTTGCTTGCTTCGACAATGCCACCATCCAAATCCGCAACTGCTCCAAAGCCACTGGTGCCAGAGTCGTCTATGAAGGGTGCTTCCTCAGGTAGGGTATTTTTTCACATATATACATATATATATACACACACATCAATATGAAGTGAGATCCGCAATTGCAGTACTGGAATGTAATTGCGTACCATCTCAACGGCAATACTGTAGCATAAAATTTCTCATTCTAATCTCCTCTCAATTATTGCTCTCCCTTCTTTAATTACCATGGATTTCAACATGAATCATGTTAGCCGTGATGGCAATTGGGTTGCCCATGAACTTGCGAAGGCAGCTTCCTTGAGCCCTGCTGAGTCCATTTGGGTTGAGGAAGCTCCCTCGCGCGCGCATTTGTAATCTGGCTTTACCTGATATTTTGGTCGGCTCAGCGCTCCATAAATTTGGACCCATTTTCCCCTAAAGAAAGAAATAAAAGTTCTTCTGGTTGACTTTGATATTAATATTTGCTTGGTTTCAAAATGTATTTAGGTTCGAGATCAGTGTTTTTTTCTTCTCTGAGACCACGATACAAAGCAGTCTTGTCGTAAAATGTGGGAACAACACTGCAAAGGAAGCCACTGCTTTTGACGCAGCTGGAAAACAAGCTATAACGCATCTTCGAACGGTAACACCAAGCACTAAAGGCTTCTTTGCAGCTACCAAGGCACGAGTGGGTGGTGGTGGGGGTGAAATTTATGCTGTTGCACAGTGTGTTGAAACTGTCTCTGAGAGCGGTTGTTCAGAATGCATGGCAGCTGGATCCACAAACGTGCAGACTTGCCTTCCCAGTACAGATGGTACAGCATTTTATTCGGGATGTTTTTTGAGATATTCGCAGACACCCTTCTTTGGTGAATACCCGGCCATTGATCTCACACCATACCCAAAACAAGGTATACATCTACTTAAAATTTTTTACATGTTCATCAAGTCATGCATATATTGTTATCTTAGTTCTGATGGTTAAATTTGTTGCTCATTATTTAAAAATTTATATATATATAATATTTTAATTTATAATAATATAAAAATATTTTACGTGCCTATTACATCAAAATTAAGCAGTATACAGAATTTAGAAAATACTAAACAAAGTATTTTTAATGAATGAATGCGACCTTATTTTTAATGACCGGATGAATTGATAACTTTCACCGCGTTGACTTGTCAAATTATCTTTATTGAATTTTGGGCAACTGACAAAAAGTCCTAGCTATTGTAGCATTACTCATAAAATTTATTTATTAGAATAATTTTTATTTAAATATGTTTTTGATCTAATAATAAATATAGGCATTTTTTGTTTCAATTTCTCTATAAGTTTTTTTTTTATTTTTAATCCATCGCTCTCATAACACTTAGAGGTGTCAAAACAGGCCGACCCGCCCCGTTTAGTCCCGCCAAAAGCGAATTAGCCGCCGCCAAAAAATATGGGTTGAAATATTAGTGAACCCATTTAGGGTTAGTGGGCCACCAAAAAATAAAAAAAATTCTAAGAAAATATTTTTTAATGTTATCATAAATTTTTTAAAAAATTTTTAAAAAAAATATTTATTTATTTATTTATATCCAATTTTTCAAAGTTCATAATAATTATACCGCAACTTTGATTAAAAAATATTATTGTTAATAGTATTATTTTTGGGTTATGACACTGTTTTATTTTTAAGTTTTAATTTTGAGTGAATATTTTTAACTGTATAATGTTACTATATTGATGAGTATATATATTTCTTACTTTTTATCTTTTCTGGATTATACATTTCATATTTTTTTACCAATAAATTATATTTTTTTTTTAAAAAAAGATATTGTGGTCAGGCCTAACCCACCAAAACAGCAAGAGCAGTTAAGTGGGTTGAAATTTTTAGGCCAAACTTCAACTCATTTCGCATTAAAATTGGCGGGTTTGGCGGACCGACCCGGCGGGCTGAGCCCATTTTGACACCTCTAATAACACTAGCTATCGTGGGCCACACATTGCATGCAGAGGCGGAGAGAGGGGGACCACAACCCCCCTCCCAACCCCTCCCAAATTTGACATATTTGTTATATAATTATATGTATATTTTATATTATGATCCTTTAAAATATTTAGTCATTTCTATACATAATATATAAAAGTATGGTATAAAAGTATGAAACATATAAATATTTCTAGAATATATTTTTTAAAATTTTTCTCTTATTAACTCATTTTATTCACTTAGTGAAATTTTTACTTACTAGTTAGTTATTTATGATCGATACCTTATTTTGATGTTAAATAATATATTGATACATACATTATTTTTTTTTATGTTGAGCCTAAGAGATATTTAATAAAAAAAATTATTGACTTTTTTTTTAAGAAAAAAGAGAATAAATAATGAAATAAATCATAATTTATCAATAATTTGTATGAAAAATAGTATATAATAACTCATTTTATACTTTTATATAATAATTTATTTTCTTTTATATAATTAATTTAGCCCCCTCCTTCAAAATTTCTGGCTCCGCCACTTATTGCATGGTTTATTATCATGATATAAAATTATAAATTAATTTAAACCATAATTACAATTTTGATTAAAACCTAGATATTATATAATACTATAAATTTTAGTATAAAGACACTTAAATAAAAGTGTTTTTCAATTTAAAATTAAATATTAACATAAACTTACAATATGTAAAAGATCAAATATTACATAATTTAAAATTTAAATAAAAATGTATCTTAATTTATAAAAAGAAATTTGAATATTTTGAAATAAAAAATTATAATAACTTAACTAGTATATAGACACAGTTCACAAGAAAAAAATAGAAATTCTCATCGAAAGATATGAATTTTAAAAAAAAAATATGGATAGTTGAAACTCAGTTGATTTAAATATATACTTTTATTATTAATGTTAAGAGTTTACAACTTAAAAAAACTCATACATTTTTTCTATTTATATACATTTGAATTTAACTATATTATATTCATATTTTATAATCTCATAAAATGTAACATATAAAGTCAAAATTTATGAAACAAAGCATATATCTTTTATTTAATATAATAATTTAATTTCATAATAATGACTTAAATATAATAACTTTTTAACCACTTCATAATGTCAATTTTAATAGAATTCACCATGTATATGTAAAATAGTGAATTGAATAAAAATACTATGACTAAATTTTTGCTTGCATTAGCATATTTCGAGCAAGCTTAACTCTATATCAAGGAAAAAGAAAGTGAATATTTTCATTCTTTTTGAAAAAGAAATAAATAATAAATTAAAATATTTTAAAAGTTTCAGCCAAACTAATATTAAGAATTTCTTGAATAAAATATAAATTATAAAATAAAATAGTAGATATATAGTAGAAATTCACCTTTTTTTCCAAAAAAAATATATATACTCCTAGTTTTGATGTGGAGATTTAACAAATAAAAAATTACTTTTTTCTTAATTCTTTTAGTGAAAATTTACAGAATATATTTTATTTTTGTGGGCTCTTAATATATATAATTATTAAATTAAAATCATCCTCTTAATAAATAATATCAAATTAAAGAGAATAATTTAGGCACAATTGGATAGTAAAAGAAAAATAAAATCAGAGTTAAAACTCATCATATTCAATTACACAATTTGTCATGCATAATAATCATAAAGTTATTAGTTAGACAAAGGAGGAAAAAAAAAACGTTGTATTCAAATACACAAAAAAGGAGCTAAATACTGTGTAGTTTAAAAGTTAGAAATATTTTGCAAATTTTTTTCCATAGAATTTAAGTTCTTCAACTTATAGTAGAAGATTAATAAAATCTAAATTAAATTAAGTAAATTCTATGAAATGATGATGCTTATAATAATTAATTTTTAATTTTTTAAAAGTAATTAAACAAGATCTATCTAGAACATAATATTGAAAAAAAAAAGGGACCAAAAGCTCATTTTCTGATAATAGAGACTAAAATAAAAAATGTGCTATATTTACAGGACAAAACAAAAGTACATTTAAATCATAACTTTCTTTCGCTAATTTTGGGTGAATGAATGTATATTTAGACAAAGAGGTCTGTTTACAAGTGCATGTATGTACTTTTCACACCAACATATAATAGAATAGGAGCATGTTTGTGAAAATTTAGTATGTAAACGCCATATAGATACTATATATTGAGATGAGAGTATTAGATATTAAGGAACTACGGGCGAACACATTAAAATAACATGGATGTACATTGTAACATAAGAGATATATATTATATTTGATGACAACCTTTTCTCTCTATTGTAGGAAAGAAGTGGGGCATTGTAGGTGGTGCTGCTGGAGGTGTAGGTCTTGTTATGATTCTTCTTGCATTGTTTGTTTGGTATAGACAATCCAAGCAACCCAAGAGGATTACCGGTGGTACGTAAAACGATTTGGAAAGTTTCTAATGTGGTGTTTTTAATTTACTTATTGCATTGATATCACCTAATCCATGTAGCCAATCCCACCTAATGGAATAATGCTTGGTTGTAGTGTGGTATTGTTTGCATAGTAAACCTTCTCTCTCCTCATTTATTTATCAAGAAACTCAAATTTAATCTTTTAATTTGCAGGTGATATATTAGGGGCAACTGAGTTGAAGGGTCCAGTTAATTACAAGTATAATGATTTGAGAGCTGCAACAAACAATTTCAGTGAAGAAAATAAACTAGGACGAGGGGGCTTTGGCAATGTATACAAGGTAAACTTAAGTTGCTTTTCGATATTTCATCTGTAATGTAATGTGAACCTAAATTTTCTTGACATCGTTACCTGAGGAATCACGTATTAATAACTACAGATATTGAATTTTACACAAATTTGCTTGAGTGCGGAAACATGGAGAATCATGTATCAATAATTAGAAATTCTAGTTATTGGAACATTTCTTTAATTATTTAATGGGTCCATTGGACCACTGTATTGTTTCTTTCACTATTCATGATTCTGCAATGTCTGTCTTTGGAAGGGGACAAAAAACCTAGCAGTTCGCATTTATTGTTTGGGACGTAATTATTAGAGATTTCAGTTATCTAACAAGTCATCTGGTGAAAAAAAATAATTCACCTCGATTACTACTTACCTTACCAGATTCACATTTATATTATTCTACATTGTCTAAAATAACTTTGTTTGAAAAAGAAAACATTTCTTATTCGATTGAGATCACCTTCAAAGACAAGAATAACTTTGAGAGTTTATTTCTAACTTGTCAACTAAGATTTTAAAAAGCTAAAAAAAATTATTCTAAGATGCCCCTTAAAAATAGAAAACAAATAACTTTTATTCCGTGATTAAAATTGTGTTACATGTTATTTATTTGACAGGGTACTTTGAAAAATGGAAAAATTGTTGCAGTCAAAAAATTGATTCTAGGTCAACGCAACAAGATGGAGGATTACTTTGAAAGTGAAGTAAAGCTTATAAGTAATGTGCACCATCGAAATCTGGTTAGATTGCTTGGTTGTTGCAGTAAAGGCACAGAGAGAATCCTTGTTTATGAATATATGGCAAACAAAAGCCTTGACAGATTCTTGTTTGGTAACTTCCGTGAAAATCCATTATAAGTATTTCTTGAATCGACATCATGTTACCTCTCTTTTGCCTCTTTTTTCACTCATCTCCTGAATATATTAACTTTGGAAGCAGGTAACAAAGAGGGTTCCCTCAACTGGAAACAACGTTGTGATATAATTTTAGGCACAGCAAAGGGACTGGCCTATCTACATGAGGAATTTCATGTTTCTATCATACATAGAGATATAAAGACTGGCAATATCCTCTTGGATGATGAATTTCAGCCAAAAATTGCTGATTTTGGGTTGGCACGACTTTTACCGGAGGATCAATCTCATTTAAGCACAGGAGTTGCAGGAACATTGTAAGTCAACATGAATACAATTTCATGACTTTAATTTCTTTGTAAACTTTTGTGGGTAAAATATACCTTCAAGCTATGAATAAATCTTAGAAATGGATATTGTCCCGTTTCTTTTTCATTTCTTTTTTAACATAACTAAAGTGAAGAAAGAGATAATATCCTAAATAGGCCCCACACATTTTAAAGAGGTTATTCATGTTTAAGGTATATGTGTTAGTTCCATTATTTGGACATGACTTTAATATATTACATTTTTTTCACAAATGTATATAAAATAATATCTTATCTTGATGCATGTGTACTTTGATACTTACTTGTACTCACCTAATTATATTACTTATGTCTCATGTTAAGTCTACAAATATCTCATGCTGAAAAAAATTCCCCACTCGTATTTATCTCTGTCTTCACATAACCTGTCATGTAAGAAAAAAAATGAAATGAAATGTTTTTATAAATCTTTGTTTTAATTACGGAAAGATGTATGATATGGAATCATCAGGGGGTATACAGCACCTGAATATGCAATCCAAGGTCAATTATCAGAGAAAGCTGATACGTACAGCTATGGTGTTGTAGTCCTAGAAATCATAAGTGGTCAAAAGAATACAGAAATGAGGATTGATGACAGTGGTCGGGAATACCTTCTTCGACGAGTAAGAATCTCTCATTACAATACATACCAAATTTTTTTTTTCTTCAACATTTTATCACAGAGCAACACTATTACAAACGTTGCTAGAATTTTTTGTTGAAAATAAAGGAATTGTTGTGTGGAATAAAGTGGGTTAACTCGCTAAATATGAACTTGTATGCCATGTTGTTTCAATAAGTAAATTCATACTAAAATTAAGATTTACTAGTATTTTCTTTCCCGTATGACCTTTGTTCTTTGCCCTTTTGTTTAATTTTCCACTTAAACAGGCATGGAAATTGCATGAGCTACGCATGGACATGGAGTTGGTGGACAAAAGCTTAGACCCTAATGAATATGATGTGGAAGAAGTGAAGAAAATCACAGGGATTGCATTGCTTTGTACTCAAGCATCACCTGCATTAAGGCCAACAATGTCTAAAGTAATATTCCTACTTAAATGCAACGGCTTACCTGAGCACTTGCAACCTACAATGCCTGTCTTTGTTGAGTCAAATATAAAAGCTCGGGAAGACATCTTTGCCTCAACTAGTTCCTCTACAACTACATGTAATGCAATAGTGTCTAATGCATCTGTCTCCACTTCTATAATATCGGGTCGATGATTACATATGTTCTGGATTTTATATAGCTATATAGATATTAAACGCTACAAATAAGAAGCATATATGTTAAAAAATGGTGATTGTGGTGTTGTGTATTTGATCAAGTTTTATATCTGATGATAATGAAAGACAATGCTAGCCACTTATATATTGTGTTTGTTGTGCACTACAAACGGAGAAACATATGTTCCAACCAAAATTTTCAATTTTTTTTTCCAGAGATAAACACTCATCAGAAGATCTCATGGAAGAAAGAGAGTTTGAGGTGAAAGCCTAAGGGCCTCCCAAACAAATACAACTTCACAAGTCTAAAAAACCAAAACCACCAAAACCAAGAAAATTAAAAAGAAAAAAGAAAAAAGATGCCATCAAATAGATAGTATGATTAGGTTCCACCTTTCCCAATTTCTTTCACCACAAGTGCTGTTAAATAATCCTGAAATGCATTAGACAATATGTACTAGCACTAAATTTTTCACTAAAGACATCACTAAAGTATGTGTCCTAAAACAACAATTCTCACCACGACTGTGAACAAGAAAACAACTAAAAACATATCATAACTGCACCATGTGGTCAGCCTCCACTTCAGCCGCTTAGGAAGCCACCCAATTTGCAGCATCCAAATGCCAATTTGCTATGGATAGATAAACATCGAAGAGGTAGATATGAAACCACCTGCTACATCTGTAGCTCAATTTGCTGTAGATATTACTCACCACATGAAAGCCTGAATTGATCTCCTGTATCCTGATTTTTTTTGCCCCCTCTTTTGTACTATAGACATACTTAACTGCATTAAGAAAAATTCCTTTATCTATTTAGAATAGAGAAAACTTCAACGTTCCTAAGACGATAAACATTAGCAACATCTGAGTGTCAACGTATAGCACTCAACTGTTGGTAAATAAATCCTTCGCAACATAAATCTATGAAATCAACAAAACAACAAAAGAAATTTAATGTGGTTTGGCCACAACTGCCTATGTCCCCACTGTAAGTGAAACACCCCCAATAAAATTAGAAACTCGACAGTCATTATGTGCTCCTCATTTGTGTTTCATGTCCATTTTCTTTTGCTATAGACAGCTCACAAAACATCGTAGTGTTTGGATCACTCATCATTCTGCCAGTGAATAGAACTTTTGCTTCCTCCACCTCATAGTCTATAGAACTCACACTTAGGTGTATCATACTCACACAGCGCACTATTCCATTTTTAGCACTTTTCCTGTTTTTGGAATTATAACAAAATATCAATCTACAACAAAGCAATAGCCAAATCAAGAAACACCAAATTCTGTAGTTTCATAATTCAAAACTAGTGTCAAAAGGATAAAACACTAACAAAATTACATACAAAGAACTTCATAATATGATACACATGTCCCTTGCAATTGAAAAGCACACCATAGGAATAAAATGTAGCAATACAAAACCATCACCTATTCACCGAATCAGAAAATAACAAAACAATGGCAACCAATGAGCATCATAAACTAACCACAAGAAGAAATTTTCTCAACAACTTGCCCTATATCTTCAAACCATCGAAATTTTGATCACATTATTCATATCATAACATGTAGTTATGACATGAAGATAAACATATAGAATAATCCCCAAAACTGCCCCCTTTTTACATTAATGTACCGCAACAACAACCAACCCCATGACAGACTAGCTACCAAAATTATATACATCAAACCCAAAAAAAATTCTCAAATGGAATTTCAATTATTTTCAATTTTCCTTTGGTCAACAAAGGAAATCGCGATCTATAAAGCATACTCAATTGTTGCCAATTTGTTTTAAAAGGTGCTCTATTTTGACAGTGGCAAGCTGTCCATAGTACCACAACAAACTATCATAACCCGACTTAGGAACTTAATTGGACATAAGGGAATGGGTCCCACAAAATCCTCTAGTAATGTCACTGGCTAGCATACATAGTGTGTATGTGTGTGTGTGTTTCAGATAATTCAATTTCAATTGAATTTCATAATCCTGTAGTATTTTCAAAACATGAATCTTGAATGCAAGCTGTTTAATAACAATAACTTGGCTTGTAGCCAAACATAATTAATAAAACAATTGAAGGTCAAAATAAGTGAAGACAATACTATGCATGTCTAAGATCCTACTTACATGACTACTGAAGTACTGCTAAACTAACATGAACCTATAATAGCTTCACTCCAAAGCAAAACTCACCAAAATGAAGCTGAAACACTACTGAGATGGATCCTGCGATGCAACTGAACATGTAGCAATACCTATAGGGGAGGAAAAAGAAGGGAAAGTTTATCAAAACTCAATGAGCGAGTTTTTACTCACAACCTATATGGACAACAAATAAATATAATACATATATATATATGCAATTGGCATAAAACATTTTAATAATGAAATATATAGGTGTAATGAAAATAATATTTAAATTGAATGAACAATTACTAGTAGAGAGACATGAGCTAAACTAAATAAATTAAACTGCATTGAACTGATAACTAAAACTGAAGGACACCTAATTAGATCTCATAAATGGACATCACATTGGGTTTCTTACTGTAACTGGTTAAGCTAGTCCTCTGGTAGACTACATGGTACCAAGGTTAATGATCCTGTAGCTATTAACTCACTATTATATTTCTCATAATTACAGGCAAAAAATTGATATTCATAAAATTCCACTATTCATATTGTTCACAAGTCTTCAAGCTGGCCAGGAATCTAAACAAATCATCAAGCCCTAAGTCCATAGTTGGCTAGGCATCTAAAGCTCTATAAATCCTGAGTTGCAACTACGAACTTGATATTGCTCTATTCCCAGCCAATTTCTAACTGGCATAAGTCTTGAGTCGACATTCTGACTAGGCATTTTACCTTCTCAGGCTAAATCTCTAGACAAGTCCTGGTAGGCTCTCCATTAGGCACTCCGCTTTTTCAAACCCAGTCTTTCCAAAGCTGATAGCTCAGTAAGGAACCAAAGTCCTCAGCTAAAGGCTACTTGGCTAAGCGGATTGAACACAAGATGATCCAACTACCTAGATATCTCACTGATACCCAAAACTTGTGATAATAATCTGAGTAAGAACTATATCATTCCAAGCCAATTCCTAAATCGAAAACCCGACTAGGAATTCCACGACTATCGTCTATTTCCTAAGTCGATAACTCGACCTAGAGATCCACCATAATGATCAATTTACATGAACTTAAGGACCAGGTTGACAACAAATTGAACATAAGCACTAAAACTGTAATATTGTCCAAGCCAATAACAAGGTCTCCTTTGTAAAAAGATTAACCACTCCACATCTAGCTCCACTAAAAGATTGGTATGCGCAAAAATAAACCTTCCCCTCTGATGGCATAGTCCTATTCACCTGCACAGAAGAATGCCCTAACAAACCTTGAACCATGCAAGCTGAAGAAAACTAACAGGATCAAGCAACAAAAGGCTTAAATATTATGTTCGAGATAGAAAGTCCTTAGTCGGCATCCGGATAGGTGCTTCGCCATTCTTGGCCGACCCTGCGTCGGTAACTCGACTCGGCATTCTGCCATTTTTGGCTAAGTTTCGACACGAGCCTTGAATCGATGCCTCGGCCAAGCACCACTCCTAGCCGAGTTCTAAAGAATAAAGTCGATGGCTCAACAAGGCAACTCATCATCCCCAGCCGAATTCAATGATGGGGGCTTAACTTCAGACTTAAACAAGTAGATATCGTCAACCAAGATAACCTTGACAAAATCTCCAAGCTCACAAATAAAGAGAAAAAGGAACAGAAGACTCTACTTCCTACCTATATATTACTACCAAAGTAAAACCTTGGAGTAATCACTAAATTGGGGGCTTTAATCACTCATTGACATAAACAAGAGTGTCCCACATGACCAAATAGTCACTCGAAGATACCATGAGAATATCCATGCCTTACTACCACTCAATAACTAGAGGAACACATTCAAAAGACCTCTTTGGGGTCACCAAATAGTTTGCAGCCAATTATCAAACTTGAGAATTGCACAAACCAGACTGGATTTACAGACCAACAGCTCATCCTAATTAGTACAAGCTCAGGCCTTTACTCGCTCAAATCGCCCTCAAACAATTACAAGGCCATTCAAAATGGACCCACAAATCATTTCAAGAAAAGAAAGCAACACAAACACAATTGAAAAACAGACAATGGCTAAGGGCTTACCAGTTAAATATAATGACTCACAACAGCTGAAGAAACACATCGTAATTGTGCTTGCATGATCAACTAATTCAGGCTCGACTCACAATCCTCGATAACAAGTCCCAGCATCAAGACATTGGTACTCATCACCCGACCTATTACCAAAACCAAGATATCTGAACTATCCACCTCATTAAATTGTTGTGGCTGGTTACTATAAATCCAATGGTCTGCATGTAGCCCACGATTACCACCTAAATGTTATGCGATGCCCTATACTGTAAGCGTGACACATGCCTCTACATATGCCCTCATAACTATCACTATAGCAACTGAAAAGGTGCACCAAGCTGGGTCTAACAAGTTAACTCATTTGAGCTTGACACGCAATCCTCAGCACCAACTACTGGGCCTACGACCAAGCTTAGGGGCTATATACTAGACTAGAAATATGGGCCCGAGACCTCAACACAATCACGGGGAACTTGGACAAGGGGTCCATAGATTGGCTGCGTGACATAATGATCCCTTAGAGATTCCCTCTCAATTTAGTCGAGAATATCTCCTAAATTGTTTACAAGATTACTTAAAGATCTTTTATTGTCTTTCCATATCTACTATTTTCTCGTTACATCTTCTATATTAGATAATATCTCCCTGCAAATATAGAATATATCTAATCTATACTAAGTCTCAAGAATATCTCCCTTATTCAAGGAAGATTGTCACCTAATTCATCACAGAGTCATAAACCACTTATAATGGGCTCAACGTCCCCTGGTATAATAGACTACATTTTTACTACTCTATGTCTCATTAATTTACTGACTTGAGCATCGGAGTGCCTACCCTCACTCCTGCTTGCACGGATGCAGGAAACACCTGCTACCTTATCTCCACTTTTAGGTAAGAATAGGGTCCACGTATTTCTATATAATAAAGGCAAAAATTTATGTGAAAAATATTGTGCACCAAATATTTCTCTTATTTATTATATGTATATAGATTATAACAAGAAAAATGGGGAACTGATAGTTTATACAAAAACAAAATGGATATCATTTGATGCAACGATAAGAATGAATATAATGTGTTCCTGACCAAAAATATAATTAAATAAATATCAATTTTGATCTTAAGATTTTATAATTGATATTAATTTGGATCTAGAAAAACTTTTAATATTAATTTAGTCCTAATATTTTAAAATTTGACATCAAATTAGCCCGACTTTAAATCTTATTGACATGATTAACTATCATCCTACCCGGATAACAGATTATTTTCCTTAAATTCCATGTTATCAAAATAAAAAAAATTAAAAACCAATTTTTTTAAATAAAAAGAAAAGAGCCCAAAAATTCCAAAACACAATGCACCGTCACCTCCGCCATTGCGACCCCAACCATCCCGTCATCGATCGAGCCACAGACGCCACAATGCCACCACTCTCAAGATCTAGAAGTTGATCACCCTACTGCCATGGTATTGGTGGAACTCGCTGAGCTTCAAGACAAACAAGTTGGAGATGGCACCACCTCCATCGTTAGTGTTCCCAATGAGCTCCTTAAAGTAACTCCGTACTACACTCAATATTTCTTTTCTTGACACTTTCTTCTTGTTCCTTATTTTATTTATTTATTTATTTAAATATCAAAATCTTTTTTTGTCTTTTGTTTTTTGGTGTAGAGAGAAAATGTCCTTGTTAGGAATAAGATTCATTCAACCTCAATTATCAACGGATAGAGAGTTCACACTTTTAACTTTATAGACTTTTTTAATTTCCTTTCTCTTGTTGTTGTTGTTGCCAAATATTGCCTTCATAGCCACATTTATAAGTTCTGATATTTGTCCTGTGAAACTGGGAATCCATGTGGTTGCGCTGGCTACATACATGGGACTCTTAAAAGTAGTTTGGCCACCAATGCCCAATGGGCTATACTTCTTTCTGAAGCAGGGAAATGACAAGGGATGAAGTTTGAGCTCAATGGACCAAATGAAATCAACAAAATGAGAAGGAAAAGTTCCGAAGACATAAGAGCTTGAAAAGAACAAAACAAGGGAATTCTTACCAGAGAAATGGAAAGGATATGGCGTGGTCACCGGGGTGGCTGTGGCTCACCGATGTGGTAGTGAATGATTGCGACAATGGTGTGGTCGCCATGTTGATAGTGTTGGGTGCTGCAGTGATGGAGAGGAAGCAATTGTATCAACAAGTAGAGCTGGGTATACGAGCTGCGATTCGCAAACCAACCTGTTTAGCTCGCAACCAGCACAAAAATGGAGTAGAAAATTTTTAATCTGCTAACCCATGGACTTTTCTAGTCTACTCCATTTAGCTCAAAAGCTAAACCTGGCTTGTGGATTTGCAGACCAGCCCGCCCAACCCACATAAAATGATAAAATGCTCTAGTCCAGTCCACACTCCATAGCACATACTAGTCCACGGCTATTATAAAATTGGAAATACTACAACTATTAAGCCCAAGCCCAAGGCATGTTTAGTGGCCCAATCTTCATAAACCAAAACCATGTAGTAAAGAGACACTCACACACTAGGGTTGGGGATCTTCAATTTCATCTCTCACTCTCTCAATTTCCACTCAATAGCGGTGGCGCCATCTCCTCTAGCGGCCAGCACTCTACCACTCATAGCCTCTCACTTTCGCAGTCCCGCTTACTCAAGAGGTCAAGGGACTCTCACTCTCGTAGTCTCACTCTTCTAGCCTCACCCTCCCCCCAATGGCTTCGACACTCACGGCCTTGCGGATCGCGGCCTCGCCCCTCACAACCTCACGGATCTCTCCCCTCATAAGTCAGATCTCACTTTCGTCTCTCGTCTCACCACTAAACCACTTCGCCATTACTTAATGTTAAGCAAGAGATTAATCCTACAAGTACCATGTTCTATTCCAGTCTATCTTTAAATTATGTTGGAATAATTAAGTATACTGTGGTCTTGAAGCTCGAAGTCATTCTTATGCTGACAATGTTATGCTATAGATTTAAACTTTTGTTTTTAAATTGTTTTGGTTGAGATTATGATTTACCAATTATTATTTGTTATATTTTCATACTTTGGAATTGATTTATAGAGTGAGTTACTGCTGCTTGAGAGTGTTATCGCATTATTTCGAATATTTTATTTGTTGTGCTTAGCGATATGAGCATTGTGAATTATGTTTCAAATGACTTTTTTGCATTGTGAATCATTTGTGTTAGCGTCAGATTCAATTTTGTGTCTTTTTTATTTATTTATCCTGTGATTTATGTTTTATTTCTTCCTGTTGATGCTCTCAAACTATCAGTGGCAGCAAGGTATTGCTTGGTGGTGGATGGCCTGAGATGGTGATGGCAAAAGGAATGGACAAATTAACTAAGGAAACTCCTAAAACAAAGTCTCTTGCTATTGAGGCTTCTTTGGCATTCTTGGCTATCCCAACGACCATTGTTGACAATGTTGGTTTGGACAATGTTGAGTTGATTACTTAGCTCCAAGCAATTCAGTAAGTATAAACGGTCTGGTATAAATTGTTCTGTAATTTTAATAAGGTAATCTTTTCTTAATTTATAGAAAGCTTAGTATATACAACACTAACTGATGGTAACAAAACACTTCTATTTGCAATTATTCTAACCATCATATTGTTTGTAGGAGTGTTGGTCTCAATCCTGCAATAATGTTGCAGATATTGAAGAAGGAAGCTTAATTATACATTCAAAGACCATTTGTGATGAACCTGGGGTTGTAAAGCCTTCTGAATTATCACCTGGAGATTATAGCCAATCTTCAACTAAAATGAGAAAAGTGATCAAGTAGCATGAAGAGTGAATAGATTTAGGGACAAGTTTGACAGTCTGAGTTATTTTATATGTTTATTTTGGTCATCTCATGGAATGATGCTATTTTGGTTGGCCTTGCACTCTACATGGCTTTTATCATTTACTCTGGTGGTAAAATTTAAGACTACTTCAATGCAATGACTTATTCCATAAAGCCATTCTTGCAACAAATAAAATATTATTTTAGTTTTCTGCATCAAATCAATGACTCATTTTTTTTATTTATCAAAATACACTTTTAGCCTATATTTATACTTTAAATTATTGTATCATCTTGTGCAAAGGAAAAAAATAATAGGGTATTAAAAAAAGTTAAAAAATATGAAAGGAAAAAAAAAGATGCTCCGCGAGTTGGTCGGCGATTTGGTGCCCGCGCTTCTTGCTGAGCCAAAAATGCGGACTAGTTCACGAACTTGCGGACCAAGGCGGGGTGTACGTGGACGTGAACTAGGTAAAAGGCTAGTCCATTTATGAAACGAGCCAATCCGGTCTGGCCTGTTTAATGTTGGTCCGTCGCCAACCAAGTTAGATGGACCGGACCAGTTTGCATACTCAACTCTATCGACAAGCACACGAAAAGTTTCTATGTCAATATTAGGCTTTTATTTTTTTTATTTTATTTTATTTTCTTTTCTTTTTCCAATTCTTGATGATGTGGAGTTGGGTAGATGATAATTAATGGCATTAATAAAATATATCAACAAAACTATTTTGATTTCAAATTTTAAAATGGGAGGATAAAATTGATGTAAAAATTCTTTTTGGACTAAATTGATGCCAACTATAAAATCTTAAGACAAAAATGAATATTTATTCAAAAGTAAAAAGATAATATGTTCTTCTCGAGTTCTCGTTGAGCCATCAAACCTAAGTATGTGGCATTCTTTAAAGGTATAGTTGTATTATTTCAACACATAAAAGTGAGTATCTATTTAAATAACTATTTGTTGAAATAACATTTAGACTAAAACCCCAAATTAATCCATTATATTTATAATGGAGGATGAATTAGTCCCTCATATTTGAAAAGTTCAATGTTAGTCCCTCAAATTTCGCAAATATAGACAAGTTAATCTTTTTGTAAAATTATCGTCTGAGCTGTGTTATGTTAACTTACTTACGTGTAATGTTAGCTTGTTTGCATTTATTGTTAATTTTTACGATAGGTCCTAATTAACTTGTCTCACTCCTCTAAACGAAGTCCTTTAGACCTTCTTTTTCATCTTCTTTCTCATCATAACTCTTTACTTAAAAGAATAAGTTTCAGTTTCAGTTATCATTTGTTCTGTACAAAGTGAAGTGATGCAAGTTATGACCTACTGTAAAAATGAACAGTATACGTAAGCACGTTAACAGAACACATGGATATTTCTATTAACGGTTCAGGCAACAATTTTATGATAATACTAAATTGTTCCCGTTTGTGAAATTTGAGGAACTAATATATGATTTTTTTAAACCTCAGATATTAATTTATCTTTCACTATAAATTACTAAATGAAAAATTTAGTCTAATACTTTTGTTAAATATACTAGCTGATACTCTTGGATCAATAATTTTAAAATAAGTATATTATCCTTGTTCTCTTGGCCTCTTCCGTTATTCTCTCGGTCACAATATATCAACAATAATGTTTTTTAAAAATCTAAATATGACATCAAGCTTCCAATTTAGTCTAATATTTTTGTTAAATATACTAGCTGATACTCTTGGAGTCAAGTCAATTGTGCTTCCTCCCGACAGTCTAGTCAATAATTTTAAAATAAGTATATTGTCCTTGTTCTCTTGGCTTCTTTTGTTATTCTCTCGGTCACAATATATCAACAATAATGTTTTTTAAAAATATAAATATGACATCAAGCTTAATACTATATAAAAAAAAGTACTACATTTAGGTATATTATTTATTAAAATCACAAGTTTTCAAACTAGAAGAAGTGTGTGAATCACCAACTAGCATCATTCATTGTAATAATATAAGCGATGAGTTTATTTAATTTGTCCCACCAGTGAGTGGACTTAAACTTGGGGTCTTGGACGACTTTGATCGCATGTCACCATTGATGACGGATTCAAAATTGATAATAGGGGTCTTGTATATATAAATGAAAAAATTTTAGATGTTCAAGAGTAAAAGAAAAGTTTTGCACTGTATTATTTTTTGCTTGACATATTAACTGTGATTCATTACTGTCTTCCACTGCATTTTTAATAAAAAGTTAATGTATCAAGTAATAAATAGTAAAAATAAAAATTTATTTTAGTCTAAATAAAGAATGTAAATATCTTTCTCCCTCTATATATAAAGGAAACCAAGAGTTTCACGTGATTGCTTTTTTCTTCTTGAGTAAGGTCTTATATTCAAGTTATGTGAGAAGATACTAGTGCTAGAACAAGCTTTACTTTCACAGTGGAACAATCCAACTTAATCAAATAAGTTGGAATTCAATAGACACCGGATTCTCTATTTGGTATTAGCTTTCATCAAAATTGTAAAAGCTTAGTGGAGGATTAGCTCGATTTCTCACCTCCTGTTAAAAAAAAAAAAAACTCTATCATGCAAAATATGACATACTTATTATGTTTAATTTGGATTGAATTTGAGCATAATTTAATGTTGTATGTGTCTTTTTTGGTTGGATATTATAGTATATATTTTTGTATCTTCTCTATTCTATATATTTTTAGTCTTTTATAAGGTTTTCAAGTTTTATTTTATTAATTTTAAATTTTTTTAGTTATCATTTTTTTATTTTAAATTTTTTGGTGAGCCAACCTGTCATGCATGTAACCTACCAACTCGAGTGGCTTGAGCTAGGTCGCTATTTTGTCGCTCACCATAAAAGTTATTCAACCTATTTTTAAACTTCTAAATCTAGGTTGGCTCACTTTAACAGTTTTAGGTAGAAGACAATACTCTTAATTAGTCCTACTTCATTATTTGTTCAACCCTGTGATTGGCTTCCACCATTAGATATATTAAACTGGGTTTTTTTTCAAGTGATATATTAAACTAATTGTGGATATAAGTAATTAAATAAGTGGCACAAAAAGAGGCAAGAAGAGTGTATCCACTTTTATGTGTTTGGTGCAATGTTATGCAAGAGTTATTATCTAAGATATTTTAGCACTTTCTTTTATTTTGTATTCAGTTTTTCATGAAAGAGACATAAAATGATTCAATTTTAACGTACGGATAATGTAATGTCAAATAGGCAAAGATGATTAGCTCATATTATTAATTATTGAATAGTTATGTAAATAAAATAATTTATCAAATGTAATTATACTCATTGGATAAATTTGATTGAAAAGTAAAAATTTTATTAATAAATTTTATGTATAAATTTATACATAAAACTCATCTATGAATTTTTATCCTTCAACTAGACACGCCTAAATTAAAAATTAACTTTGATATACTAGTGCTAAAAAAGTTATACTATAATTCAATTATAAATTGTTAGGTTAGCAAACAAAATTATTTAACTCTTATACCTCCATCAAAATTAGATTTTTATACATCAGGTTTTATCATTAAATAAACTATTATATATGAAATTTTCACAGAAAAGCAAACACTTCATTTCTAGATGCGTGCTTTGGCCTTGGAACTGCACTTTCAACTGTTCAGATTACGTTGTCAGAGTGGGAGGTGGTAAGTTTTACACATATCAGGCGAACCATTAGCATGTATAATAGTAGAATCAACTGGGAATGGCACATAATCCAATGGAAGCAAAGGCTGAAACTTTTTAGCACCTGATCCGTGTTGACTCCGCTTCCTTTGAGCCATTAGTCAACCATGCATATCCTGTCATGATAATAAATGCTTAAATATATTTTTTTGATAAACATATTTAAACATGTTTTTAATCTTTAAAATTAGTAAATTGCTATTATGATATTAAAAAAATATTTATTTTAAGTCCACACATTTAAAAAATGATTTAGTTTTAGTCTTTGTTATTGGTTCATTTATATTAAATGCCGAACTGATCACTAATGAGATATCATGTCTTCCAATTCAGCATGTCAACCGGCAATCATATGTAATATATCGTAATCTTATAAGTGAAAATTCTACCATAAGATATGTTGTTGAATTGTGTAAGATGGATTATTGGGTAAGATTTTTAACAAATATGTGTCATATAGGATTATTCACTAGCATGTATGATTTAATAATGTGACCTTTTATTAACCATAGAGTAATGGTAAGGACTCGCAGTAAATAATTTTAAAAATATTTGAATATAAAAATTTACTTATTTTCTAGAGACCATAACATGTTTAAGGCAATAACAAATCACTCATCAAACTTCAACCTCAATCGTCTGCAATCAACTGCTCAATTCCTCCCTACACTCTATAAATATTAAAATACTTAATAAAAAATTAGGATAAATACCTATCTTCTCTAAAATCTGTCAAAATTCAACCCAAATCCTATTTAATTGTCCAATATACTAATCTCTCCTCTAACTTCCCAACCCACCAGTTGATCGCTTCAAAAATGAAATCTAAAACAAGTGGTCCATATGCCGTTTACCTAGTAAATGTCAGTCAACGGAACCAAAAGCTAAGGCAGGCAAAATTTTCTCAGCATAAACCGTGTGGGGCTATATAATGATTAACGACTCTAAGGGACCATAACCCAAGTTGCCATGGAGTGGTGGATTAAGAGGAAAAGGCGAACCGTGTGGGCCGGGGGGCATTGTTAGTTAAATTGGCAAGTTCATTGGTTACTGAGTTTCTTCCACTAGTGTCTTACCTCACTGGCCGGGTATTTTTCAAAACCCATATTCCCATACTCTTTGACATGAGTATTGGACTCGTTCAAATTAAAAATAAAAATTGAGTGCATAAAGATAGCAGTAGAGAGCACAATTCGAGTTGTTCTTAAGTGGACACTAATATTAATTGATCGAAAAAGAAGGATTGTTGTTGAACACAATAAAAATAATTAAATTGGAATACAATAAAATGAATGAAAACACTTACCAAGAAGTTCATTAAATGATGGCATAAATAATCATCAATATCCATAAAATATGTAATTGATGTGCAATTAATTAAGATTAATTAGAAGACCTCCCAAACAACTTCTTCAATTCTCCTAGAGACCTCTTAGCATTCATAGCTAATATACAATAGATCAAAAAAGCTGAAACCTCAATCTCCAATTAATAAATTTATATAGTTTAATAACCAATCACTTAACAGTGAACAATAATCGTTAACTCAATTTTCAATTATCACTTATCCAATTGAATATTAAAATCATCTGTGATTAATAGCACCCCAAATGTTTTCCTAATTGAAATTAATGTATTAATACCACTCAACATCAACAACAACTAGCTAGGATAGAGAGAAGAGAGATTAAAAAAACACATAAAAACATTAACAATAATGATAAAGTTACATGCTTACAACCAATCATTCTCATAGACTCTTTGAGCTAGCTAGAAAATTACCCATGGCAATGGAAGAACCAAAGAGGGAGAAAAGACAGCTAGAATCCTCTAATAAAAATTTCCTCCAAAACCTAATGCTAAAGTGTAAACAAATATGTTTATTTTGGGTATAAGACATGGAAAAACAGGTCAAGGGGCCCAAAACCATTTAAGAAAGGCTAAAACAAGGGAAATGGCCATCCATCTATGCACCCTAGTAGCGTCCAGCCACATACAAGTCCATTTTGAGCTTTAAATCGTTTGAACTCAGTGTCTTCATGAAAGTTATAGATCTTTTTTTTCTTTTCAATATAGACATCTGATTTTCCTTATTTGAATTTAGGATGAAGAAGTTATGGTCCAACTAGTTGACATTGCTCAACTTCCAACAATAGTAACGATGTTCTGATTTCGTAGACCAAATAGACCTACTAGACATTTGAATTAGCTTTTGGTCATTTCATAAAAGTTGTAGATATTTTTCCTAGCTTTTCTACAATATAAAATTTATAATTTTTATATATAACTCCAGATATATATGTTCAAAATACGCAAACAGTATAAAATCTCAATACTGCTAAAAAAAAATAAAATTAAGCTTAGCCCAAGCTCACAAAATATGTTCAATATTGATCCATTAAGCTCAAAAGGGGCATATAAGACTATGGTTCCATTTAAGTAAACAACTTATTTAAGCACTTATACAAAGTAACTTTTGAAAAATAATTTATGAATAAGTTATTTTATATTCAAATATACGATAATAAAGGAGTTTGTTTTTAGTCTTTTAGAAAATGCTAATTAAGAAGTTGGATATTTTAACATCTCAAAAAGTATTAAGAATAATTTTTAGAATAGTAATAAACTATTTAGCCAAACAAGATAAAAAGTAAAAATGTGACTTTTAATTTTTACAAAAGTTAAAAAAAGTCATAAATTGTATTATCCAAATAGACCTCAAATCTGATGGTTAATTAATACATCAAAATCCTACTTATCACTCTTCTACAAATTAAAATCCCAAATTCCCCAATTATAGAGCATGAGTTTTGAAAGGAAAGAAGGGAAGTTAGTTCTGAAATGATAAAATTGGTGGAATTGAGGAACTTTAATTTAGAGAATATTTAGTGTAGATGGACAATTAGAACAGATCAGAATTGAATTTTGATAATGTACCCAAAATGTTAAAATACTTTCCATGTTAGATTAGCCTCTTCCGTTTCTCTTGACCCTTGATCCCTATATCTCTATATATCAACCAAAATTCTTAGCTCCTCCAAAGAAAGACTCCTCCTCCACATATATTTTACAACACAATATTTGCCTGTTAGATGTAAAATGTAGCAAGGCCCACTGAAATAGATGGTGCATAGGGTATATGGTGTAAAAAATCTTGTCCTGCAGGAGGGGGAAAAACTGCACCATATATCAACCATATTTTATGTATTTTTTAAGGAATTTCCATATCTAGAAACACTGTTACGGCTAATAAATCTTTTCAACAATTGTCTTTTTTAACATTTGAACATTAGTTCTAAAAATATTTAATTCTAGTGAAAATATCAGATTTAGTTTGGTAGACGAATCACCACATATACAGGTATATTATTAATTAAAACCAGTAACATATTATGTGCGCGTTATCCAATTTTTCTAACCAATGGGATGTTTAGTTGACAAGTAAAAATGAGGATAATTTTTTTATGGACGAATATCATGTGTAATTTTATATATAAAGTTTATCCCAAAACAATCTATATCTCAATTTTATCCCTTCATTAAATATTCTCTGAAAAATTAATATACTCTGAAAAATAAAATTTTTAAGAGTACATTCTAAATTAATCCTTAACAAATAATTGTGTAGAACAAAATGAACTCTCCAAAAAAATAAAAAAACTCCATTACTCTTTGTAACTAAATATAGGATAAATTAGTCTCTTTACAATATTTTGATAGATTTATTTGTCTTATTTATATTTTTATTAGAAATTAAGTTGACATGTTTTGTAAATCACTGGAAATTAATTTGTCTTATTTAAATTATAAAAAAAATATCGTATAGATTAATCGTCGTAGACTATTTTTTCCGTGACGAAATTGGGGTTTACTTTGAAAAAAAGAAAAATCTGAACCAACGCACCCTGTAAGTGTGAGAACCACCAAACATATCACATCATTTCACGATAGTGAGGATGATGAGTTGAATTTGTGGTACTAGTGAATGATGGATATTTTGTATTAATGGACGCAGACAAGTGAGTATCTCCAATTAGATCACACGTCACCGTAGACTGATTCAAAGTGGCAAAGGGCGGGCCCTGGCCCTGTACCGGTCTACCCACACCCTCTTTGACCCTTTCTATCCCCAATAATCCTTTCCAGACTGCGTATTTTATTTTAAGATATTATAAATTTATAATCTTTTAACTTATTTTATACTCACTCAAATTTAATGTATATGTGTGTATTTAGTAATTCTATAGAATTTTTATTTATTATTAGTAAAAAATATGTGTATTATGCCCCCCTTAAGATTCAGGTTCGATGCAATTCAATATTCTAAAATAATAAAAAATATGCAAGTTGATACGTAAATTTTATTAAACGTCTGCTATTTCTGTTAGCAATAGATGAAACAAAAGAATTGATTTTGAAAGTTAAGAAGTATTAGGAGATCGATTTGTATGTTTTTAAAAGTCTGGAATAAAAGTGCACACATGACAATAATTCAAGAGGATTACATGCAATTTTCCCTAATCAAAGTTATAGATTAAGTTTGATAATTTATTAATTTATTGTATAACACTTTTCATATTATCAAATATACCAAAATTAATTCCATGCTATGATTTCCTTATTTACAAATAATATATTTTTTTGGGTATACATTCATACATACTATCTATATTATAATATTAAAACTCTTTCGTTATTCTCGCCACTTGGCATTTTTTGTTAAATTTAAATTTTTAAATTCTTTTAAATAATATTAATCTTTAATTTCTTATTTATAATTTGATTTATGTTCTTTCATTAAAATTGTTATGTGACATTTTTATTAAATTTATATAAATTACTACTAGTACTATTTATTATATTTTGACCTATCATATTTTTCATAATCTTACATATCTTTTATAATAATGTAATTTTAATTTTAATTTTTTTAAATTAGTAATTGAAGTGAATAATTTTTAATGTTACAATAAGATATATATAAAATATTTTACAAACATATATAAGATAACATAATTAACAAAAAATTTATACTCAAATAATTTAAAATTTAATTTTGATGCACTGACACTTTAAAATTCTTTTATGTTGTTATTCAATCAAATCATTCCAATTGAATGACTTTTCAATTAATGGGCATGAGACATAACTATTATAACTGATATGATAATATATTATTGGATGATAACGTAAAAAATATTTTATATATTCACTTCATCAAAATGGCTAATATTGAATTAAATATTATTTATGAAAATAAAAAATTAATAATTATAAATATTTTATCTGTCTAATAACAATTATCCAAAAAAGTTAAAATAAAGATTATTATTTTGTTTGTTAATTTATTTATATACAGCTAATGAAGAATTTAAAATTCAACTACATATTCTTTTAATTTAAGATACTCATGTCATTGTACTTTAAAATTTTATAAATATTTTTATATCAAATTATATCTTTTATACAAAGACTTAATTTCAATATAATTCTTTCTAATAGTAAATAAATTTGGACTTTAATTTTTTATAATTATTTGGACTTTAATTTTAATGTATTGATAGTATAAATTTTTTATAATTTAATTTGAATATGCTAACACTATAAAATTCTTTTACAATATTATCCAATCAAATCCTTCTATATGCATAATTTTTGAAACAGTGAAATGAGATGCAAACATGTATTGCTTATGTGATAATACATGATTAGATAATTGTGTAAAATATTTTTACAGAGTTAATGTATCAAAATCAAAATTCAATTTTTTCAATATAATCATTGAATCATATATTGTCACATATACATACAAAAATTTAACTTTTAAAAATCATTTATATAAAAAGATTTGATTTGATTAAATAAGAATGTAAAAAAAAATTGCACTGCCAATAAATTTATACTAAATTCACAAATTTAAACATATTAAATATTTATTATTAAAAAATTAAAATAAATAATATATCATTCATATAATCCGTGTGACGCATCATGCACGGCACAAAATATCTATAGTATATTTATAGAAGAGGACTATATATAAGGCATGCCACTAAGCAAGCTTGACACCAACACACTTCTTCTGTCTCTCATAGTAGAAATTAACTAGCTAGGACAAAGGTTGAAGGATGTTGGTACCTAAGCTAGTGGCCTTAACCCTGATATGGTTGTGGACATGGCATCATAACCATGGTGCAGTTGTTGTTGTTGCAAACCCACAGGCAAATCTACTGGTCACAGGGTGCAGCACATACAACTCAACCAACGTGCGCAGCTTCTTTGCCAATGTTAACGAAACGTTTTCAGACATGAGAGCAGATATTAGCAACAAAAGCATGCACTTTGGCACAACACAAAAAACCAGGGGAGAGATTATAACATATGGTATGTATCAGTGCAGGAACTACCTCTCCGAAAGGGACTGTCTTGCTTGCTTCAACACTGCCACCCACCAAATTCGCAACTGTTCTGCTGCCAATGGCGCCAGAGCCGTCTATGATGGCTGCTTCCTCAGGTAAATGTGTAAATACAACTAGATAAATGTTTTTTCAACCAATTACGGCTTAAACATCATATCGACACTAAATCTGTCATTCTTAAATTTTGTGTGGTCCCTACTCAAAAATACTAATTTTAATTTTCTACCCTTAGATTTGATGGATACCCACTTTTTGGGCGTTAGAATAGTACCACCCATACAGCTATATGTATCAGTGATAGGTTACATGACTTTTTTGTTTTTTCTAAGTTAGTATCTCAAATTTATTAAAGTTGAACTAATTTGAATTGACTTGGATCAGCTGTTGTATGGAGCACTTTTGAAATTAAGAGCATGTTTAGTTTCTATTTTCATTTTATGTTTTCAATCATTTTTTAGATTTCAGGATTTTGTGAAAGAAAGACTAGATTTTATCATTTTCATTATTTTCTTAACAAAATCTTGAAAATTGGAAATAAAAAAAATAGAAATCAAATATATAGATTTGAAGTTTTTACATCCACATTATTTGCCACTGGATGTTTGTTGGAAAAACAGTTTACCTGATTCATTCTTAATAGTTAAGAAAAATTATTTTTGGTATGGGCGAGAAGTAATGATTTTTGTAATAGTAGTTAGAATGAAACCAATTTTCTTCAAAACTTGCCCCTTTTTCCGTGTATTCATGAATTTCATTTTTTCCTTCATTTTGTAATTAACAACCACATATTTTTTGTTTGATTATATTTCATAAATATCTTTCCGAATTGTATGTACTCGTTTTTTGGTATGCCCGCGTATTGGATGTACTCTAAAATTATGCTTGTGTTTTTATTATAAATAAATTTTATTCAGATAAAAATTCAGCTATGCGTACTAACAATCTCAGCAAAAATATAATAAATAAATTTGATAATATAATGGGATAAAGTAAGAAAGCTATTCCATGGAGTAAGTGTATAAGACTCTCGCTCTTAAACTAAATGAATCCCACCTATATATATTGAGATTTATTGTTTTTATGTGGTGATAGTTACGCAATTTCAGGCACCACTATATAATTGAATAATTATGTAAAAAAAACTTTTACAGTCGTAGTGCATAGAAATTAAATCCATTTTTTCAATTTGTATACATATTTGAAAAATAACACTTGTTTGAAAGTGGAGATAGTACGATAGTGGCAGCTTAAGTTTATGTTTATGCATGACTACATATTGAGCTAGCTAGAGTTAATTTTTGGTTGACTCTAATGTTTTTGGTTCAAAATGTATTAAGGTATGAGAGCAGTATCTTCTTCGGGCAGACAGCAGAACCTGGCAGTGGTGTAAAATGTGGGAACAAGACTGCAAAAGAAGCCACCACTTTTGCTGAGGTTGGGAAACAAGCACTAATGGATCTCCAATTGGCAACACCAAAAACTAAAGGCTTCTTTGCAGCTACCAAGACACCAGTGGCTGGTGGAGGTGCAATTTATGCTGTTGCACAATGTGTTGAAAGTGCCACTGAGAGCAGTTGTCTGAATTGCATGACAGTTGGATACACCAACATACAGAGTTGCCTTCCTAATTCAGATGGCAGAGCATATGATGCAGGGTGTTTTATGAGATACTCGGAGACACCCTTCTTCGCTGATAACCAGACCATTGATATCACAACCTATTTAAAAGAAGGTACGTGTGTTAAAATGATTTTCTTTTATTGTTTTTTTTTTTATTTTATGAATGAATGTATACTTAGATAAGGATAAAAGGATAAAAACCTTCTGTCCCAATATTTGGTCTTTTTGTTGTCTCTTTAACCATTCATGATTTGTTCTGTATATGATTTGTTCAAAATTAATGACAACTTTTTCCCTCTATTGTAGGAGGTTCAAGCAAGAAGTGGGGCATTATAGGTGGTGTTGCTGGAGCTTTTCTTGTGATCCTTCTTGCATTATTTGTCTGGTATAGACAATCCAAGAGACCCAATAGGGATCGTAGAGGTAAGAAAATTTGGAATGTCTTTCATGAGATCTTCGATGTTTGTTTCTTAACTCTCACCATTATAGATTCTTCAATTCAAGCTTGCAATTACCTATTTACCTTCATCCGTCCATGCTTGCAATCAAGGAAATGATTGATTCACACAGTGACACAGCTAAACTATTTTACACCTTTTTTTTCACATTAATAACTAGTTAGAAAAAGAAGAGTGCTATATTAACAGTATTGAGAACACTTGTACAGCGAGTTTTTTCGCTTGCTACTTATGCAAGGTGTTTGAAGTGCCAGAATTCATTTTGTGCATTTTTAACTTGTTTGATTTTTAATTTGGATTTAATTTCAAAATTAATTGTGGACTTCAGAATTGATTATAGTAGAAGTGATAAATTGTTATGTTTAGGGTTTATTATATTAATTATTGTCAAAATCATTTATTAGATCAAATTATCAAAATATAAATTACTTTACTTTAAAATCAATTCTACAAATACAAAAAACCAAATAAAATGTTTGGACTCACGTTTTGGGGATCTAGAATTGATTTTGGACACCCAAAATTGATTCAATTAATTTTTAGTCGTGTTTGGTTTATATAGATCTGAATTAATTCTAGTCTCTAGAATTGATTTTAGGAGAAGTGAAAATTTATTATTTTTCGTCAAAATCATTTTTAGAGAATTATAAAAAATAAATAATTTTATTTTAAAATCAATTCTATAAATATAAAATTAAACACGCTATTAAGGGATATATATTTGAGAAATAACACTCGTCTTGTCATTATTTTTAATTCTTTATTTTCTTATATCTCACTAACTCCAAGGGTGCCCAAGAGTACCCAAGAATACGGACAAGAATAATAATGGGTTTAAACTTCGGGTTTCTAGGATGGATGGTCTCCTCGATTCTGTCTTTTGTTCTGGCTTCAGTAGTTTTCTGGATTTTGTTTATTCTCTCTTTGAAAGTTACGCGGTTTTAAATTATTGGAAAAAAAAGAATGTATATTCGAAAATCTGTTTCTCTTGTTTTATTTTGTAAGATAAAGTTATGTAATAATTAAAAATATTGAGAATGCTACCATTGTACTCCTTTTCACATGGAAAGGTTTTCATGGGCTTATTTTTTCCATGTGTTCTTTCCTCTTCCAGCTATGTTTGCATCCAACTTGAAATTAATTATATGACTTTGATTCTCTCTAATCATTTTGTTGCCACAAATCACTAATAGATCCATTCAGACTTCAATTATCTTTTAAGAAATTCAAACTTGAGTCTTTATTTACCAGGTGATATATTGGGAGCAACCGAGTTAAAAGGTCCTGTTACCTACAAGTATAATGATCTGAAAGCTGCAACAAAAAATTTCAGTGAAGAAAATAAACTAGGAGAAGGAGGCTTTGGCAATGTATACAAGGTAAACTTAAGTTGCTTTTCTATACTTCAATTCTAGTAATGTTATGCGCACCCAAGGGTTCGTTTGGTTAGATTTTAGCTTTTAGTTTTATGAAAAAAAAAGCGAAAACAGGCAAAGCAAACGCACCCAAAATTTTCTACACATCATTGACATATAAAGAAAATCATGTATTAATAATTGTGAATTTTAATTGCTCTATTGGTAAATTTGCATGTAGAAAATTACGGACGGAAGGATTATGTGTTGATAATTGAAAATTCAGTTATATATGTTATGAGTGAATTTAGTGAAAAGATTCCACATCCATTATCAGTGCCTGTCATATATTATTGAAATTCATAATTATTGATATATTATTCACATATATTTGAATATATATAGAAAACTTAATAAGGGGTTAAGTGGTTAACTGACTACTTGAAAAGCCAATTTAATATGGCACAAAATAAAACCATTTATATTAAACTGTTTAAAAACTAACTTGTTTGTAATTAGATAGTACTTAGTCTAAGAATTTAATTTTGATACATTGATAGTGAAAAAAAATTGTATATTATCATCTAATCAAATCTTTTCTTTTATATGACTTTTCAAGTGGTGAAAGTGGAAATTGATCATATTTATTGATATATCATTACATGATTAAATGACTATATAATTTTTTTTTATATATTATCAATGTATTCAAATTAAATTCTTAGTTTAAAACTAACTCAAAAACTAGTATTTCAATTTGTTAGGAAATAAGATAATAGATAAAAAGAAAAACCATCAGACTATTAAAATCAAATTGGAATTGGTTTTCTTTATAGCTAGCTTTTGAATGGAATTCGTTTAGATAAAAACAGAGTGTCATCCTCTTAGTTCAGAAAACATTGTTTTATTCAATTGAGATCACGTTTAAATACAACAATAATTTTGAGAGTTTCTTGCTAAGTTGTCAAATAAGATTTGAAAAAGCTAAAAGGAAAATAAGATCATCATAACCACCTCTATAGATATAGAAATAAATCACTTTCTATTCATGGTTAAAATTTTGTAATCTTTATACTATTTGAGCAGGGTACTCTTAAAAATGGAAAAGCCGTTGCAGTCAAGAAACTAATTTTAGGGCAATCCAACAAGATGGAGGATGATTTTGAAAGTGAAGTCAAGCTTATAAGCAACGTGCATCATCGGAATCTTGTTAGGCTTCTTGGTTGTTGCAGTAAAGGCCAAGAGAGAATCCTTGTTTATGAATACATGGCAAATAGTAGTCTTGACCAATTCTTATTTGGTAATTATATATGTCAATCTCCAATATAAGCATATCTTAATTAATGTTTCCCCTCTTCTTTATTTTTTCCCCCTAATGTCTTAAGTATATAAATTTTGGAGGCAGGTAACAAAAAGGGCTCCCTCAATTGGAAACAACGTTGTGATATAATTTTAGGCACAGCAAGGGGGCTGGCCTATCTACATGAGGAATTTCATGTTTCTATCATACATAGAGATATAAAGACTGGCAATATCCTCTTAGATGATGAACTTCAAGCCAAAATTGCTGATTTTGGGTTGGCAAGGCTTTTACCAGGGAGTCAATCTCATCTTAGCACAAGATTTGCAGGAACATTGTAAGTCAAAATGAATACAACTACTTGCTCGAAAACTTTTTATGGTAAATTGTGGAAATAAATACTCTTACGTGTTTACTTTGAATACAACTAATGTAAAGAGAGAGATAAACACAAGCATCCTGAATAGGTGCACAAATTAAGGGAACATGGTTATCTTTGTGCTTTTATCTCTCCTCACATAAAAACAAAAAAAAGTTCTTAAAAGTGAGAAATGAATGATTTTTTTACCTTAAATCAATAATGTACATCATATAAGGATCCACTAAATAATCTAAAGGTGAATACATATACACACACACACACCTATACTTTTTTTCTTTGGAGACAAGCTCATTTTTAAGGAGCCTTATCCTTTGTTTTTTATTGTGGAATGAATGTCATGGACTTGTTAGGGGATACACAGCACCTGAGTATGCAATCCATGGTCAATTATCAGAGAAGGCTGATACCTACAGCTATGGTATTGTAGTCCTAGAAATCATAAGTGGTCAAAAGAGTACAGAAAAATTTGGTGAAGATGGTCAAGAATACCTTCTTCAGCGAGTAAGAATTTTCCCATCACTTCACATAGCAAAGTTGTTTTTTTCCCAGCATTTTATTACATAACCCTTTTTCTTTGGCTTTTCACTTTAACAGGCATGGAAATTGCATGAGCAAAGCATGCACATGGAATTGGTGGACAAAAGCTTAGACCCTAATGACCATGATACAGAAGAAGTGAAGAAAATCATAGAGATTGCTTTGCTTTGCACTCAAGCATCACCTGCAATGAGGCCAACAATGTCAGAAGTAGTAGTCCTATTGAAAAGCAAGAGCTTACTTGAGAATATGCAACCGACAATGCCTGTATTTGTTGATTCAAATTTAAATGCTCGGGAAGACGTCTCTGCCTCAACTGGTTCCTCTACAGCTGCATCCATTGCAATAGGGTCTAATGCCACTGTCTCCACTTCTATAGTATCAGCTCGATGATTACATTGATGAAGCAGCATAATTAGTGGTTTATTTGAATGTTGAACTATAAAGAAAGAAATAAAGAACAAAAGCAAATAAGCGACTAAGCAAGTATTGTCAAAGCAGAAGAATTAGTGTTTTTTTTTTTAAAAATGTTGAACTGCAAAGAAAGAAATAAAGAACAAAAGCAAGTATTGTAAGTCCCACGTTCTAGATTTTATATAGTTTTTTAAATATGAATGATACAAATAGGAATCATATATGCCAAAAATATTCATTGTGGTTTATATGGTGATTATGAGAGACAATTCTACTTTTTTAATGACCTACAAAACCCGCCATTAGAAGTTTTTGTGAGCCTAAGATTTTGGTAATGACAATTTTTTATAAGGTAAATTACACTAACCTCTCATGAGTATTGGTGAAATTCAATTGCCTTCTTTTCATTTATAAAATTTGTTCAGGAGGTTTCTAAATTTGTAAAATCATTACACTAACCTCTCTTGAGTTTGTAAAATATTACTTTGACCTCCTTTCTATTACACGATGAATAATATATCATATCTAAGGGAGGTTAGTGTCATTTGGACAAATAGAGGGGGGCATGAGAGAATTTCATCAAACCTTAAGGGAAGTATATGTAATTTACTCTCCTTTATATAGAAGTAAAATGATATAAACTCCCAATTGCCAGGGAGATATCCAAAAGACACTAATACAAAAACCATCTGATACAATCATAACAAATAAAAAAAACTACAACATAACAAAGCACAAGCCAAATTTAAATGCTTGGGGTGGCATCTCAGCCTCAACCGGTTCCTGTACAATTGCATCCAATGCAATAGGGTCTAGGACAATTGGGTTCACTTCTATAGTATCAACTCGATGATTCCATAGAGGAAGCAACAAAATTAGTGATTTATTTGAATGTTGAACCGCGTAAAGGTAGAAATAAAGAACAAAAGCAAAGATTGTTCTTGTTAAGTCCTATCTTCTAGATTTTATGTAGTTTCTTAAATATAAATCGTACAAAGGGGAAGCATATATGTGAAAAATGGTCATTGTGGTATTGTCTACTTAAATGAAGTTTTATGTGGAGATTATGAAAGATTGTATTACTTACTTAATGACCAGCAATACCCTCCCATTCATTTGCCGATCTTCATTAAGATAATGGGGGCATGCCCCCTCCCCCACTTTGAGAAATCTATACGTACACATAAATTTTGTTTAGGGAGTAAATACCAAATAGGTTTAATTGTAAATGCTATTCTATTTTAATTTATATATAAATAAGATTTCTCCAAGTAAGAGATTTATTTATTTTTTTAATTCAAAGAAATAATAAATCATGTATTGTGATTGTGAACACCAAATTTTATTCGGACATCTTTTATTTTATTTTTTTAATTTTTATTTTATTTCATTATTTCATTTCTCTTATCTTGTCGGCCCAGTCCTTTCTCTTTTTTAAGTTTAGGCCCCTAGCTCATCCCATCCTGTTTTATTTCTTGGTTTGTTGTTTTGGCCCATATGAACAATGTAAGATACCAGCCCACCCTTCCTCTTCAACCTTTACTCTTTGGATCATGGAAAATACAGGGCATTTAATTTTGATTCAAATCAAAAGAGGAGATTAAAGGGGATTGAGGTAATCATGCAATCAGAATGAGATCAAATCAAACCCAATCCCCAATTTGCACAAAATGGAAGAAATCAATCAAGCATTAAACCCATTGATATGCAAGCACATGTATATGACAAAGTAAGTATGTCAGTGCAACGAGGATCGAAAAAATTGGGCAGACAGAGGCAACAAAGACACCGAAAGCAACAGGCAGAAGAGAGGAAGTAAAGGCAGTAGTAGCGAAGACACTGTTTCTTCCACTTTAGTTCTAGATCAACATCATTTAGCCATAGGTCAAAAAAACTAAAAAGAAAGCAAAGCATAGAACGAGGGAAGCACACAACCAACCACCACCACACCCACCTTGAACCTTTGAGCCACCACCACCAAGCACCAGGGGGGTTGCAACCTCAGTACCAGTTGATGCCACCGCCCCCAACCCGCAACGCCCTCCTCCCCTCGCCGCTACTAACTGCCATTACCGCTAGGCTAAATATGTTTTTTGTTCAGATCCATGTGTTGGTGTGTTTAGGCTAAGTATGTTTTTTGTTCAGATCCATGTGTTGGGGTGTTTGGGCTAAGTTTGTTTTGTTTCTTTGGGGCTAACTTATCTTTTTTAAGGCTAGGTTCTTTTTTGGCTGGTTCCTTCTTCTTTTTTTCATAAGTTTTGTGTTTTATCTTGTATAAAAAAACTTTTATTTTGTTTAGATTTTAAGACTTTTTTCAAAAATAAAAATAAAGTTTTTTTACTCCATGCAACAGTCACTAGTCATGTTTGAGAGGTGGATGCCTCCTTCATGTATTGTTGAATTATATAGATTTATTTAGTAGCCTAGTACTGCCTTGGATTCTGTGTACAAGCGGATCTCATTTTTTCAAATAATTGGTTCATAAAAAATTTCTTTTCACAAATAAAATCAATCAATGCATTCTTTAATTTTTGTTAATTAAAATCTATCAACACACACTTATTTTCTATAAGAATGATATGGTTTTGAGTTTCTCATTATACCAGAAGATACGTCGGCATAACCAATAACTATCAAGCCAAAATCTTTTTTCATGAAATTTGTTCTTTAATTTTCGTTTTAATTTTGGTTTTATTTCTTCATAGATATATAATTATTTTGAATTTTTGGGGAAAATAAATATTTTTATGTTATAAATAAATTTACATAATGAGCTCTATGATAATCATACTTATAAGGATATATTAAGGGTGTAGTAGGATTAAGTTTCCACCATTTCCTAAATATAATTAGACTCCCGAACCTCAAGTCTCTTTCAAAATAACCAGTTTGTAAATTAAAATGGTTTTCCAATTTTAGCCAAAATAAAAATTGATGGTGACTTCCATTTTTTAAAATTGGTTATCATTCTAATCGCAGTGCCCTTCAGGGATGTTGTGACAGTAATGTAATAAAAATATTTAAGATGGGTTTCTTACAAATAGTACCATTATTTATATATGTTAACATGTGTTTGGTATGAAAGCATAAATGAGAGAAATCTTTTATGGATCTTTGTACATGTATATTTTTCTATACAAAAACTTTAAGCTTATTGTGAAGAACAATATTAAAGTGAGAATCATAGTTATTATAATAGAGATCAATAAATTATGACCATTAGATTTTATATAGATAGTCATTTTCTCAACATTTATGTGTGATTTGGTAGCTAAGACAGTCCATACATACACACGACTAAGTGAATTGCACAATTAATTATAATTTAATTGTCATACTATTATGCTCTATGTACAAAAAAAAAAAAGGCTCAATTGCCGCCTAAAATTCCTATCGAAGCTTTGCCAGTCTCCTGTGAACCTACGATTTTGGTAATGACAATTTCTCATATATAAGTAACACGATATAAATTTCCAATTGCCAGGGAGATATCTAAAAGACAATAATACAAAAACCATCAGATATAGTCATAACAAATAAAAAACTACAACATAACAAAGCACAAGCCAAATTCTACAAAAAAAAAATCAACATTAACCCACCAAACATTCACCTGGATTGTAGTTTGTTTCTCATTGAATAGAGCCAACTCCTCACTGTCCCTACATCTGTTATGAGGTACTATGGAGAGAGGCAAATCTGGACACCACCTTTTTAGCCAGAAGGCCTAAAGTTTTTTTTTTTTTGGTGCACGACTAAGGGTATTCACCATCGATCACAATGACTAATCCCCGTGTTGTAGGCACCTCGATGGATGGAACAGCTGGCCCGGAGATTTAAAGTTTCTCCATACCCAAAGTCAGGAATCGAACCTTCGACATTTGATTAAGGGTGAATGAGTCCCTTCCACTCAACCATATTCCCTAGGTTGAAGGCCTAAAGTTATCTCCATATGATTTGCTTCAAACACCCAATTGGGCCTAAGCTTTTCAAAAATTATCCTAATATGCAAACTATACTTTAGAGGAGCCACATCCAATAACAAATAAAAACACCCATAATTTTTCTCATATCCTACAACAGAAACTCCATATCATGTCTCAAGAAGCTATACATTTAAAAGGGCAGAACCAAGTGTATATTCCATCATCCCAAACATGACCACCATACATATCATGATTTATGATAAAAAAAAAAAAAAACACACTGGAAGATACCCAATATTGTTAAATTATTTTTAATACAATTGGTTATAATTTAAATTATTACTTGGACTTTTAATGACTATGTGCTTCATTTAGTTATTTATTGCTCCAATATTGTTAAAATTTGCACGCAGTTAAGTTTGATTTTCTCTAACCCCATTTGCACATTTATTCAAAGGGGGAAACGTAACTTTCTTTTGAGAAATTGTATTGGATTGCAATACAAGAAAAATTAACTTGGAGTTGAACCTGCTCCCATCAAGGAAGGCAAGCATTGTACCAAAGAAGGTGGAAGTAGTGCAGCAATGGCCTAGACCTACAACAGTTTCAGAAGTTCATAGTTTCTTGGGCTTGGCAGGATATTACAGACGATTCGTTTAAGATTTCTCGAGGATTGTAGCACCTATGACCAAGTTGACACAGAAGAATATCAAGTTTCAATGGACAGAAGAGTGTGAGGAAAGTTTCCAAAGGCTCAAAACATGCTTGACCACGGCACCAGTTCTTGTACTACCTTCAGGTTCAGGAGGTTTTTCAGTATTCTGTGACGCTTCTAGAATTGGACTTGGCTGTGTCTTGATGCAGCATGGTCAGGTTATAGCGTACGCCTCACGGCAACTTAAGAAGCATGAGCAAAATTATCCTACCCATGATTTGGAGATGGCGGCAGTGATTTTTGCCTTGAAGATTTGGAGACATTACCTGTACGGAGAGACTTGTGAGATTTTCACAGACCACAAGAGCTTGAAGTATATCTTTCAACAGAAGGATCTGAACCTGAGGCAGCGTAGATGGCTTGAGTTGTTAAAAGATTATGACTGTACGATCTCGTACCACCCAGGGAAGGCGAATGTAGTGGCAGATGCTTTAAGCAGGAAGTCGACAGGCAGTTTGGCCCACATAGCGCTAGTAAAACAACCGTTAGTAGAAGATATCCACAAGTTAGAAGCTGAAGGAGTTCAGTTCGGCCTTAGTAAATCAGGGGCTTTTCTAGCTCACATCAAGGCTCAGTCAACCTTGGTAGGACAGATCAAAGCACAGCAAGGTGAAGATCCGAAACTAGCTAAATTAGTTGAGGATGTTCGTAAAGGTGAGAATACAGAGTTCTCAGTTGATACTGAGGGTGTATTGCACCTTGGAAATCGATTATGCGTACCTGCTACAGATGAGTTGAGGAGAAAAGTAATGGAAGAAGCCCATGGTGCAGCATACTCAGTACACCCAGGATCAGCTAAGATGTATCAGGATCTAAAACAGTTATTCTGGTGGGATGGGATGAAGAGAGATATTGGTGACTTTGTGGCTAGATGCTTGGTATGCCAACAAGTCAAGGCTGAACACTAGAGGCCAGCAGGGTTACTTCAGCAGATAGATATTCCAGAATGGAAGTGGGAGAGGATAACTGTGAACACCCGATTTTTATTCGGCTTATAAGATAAAAATTCAAATTAGCATGTTTTTAAAATTTAGTCCATTTAAAGACTCATGTGGTAATTTTATTTTGTTAAGTGAAATTTCAAAACATTTCAAATCTTGTTTATAGATAGTTCTTAGTTGTGTTTAATCCAAACTTAATTTTTGTTTAAGTTGATTATTCTGTAGATTTTACATTTTGTTTCATCTGCATTAAAAAAAAATGTTTTTGGTCAACCCATTCACTCTGGTCCATTTCTATTTGTTTAAGTAATATATAAAAAAAAAAGAAAAAAGAAAAGCCCAGCTCAATCTAATAATAAAAATAAAAAAAATAAAAAAATGAAACAAAAAAATAATAAAGGAAAGTCACGGGATGTTGGTTCTGTGACTCTCCACATGAAGCAACAACATAATTAAAAAAAAAAGAATATAAAAAGAAAAAGAATACAATGAGGATGTTCTGCTCAATTTTTCACAATGAGCCAAAACTCCTTTCGGCTACAGAGAGCATGTGAACTGGGGGAGATCATTTTTTTTAGCTCGAGTATCAACACCATCCACAGGGTAGAACCATGGAAGCCTCGACCGAAATCATCATCATCACAACCTCATCAACACATCTTTCTTTCTCCACTTGGCTCACTGGACAGAACCTCCATTCCTCTCCCAGCTGCGCAAAAACCACCACTCCCCTCCTAAAAAAACAAAAAAAATGAAATGAAATGAGATTCTTTTTTTTTCCCCAAGCAGTAAACTGAGTTGAAGTTTCAAGTCACTAATACTTTCATCCTCAAGTTCTTATCATACACATTGTCTTCACAACAGCCCTCAGAAAGTATTATCACCAAACCTCCGTAACCATCCATTACATACACCCAAAATCAGAAATAAAATTCTCAAGAACTCATCCAAAGCAAAACACAAACCAAGCCTTTTGTCAAATTTAAAACAAATAAAAATAATAAAAACAAAAATTTCAAATAGAAGAAAAGGAGAAGGAAATCGCAGCTCACCATCTCTCTCTCGTGACCACATCGTCGACTGACCACCGCAGCCCGGCTTGCGTGCCGCGTCGTGGTGCCTCTCAGCGCCACACTTCCTTCCTTCCTGCTTCGCGAAGTCCCACCAGCACCATAAAGCCAGACCACACCTCCCTTCCCCAGCTCCTTCGCCATACTACTTTTTGTACCTGCGTCACGGCCACCTCCCCGCCGCATTGCGCCACTCTGGCGGAAGGAGCACGCAAAAAGCCGCACCGGTGCGCGCTCTTCCCTCCAGGGACAGCCTTGATCGTGTGCGGTAGCCCGATCTGCGTAGCCGCATGCCTTCCTCGCGTAGCTCACCGCGCACCCAGTTGTCCCGTCGCGCCACCACCTATCGTGCATCCCGCCGATTCCGCCGCCCTCCTTCCTTCTTTGTCTTGGTCTTGTGTCATCATCTTCAGTCTGTGCATAGCTTTCATTTCCATTTTGCAGTAATGAATGAGGGTTGGGTGTTTTGATTTAAAGTCAACAGTTTTTGGAGTGGGCTGTCTCTATGTTTAGGGCTTCTTGGTTTAACTTTATTTGGGTCAAGCTTTAGTATATAGTTTTATTGGGACAGAGCATTTGTATAGGTTTTGTGTTTAGTGAACGTGGATTTTTGTTTTATATGTGTTGTTTCGTTTTTTTTTTAGTTTAGGAATGGGAATTGGAGCATTTTGTTTGATATTGTTTTTTATGGAATCAAGTTTATTTTATTTTATATATATATATATATATTGTTCATTAGTGTTGGGATAGAGTAATGTTTTCTTTGTTCAGGTTTGGTTAATGTTTGGGTTTCGTTTGTTTATTTTACTTTATTTATTTATTTGGGATGTTTTTTTTTAAAAAAAATAAAAAAAGTTTGATCATTATTTAGATTGATATAGGGTGTCGGGTCTTTTGGGAGTTTGTTTGTGTTAGATGTTTAGGCTGGTTTGATTTTGACTATTATGTTTGTTTTTTTTTAAAAGAGCATGAGAAAGAGTTTTAATCAATTTTAGATTCTTTAAGTTAAAATATTTCTACATCCATGCAACAACTTATGGTATTGATATATGAATTATCATCTTCAAGTTTCACAAGAATGTAAGGGTTTATTGTATAGTTTATGCTATCCTAAATCCTATGTAGGAGTGGATTTTAAATTTCTTTCATAAAAAATCATTTTTAAAATTAAAAATCAATCAACACATTTTATTTTATCACATTCTGTTTTAATAAAAAAGAATTCATAAACTCACACTTATTTTCTAAAGAACTACGTGACTTTGAATTCCTCATAGCACTAGAGGATACGTAGGAGCAGGTGATTCCTGTCAAGTCAAAATTAGATTTTATTAGGTTATTTTATGTCATTTTATTTCTGATTTGTAAATAATTATTATCTTTGTTTACTTATAAATATTTATTATTTTTTATTGTTATGTATTATTTTTAAATTTTAGTTAATAACCAGATTGTTTTAAATGAGGATGTTAATTTAGTAGTGACATTATTAACTCGAGTTAAACATCATTTGTGGCTTGACTTGATGTTTCAAATTTTCAAACAAAAATTAGTTTTTTTTTTAGTTTGTATTACTTGTAAATATTTTCTTTAATATCTTTTTTTTATTCTTTGAATTGTAAATTAATTAATTATTTGTTAAATATTTTATTCTAAATAAAACGTTAATTTAGCCGAGACGGCTTGTTAACAGAATATTTTGGACATCTAAGCTGTGACAGCTTGATGTTTCAAAATTTTCAAGCTAAAAATAAGTTTTTATGATGTCATTTTATTGTGTTTAGCATGTAAATATTTTTGTCCGTTATTATTATTATTATTAATTTTTTATTATTATTATCATTATTATTATTATTATTATTATTATCCTTTTTCTTTATTATATTAATTTGAGTTAATCATTGAAGTGTATATATTTTATTTCAAACAAAGAGGTTAATTTAGCTGAGACGGCTTGTTAATTGACATTTTAGAATATCTGAGTTGTGACAACTTAATGTTCTATTTTCTTTATTTTTAAAAAAACATAAATAAATATTTTGAAAGGTTATTAATAATTTGCACAATTAATTAAGGTACCGTCTAAAGACGGGTGTATTAAGGGTGCTGTAGGATTAAGTCCCTACCCTTCCCTAATCATAACTGACTCCCGAATTCAAATCTGGTTTCAAAGATCATTTTTATTGAATTAAATGGGTTTTCCATATTTTTTTTCCCAATCAAATAAAAATTTGGTGGCGACTCCAATTTTAAACAAAAAATCATTTTTTTCGCCGTCCACGTCGCGATCCAGGTTGCGACAATAACCATGGACTTCGTAGTCGGATTACCTCGAACCACCAAAGGGTTTGACTCCATATGGGTAATAGTAGATAGAATGACCAAGTCGGCACACTTTTTGCCAGTAAAAACTACCTTTAGTGCAGCACAGTATATTCAGTTATTTATCGATGAGATAGTCAGACTCCATAGTGTCCCAGTATCTATCATATCCGACAGAGGGCCCCAGTTCACTTCACGATTCTGGAGGGCATTTCAAGAGGCCCTTGGGACACATGTGGATTTAACCATAGCTTTTCATCCCCAAACAGATGGTCAGTCAGAAAGGACAATACAAACCTTAGAAGATATGCTCAGAGCCTGCATACTAGATTTCGGAGGAAGCTGGTGTGATCACCTACCCTTGATAGAGTTTTCATACAACAATAGTTACTAGACTAGTATCCAGATGGCACCATTTGAAGCCTTGTATGGGAGGCAGTGCAGGTCTCCCATTGGGTGGTTTGAACTTGGCGAAGCTAAGTCTTTAGGCCCGGACCTAGTTCAGGAAACCTTAGAGAAGGTCCAATTGATTAGAGAACGTCTCTTAGCAGCACAATCCAGGCAGAAGTCATATGCTGATAACCGTCGACGTAACTTGGAGTTTGCAATTGGGGACCACATGTTTTTGAGAATATCCCCCATGAAAGGAGTAGTGAGGTTCGGTAAGCAAGGAAAGTTAAATCCTCGTTTTATTGGTCCATTTGAAATCTTAGAAAGAGTTGGAGCGGTGACTTATAAGTTGGCACTGCCTCCCAGATTATCAGCCATACACCCAGTATTTCATGTTAGTATGCTCAGAAAATATATGCCTGACCAATCTCATGTGCTCACTTCACAAATCATCCAAATTGATGAGAACTTGTCATATGAAGAGGAACCAGTTGCCATCGTAGATAGACAGATTAAGAAACTTCGCTCAAAGGAGATAGCCTCAGTAAAAGTTATCTGAAGGAACCATTCCGGAGAAGAAGCAACTTGGGAAGCTGAGGAAGCTATGAAAATCAAATATCCCCATCTATTTCTATCTCAGGGTACGTTGTTTAGATTTGGGGACCAAATCTCTTTTAAGGGGGGTAGTATGTGATATCCCAAATAAAGAAATTATAATTATTATGAATTATTATTATTATTATTATTATTAATTATTATTATTAAGTGTACCTAGCATTATTATTATTTAACATTATAATTACTAAGTGTGGTTAGCATTAATATTAGTCATTACTATTATTAAGTCTAGATGTATGCCACTAATATTAATAATACTAAGTGTAGCTAGCATTAGCATTATTATTATTAAGTGTACCTAGCATTATTATTATTTAACATTATTATTACTAAGTGTAGCTAGCATTAGCATTATTATTATTAAGTGTACCTAGCATTATTATTATTTAACATTATAATTACTAAGTGTAACTAGCATTATAATTATTATTATTAAGTGTACCTAGCATTATTATTATTTAACATTATTATTACTAAGTGTAGCTAGCATTAGCATTATTATTATTAAGTGTACCTAGCATTATTATTATTTAACATTATAATTACTAAGTGTAGCTAGCATTATAATTATTATTACTAAGTGTAGTTAGCATTATTATTATTTAACATTATAATTACTAAGTGTAGTAAGCATTAATAATATTTATTATTATTATTAAGTGTAGACAAATAGCACTAATATTATTCATGATTATTATATTTGTGTATAAATATATGAGTGTAGGAGTGTGTATGTGTAAGAAATATTTAGTTTCATTTTGCTAAGTTTTACTTCCACCTCTTCTAAGTCAAACCTCCTCTACACCAAACCTCTTCTTAGCCGAACTCATCTCTTGTCAAGCTCATGATCTTCATGGCCGAGTTTCAGTGAGCCTAGCTAATCCTCTCTTGGGATGTTGTGATGCTCCTTTCTTTTAATATGTGAGATTGGTTATTTGTACCATTCCAATACTTCAGAGTAAAGTTATTAGTAGAAGCACACTCATGACTATCAACGGTGAGTGGGTTTAAACTCATAATCATACTTTTGGTCATTATTAATATTTTTCCATATTATATAAATTATTTATGAAATTTTAGAATGATTTATGTCAAGAGAATATATTGTTATAATTATGCCTGTTTTAGAAATATTATTTCTTTTACAGTTATCATGAAAATTAATCATTTTAGCAAAACTCATGGGACCATAATTGATACCTTGCGTGTTATAGAATATCTTTTTCCTAGTTTATGAAATTGTGAGACCTTAGTTTAATGTTTACAGTAGATATATTAATTATCATGTTTTCAGACTATGTATTTCCTATGAAGATTTTAGAATATTAGATATGATTTATTGAAAGTATTGAATAAAGTATAATTCATAACAATTGTCAGATACATATTCTATTGATTACTGAAATCATTATGTCTACAAGCTGGTGATCCCTTGGGCATGATTTTAGAATCTCAGTTATGCTATAGTCAAATTGTTAGAATTATATGAATTCAGAGCTTTTATATTTATTTGGTTTATGAACAAATTATTTTATATTAATTAGTGAGAAACAGATCAGCGAGTTAACGGCTGCAGGATTGATCGTTAACCTTGGTACCAAGTGGTCCGCTAGAGGACTAGCTCACCCACAATAAGGAACCTAGTGAGGTGTCCATTTATGGGACCTAGTTAGGTGCCCATCAGATTAGCCATTGGCTCAGATTTAGCTATTCAGCTCAGATAATTATGTATAGAATAATTCATGTTTCTCTACTAGTTATTGCCATAGATTCAGTTAATTTATATGTAATTATATATGTAATATATTTCACATCAGTTGCATGTATATGTTATGTATTTTGTTATTGTCCCGTGTGGGTTGTGAGTGGAGGCTCGCTCACTGAGTTTTGATGAACTCACCCTTCTCTTTTCCTTTCCCTACAGATACAGCTACAGTTTCAGTTGTACCACAGGATCCTCAGTAGTTGTGCTACAGCTTCCTTGGTGAGCTTCGCTTTGGAGTGGAGCTTATTGTCAATTATGTCAGTCTAGTAGTGCTCCAATAAATTGTGTAGGCAGGATCCCCGGACATTCATGATATATTTTCAGAATTTCTGTTAATTGTTTTGTTATGTTTGGCTTTGGCCTAGAATATGGATTTTATGCAAATTTATGTTCAAAATTTATGTTTTGAGAACAATTTCATATTATTAAAGTTTTAGTTGAACTTGAGATATTTTGAATAAATTTGGATTATTTATATTAGTCAGTTACGTTACCAGAGGCTTCCGTGGGGACCCAAATCCTCACGTGCCGGTCACACTCCATAGGTGGGTCATGACACCATCAATAAGCCAAGGCTCTCTTTGTTATATATTATGTGATTAGTTATATATATAGTATATTATCAATTATGAAGTAATTTTGACATAAATTAATTGATACAAATCCTTATAAACTTTTCATGACAATTATTAAATGGCAATAAAAACTTATATTCATTTTCAATAGTCAATTTACGTTAAAATTACCTTTTTGTTGATAATAATTTTATTGACACTTTCAATATTTAAATTGTAGAAAATAATCATTTTTCCTATAGCGACTTGTGTTTGTTTTACCATTAGTGGCACGTTACAAACACACTAAATAAATAGTATATACTGTCTTTCATTATCACTACATATAAAACTCAATCAAATACACAACACCCAATCACCATTTTTAGTATATATACTTCCTATTTGTACTATTTAATATCTAAGTAATAGTTGCTATAATATAAAATCCAGAACCTATGTAATCATCGACCTGATACTATAGAATTGGAGACAGTTGCCTTAGACGCTATTGCATTGGATGCAGCTGTAGAAGAACTAGTTGAGGCAGAGATGTCTCCTTGTGACCTTAAATTTGACTGAACAAAGACAGGCATTGTAGGTTGCTTCTGCTCAAGTAGGCCCTTGTCTTTAAGTAGAACTATTACTTCAGACATTGTTGGCCTCCTTGCAGCTGATGATTGAGTGCAAAGCAAACCAATTCCTGTGATTTTCCTCACTTCTGCTTCATCATAGTCATTAGGGTCTAAGCTTTTGTCCACCAACTCCATGTCCATGCCTTGCTCATGCAATTTCCATGCCTATTAAAGTGAAGGATAAAAAAAAAAAAAGAAAGAAAGAAAGCAAATAACAAAGGTCATATGGGAAAGAAAATGTTAATTGATCTTAATCTGAGTGTGAATTTGCTTATCAAAATAACATGGCATGCGAGTTCATATTTAGTAAGGAAGTCAAACCACTTTATTGCACGCAACAACCATCTTTGTTTTCACTTGAAAATTCTAGCAACTTTTCTAACAATATAGCATTGCTTCGGGGTAAAATATTCAAGAAAAAATTCTTAAGTAATGGGAAAATTCTTACTCGTTGAAGAAGGTATTCATAACCATTGTCATCCATCTTCAATTCTGTACTCTTTTGACCACTTATAATTTCTAGGACTACAATACCATAGCTGTACGTATCAGCTTTCTCTGATAATTGTCCATGAATTGCATATTCAGGTGCTGTATATCCCCTGATGACAATTTCATAACATTCATTCCATAATTAAAACAAATACTCATAAGAACAATTCATCTCATTTTTTTTCCTTGTTACATGATATGTTATGGAGATAGAGATAAATACAAGAGTAATTTATACTCACCTCCAAAGGTTTAGTGTAATTATACTTGATACCCTTCTAGTTTGCAAAATTATGTTAACATCCCCTATAAACCTTAGTTCATTAATTTAAGTGATAAAAAATATAATGTATGACATGCACATGATTATAAATGATAAAATTATGAAATTTTTTTATGATATTTGACATATATATTAACTAAAATATCTTTTTTTTTTATCATAAGTTATAATTATAAGTTTTATTTTCATGTAATATTAATTAATGTATTAAATATCACCAAAATATTATAATTTCATCATTAATAATTATGTATATGTCCCATGTTATATCTTTTTGTCATTTATATTAATGAACCAATATCTACAGGAAAGGTCAGTGTAATTTTAGTGAACCTCAACAAAGATCAATGATAATTTTACAAAATAAAAGGGTGCTAAATATATTACACTAAAATTTAGGGGAAATTAGTGCAATTTTCTTTAAATACAAATAAGAAAATTTTTCAACATGATATATTTGTAGGCAAAACATGAGACATAATTAATATAGTTATGTGAGCACAGCTAAGTATCAAAGTACACATGTATGAAGATAAAATAATGTATTATATATATACCTATATGAAAAAAAATGATATATATTAAAGTCATGTGCATATAATGGAACTAACACATACTTTAAACATGCAAAACCTCTTTAAAATGTGTGGGGCTATTTAGGATATTATCTATGTTTTAAAAAATAATCATGACAATATTTATTTCTAAGATTTATACGTAGCTTGAAGGTACATTTTACCCACAAAAGTTTACAAATTAACAAATTAAAGTCATTAAATTGCATAACTCATATTGACTTACAGCGTTCCTGCAAATCTTGTGCTTAGATGAGATCGATCCCCTGGCAAAAGTCGTGCCAACCCAAAATCAGCAATTTTGGGCTGAAGTTCACCATCCAAGAGGATATTGCCAGTCTTTATATCTCTATGTATGATAGAAACATGAAATTCCTCATGTAGATAGGCTAGTCCCCTAGCTATTCCTAAAATTATATCATAACGTTGTTTCCAGTTAAGGGTGCCTTTTCTGCTACCTGCTTCCAAAGTTAATATATTTAGGACATGAGTGAAAATTAAGAGAGGAAATATGATGGTGATTCAAGAAATGCTTATTTTGGATTTTCACAGAAGTTACCAAACAAGAATCTGTCAAGGCTTTTGTTTGCCATATATTCATAAACAAGGATTCTCTCTTGACCTTTACTGCAACAACCAAGAAGTCTAACCAGATTTCGATGATGCACATTACTTATAAGCTTTACTTCACTTTCAAAGTTTTCCTCCATCTTGCTGGATTTACCTAGAATCAATTTTTTGACTGCAACGATTTTTCCATTTTTCAGAGTACCCTGTCAAATAACATGTAGAACATAGTTTTAATCATTGAATATAAGTGATTTAATTTCTTTCTATCTTTAATGGGTGGCTTATAATATATTTTTTTTAGCTTTTTAAAATCTTAGTTGACAAGTTAAAAATAAACTCTTATAGTTATTCTTGTATTTGAAGGTGATCTCAATCGAATAAGAAGTGTTTTCTATTTTTACTTTTTATTTTAACAAAGTTCTTTTAGGCATCGTTCGAACACTGTGGAATCATATGTAAATGTGAATATGGTAAGGTAAGTAATAATCAAGCATTTTTTTTTTTAACCATATTCACTTGTACATTAGATAACTGCATAATAAGGTCCCTAGAAATATATGTGTGAATTACTACTGTCATTCTTAAATAAGTGTACAATTTTAAATTGCATACATGGATTAAAAAATTGATTGGTAAAACGTTGAGGTTAGAATAATTTAAGCGTACTTTATTAAATTATCCTCGATACTTTTCTTTCTCTTTCTAATTTCTCTTTCTCTCTCTGCCACTTATAATTAATAGGGGTATAGTTCGAAAAAATTATTAATATTATCTAAATTTTTAAAATAAACAGTTATTTATAAAAAAATTAAAATGTTTAAAATAGATACTTATTTAAGAATAGATTTATCCATTAAATAAGTAAAATTTCCAATCATTAATACATGAGTCTCCATGTATCCCTACATAAGCAAATTTATGAAAAATTAAATTGATATCTATAGTTATTAACACGTGATTCCTTACGTAAACGATATCAAGAAAATTTAGGTTGACATTTAATTACTGCAATTCAAATATCGAAAAGCAACTTAAAGTTTACCTTGTATACACTGCCAAAGCCCCCTTGTCCTAGTTTATTTTCTTCACTGAAATTTTTTGTTGCAGCTTTCAAATCATTATACTTGTAATCAACTGGACCCTTCAACTCAGTTGCTCCCAATATATTATTATCTGCAAATTAAAAGATTATATTTGAGTTTCTTAATAAATAAATGAAGACAGATATTCATATGTTTATTATTTATGCCAACAAACAATAAGTAAAATGAGGAAAGAATGAAAGATCATGATAATTTCCTAGTAGTTGGATGCTTACATATAGCAATAAGTAAAGAAAAACAATGGCTTAGATTTTTCCATGTGAAAAAAAGAATTGATATCATGACATTCTCACGTCATTTGTATCAAATTATTTTACATAATTTTTTCAGGTATAATACAACAAAAAGACATGTCTAAACTACCAATAGCGATAGTTTATTGCACTTCTACAAATCTAACTAGAGTCCAGTGGATCCTACTATCGGCGAATAAAAAATTTATTAATAAGGGTATGTTTGGTTAAGAAGTAAAAATGAGGGTAATTTTTTATGATTTAATTTTATGTATAATTTTATTTTATTTTTTTTTTATAATTTGAAAATGCTTAACTTTAAAAAAAGAAGCAATGGAGTATAAGCAAGAGTTCAAATGCAGCTCCACAACAAAGAAAACAAGACAACACATAAAACCAAAACATAACAAAGCAAAAATTTATATACAAAATCAAAAAGAAAAAAACACTTCCAAGACTAACTAAAAGAAGCCATCAACATCTAATCTTTCCAGGATTTGAACAAGCGAACCGATGATGAATTGGTGCCAATTAAATTTTGAATAATAGTTTAGGTTGAAATATATGGGTAAAGCTTTATTTATATCCCTTTATCCATTTTTATCAAAACTTTGATTTGTTCTTAAAATTAAAGCTTTTTATTTTTATGTCCCTAACATTTTCAAAACATGAATAACATTCAAATTGTGCATGGACACTTGGTATTTTATGTTTGTTATGATCTTATAACAACATCATAATATAACTTTTTATGTTTTGTTGTGATTTCTTAATATTATAATTTAATCTCTATATCAACTTTTTCGTTAATAATTTGAATTATGTCTATCAAAAAAGTAAGATTGAAATGTTTTGAAAACTTTAGGGTGTAAATAGAATAAAAATATAATATTTAGGACTAAATAAGAGAGGAACATGAATAAAGGTTTACTACGTTTTTTTAGCCTGAATACACATTCTCTTTCTTTTTTTTCTTCCTCCCAAATAGAGTGCAAAATTTTAAAAACAATTAGTGGATGAAAAAAAACATTTTTTTCCTTAAAAATGTAAGCAGGGCAATTTCGTATTTAAGTCCCATACACGTGAAATAGAAGCGCCATTCAAAAAATAATATCAAACACATGAACAGATGAACCTTTATAATGGTTAATTACCAAGAGAAAATGTACACTAAACACCACATTAGAAACTTTCGAAATCTTTTTACCTCTGGTAATCCTCTTGGGTTGCTTGGATCGTCTATACCAAACAAACAATGCAAGAACGATGACAACAAGACCTACTCCTCCAGCACCGCCACCTACAATAATGTCCCAATTCTTTCTTGAACCTCCTACGAAATTGGGAGAAAAAGTTGTTATCAATTTCGAAAGAGATATACGTTGATTTCTATGACTTTTAGATAAATACTCTCTCTTATTGAAAATAACTGTCCAATTTTATATGTACATAAAAATTAAGAAAAAGAGATAAATATATTTTACCCCCCTGAATTTTAGGTCATGTGTAATTTACCTCTTAACTTTTTAAAATGTGTATCGCGACATCCTAAACTTTCCAAACTGTGCAAGATACTCCTTAGTATAATTTGGCAACTAATAATGATAAGATTTATGTGCACTTAACTCTCCTGAAGTTTCTAATTTGTGCAACCTGACACTTTGTCTGTTAATATTATGTACAATTAACTCTCTTTTTTTTATTATTTGTAACCCGACACCTTGTTATAACTTAAATTTTAGGGGGTTTTTGCACAATTTGAAAAGTGCAGGTCGTCGTAATGCACTGTTTGAAAATTAGGAAGCTTTATACATAGTTTGAAAAGTTCAGGGTGTCATAATGTACGTTTTAAAAAATTAGAGTTTAATTTAAATTGCACATGATTTAAAATTCAGGAGGATAAAATTTATGTAACCCTTAAGAAAATGATTGAAAATGTCTCAATATTAACAAAGTTTAGATATATTTTATAACATTATTCGTAATACAATTTATCTTTTTGTCTTTAATTTCTTCCCATTCATTCTCTTTCTTCTACTAATTAAAGGTATAACTAGAAAAAAAAATTGTCTAAAATTTTAAATTGAAAATTATTTAAAAAATGAAATAAAATTTCAAAATTGAACAGTTTTTTTTTTAACCAGAGGGAGTATAATGTAGCTGTTAAGTTATTAAAGGTACATCCATTTTATTTTAATACGAGAGTACTCTCGCCTCAAAATATAGTATTTATATGGCGTTTACAACTTTACATACTAAATATTCACAAAACATGTTTTCCTAGTCTATTATATGTTGGTGTGAAATGTACATGCATGCACTTTTAAACAGAACTCGTTATCTAAATATACATTCATTCAACCAAAATTAACAAAAGAAAACTATAACTTAAATATATTTTTGGTCCTGTTATTTTGATTTTAGTTTCTCTGAAAAAAAAAAATTAACTTTTGGTCCATCTTTTTCTAATATTATATTTTTGGGCCTTATATTCTATGTTTAGGTCCTTATAAATAGTTTAGAACATGTATTTAATTCTTATTATGAATATTGGAAAAAAAAATTTGATCCTTATAAATATTTTCAAAATCTTTCTTTGATGCTTATAATTATCGCCACTTAATAGTACAAATTAATTAATGGCATGGGCAAAAATTATAATATTATAAAATTGAAGGATTAAAAAATCAATAAAATTTTAGAGGGACTAAAACAAAAATTATCTAGATTTATAAAGACCAAAAACATATTTGAAATAAAAAAAATATTCTAATAAATTTTAGGATTAATTATTCTGCAAGTCCCTATAGTTTCACTTAGTTTTTAATTAGGTTCCTATGATTTAAAATTTTGTAATAAAGTCTTATATTGTATAAAACTTTTCAATTAATTCACTAAAATTAATATATAAAATAATGGAGTATTCCATGGATATTTCATCTACATCTCCCTCTTCTCCCACCGTCACCCCCAACGACCCAATCATATCGAGCCACCACAAATTATATTGCCAAACCTAATAAATTATATTACCAAGCAACCATGAGGTCTTACACAGTTGGTAGTTAGTTGAGCTCCTGAAACATCTAATCAGATATTCAATTCCTAACGATGTGTATGGAAAAAGTTTCGTGGACAAAGATAAAACTCATATTTATGAGCTTTACACCACAAAAGGATTAGTTACTACTTCTAATAGTAGATATTCTAGGTTCACCTAAAAAAAATTATATTACCGAGCTAATTTGCCTTCCACAATGTGCTTTCAATCAATTCCTTCTTTCTATCATTTTTTTTTTATGAGACTTTCTTTCTATCATTGAATACCCACTATGGAGAAACCAAAATAATCCACAAAACTTCAACCAACCACTGTAATAAAAGAAATACCTCCTATATTGACAAAAACTGAGAAGCTCATTATACATGCACTTAAGACCCCAAAGAACCAACCAACTCATTATACCCAAAGGTGTAAATGCCGCCTGTGTTGACCAAAATAGAGAGGCTCCAATAACACAGCCATTGCAGAAACTAGTGAATGACAAAACCTCAAGATCCCCACCTATGTATTAAATAAACATAAATTTCCACCAATTTGCAGCAGTGATCATAAGTAGATGATAGCACCAAATTTTCCTTCCTTGCTTGAAATTATTCCAACAACACACTATCACAAAGACAACACAATAAACAGACCAAACCCATAAGAAAAGTACAAAATCCTCAGTAACCTTGTGTTGGGAAAATAGGTCACTTCTCTTCCTTGAGAACCATCCTAAACAGAGAAATAAAACAGCAACACAACCACAACTCAAGAATTTAACATCGAAAACTCCAAAACTGGTGCAAAACCATGGTCGTTGCCAAACAACAACCAGAGAATAACACTATATGAAAATTATTACAACATATAGATTTTACTCTCAAACACCCCATTGGCCCCCAGTACACCCACACTCTCCAAAGCAAATATTTAAACTACATTTCACAATATTCTAAGACAAGAGTACAGAGAAAAGAAAGTCAAACACATACTTAGAGTGTTTCCAACTAGGGCAAGTTGAAGCAAAGAACTTGGGTCCATATATATAGCTATAACCTCCCCTCTCCACTTACAATCCTGGATGATGTGGGACTTGTTACAAGAAGCTTCCCTCTCCCCTTTCATTCCTAGGCGATGTGAGATTTCTTCCAAGATACTTTATTTCAATCAAAACCAACAATCTCCACCTTGATTGAAATGAGTACATCTTCAACTTTCATTGTCTACGCCGACAATCATAGTTCAAAGAACTATCATACTCCACCATAAAAAGTATACTCACTTGGAATGACACAATTCCAAGAATTTCACCTTGGCACATGTCGAAACTCTGCTAAAAATTTATGGTGCAACTTCCATGTTGGCTTTCTCCGGAAGTTCCTCAGCCATCGACATAACCCCCACCACACACCCTGCATCTCAATGCCAACCAATGCCCATGTGCAATTGTGGATCCGTTAGCAACAACTTTATAATCCCACCACACACCTTGCATCTCAACGTCAACCAATGCCCGTGTGGAATTATGGATCGAACAACTTCATAATCCCACCACACACCTTGCATAAACACCAATGCCCGTGTGCAATCGTGGACCTGCTAGCAACATATTATTTTTCTATGTAATCTTGATTATATCATGACACTCTTGACTTGTATTTGCCACAAGCCAAAATCAAAATCAATCCTTCCTTCAATTTCTTTATCCAATCGAATATTGAAATAGTGTATGCCAACTGTAAAACTGTGCACCAGGAGGGTTCCTAGGAAAGAAAGGTGGGTCACAATGGACATACTTAAGTACCAAGTCTTTCCTAGCCAAAACCTTTCCAAAACAGCACTCATACAGTATCACACTTCATTCCAACAACAGCAACCAATGACGATCTCCAAGCACCAGGGACAAATTCTTTTCTGATGTGGAAAATCAGACTAAGCTGTAACCACAGAGTATAATAGGAATAAATCTCATCGAACTAAAGCTCTGATACCACTTGTTGGGAAAATAGGCCACTTCCCCTCCTTGAGAACCATCCTAAACAGAGAAATAAAATAGGAATACAACCACAACACAAGAATTTAATGTGAAAAACTCCAAAACTAGAGAAAAACCATGGCCATTGCCAAACGACAACCAGAGAATAACACTATGTGAAAATTATTACAACACACAGATTCCACTCTCAAACACCCCATTGGCCCCCAGTATACCTATACTCTCCAAAGCAAATATTTAAACTACATCTCACAACACTCTAAGACAAGAGTACAGAGAAAAGAAAGTCAAACACATGCTTAGAGTGTTTCTGACTGGTGGAAGTTGAGGCAAAGAACTTGGGTCCATATATATAGCCATAACCTTCCCTCTCCACTTGCAATCCTAGGCGATGTGGGACTTGTTACAAGAAGCTTCCATCTCCTCTTTCATTCCTAGGCGATGTGGGACTTCTTCCAAGATATTTATTTCAATTAAAACCAACACCGTGACAACTCAAATCCAATTGCATTTGGTGGTGCCGCTAGGGCCTTGCCACACCGAGGGGTGGTGGTGGTTGCACATTGCATCCTTTGAATTTTGGAGTGGATGACTTCTTGGAATTGAACCTTGGGATATTTGATGTGTTAATGTTTGGGAAGCTTCAATTGAAGCAGGGGTAACAAGGGGAACATCATAACCAAATGAGGTTGCTTCCTGTGTCCAATACAAAGGAGGAGGTTTGAGGTGGTGGGGCTATGAATTGGAGATCTTTGGAGTACCCTCGATAGCCCTTCTTAGGGAACCCTAGTGTAGTGATGGTTGGGGCTTGAGATAATGAGTTTTGGAGATTGAAGCAGAGGAAGCCATGGAGGTGGGCGTGGCTAGGGGGAGAAAGGGAAAGGAAGGTGGCATGGCAGGACAAAGTAGGGGTAGGGAGGAGACAGAATTATCCAATAGTGATAAAGGGAATATCAAATGGAATTTGTTGGATGTCTAAATTGAATGCGCTATACTATACTGAGGGAGTGATTTGGTGCTTTCTATGATTTTTAGTCATTGATATTTATTCTATGTATATTGAGTGGTTTAGAACATTAGATCAATAAGGCATATAATAGTATATCTTATTTCATCAAGTGCACTGTATTATAGACCAAAACATTTTTTGTAGCAATTGTTGGCTTTGAGGACTTGATTGAATAAAATGGTATTCAATATAGGGACTTAATTATAAATTTTTAAATTATAACGATCTAATAAAAAATTAAATAAAATTATAGGGACTTGCAGAATAAAAAGCTAAATTTTACAAGTAATGCTACAATAGCTAGAAATTTTTTGCCAATTTGCCAAAATTCAATAAAGATAATTAGATAAATCAAATGAGTGAAAAATTTATCAATTCATACAATAATTGAAAGAAAGGTCTTTAGTATACAGTGTTTGATTTTGATGTAATGGTCATGTAAAACACGACACTGTAATTTAATTAAAATATTTAGTAATATGACTTATAAAGTACTGGATAAGAGAGTTGATTATTATGTAGGATATCACAATACATGATTGAATAACTTTAGGAAAAAAAAAAATTACACTATGAGACTATAGAAATCAAATCTTTTTATACATACCTTGTACTGAGCGTGGTGTGAGATCAATGGTCTGGTTATAATCAGCGAGGAAGGGAGTCTGCGAATATCTCATAAAACATCCTGCATCATATTCCCTACCATCTGCTCTGGGAAGGCAATTCTGCAAGTTTGTGGTTCCAACTGTCAAGCAATTTAAACAATTGCTCTCATAGGTAGTTTCAACACATTGTGCAATTGCATAAATTGCACCCCCACCCACTAATTGTGTCTTAGTAGCAGCAAAAAAGCCTTTGGTTTTTGGTGTTTCATTTTGCAGATACATCAGCGCTTGTTTTCCAGCTGCCTCAAAAGCAGTGGCTTCGTTTGCAGTCTTGTTCCCACACACTATGGCGGCATTGCTTGGGTCCGCGGTCTCACTGAAGAAAAAAATATTGGTCTCGTACCTAATTACACATCAAAGTCAACCAAAAGATTCTTTTTATTTCTTTTAATGGGAAACTATGTCCAAATTTATTGAGGTATGCTGACCAAAATATCAAATAACGCTAGACTACAAATGTGCAAAGCAGCTTCCAAGTGACGGAAATACGCATGTATGATAAGTATAATAAGAAGTGAAGTGAGTTGTATGTTGTTATTTTGCCTTATTTAGAGCTAGTAATGAATCAAACTCAATAAAATAATAAAAGCAAATATACATATACATATATTTATGTAATTACTAAAAATATTTGTGGGCGCATAAGCCCCCACCCTATGAGCTATGAGGTGGATTCATCCATTTAGGTTCCTCAACCCAAATGGACTCAAGGCTACACACAAGGTAGCAAAGATGGAATGAAGTTTATCCATCTCCATTTCATTCTATCCAAGTTTGACAAATCAAAATAATGGAGCAAATAAAAATCCACTCCGCTCCATCCAACACTACCAATCCAAACATACTCTTAGAATTTAAAATTCATAAATTGATCTTCATGTTTCAAAAGGGATACATTAGCCTTTCCATAAAGTTTCATACGATTTAAAAAAAAATCAAATGAAAAGATTAATTTATCCCCTATTTTAAAATTCGAGTGGCCAATCTAGTACTTTTAAATTAGAAGAGACTAATTTGTCCCAAAAAAACCATTTTCAAATCATCGATTTGGCTATTTTTGTAATTTTTATATAAAGAGAGAGAGGAAAGAAAGGAAGAATGATACTGATTGATGTTACGTAAGTGAATGAATTGTGTAATCAATACAGAACTGATGCAGCTGTTATATACATATAAATACCTGAGGAAGCACCCTTCATAGATGACTCTGGCACCACCGGCATCAGAACAGTAGCGGATTTGGGTGGTGGCAGTGTCGAAGCAAGCAAGACAGTCCTTTTTGGAGAGGTAGTTCCTGCACTGAAACATAGCATACACTATTGTCTGACCTCCTATGTCTCTCTGTGCTGTGCCAAAGTGATTATTGCTCTGATTGCTAATGCCCGCTCTCAGCTCTGAAAACATCCCATTCATGTTGGCCAAGAAATTGCTCGAGTTGGTTGCTTTGATTAGGCTGCACCCTTGATTCAGTAGAAGTGTCTCCGGCTCTGCAACAACTGAACCATGGTGATGATGATACCACGCCCACCGCCATATCAGGGTCAAGGCCAATAGCTTAAGGTTCAACATCCTTTATTATGCTTTGTCCTTGTTGCTGGTTTCTAATATCAGAGAAGAATTGTGTTGATATAAGTGGAATACTATTCACACCTGTACCCAATTCTCATTTCAAAAGATTTTAAAAGTTAACTAAGTTACAAAATATGAGATCTTTCTGGCATATATCCTTATAAAATTATGAGCATCAGTATCTTGTATTTATTTTTGGCTAATATCATATCATGCGTTTCACTAACTCAACTTATTAAAATATAATAAAAAACAACTTATTAAAATATAATAAAAAAGATTCAATCCCAATTATACAAAAAAAAAAAAGAAAGAATGGTATTGGTACCGTTAGGATATCAAAACAAAAACTAAAAAGTTATATATTATTTATCTTCCACGTGATAATATCCTAAATTAATAAATAACGTATAACTTATATCCAAAACTTTATTAAACATTTGCTATTTCCATTAACAATCAATTAAACAAAAAGGTCAATTTACATAGCTAATAAATATTAAAAAGTTCGATTTGCACATTTTATAAATTTTGGAGTAAAAGAGATGTTGAGAACGGAGACAAATGATAGTGAAAACTTGGGTAATGGGTTACGCCTAACCTAAAATTTAAGAGAGTTTAATACATATATTTTTTTGCTAATAATAAGTGAAAACTTAACCAAAAAAACTACAGTACACATAAAAAATGTTAAAGAGCTCGATTCACATGTTTTTATAATCTTGCGGGTGAAGTGCACAAGACGTACCCAATTTCTCCCTTTGATTTTACACATTAAATCTGAGTGCGTATAAAATAAGTTAAAAATTACAATATTTTAAAGGATTTAATTGGAATACTTATATAGTGTAAAAAAAATTTACATATTCATCTAATTATATAATGATATATTAGTAATTATGGTTATTTTTTCACCCCCGTTACTTAAAAAGTGAGACAAAAAAATATATTTGATTAAATGCCAGTGTAAAGAAGTTTTACATGATTAGTGTATCAAAATTAAACCCTATTTTAAATATATGGTGAGGATTGTGTATAGAAATTAAGAGCCGAAGACGAAGAGGGGGTGGGTGGAGAGCCAGGGCCGCCCCCTTCGCACTTTGAATCCGTCAACGTTGACATGTGATATAATTGGTGCTACCCACTTTGACTGCGTCCATGCATCCAAATATGCACCATTCACTAGAGCCACAAATTCAATTCACGATATCACACTACGTTTGTCGAAAAAATTATCATAGTGTAGTGAATGATGTGACATGGTGGTTCTCACACCTACAGAGGGTACCCTGTTTCAGAATTTATTTTCTTCAAGAAAAAAAAGAGTAACCCCAATTTTGTCACGATAAAAATAGTTTGGACAATTAATCCTTTCGAGAGTTTCTTAGGTTTAAAACATGAAAAAAGTGATGTCTAATAATTTATAAAAATATATCAAATTGATATCCAGTAAAAACACAAATGAGACGAAGAAGCCTATCAAAATATTGTGAAGGGACAAATTTGTCCTACAATTTTAGTTATTAGGAAATAGGAATGATGAATTTTTTTTTTTTTTGTCGTGAGAACTTTATTTTGTCTAGCATAGTTGTTTGTTAAGGACCATGTTGGAATTTACTCTTAAAAAAAATTTAGTTAAATATTGAATAATAACGCGCATAAAATATGATAACTTCTGATTTTAATTAATAATACCTGTTTGTCGTGGTTCATGTACCAAATTAATCTGCTATGTTCATGAGTATCAAACTTTTTTTGAACCAATACTCAAATATTTTAAAGAATAAAAAAAGACTATGATAACCATGCAGACTAACATAGTTAGTAGCTACAATTCATGGTGGTATATACAATAAGGATCTTATGATTAGGGGGCATTTGTTTCAAATTTTAAAATCATGTTTCTAGGAATCAAATTCATGGAAATGATATTTCTAAAAAAATTATTCCCGGATATCATTAAAAAATTGTTTATTTAGCATTAAACATTTATGAGATTATTTGCTAAAAATTTTGGGAATAATTTTAAAAGTGTTTGTTTTATAATCTACACTAGTTGTTGGGCCCGTACGATATATGAGGAGATAATAAAAAATAGTTTGTTAATCATTATCTAAAATAAATGATAATTTATTTAAATATATCTTATTGAAAATTGAGTATATAAATTTATCTTAAAAGTAAGTTAATATTTAAATAATTAAATAAATAGATAAAATATAAATATGTCATTCTATTTTATATCTTATTTTGAATATCATGTTTATAAGGTTAAAAAAATCTCAATACTATAACTAACAATAAAAAGCCTATTTTATGAAAATTTTACATATTTCGAAAGTTGAAACTATTGAATAAAGAAAGAGAATAAATGAATAATTTTACTACATCATGAGCTACTTATAGGGAGGATAATAAGTATCCATGAGAAAGGGACATGTCCCACGCCTCCTGTCACGGTTTAGAATTTTACTTTTCATCCTCATCCCCATCTCCCTTATGGGTCTCTATTTCCCATTTCCCGTAGGAATTTTGAATCCCATGATATTCAGGAGTTTATTAACAAATTTCAAAAAAAGAAAAGCTTTAAACATGTTTTATAATTTGAAAAATAAATATCCATAATAACAAATACTATTAATGAAATATAATCTAAATTAAAATTAAAATGTATACATAATACAAATACAATAAAAATAATTTTAAAAAATGAAGGTATGCTATCCTCGTCGCTATCCCATTTAACAAATAGGGACTTAGCACTATCAATCGTCCCTATAAAGATAAAATATGTCTCAACTCCTTTTCCCATTGTGGGTGATTCCTGAATGTATCCACTTTCAATTTTTTTTTATCATCCCCAACTGTTTATATCTTTTTAGTAAATTAAAATATTTAATTTATAAAAATATATTTTCTAATTAAAAATAATGAATAAATTTAATTTATATAATTTCAATTACACGTCTTTTCCTTGTACACCCTTTTGATAAATTAAAATATCAATTTTAAAATATATGTTATAATCAATATCTAATAATTAGTAAAAAAATATAATTTTAGTTTATATAATCTCAATTATTAGAGTAGTATATCAATTATAATATTATTTGGAATAAAAAAGTAATATAATTATTTAATTTTTAAAATTAATAAATATTTAGAATCATTATCAAAGAAGTGTAAATTGTGGAATTAATTTTTTTAAATTATTTTAGCGTTGAAAAATTAAAGGTGGATTTTTCAAAAAAATTATAGAATTAATAGATTGGAATATGCAACTTGTAAAAAGTTAAATAGAATATGGTGATATAGGTAGATAGATAATTTTTTTTATTATGATTTTCAAAAGTGCTAAATTTGAAGTTAGAAATTTTTTCCCTAATTCCATCCCCATTTAGAATTTTGCCTCCATTCTCATCCACATCCCTATCATGGGTCTCTATTTCTCATTCCACATGAAGATTTGAATCTCAATTGATATTTATGAGTCTATTAAAAAAAATTTAAAATACTTTGAACTTTAAAATATAAGTATCTATAATAATAAATACTACTAATGTAACATAAATATAATAACTTTATTATCATTAATACTATAATTATATATATAATTTTTATGGTATAATATATTGAATTATAATTTTGTTTATGTTATTTTTTATTTTTTATATTACTTTTGTTAATGGTAGAGAGATATAAAGGTATTATTGGAAAAAAAATAACTGATAATTAGAAGGTAAATTAAATTCAAAAATATACTTTAAGTATTAAGATTATGAAATGATGGGATATAATTTTTCTATGAATAACGCATGAAATTTTTTTTATGTAATGAGTCTTAAATATTAGTATTATATCAATTGTTATCATATTTGATTAAAAATAAATTATCATATTTGTATTATAATTAGTCTTAAATATTTGATTTAGAATAAATTTGGTAGAAATTGAATTTTGAATTATTATCATATCAAAATCATTTAATTAGTAATTCGTTAACAAATTGACCTGCCCGTTTTCTTTTTAAAAAAATACTAATTTTAACACTTATTTATTTTGAAAATATTTCCTTTATAATTTTTTATATTACCTTGATAATGTGAGGCTATTAATGGTTCTTAATTTAATTGTAAGTCGCAATTATATTGACATGAGTTCTTTCTTATGGTAAATTATAATTTTTAATGATTGTCATTTTCAATTCTTTAATGATTATAATATTTGATTTTTTCATATAAAAATAATTAATAAGTAAATTATAAATAAAGTTTAAAAAAAATCTTTCGACATAAAGATTAAGAAAGGTAGGGTCTAAATTACTATATGAATGACATGTGAAGCCTAAATCATCATATGAATGACACACATAATAGTTTCCGTGAAATGAGTCTAAAATATTAGTACAGTAGATTTATAATCTCTAATTATAACAATAATAATAATAATAATAATAATAATATAATTTGCATATAATATATAATATTGTGTATATTTTTCAATAATATATATTATTGTATAAATGAATGTCTCACTCCCAAAAAAAAGTAAAAGATTCGGCTTTTTATTTTTACATATATGCAAGTCACAGAGGACACCTTGTATTTTTAAAGGTGGCTATTTACTTTGTTTAATTTTAGAAATGACAAATGCTTGTTTTCATTTCAATCTGAAATAGATTGATGGAAAAAAGATGCTCCTCTATAAAATTCTGAGACAAATTCATCTTTTTTATATGATCAGCCTAATGAAATCCTTCATTAAGTACCAGGCAAATTAGAATAGATAATCACGAATTGGTTCACTACCTTTTATTTTAGCCAAATGAATCAGTTTGTTAGTTTGTTAGACTTGTTAATTATTAGTAGTGTGATCCAAATGCAATTAATAAATTTTTACTTTACTCCTAAATCAGTGATTAAATATATATATGGATCCAATAAGCAATAATAGTGGTCATGTCTTACTTTATCAAATGTTACGGTTACATGACAAATCAAGAAATCCCATGAATATAACATAATCAAATATAATAACAATAGATAAAAAATAACACAGAAAGATTTGCCCCTAAAAGATCCTACACGCCATAATCGCACGGTAAATAGGAGACCTTTTTGTTGATCTAATCAAGGCATTCCCCGCTTTTTTATATATCACACGATTTTTTGTTGTAATGGAGAATTTTTTGTTGATCTGATTAAGGCATTCCCCTTTTTTTTCATATCACATGATTTTTTGTTGTAATGGCCCCATTAATATTTTAATCACCCCAATATATTTATATCTAATCCATTTTTCAATGATTCTTAATTCTATATTTGTTTTCCATTCTTAATTATTCTTAATTTTAATTGTAAATCGTAATTTTAATGATTTGTAATCCCATGAATATATCTTAATGATTCTAATTTTATTGATTCGCGTAATCTTTAATGATAGTAGATTTGATTTTATCAATAATTAATAATTTAATTGTAAATTAAGTAAAAAAAATCTGTAGACATAAATGTTTAGAAAAGTGGGCCCTAAATCACTATATGAATGACACGTGTACCCTAAAACTCTATATGAAAGACACTTGTAATACTTTCCATCAAATGACTCTCAAATATTATAATAGTAGATTCTTGAGAATATATATCATAATTTTCAAAATATCCTTAATACATTAACTCTAGAAAAAACATAATTAAAAATAAAATGCTAGAAATATAACAATTATTCCAAATGAAAATTATACTTCCAACCCAAAAATCAAAAACAATCATAAAGAGAGAAAAAGTCAATAATTGAGGGATTGTTTAGTAATTATGCTTAATATTTGTGATTTTCCATTCATGGAAATTTTTTCCCCCCTTCAACTTGGAAATGAGATTTCACTAAATCATAAGAAAAATCTTTTCTATAGAATAACTAATATCCAGAAAAATTTTATAAACCTTATAACAAATATATAAGCGCATCATTTCAAATTATCTATTTTTAAAAATAATTAAATATACCCTAAAATAAACTTCCCATGGAGATTTGTCCCCGTAAAAGCAACCGTTGAAAAGATTATTAGCCCGTAAAAGTGTTTTTAGAGATAGAAATTTCTCGGGAAAAAAAAACCAAAACATAATTGATATATGGAGCAATTTTCACGCCACTTGTCATGCACACCATTTATTTCAATGGCCTACTACATTTACATTTCTCAAAGCAAATTTTTGTGATGCAAAATACATACGGAGGAGTCGTCTTTATCCCAAGGAGGAAAAATTATCCTCTCATGCGCACATTGTAAAGACATGTGTACATTTTCACTATTTTGTTTTAAAACCTTTCACTTATTAAAAATAACTCAATGCACACTATAAATATGCCCATGACATTGTCATGGCCAAGTTTCACATGAGAGATTTCTCTCCTCTTGGAGAAGATAATAATTTTTTAATGATATACAGCGATCAAGAAGAATGAAAGAGGCCAAGATAACATAGAGGGTATTTTAATTTTTATTAAATTATTTTAATATTTGTGTAGTATAAAGAGGAAGCACTTGACTGCAAAACCATTGAGGATGAACTTTGATGAGTGATTTGTTATTGCCTTAAACATGTTGTGGTCTCTAAAAAATAAATAATTATATTTTTGTTGCAAGTAGTTTTATATGGATTTTTGAATTTTTGAATTTAAATATATTTAAAATTATTTACTTTTTGTCCTTAATTATCATTAGTCTCCGGTTAATAAAAGGTCACATTATTCAATAATACATTTCATCAATCAATAATTCTATATGACACATATGATTTTATGTGTCAAAAATCTTACTAAATAACCTGTTTTGCACAATTCAATAACACATTTTATGGTAGCAGTTTGGCTCATAGGATTATGATATATTAGATAAGATCACTAGTAGTCATGCAAAATTGAAAGACATGATATTTCATTACTCATCAATTCAACAATTAACAGAAATAAACTAACGACATAGACTAAAATTAAAATGTTTTTTGAAATGTTTGAACTTAAAATAAATATTTCTTAAGATCATAATAAAAATCAACTAATTTTTAAAAATTAAAAATATATTTAAGCATGAAAAAGGCATATAATAGGGACACCCTTTGAAATTCTTTGTAATTACACTTACCCCTTTCTTGATTTTAAAAAATCACCCACCTTCCTTTATTAATTTAAAATCATTACAGTTACACCCTTAGTATTATTTTTCCATTTATAATGACAGAAATTCGATTGAAATGTCAAAATTACTCTGTAACAGTAACACAACTCTCTCTTCTCTTTCCTCTGTCTCTCAATGTGTCTCTCGTTCTCCTCTAGGCCACCTTGCATCCTCCACTCCATCAATTTTCCTTGCCCTCCATTATTATCCATACTCCATATAGACATGCCAAGCCACCCTCCCAACTAGCCACCGCTTCCTCCTTTGCATCCATTTCACAACTGCCCTATTATTGATGAAGAAAAGAAATTAAAGTTATTTATTGACGACATACGTACCTTACTCCCCTGTAGTTGAGAGTTTGATGTATCCTTTGATTTCTACTCAACTGGATATTGCTCATGTAGTTGGGGTTGTTAACAAGTTTTTTTTTTTCAATTTTGGTAAAGACCATTATTGGGAAGCTATAATGTGGATTTTGAGATATATGAAGGAATATGCTTGTGTTTTGGAGGACTAGGGCCAGTTCTTGAAGGCTATACAAACACCAATATGGTAGGTGATCTAGATGGTAGGAAATCTACTTTTGTATTCATGTTTACTTTTGTAGGTGGAGTTCTATTTTGGCTGTCAAAATTGCAGAGTGTGTTGCCTTGTCCAATACTACTTAGGCAGAATATGTTGTTGTCATTGAAGCTGGAAAAAAAATGCTTTGGTTGAAAAGATTAATTCAACAATTAGGAATGAAGCAGAATAAGTTTGTTATTCATTACAATAGACAAAGTGCTTTGGATTTGAGAAAGAATGTGATATATCACTCGTAGACACAGTGCATTGATGTTAATATCATTGCCTATTTCAAGTAATAGAAAACAATTAATTTAGGCTGGATAAGATTCAGGCTTATGAACCCGACTAATACAATGATGAAAGTTTTAGTATGAGATAAGCTTATTAAGTTGTAGTATGTTAATATCTAAGGTGCACAAGTGTTTGTGTTATTATAATAAAAGAAAAATTCATTATTTATTAAGTTGTCTTCCACTTAGCTCAACAGTAACATGATATAAACTCCCAATTGCTAGGGAGATATCTAAAAGACACTAATACAAAAACCATCTGATACAATCATAACAAATAAAAAACTACAACATAACAAAGCACAAGCCAAATTTAAATGCTTGGGGTGGCATCTCAACCTTAACCGGTTCCTCTACAATTGCATCCAATGCAATAGGGTCTAGGACAATTGGGTCCACTTCTATAGTATCAACTCGATAATTCCATAGAGAAAGCAACAAAATTAGTGATTTATTTGAATGTTGAACCGCGTAAAGGTAGAAATAAAGAACAAAAGCAAAGATTGTTCTTGTTAAGTCCTATCTTCTAGATTTTATGTAGTTTCTTAAATATAAATCGTACAAAGGGAAAGCATATATATGAAAAATGGTCATTGTTGTAACACCCTAGTAGAACCCAACTATGCTTAAGTTCACATTTGGATTCTATTAGTTGTCACTTATGCCTTGAATTCATTTTCTTTTGAAATTAACTTAGAAAGACAGTGGATAATTTTTTTTTTATATTAAATTACTTTTTGAAAACTTAAGCCTATAACGAGAAGTGAAATACATAGCGTTTACGTAGATAATAATCCGAGTTACATTGCGCACTCGCTTAATTACATAAGTGGAATAAGAAATTAAGTGTAGAACTATCATCACATGAACTGAAATAAAATTACTTAATACATGAGTCACAATAAACTATAGTGATAAGTTATTACACATAATAATGCAAATACTAGCATTACTAGTCTGTTTCTCACAATTTAACATACTAAATATTGGAGTACTAATTCTTGGAAGTTATAAAGTCTTCACGAGTCACCTCCTTCCTTAGCTACAGCTCCGTTGCTTCAAGTGGACACATCTGTCTCTGGTAACGACAACGGAAAAGAAATATAGGAGTGAGAAATACTAGATTTCTCAGTAGGAGTTCCAACTTGTACTAAACGTGTCATCGTTGTCATCCCAGTCACTTTGGGTTTATTATAAAAAGGTGAACAAGTAAGGATTCAATTACCAAACTTTCACAAACGTGATTAGCCGAAGTGAAGTTTCTTTTAAACTAATCTTGAACATTAGTAGAAATATCCATTCAGTAATTCATTAAGCATGTATACAAACAGATCATATAGAATTACTAATAGGTAATAATAATTTAGAATGCGTATGCATATCATGATTACTTCTCCTCAACATTTACTTGTTTAGTGACTTTCATCTTTCTTTCATTCCATTTCCTTTCATTAATATAATTCTCAATCTCTCACGGGATGAATGCATCAATGTCTTAGACCACCCTAAAGGGTAATGAGCTCATACTGGCCCGCTACCACAACCTTTTGGTTTTCTTTCCGTTGTCGTGATCTCAACGGTTTAGGGTTAGCGTGAGTTTAGCTCAAGTCCACTTTTCCAGACTTTCATTGCTACTTTTTTAAACTTTACTTTTATTTTCTTTCCGTTGCCGTAATCTCAATGGTTAAGCGTGAGCTTAGCTCAAGTCCATTTTTCCAGACTTTCATTGCTAATTTCCTAGGCTTTTACTTTTATTATTTCATTTGAAAATGAATGTATGCATATCATCATGTAATCACAATAAATCATGGGCAATCAATCATTCATCCTCATCATTTCACAACTCATCACCATACATTCACATTACTATAATTCACTTCATGAAACATGGATAATATCATGTAAATCTCATAGTAAACATTTTCATAAATGATTCACATTAAGCAACCAAAGTTATCAAGTTGAGTTCATAGTGTTCCTAAGAGATAATGGATGTCTTAGTATTATCTTTTTCTCTTAGTGTTCTCTGTACTCTTAGCATTCCATTAATACATTAATGCACTTTAAAATATTATTATAGGTTCTTTATATATTTTTATTATGACTTTCATATATCTCTGGAAGATTATTATTCTACTTAAATTCTTAAAATTCTCTCTTTACAAAACTTGATTATTTTATTTATAGTTTTGACATCTTTTAGAAGAAAGTTTATAATTCTCTGTATACTTGTTATCTCAGCTTAGTAAAGGTAGTTCCAAATTCCTAACTCATCAAATTTTAGCATTTACATCTTTGGAATAGTGTAAATCAACTATAAACCATGCATAGGAGGGTTCCCAGGAAAGAGAGGTGGGTCACAATGGACACGCTTAAATACCAAGTCTTTCCTTAGCCTGAACCTTTCCAAACTGCACTTTCACAGTACACTATCCCGAAATTTATTTCTCATTCTGTATTTACGTGGTATAAATATTTATACATAAAATATATGGGTGTATTCCTATATGTGTTAGCTTTCCAACAAAGTTGAAAGCAGTCCATTTGCATTTTTCTAGAGTGAGTTACACCTATTTTACTACTACAAGGTCAGATTTAAAGTTTCAGTCTTAGGCTCTACTTTAAAAATTTATATCTTGAGCTAGAAAACTCCGTTTTGGGTGATTCTTTTTGGAGAGTGTTCTATAATGAGTCTAGTTTATAGTAAAATTATTTTAATTTTGAGATGCTTGATATTTTATGAACAATAGCTTTCGAAGTACCTGCTGCCAGAAACAACTAGAAATTCCAGCACCTACTATTTTCATGTCTTAATTTACCTTTATTAAATCAGATTTCACATACAATCTTTTCAAGTTATATTTGAGTTTGATAACATCATAAGAGTACTCATAACAGAATAGAACATGTCATATTTCTAAAATATATTTTTCAAATAATCATTCAAAACTTTTGACAATAACTCAAACTTGAGGCATTCTATCAAGGTTAGAAGCCAACAATGCTTGAACAATTAAAGATGAAGCTCCTACCTCTTGTGTAGGGTCTAAAAAGAGTCCTCCTCTTCTTTCTTGAGTTTGAGTATGAGTCGTTGGAGTGGATGACCCTCCTTGAATCTTGGATCTAGAACTTGAGTGCTTAAGAAAATATTTCTCACTAGAGTTAAAGATTGTAACTCTTGCAAGGGCTAGTGAAAGTTTGAGCTTATGATTTAAGTGTTTGGATGAAATGTAAAGAGTGAAGAGAAGTCTTTAAAGAGAAGAACATAAGAAGAAATGGTAGAGAAGGAATAAGAGAGAAAGAACACTTAGAGAATTTCTAAGGCTTGAAGGCTAGCAAGAGTATGTTAGGAGCAATCAATTCACACACTCCCCTCCCTTTTATAGGCCAAGAGGCCATGAATTTAAGAGCTATAATGGAGTGGTTTTAGTGCTCCAAATTTTATTTTTCTTGAGTGCTCATATAGTGGATAACTAATGATGGTGCATTACATTTTGTCTTGTCATAATTTAGTGAATGATATTGTAAAATATATCATTTTATCATTATTGTTAGGTATAGATATATAGCACTAAAATTATTTTATCATTATTGTTAGGTGTAGATATATAGCACTAAAATTATTTTATCATTATTGTTAAGTGTAGATACATAGCACTAAAATTATTTAACCAAATCATGACAATCTTTTATATTTTATTCTCATAATGGAAATCATCCCATGTCACTTTACCCATTTTTTTTATTTTTATTTTAATCCAATGGCTTAGATTCATTCTTGTTTTATGACAAGTCTTATTATATTTATTAAAGTGATGGCATATATAATGATAATGATAGTGGAATTCTTCTAAAATAATTTGTATCTTTCTTATTTATTAGCAAGTCAAGCGTAGTTTTATAATTTTTACCACATAGTAAGGTATTTTCATAATTTCTACTTAGTAATGACATTTTCATAATTCTTTGTGTCTTACTTAATTATTCTAATATTATTTAGTATATTTCATGAAACTTGTTCAATTTATATTGGTTTTGCTCTTTTTCATTTTGATCATGAATTAATTTATCTAGTTATGAATTTAGGGATGTTACAATTGTGGTATTGTGTACTTAATGAAGTTTTATGTGGAGATTATGAAAGATAGTATTACTAACTTAATGACCTGCAAAACCCTCCCATTCATTTGCTGATCTGACAATGGGGGCCATGCCCCCTCCCCCACCAGAAAAAATTGGTTTTTTTGAGAAATCTATATGTGCACATAAATTTTGTTTAGGGAGTAAATACCAAATAGGTTTAATTCTAAATACTAGTCTATTTTATATATAAATAAGATTTCTCCAAGTAAGAGATTTATTTATTTATTTATTAATTTTTATTTTGTTTCATTATTTCATTTCTCTTGTCTTGTCGGCCCAATCCTTTCTCTTTTTTTGAGTTTAGGCCCATAGCCCATCCCATCCTGTTTTATTTGTTGGTCTGTTGTTTTGGCCCATATGAACAATGAAAGATACCAGCCCACCCTTCCTCTTCAACCTATACTCTTTGGATCATGGAAAATACAAGGCATATAATTTTGATTCAAATCAAAAGAGGAGATTAAAGGGGATTGAGGTAATCATGCAATCAGAATGAGATCAAATCAAACCCAATCCCCAATCTGCACAAAATGGAAGAAATCAATCAAGCAGTAAACCCATTGATATGCTAGAACATGTATATGACAGAGTGAGTATGTCAGTGCAAGGAGGATCGAAAAAATTGGGCAGACAGAGGCAACAAAGGCACCGAAAGCAACAGGTAGAAGAGAGGAAGTAAAGGCAGTAGTAGCGAAGACATTGTTTCTTCCACTTTAGTTCTAGATCAACATCATTTAGCCATAGGTCAAAAAAACTGAAAAGAAAGCAAAGCATAGAATGAGCGAAGCATACAACCAACCACCACCACACCCACCTTGAACCTCTGAGCCACCACCACCACCAAGCACCAATGGGGCTGCAACCTCAGCGCTAGTTGATGCCGCCGCCCCCAACCCCCGACGCCCTCCTCCTCTCGCCGCTACTGACTGCCATTACAGCACCTTCACTTTGTTTTCTTATTCTGGTTCACTTTCCCCTTGTCATGTACAGGTCTTGTGTTTTGGTGTTAGGGAGTTGTTGGTTTTAGTTCCTTTTCATTTTACTTCTAGAGTCAGTTTTGTTTTCTTATTTTACGGTAGTTTTTTAATTTTTTCTTTGGGTTGTGGTTTGGCTGTTTGGTTTTTTTTCAGATCCAGTTGGGGTGTTTGGGCGAAGTTTGTTTTGTTTCTTTGGGGCTAACTTTTTTTTTAAGGCTAGGTTCTTTTTGGGCTCAAGTTTCTTTTGGGGCTGGTTCCTTCTTCTTCTTTTTTCATAAGTTTTGTCTTTTATCTTGTATAAAAAAAATCTTTTATTTTGTTTAAATTTTAGGAATTTTTTTAAAAATAAAAATAAAGTTTTTTTACTCCATGCAATAGTCACTAGTCATGTTTGAGAGGTGGATACCTCCTTCATGTATTGTTGAATTATATAGATTTATTTAGTAGCCTAGGACTGCCTTGGATTTTGTGTACAAGCGGATCTCGTTTTTTCAAATAATTGGTTCATAAAAAAAAATTTCACAAATAAAATCAATCAACGCATTCTTTAATTTTTGTTAATTAAAATCTATCAACACACACTTATTTTCTTCAAGAACGATTTGTGACTTTGAGTTTCTTATTATACCAGAGGATACGTCGGCGTAACCAATAACTATCAAGTAAAAATCTTTTTTCATGAAATTTCTTCTTTAATTTTTACTTTAATTTTGGTTTTATTTCTTTATAGATATATAATTATTTTGAATTTTTTGGGGAAAAATAAATATTTTTATGTTATAAATAAATTTGCATAATGAGCTCTATGGTAACCGTACTTATACGGATATATTAAGGGTGCAGTGGGATTAAGTTTCCATTATTCACTAATTATAATTAGACTCCCAAACCTCAAGTCTCTTTCAAAATAACTAGTTTGCAAATTAAAATGGTTTTCCAATTTTAGCCAAAATTAAAATTGGTGGTGACTCCTATTTTTTAAAATTGGTTGTCATTCTCATTGCGGTACGCTTTAGGGATGTTGTGACAGTGATGTAATAAAAATATTTAAGATGGGTTTCTTACAAATAGTACCATTATTTATATATGTTAATATGTGTTTGGTATGAAAGCAAAAAAGAGAGAAATCTTTTATGTATCTTTGTACATGTATATTTTTCTATACAAAAACTTGAAGCTTATTGTGAAGAACAATATTAAAGTGAGAATCATAGTTATTATAATAGAGATCAATAAATTTTGACCATTAGATTTTACATAGATAGTCATTTTCTTAACATTTATGTGTGATTTGATAGCTAAGACAGTCCATACATACACACGACTAAATGAATTGCACAATTAATTATAATTTAATTGTCATACTATTATGCTCTATGTACAAAAAAATAAAAAATAAAAGGCTCGATGGCCCCCTAAAATTTGTATCGAAGCTTTGCCAGTCTCGATTAGAATTTTTTGTGAACCTACGATTTTGGTAATGACAATTTTTTATATATAAGTAACACGATATAAATTTCCAATTGCCAGGGAGATATCTACAAGACAATAATACAAAAACCATCAGATATAGTCATAACAAATAAAAAACTACAACATAACAAAGCACAAGCCAAATTCTACAAATAATCAACATTAACCCACCAAACATTCACCTGCATTGTAGTTTGTTTCTCATTGAATAGAGCCAACTCCTCACTGTCCCTACATCTGTTATGAGGTACTATGGAGAGAGGCAAATCTGGACACCACCTTTTTATCCAGAAGGCTTAAAGTTTTTTTTTTCGGTGCACGACCAAGGTATTCACCATTGATCATAGTGGTAAATCCCCGCATTGGCTTGTAGGCACTTCGATAGATGGAACAGCTGGTCCGGAGATTTAAAATTTCTCTATACCCAAAGTCAGGAATCGAACCTCTGACATTTGATTAAGGGTGAATGAGTCACTTTCACTCAACCACACCCCCCCGGATTGAAGGCCTAAAGTTATCTCCATATGATTTGCTTCAAACACCCAATCGGGCCTAAGCTTTTAAAAAATTATCCTATTATGCAAACTGTACTTTAGAGGAGCCACATCCAATAACAAAGTATAAAAACACCCATAATTTTTCTCATATCCTACAACAGAAACTCCACATCATGCCTCAAGAAGCTATAGCTTTAAAAGGGCAGAACCAAGTGTATATTCCATCATCCCAAACATGACCAACATACATATCATGATTTATGACAAAAAAAAAACACACACACACACACACACACTGGAAGATACCCTCATTTATTTATTTTTAATATAATTGGTTATAATTTAAATTATTACTTGGACTTTTAATGACTATGTGCTTCATTTAGTTATTTATTGCTCCAATATTGTTAAAATTTGCACGCAGTTAAGTTTGATTTTCTCTAACCCCATTTGGGCATTTATTCAAAGGGGGAAACCCAACTTTCTTTTGAGAAATTGCATTGGATTGCAATACAAGAAAAATTTGAACCTGCACCCATCAAGGAAGCCAAGCATTGTACCACCACTAAGCCAAGGCTCTCTCTGCTATATATTATGTGATTAGTTATATATATAGGATATTTGGATGTGTAACAATAAACTATAAGTTTGTATACTTATTTAATTAAATCCGGTTCAACCGATTGAACCAGTGATTCAGTGCGTTGACCGAGTCAATCACTAGGTCAAGTCTAATAACTATGTTTTTAACAATTTGAATGTTAACAAAAATATATATTATCAAATATGAAGTAATTTTGACATAAATTAATTGATAAAAATACTTATAAGCTTTTCTTGACAATTATTAAATAGCAATAAAAACTTATATTCATTTTCAATGTTCAATTGATGTTAAAATTACATTTTTTGTTGACAAAAATTTTATTGATAGTTTCAATATTTAAATTGTAAAAAATAATCATTTTTCCTATAGCGACTTGTGTTTGTTTTACCATTAGTGGCACGTTACAAACACACTAAATAAATAGTATATACTGTCTTTCATTATCACCACATATAAAACTCAATCAAATACACAACACCCAATCACCATTTTTAGTATATATACTTCCTATTTGTACTATTTAATATCTAAGTAATAGTTGCTATAATATAAAATCCAGAACCTATGTAATCATCGACCTGATACTATAGAATTGGAGACAGTTGCCTTAGACGCTATTGCATTGGATGCAGCTGTAGAAGAACTAGTTGAGGCAGAGATGTCTCCTTGCGACCTTAAATTTGACTGAACAAAGACAGGCATTGTAGGTTGCTTCTGCTCAAGTAGGCCCTTGTCTTTAAGTAGAACTATTACTTCAGACATTGTTGGCCTCCTTGCAGCTGATGATTGAGTGCAAAGCAAACCAATTCCTGTGATTTTCTTCACTTCTGCTTCATCATAGTCATTAGGGTCTAAGCTTTTGTCCACCAACTCCATGTCCATGCCTTGCTCATGCAATTTCCATGCCTATGAACGTGAAGGATTAAAAAAGAAGAAGAAAGAAAGCAAATAACAAAGGTCATATGGGAAAGAAAATGTTAATAGATCTTAATCCTAGTGTGAATTTGCTTATCAAAATAACATGGCATGCGAGTTCATATTTATTAAGGAAGTCAAACCACTTTATTCCACGCAACAACCACCTTCGTTTTCACTTGCAAATTCTAGCAACTTTGCTAACAATATAGCATCGCTTTATGGTAAAATATTGAAGAAAAAATTCTTAGGTATACATATATAAGAATGGGAAAATTCTTACTCGTTGAAGAAGGTATTCATAACCATTGTCATCCATCTTTAATTCTGTACTCTTTTGACCACTTATGATTTCTAGGACTACAATACCATAGCTATACGTATCAGCTTTCTCTGATAATTGACCATGAATTGCATATTCAGGTGCTGTATATCCCCTGATGACAATTCCACATGACATTCATTCCATAATTAAAACAAATACTCATAAGAACAATTCATCTCATTTTTTCTTATTACATGACATGTTATATGGAAATAGAGATAAATACAAGAGGAATTTATACTCACCTCTCCAAGGGTTTAGTGTAATTACACTTGATACCCTTTTATTTTGCAAAATTATATTAGCATCCCCTATAAACCTTAGTTCATTAATTTAAGTGACAAAAATATAATACATAATATATACATGATTATTAATGATAAAATTATGAAATTTTTTTATGATATTTGACATATATATTAACTAAAATATCTTTTTTAATCATAAGTTATAATTATAAGTTTTATTTTCATGTAATACTAATTAATGTGTTAAATATCACGAAAATGTTATAATTTCATCATTAATAAGTATGATATATCCCATGTTATATCTTTTTGTTACTTATATTAACGAAACAATATCTACAGGGGGAGGCCAATGTAATTTTAGTAACAAAGATCAATGATAATTTTACAAAATAAAATGGTGTTGAGTATATTACACTAAACTTTAGGAAAAATTAGTGCAATTTTCTTTAAACACAAACAAGGAAATTTTTCGGCATGATATATTTGTAGGCAAAACATGAGACATAATTAATATAGTTATGTGAGCACAGGTAAGTATCAAAGTACACATGTATGAAGATAAAATAATATATTATATATATACCTAAATGAAAGAAATGTTATATATTAAAATCATGTGCATATAATGGAACTAACACGTACTTTAAACATGCATAAAATGTGTGGGGCTATTTAGGATATTATCTCTTTCTTTGAGCTATGTTTTAAAAAATAAACATGACAATATTTATTTCTAAGATTTATAAATAGCTTGAAGATACATTTTACCCACAAAAATTTACAAACAAATTAAAGTCATTAAATTATTGCATAACTCATATTGACTTACAGCGTTCCTGCAAATCTTGTGCTTAAATGAGATCGATCCCCTGGCAAAAGTCGTGCCAACCCAAAATCAGCAATTTTGGGCTGAAGTTCATCATCCAAGAGGATATTACCGGTCTTTATATCTCTATGTATGATAGAAACATGAAATTCCTCATGTAGATAGGCTAATCCCCTAGCAATGCCTAAAATTATATCATAACGTTGTTTCCAGTTAAGGGTACCTTTTCTGCTACCTGCTTCCAAAGTTAATATATTTAGGACATAAATGAAAATTAAGAGAGAAAATATGATGGTGATTCAAGAAATGTTTATATTGGATTTTCACAGAAGTTACCAAACAAGAATCTGTCAAGGCTTTTGTTTGCCATATATTCATAAACAAGGATTCTCTCTTGACCTTTACTGCAACATCCAAGAAGTCTAACCAGATTTCGATGATGCACATTACTTATAAGCTTTACTTCACTTTCAAAGTTTTCCTCCATCTTGCTGGATTTACCTAGAATCAATTTTTTAACTGCAACAATTTTTCCATTTTTCAGAGTACCCTGTCAAATAACATGTAGAACACAGTTTTAATCATTGAATATAAGTGATTTCTTTCTATCTTTAATGGGTGGCTTATAATTTTTTTTTTTTAGCTTTTTAAAATCTTAGTTGACAAGTTAAAAATAAACTCTCATAGTTATTCTTGTATTTGAAGGTGATCTCAGTCGAATAAGAAGTGTTTTTTATTTTTACTTTTTATTTTAACAAAGTTCTTTTAGACATCATTCGAACAATGTGGAATCATATGTAAATGTGAATATGGTAAGGTAAGTAATAATCAAGCATTTTTTTTAACCATATTCACTTGTACGTTAGATAACTGCATAATAATAAGGTCCCTAGCAATACATGTGTGAATTACTACTATCATTCTCAAATAAATGTACAATTTTAAATTGCATACATGGATTAAAAAATTGATTGGTAAAACGTTGAGGTTAGACTAATGTAAGTGTACTTTATTAAATTATCCTCACTACTTTTCTTCTCTTTCTAATTTCTCTTTCTCTCTCTGCCACTTATAATTAATAGGGGTATAGAAATTATTAATATTATCTAAATTTTTAAAATAAACAGTTATTTGTAAAAAAAATTAAAATGTTTAAAATAGATACTTATTTAAGAATGGATTTACCCATTAAATACCTAAAATTTCCAATCATTAATACATGAGTCTCCATGTATCCCTACATAAGCAAATTTATGAAAAATTAAATTGATATCTATAGTTATTAACACGTGATTCCTTACGTAAACGGTATCAAGAAAATTTAGGTTGACATTAAATTTCTGCAATTCAAATATCGAAAAGCAACTTAAAGTTTACCTTGTATACACTGCCAAAGCCCCCTTGTCCTAGTTTATTTTCTTCACTGAAATTTTTTGTTGCAGCTTTCAAATCATTATACTTGTAATCAACTGGACCCTTCAACTCAGTTGCCCCCAATATATTATCTGAAAATTAAAAGATTATATTTGAGTTTCTTAATAAATAAATGAAGACAGATATTCATATGTTTATTATTTATGCCAACAAACAATAAGTAAAATGAGGAAAGAATGAAAGATCATGATAATTTCCTAGTAGTTGGATGCTTACATACAGCAATAAGTAAAGAAAAACTGGCGAAGATAAATGGCTTAGATTTTTCCATGTGAAAAAAAGAATTGACATCATGACATTCTCACGTCATTTGTATCAAATTATTTTACATAATTTTTCAGGTATAATACAAGAAAAAGACATGTCTAAACTACCAATAGTGAAAGTTTATTGCACTTCTACAAATCTAACTAGAGTCAAGTGGATCCTACTATGGGCGAATAAAAAATTTAATAATAAGAGTATGTTTGGTTAATTAGTAAAAATAAGGGTAATTTTTTATGATTTAATTTTTAGTATAATTTTATATATCTTTTCTATAATTTGAAAATGCTTAACTGTCAAAAAAAGAAGAAGCAATGGAGTACAAGCAAGAGTTCAAATGCAACTCCACAACGAAGAAAACAAGACAACACATAAACCAAAACAAAACGAAGCAAAAATTTATATACAAAATCAAAAAAAAAAAAAAGACACTTCCAAGATTAACTAAAAGAAGCCGGCAACATCTAATCTTTCCAGGATTTGACAAGCCAACCGATCATTAATTGGTGCCAATTAAATTTTGAATAATAGTTTAGATTGAAATATATTGGTAAGGCTTTATTTATATCCCTTTATCCATTTCTATCAAAACTTTGATTTGGTCTTAAAAGTTGTTTGTTTTCATTTCGCTAACATTTTCAAAACATGAATAACATTCAAATTATGAATGGAAACTTGATATTTTATGTTTGTTATGATCTTATAACAACATCATAATATAACATCTTATGTTTTGTTGTGAGTTCTTAATATTATAATTTAATCTCTATATCAATTTTTTCGTTAATAATTTGAATTATGCCTATCAAAAAAGTAAGATTGAAATGTTTTGAAAACTTTAGGATGTAAATAGAATAAAAATATAATGTTTAGGACTAAATAAGAGAGGAACATAAATAAAGGTTTAATACGTTTCTTTAGTCTGAATACACATTCTCTTTCTTTTTTTCTCCCTCCCAAATAGAGTGCAAAAATTTTAAAAACAATTAGTGGATGAAAAAAAACATTTTTTCCTTAAAAATGTAAGTAGGGCAATTTCGTATTTAAGTACCATACACGTGAAATAGAAGCGCCATTCAAAAACTAATATCAAACACATGAACAGATGAACCTTTATAATGGTTAATTAAAACGAGAAAATATACACCAAACACCACATTAGAAACTTTAGAAATCTCGTTACCTCTGGTAATCCTCTTGGGTTGCTTGGATCGTCTATACCAAACAAACAATGCAAGAACGATGATAACAAGACCTACTCCTCCAGCACTGCCACCTACAATAATGTCCCAACTCTTGCTTGAACCTCCTACGATAGGAAGAAAAAGTTGTTATCAATTTCGAAAGAGATATATGTTGATTTCCATGACTTTTACATAAATACCCTCTCTGATTGGAAATAACTGTCCAATTTTATATGTACATAAAAATTAAGAAAAAGAGATAAATACATTTTACCCCTGAATTTTAGGTCATGTGTAAACTTTTCAAAATGTATATCGCGATATCTTGAACTTTTCAAACTATGTAAAATACTCCTCAGTATAATTTTGACAACTAATAATGGTAAAATTTATGTACACTTAACCCTCCTGAAGTTTCTAATTTGTGCAACCCGACACTATCTGTGAATATTATGTGCAATTAATCCACTATTTTTTTTATTGTTTGCAACCCGACACCCTGTTATAACTTAAATTTTAGGGGATTTTTTTCATAGTTTGAAAAGTGCATGCTGTCGTAATGTACTATTTGAAAATTAGGGAGTTTTTTGCAAAGTTTGGAAAGTGTAAGGTCTCATAATGCACGTTTTAAAAAATTAAAGTTTAATTTAAATTGCACATGATCTAAAATTCAAGGGGATAAAATGTATTTAACCATTAAGAAAATGATTGAAAATGTCTCAATATTAACAAAGTTTAGGTGTATTTTATTATATTATTCTTAATACAATTTATCTTTTTTTTCTTTAATTTCTTCCCATTCATTCTCTTTCTTCTACTAATTAAGGGTATAACCAGAAAAAAAATATTGTCTAGAATTTTTAAATTGATAATTATTTAAAAAAATGAAATAAAATTTCAAAATTGAACGGATTTTTTTTTAACCAGAGGGAGTATAATATAGCTGTTATGTTAGTAAAGGTACATCCATTTTATTTTAATACGAGTACTCTCACCTCAAAATATAGTATTTATATGGCTTTTACAACTTTACATACTAAATATCCACAAAACATGTTTTCCTAGTTATATGTTGGTGTAAAATGTACATGCAGGCACTTTTAAACAGAACTCGTTATCTAAATACACATTCATTGAACCAAAATTAACAAAAGAAAACTATAACTTAAATATATTTTTGGTCCTGTTATTTTGATTTTAGTTTCTCTGAAAAAAAAATAGCTTTTTGTCCATCTTTTTTTCTAATATTATATTTTTGGCCCTTATATTCTATATTTAGGTCCTTATAAATAGTTTAGAATATGTATTTAATTCTTATTATGAATATTGCAAAATTTTATTTTTTATCCTTACAAATATTTTCAAAATCTTTCTTTGATGCTTATAATTATCGCCACTTAATAGTACAAATTAATTAATGGTATGGACAAAAATTATAATATTATAAAAATGAAGGATTAAAAAATCAATACAATTAGAGGGACTAAAACAAAAGTTATCTAGATTTATAGAGACCAAAAACATATTTAAAATAAAAAATATTCTAATAAATTTTAGGATTAATTATTCTACAAGTCTCTATAGTTTCACTTAATTTTTAATTAGGTTTCTATGATTTAAAATTTTGTAATAAAGTCTTATATTGTATAAAACTTTTCAATTAAATCACCAAAAGTAATATACAAAATAATGGAATATTCCATGAATATTTCATCTCCATCTCCCCTTCTCCCACTGTCACCCCCAACCAGCCAATCATATTGAGCCACCACAAATTATATTTCCAAACCTAATAAATTATATTACCAAGTGACCATGAGGCCTTGTACAATTAGTAGTTAGTGGGGTTCCTGAAACATCTAATCAAAGATTCAATTCCTGACTGTGTGTATGAAAAAAGTTTCATGGACAGAGGCAAAACTCATACTTATGAGCTTTACACCATAAAAGGATTAGTTACTACTTTTAACGGTAGATATCCTAGGTTCACCTAAAAAAATATATATTACCGAGCTAATTTGCCTTTCACAATGTGCTTTCAATCAGTTCCTTCTTTCTATCATTGAATACCCACTATGGAGAAACCAAAAGAATCCACAAAACTTCAACCAACCACTGTGATAAAAGAAATACCTCCTATATTGACAAAAACTGAGAAGCTCATTATACATGTACTTAAGACCCAAAAAACCAACCAACACATTATACCCAAAGGTGTAAATGCCGCCTGTGTTGACCAAAACAAAGAGGCTCCAATAACACAGCCATTGCAGAAACTAGTGAATGACAAAACCTCAAGATCCCCACCTATGCATTAAATAAACATAAATTTCCACCAATTTGCAGCAGTAATCATAAGTAGATGATAGCACCAAATTTTCCTTCCTTGCTTGAAATTATTCCAACAACACACTATCACAGAGACAACACAATAAACAGACCAAACCCGGAAGAAAAGTATAACGTGACAACTCAAATCCAATTGAGTTTGGTGGTGCCGCGGGGGCTCCCGCCACGCCGGGGGTGGTGGTGGTTGCACATTGCATCCTTTGAATTTTGGAGTGAATGACTTCTTGGAATTGAACCTTGGGATATTTGATGTGTCAACATTTGGGAAGTTTCAATTGAAGCAGGGGTAGCAAGGGGAACATGGGAACCAAATGAGGCTGCTTCCTGTGTCCAATACAACGCAGGAGATTTGAGGTGGTGGGGCTATGAATTGGAGATCTCTGGAGTACCCTCGATAGCTTTTCTTGGGGAACCCTAGTGCAGTGACGGTTGGGGCTTGAGATAATGAGTTTTGGAGATTGAAGCAGAGAAAGCCATGGAGGTGGGGGTGGCTAAGGGAAGAAGGGGAAAGGAAGGTGGCATGGTAGGACGAAGTAGGGTGGGGAGGAGACAGAATTATCCAATAGTGATAAAGGGAATATCAAATGGAATTTGTTGAATGTCTAAATTGAATGCACTATACTATACCGAGTGGGTGATTTGGTGCTTTCTACAATTGTTAGTCATTGATATTTATTCTATGTATATTGAGTGGTTTAGAACCTTAGATCAATAAGACATATAACAGTATATCTTATTTCATCAAGTGCACTATGTTGTTGACCAAAAGATTTTTTGTAGCAATTGTTGGCTTTGAGGACCTGATTGAATAAAATGGTATTCAATATAGGGACTTAATTATAAATTTTTAAATTATAATGATCTAATAAAAAATTAAATAAAATTATAGGGACTTGCAGAATAATTAAAGCTAAATTTTACAGGTAATGCCACAGTAGCTAGAAATTTTGCCAATTTGCCAAAATTTAATAAAGATAATTAGATAAATAGATAAATCAAATAGTGAAAAAGTTATCAATTCATACAATGATTAAAGGAAAGGTCTTTAGTATATGGTGTTTGATTTTGATGTAATGGTCATGTAAAACACTACGCTGTAATTTAATTAAAATATTTATTTATATGACTTTTAAAGTAGTGGATAAGAGAGTTGATTATTATGTAGGATATCACAACACATGATTGAATAACTTTAGGAAAAAAAATTTACACTATGAGACTATAGAAATCGAATCTTTTTATACATACCTTGTACTGAGCGTGGTGTGAGATCAATGGTCTGGTTATAATCAGCGAGGAAGGGAGTCTGCGAATATCTCATGAAACATCCTGCATCATATTCGCTACCATCTGCTCTGGGAAGGCAATTCTGCAAGTTTGTCGATCCAACTGTCAAGCAATTTAAACAATTGCTCTCATAGGTAGTTTCAACACATTGTGCAATTGCATAAATTGCAACCCCACCCACTAATTGTGTCTTAGTAGCAGCAAAAAATCCTTTGGTTTTTGGTGTTTCATTTTGGAGATACGTCAGCGCTTGTTTTCCAGCTGCCTCAAAAGCAGTGGCTTCGTTTGCAGTCTTCTTCCCACACACAATGCCGGCATTGCTTGGCTCCGCGGTCTCACTGAAGAAAAAAATATTGGTCTCGTACCTAATTACACATCAAAGTCAACCAAAAGTTTCTTTTTATTTCTTTTAATGGGAAACTATGTTCAAATTTATTGAGGTAGGCTGACCAAAATATCAAGTAACGCTAGACTACAAATGTGCAAAGCAGCTTCCAAGTGACGGATCCAAAAAAATCTTAGTAATAAGAGCAAGAATAATACATACATATAATAAGAAGTGAAGTGAGTTGTATGCCTTATTTAAAGTTAGCACAAAGTAAAACACAATAAAACAATAGAAACAAATATACATATACATATATTTATATAATTACTAAAAATATTTTTGGGCGCATAAGCCCCCACCCAATAAGGTGGATTCATCCCATGAGGTTTTCTCAACCCAAATGGACTCAAGGCTATACAAAAGATAGCAAAAATGGAACAAGTTTCATTCATCTTCACTTTATTCCATCTATGTTTAACAAATCCAAATAATTAGGCAAGTAAAAATCCATCCCGCTCCATCTAACACTACCAATCCAAACATGCTCTTAGAATTTGAAAGTCATAAATTGCTCCTCATGTTTCAAAGGGGATACTTTAGTCTTTTTGTAAAGTTTCGTACAGTTAAAAAAAAACACCAAACTAAAAGACCAATTTATCTCCTATTTTAAAATTCGAGTGATCAATCTAGGACTTTTAAATTAGAAGAGACTAATTTGTCCCAAAAAACCATTTTTAAATCATCAATTTGGGTATTTTGTAATTTTTACATAAAGAGAGAGAAGAAAAAAAAGGAAGAATGATACTGATTAAATTTTATGTAAGTGAATGAATTGTGTAATCTGTACAGAACTGATGTAGCTGTATATATATAAATACCTGAGGAAGCACCCTTCATAGATGACTCTGGCACCACCGGCATCAGAACAGTTGCGGATTTGGGCGGTGGCAGTGTCGAAGCAAGCAAGACAGTCCTTTTTGGAGAGGTAGTTCCTGCACTGAAACATAGCATACACTATTGTCTGACCTCCTATGTCTCTCTGCGCTGTGCTAAAGTGATTATTGCTCTGATTGCTAATATTTGCTCTCAGCTCTGAAAACATCCCATTGATGTTGGCCAAGAAATTGCTCGAGTTGGTTGCTTTGAGTGGGCTGCACCCTTGATTCAGTAGAAGTGTCTCCGGCTCTGCAACAACTGAACCATGGTGATGATGGTACCACGCCCACCGCCATATCAGGGTCAAGGCCACTAGTTTAAGGTTCAGCATCCTCTATTATGCTTTGTCGTCCTTCTTACTAGTTTCTAATATCAGAGAAGAATTGTGTTGATATAAGTGGAATATTATTCACACACGTACCCAATTCTCATTTCAAAAGATTTTAAAAGTTAACCAAATTACAAAATATATGAGATTTTTTTGGTATCCTTGTAAAATTAAGGGTATCGATATCTTGTATTTATTTGTGGCTAATATTATATCATGTGTTTCACTAACCCAACTTATTAAAATATAAAAAAAAAAGATTCAATCACAATTATACAAAAAAAGAATGGTATTGGCACCCTTAGGCTATCAAAACAAAAACCAAAAAGTTATATATTATTTATCTTCAATGTGACAATATCCTAAATTAATAAATAATGTATAACTTGATCTCCAAAACTTTATTAAATATGTGCTATTTCTATTAACAATCAATTAAACAAAAAGGTCAATTTACATAGTTAATAAATATTAAAAAGGTTGATTTGTACATTTTTTAAGTTTTGAAGTAAAAGAGATGCTGAGAACGGAGACCAATGATAGTGAAAACTTGGGTTTTGGGTTACGCCTAACCCAGAATTTAAGAGAGTATAATACATATATTTTTTGCTAATAATAAGTGAAAACTTAACAAAAATAACTAAAGTGCACACATAAAAAATGTTAAGAGCTCGATTTACATGTTTTTATAATTTTGCGGGTGAAGTGCACAAGAGGTACCCAATTGCTCCTTTTGATTTTACACATTAAATCTGAGTGCGTATAAAATAAGTTAAAAATTACACTATTTTAAAACATTTAATTGGAATACAGTGACAGTATAAAAAAAATTTACATATTTATCTAATTATGTAATAACACATCAGTAAGTATAATTACTTTTTCATCCCCTACTACTTAAAAAGTGAGACAAAAAAAAAGATTTAATTGAATGACAGTATAAAAAAATTTTACATTATTAATATATCAAAATTAAACCCTATTTTAGATATATGGTGGGGATTGTGCGTAGAAATTAACAGCCGGAGAGGAAGAGGGGGTGGGTGGAGAGCCAGGGCCGCCCCCTTTCCCCTTTGAATCCGTCAACGTTGACATGTGATCTAATTGGTGCTACCCACTTGACTGCGTCCATACATCCAAATATGCATCATTCACTGGAGCCACAAATTCAATTCACGATATCACACTACGTTTATCGAAAAAATATCATACCATAGTGAATGATGTGACATGGTGGTTCTCACACTTATACAGGGTCAGATTTTTTTTTTTCGAAAAAAAAAAGAGTAACCCCAATTTTGTCACGATAAAAATAGTTTGGACAATTAATCCTTTCGAGAGTTTCCCAGGTTTAAAATATGAAAAAAAAAATGATGTCTAATAATTTATAAAAATATGTCTAACACAAATGAGACAAAGAAGCCTATCAAAATATTGTGAAGGGATAAATTTGTCCTACAATTTTAGTTATTAGGAAATAGGAATGATGAAATGTATTTTTTGGTCCTGAGAACTTTACTTTGTCTAGCATAGTTGTTTGTTAAGGACCAATTTAGAATTTACTCTTTGAAAAATTTATTTTTTAGTTAAAAATTGAATAATAGCGCGCATAAAATATGATAACTTCTAATTTTAGTTAATAATATACCCGTATGTCGTGATTCATGTACCAAATTAATCTACTATTTTCATGAGTATTAAACTTTTTTTGAACCAATGTTCAAATATTTTAAGAACAAAAAAAGACCATGATAACCATGCAGCCTAACATAGTTGGTAGCTACAATTCATGGTGGTATATACAATGAGGATCTTATGATTAGAGGGCGTTTGTTTTAAAGTTTAAAATTATATTTTTAGGAATCACATTCCTGAAAATGATATTTTTGAAAAAATTATTCTCAAATATAATTAAAAAAATTATTTTTTTAGCATTAAATATTCTTAAAATTATTTGTTAAGGTTTTTGGGAATAAATTTAAAAAGTGTTTATTTTATAATCTATATTCCTGAGAATATATACCATAATTTCCAAAATATCCTTAATACATTAACTTCTAGAAAAAATATATATAAATTAGTAAATATTACCCAATCAAATTAAAATTAATAATTAACTTTTTTAAATTTATTCATCTCATCCAAATCGAATAATTAAATAAAATACTAAAATTATAACAATTATTCCAAATGAAAATTATATACTTCCAATAAAAAAAACAATCATAAAGAGAGAAAAAGTCAAATAATTGAGGGATTATTTAGTAATTGTGTTTAATATTTGTGACTCCCCATTCATGAATTTTTTTTTTCCCACCTTCAACTTGGAAATGAGATTTTACTAAATCATAGGAAAATATTTTTCCATCGAATAATTAATATCTATAAAAAATTTTGTAAACCTTATAACAAATGTATAAGCACATTATTCCCAATTATCTATTTTAAAAAATAATTAAATATATCCCAAAATAAATATTTCGTAGAGATTTGTCCCCATAATCTCAAAGAAATTTATCACTCCTAAGATATCCTTAGAAGCCAAAGGAGGGGAAAAAAAAAAAGCAACTGTTGAAAAGATTATTAGCCCGTAAAAGTGTTTTTAGAGATAGAAATTCCTCGGGAAAAAAAAAACAAAACAAAATAAAACATAGTTGATATATGGAGCAATCTTCACGCCACTTATCATGCGCACCATTTATTTCAATGGGCCCACTACATTTACATTTCTCAAAGCAAATTTTTGTGATGCAAAGTACATACGGAGGAGGAGTCTTCATCCCAAGGAGGAAAAATTATCCTCTCATGTGAACATTGTAAAGACGTGTGTACATTTTCACTATTTTGTTTTAAAACCTTTCACTTATTAAAAGTAACTCAATCCACAGTATAAATATGCCCGTGACATTGTCATGGCCAATTTTCACATGAGAGATTTCTCTCCTCCTGGAGAAGATAATAATTTTTTAATGATATACAGTGATCAAGAAGAATCAAAGAGGCCAAGATAACATGGAAGGTATTTTAATTTTTTATTAAATTATTTTAATATTTGTGTAGTATAAAGAGGAAGCACTTGACGGCAAAACCATCGAGGATGAAGTTTGATGAGTGATTTGTTATTGCCTTAAACATGTTGTGGTCTCTAAAAATAAAATAATTATATTTTTGGTGCAAGTAGTTTTTATATTGATTTTTGAATTTTTTAGTTTAAATATATTTAAAATTATTTATTTTTTGTCCTTACCATTAGTCTTTGGTTAATACAAGGTCACGTTATTCAATAATACATTTCAGCAGTCAATAATTCTGTATGACACATGATTTTATGTGTCAAAAATCTTACTAAAGAACCTATTGTGCACAATCCATAACACATTTTATGGTAGCAGTTTGGCTCATAGGATTATGATATATTAGGTAAGATCACTAGTTGTCATGCAAAATTGAAAGACATGATATTTTATTAGTCCTCAATTCAACAATTAATAGAAATAAACTAATGACATAGACTAAAATTAAAATGTTTTTTGAAATGTTTGAACTTAAAATAAATATTTCTTAAGATCATAATAAAAATCAACTAATTTTTAAAAATTAAAAATATATTTAAGCATGAAAAAGGCAGATTATAGGGACACCTATGAAATTCTTTGTAATAACACTTACCCCTTTCTTGATTTTAAAAAATCACCCACATTCCTTTATTAATTTAAAATCATTACAGCTGCACCCTTAGTATTATTTTTCCATTTATAATGACAGAAATTCGATTAAAATTTGTAAGTTACCCTTTAACAATAACACAACTCTCTCTTCTCTTTTCTTTGTCTCTCAATCTGTCTCTCATTCTTCTCTAGGCCACCTTGCATCCTCCGCTTCATCAATTTTCCTTGCCCTCCATTATTAATTATCCATACTCCATATAGGGACACCAAGCCACCCTCCCAACCACCCACCGCTTCCTCCTCTGCATCCTTGTCGCAGTTGCCCTATTACTGATGAACAAAAGAAATTAAAACTATTGACGACATACGTACCTTACTCCTCTGTAGTTGAGAGTTAGATGTATCCTATTATTTCTACTCGATTGGATATTGCTCATGTAGTTGGGGTTGTTAACAAGTTTTTTTTTTTCAATTCTAGTAAAGAGCATTGGGAAGCTATGACATGGATCTTGAGATATCTGAAGGAATATGCTTGTGTTTTGGAGGACTAGGGTCAGTTCTTGAAGGCTATATAAATACCAATATGATAAGTGATTTGGACGGTAGGAAATCTACTTTTGTATTCGTGTTTACTTTTGTATGTGGAGTTGTGTTTTGGCTGTCAAAATTATAGTGTGTGTTGTCTTTTCCAGTACTAAGGTAGAATATGTTGCTATGATTGAAGCTGGAAAAAAAATGCTTTGGTTGAAAAGATTAATTTAACAATTAGCAATGAAGCAGAATAAGTTCATTATTCATCACGACAAGCAAAGTGCTTTGGATTTGAGAAAGAATGTGATGTATCACTCGTGGACAAAGTGCATTGATGTTAATATCATTGCCTACTTCAAGTAATAGAAGACAATTAATTCAAGCTGGATAAGATTCACACTTATGAACCCGACTAATACAATGATAAAAGTTGTAGTATGACATAAGCTTAACCTGTGCCGAGTTTATCAATATGGATCCTAGATGATTGCTCCAAATTATTTCTCCATTGACTGTGGGGGAGTACAGTTGCAGGGTCTAGCCTTTGTGGTCAAAAGCCACAAGACAAGGCATTAAATTTTCAACAGTAAAATTGGTTAGAAGGCTATGGAAAATTTTCAATTTCAACTAAATATATATTTGTAATTCTTTCATATTGCTTTTGACCTTTATAAATGGATGGGCTTCATTTATCTGAAGTTAACAAGAAAAAGCAACACACAATACAAGTTCCAAAGTGAGTGAGATGGACAAAGTGTGTTATTTTTTAAGAGTAAGAGAAAAAATAGAGTGTACGTAAATCCTAAATAGTGTAGAATATGGGTAAATATATCAAGAATATAATATTTTGGATGTATCACTTTCTATATTACTATTTGGTAGTGTAAAATTGTAGTATTTAAATAAGATAGTTCTCACATGGATACATTACATTTACCTCTTGGATTTGAGAGTATGAAAATAATATTTTTTAATTATCTTGAGTATAATGGAATACTTTTCGGAGTTTGTTTCATGGTTTTTCCATAGGCATTTGTGAGGTTTCTATGTTGAAATTTGATTTTCCTTTTCTTCTGGCTTTGCACATATTTATTATCGTTACCATATATGAATTAATAGATTTAATTTTATCATATTTATTTTGATATTCATTGTCACACCACGAAATCATTTATTGAACTGTGTATCAATCCTGAGCCTAATAATTTTTTTATTTGTTATGACTGTGTCAAATGGTTTTTTGTTATTTTCTTTTGGATACCTCCATAGCAATTGGGAGTTTATCCTATTACTTTTTCTTTTATAATTATATATTGCCAAACTCCCAAAGGAAATAGCAAAAAGAACATCGAAGATCACAAAGCAATACTCATAAAAGAAAAAATGCCAACGTCAAGATAACAAATCACACAACACAAACACAGCAAAACAGCACAAAAAAGGAAACAAAGGAAACCACAACAAAAGCTGTCTAAGCAAAAAAGAACACTATCACAGCACCTTGAGCAGGACATTAGATAAAAAACATTGTCATTACCAAAATCGTACCCTAACAAAAATTCTAATGGAAAGTTTTGCAAGTCATTAGAAAAGTAGTACTGTCTTTCATAATCACCACATAAAACTTAATTAAGTATACAACACCACAATGCCCATTTTTAGCATATATGCTTCCTATTTGTAGGATTTATGTTTAAGAAACTACACAAAATCCAGAACATAGGACTTAACAAAAACAATCTTTGCTTTTGTTTTCTATTTCATTCTTTATGGTTCAACATTCAAATAAACCACTAATTCTTCTCTTTCATTTATGTAATCATCGAGCTGATACTATAGAAGTGGAGACAGTTGCATTAGACGCTATTGCATTGGATGCAGTTGTGGACGAACCAGTTGAGGCAAAGATGTCTCCTCGAGCATTTAAATTTGACTCAACAAAGACCGGCATTGTAGGTTGCATGTGCTCAAGTAAACTCTTGCCTTTAAGTAGGAATATTACTTCAGACATTGCTGGCCTCATTGCAGGTGATGCTTGAGTGCAAAGCAAACCAATCCCTATGATTTTCTTCACTTCTTCTGCATCATATTGATTAGGGTCTAAGCTTTTGTCCACCAACTCCGTGTCCATGCCTTGCTCATGCAATTTCCATGCCTGTTAGAGTCAAAGATTTTTTTTTTAAAAAAAGGCAAAGAACAAAGGTCATATGGGAAAGAAAATTTTAATATATGAATTTGCTTATCGAAATTACATGTCATGTGAGTTCATATTTAGTAAGTGAGTCTGAGCACTTTATTGCACACAACAACCACTTTTATTTTCAATTCAAAATTCTAGCAACTTTTCTAACAGTATAGAATTGCTTTGTGGTAAAATATTGAAGAAAAAAATATCTTAGGTATGTATAGTAATGGGGAAATTCTTACTCGTTGAAGAAGGAATTCATGGCCATTGTTATCAACCTTCATTTCTGTACTTTTTTGACCACTTATGATTTCTAGGACTACAATACCATAGCTGTATGTATCAGCTTTCTCTGATAATTGACCATGAATTGCATATTCAGGTGCTGTATACCCCCTGATGATTCCATAACATTCATTCCATAATTAAAACAAATATTCACAAGAACAGTTCATGTCTTTTTTTTTTTCTTACATGGCATGTTATGTGGAGACAGAAATGAATACAAATGGGAATTTTTTTTTTAGAATGATATATATGTAGACACAATATATGACATAATTAATATAATTAAGTGAGTACAGGTAAGTATAAAATGCACATGTATCAAGGCAAGACAATATATTATATACATATATTATGTCCAAATAATGGAACTAAAACATTTAAACATGCAGAACCTCTTTAAAATGTGTGGGGCCTTATATCTTTAGGATATTATCTCTTCACTTGAGTTATGCTGAAAAAATGACAATATTCATTTCTAAGATTTATACATAGCTTGAAGGTAAATTTTGCCCACAAAAGTTTACAAACAAATTAAAGTCATTAAATTGCATTACTCATGTTTACTTACAATGTTCCTGCAAATCTTGTGCTTAGATGAGATTGATCTTGCGGTAAAAGCCTTGCCAACCCAAAATCAGCAATTTTGGGTTGAAGTTCATCATCCAAGAGGATATTGCCAGTTTTTATATCTCTGTGTATGATAGAAACATGGAATTCCTCATGTAGATAGGCCAGTCCCTTTGCTGTACCCAAAATTATATCACAACGTTGTTTCCAGTTGAGGGGGCCTTTTCTATTACCTGCTTCCAAAGTTCATATATTTAGGACATGAGTGAAAAAAGGGAAGAAATATATATGATTGTGAGTTTCACAAAAGTTACCAAACAAGAATCTATCAAGGCTATTTTTCGCCATATATTCATAAACAAGGATTCTCTCTGCACCTTTACTGCAACAACCAAGAAGTCTAACCAGATTTCGATGATGCACATTACTTATAAGCTTTACTTCACTTTCGAAGTTATCTTCCATCTTGTTAGATTGACCCAGAATCAATTTCTTGACCGCAACAATTTTTCCATTTTTCAAAGTACCCTGTCAAATAACATATCAAACAATTTTAATCGTGGAATAAAAGTGATTTGTTTTTATCTTTAATGGATGGCTTATAATAATTTTTTTTTTGTAGATTTTTAAAATCTTAGTTGAAAAAGTCAAAAATAAACTCGAAAGATATATTTGGTTGAGAGATAAGAATGAAGTGCAAATTTTTATGGCTAAATTTCATATGTAATTTTACACCTAAAATTTATCCAACATTTCTACCCAATTTTTACCTCATAGCCAAACTATGATGATCGTTTAGTTCATAAAGTGTTTTTATATTTCTAGAAATCTTATTCCCAGGAAAGTTATTTCAAGAAATACCTTTCCCGCTAATATTCAATATAGAGATTACGTTTGATATACAAACCAAATACCAAGTGGTATTTCCAAGAACACCGTGGCTTTTTTTTTGTCAAAAATACCCATGACAAAAATTATGTCAATCGATGGTGGTCTAGCAGTGGTCTGGTGATGGTCTAACAAAGGTCCAACAACAATTCAGTGGTTATTTGACGATGGTCCATAGTGGTTTGGATTGGGCAATTTAGTTTTTAACTTCATAAAACATTTATTTCCCATATGAATCCAACATTTTCATGATATAGAATGTGAAAAAAAATGGGGTATTTTCATTCTTGGAAATCAAACTTTCTTGAGAATACTCTTTCTATTCGTGAACCTTGCATTTCCCTCTCAAATTCCCTTGAAGATGATCTCGATCTTTGTATGGTAAGATAAGTAATAATCGACATAAAATTTTTTTCCCCAAATTCACTTGTTAGATAATTAAAATATTTAATAATAAGGTCACTAACAATAAGTTAATATTCATTTTAGTCCCTGATTTTATATTTATGAGTTATTTTAATTCATAACTTTTAAAAAGGAGCAATTTAATCTTTAACATTGCAAAACGTGAATCATTTTAGTCCTTCAATTCATTTGTATTTAACATTCCATCAATTAAAACAATAATAGGTAATCTTAAATGATACCTTGATATACCTTGTGTCATTTGAAGTATAATGGAGTTTAAAAAAAACTTATTTTAGTGTCTAAAACTACATAATATTAAGTTATTTAAATTTTCCTTAAAAATCATAAAATAATTCATTTTATGTAAGATTAGACACTAAAATAAATTATTTTAAACTTTATTTTCATTCTACCTAAAGATAAATAGTATGTCAAGGTGTCACTTAAAGTTATCTATTATAATTTAATTTAAGAAATATTAAATAAAAATGAATCAAGAGACTAACATGATTCATATTTTGTAATGTTATTAATTTGACTCATTTTAAAAATTAAGGGCTAAAATTATTCATAAGTGTAAAGTGGGAGACTAAAATGAGCATTAACTCCGCTAACAATATATGCAAATTAATAGATTTACCCGTTAAATAACTAAAATTTCTAATTATTAATACATGATTCACCGTATGTTTCCCCACAGAAGCAAATTTATGAAAAATTCAATTAATATGTGTGGTTATTAATCCGTGATTCCTCACGTAACGATATCAAGAAAATTTAAGTTCATACCACATTGAGAGGGAACCAGGGGGGTTGCCAACGTCCCCTCCAAAATTTTTACTTCCAAAATTTTTACTTTTACTACAATATTATATATATATATATATATATATATATATATGTGTGTGTGTGTGTAAGGGGTGATTTATTATGTGAATAGGAGGATTAAATTTGAGCTATATAATCATACATGAATTATTATGATTGAAAGTTAATTAATAGTAATTAATCCTCGCATGCTTATTTAAAAATGTCACATGGCATTTTATCTCTCAATCTCATATGAGTTCCTCCCACACTCACACACACACACACACACACACACACACACATATATATATATATATATATATATATATATATATATATATATATATATTGTTTATATTAATCTTAAATATACGTGGATGACTATTAATCTAATAGTGGTTTCACATATTATATATATATTTTTTATATGACCATTAATTTTAATTTTATTTTACATTATATACGTAAATTAGTTTCGCTCCCCGCCTCTAAAATTTCAAGCTCTGCCCCTAGCATCGCACTACTGCAATTAAAATATTTTCGAATGGCAACTTAAGTTTACCTTGTACACGTTGCCAAAGCCCCCTTGTCCTAGTTTATTTTCTTCACTGAAATTTTTCGTTGCATCTTTCAAATCGTTATACCTGTAACTAACTGGTCCCTTCAAGTCAGTTGCTCCCAATATATCACCTGCAAATTAAAAGATTAAGTTTGAGTTTCTTAATAAATAAATGAGGATAGAAATTCATAAGCTATTTTTTATGCAAATATTTATTAAAAAAAAATATTTATGCAAACAACAAGAACAAAAACCTAATCCTTATCTCACTAGGTGAGTTAGGCTATATGGATTAAACGGCACCAATGTAATAAGTAAATTACAAACACCGCACATTAGAAACTTTCCAAGTTGTTTTACCTCCGGTAAACCTCTTGAGTTGTTTGGATCGTCTGTACCAAACAAATAATGCAAGAAGAATCATAGCAAGACCTACACCTCCAGCACCACCACCTACAATGACCCACTTCTTGCTTGAACCTCCTACAATAGAGAGAAAAAGTTGCTATCAATTTCGAAAGAGATGTATGTTGAATTCAATGATTTTTAGATTGAAAGTCAAATATAATATAGATCTCTTATGTTATTAAATGTGCATCCATTTTATTTTAATATATGTGTTCTCCTGTACTTCCTTCATATCTAATACTCCCACCTCAATATATATAGGATACCTATGTGGCGTTTACATACTAAATATTCACAAAACATGTTCCTATTCTATTATATGTTGGAATGAAAAGTGTTAGAGTTTTCGGGTGATTTGAGCTTCCAATGATTGGTCATATTTTAATTAATTTTATAAAGTGGATTGAATGAATGGGGCTAATACTTCCTATAAGCCTATAAAATTAATATGTGATCCATTGTGGGTTTTGAAAGTTATAGTATATTGCTAGAATTGAGTCTAATAGTGAATGTCCTGGATTATGATATAGAAAGTGATCTAGGTCTTTGATGGATAATACTAGATTATTATAAATTCATAGTATGGACAAGATCCCCCACTCCAATGTAACATTGGCAACTCTTGATGGTTAGTTTACTGTTCCATTGATGCGGCCTCGCTAAAGACAAAGGAATGGAGCAGGATCTCCTGTACCTTATGCATATAAATGTGTGCTTCACTTGCAACACGATTATTCATAGATGATGTTGTCCAATATCATGGACCAACAAGTTACACACAATTATTGTTCTATATTCTGGTTTAATTAGTGTTCTCAATTCCTGATATAAATCTGATAAATCTTACAAAAAGTGTGCATATGTAAACATAATTCCTCTTATCTAAACATATATATATATTCATTCACTCAAAATTACTGACAACAAAATATGACTTAAATATATTTTTGGTTATGTAAATATATAGATCATTAGCTTTCGGTCCCCTTTTTTTAATATTATATTTTGTATCCTTACATTATATAATTAGGTCCTTATAAACTGTCTAGAACATACATTAAACTTTATTACGAATATTTAAAATTTTATTTTATTTTCCTTATAAATATTTTAAAATCTTTCTTTGATCTTTATAAATATCGCCCCTTAACAATAGAAACTAACGATATTGACCAAACTATAATAACGAAGGATTAGAAACCCAAACAAATAAAAATAAAGGGATTGAAACAAAATTGCTTGTAGTTATAGGGACAAAAACATATTTAAAGTGAAAATTATTCTAGTAAATTTTATAAGTAGTGCTACGATAATATAATAGCTAGAACTTTTTGTCTATTTATCAAAATTCAATAAAGATAATTAGATAAGTTAAAGGAGTAAAAGTTATCAATTCATCCAATGATTAAAAATAAGGTCACATCATTTTTACAAAAATATCTAGCAAAAGTTGTGAGAAAAAAAATTCTCGTTATTTACTCTCTCCCTTCACTCTATCTTTCTAAAATTAAAAAAATCACATAAATTAAGAAAATAAAAAATCATATGTGTAGACTATACTATCCCTATTGAAATATTAATTACATGAGTATTGTACTATTGTTGGAAAACATAACACAATTAATTACATTGGGGATATTGTTGGAAAAAAAATGGTTCTTGATACAATAAACGGACAGCTCTTTTGTAATAAAAAAAATGAACAAACGGAGTGAAAGAAATGGAGTATTATTTTTTCAAACTCTATATAATGTTTAGTTTGATGTAATGGTCGTATAAAACACTTTTGTGCTACTATTATACAATTAAAATAATTTATTCAAATGAATTTGCAAGCTTATGATTGTTGTAAGAATATATGCTTAAATAACCATATACTCTTCCTTTCGGAATTAATATTTATACATTTTCAGATAAAGTTATCTTTTAAAATATATGTCAATTTCATATTCCAATTAAAGTAAATTTTTTATTCCAATATTATCTCTCAATAATTAATAACCATTAGTATAACTTTTTATTTTCAATAATTTAATGTGCTCCACAATTAACTGCTATTAGGATATATTAATTCATACACTATTATTTTACATAAGAATACTTTATTATAATACCATTTATCATATTTCCTAATATCCATATTTATTCAAATTTAATTAATAAATATTTTACGTAAAAGAAAATATAAAAAATTTATATTATCAATGTATAGAAATTAAATTCATTTATATATACCTGGATTTAAATATGGTGTGAGATCAGTAGTCTGGTTATCAGCGAAGAAGGGAGTCTGCGAGTATCTTATAAAACATCCTGCATCAAATGCCGTACCATCTGTGCTGGGAAGCGTACCATCTGTATTGAGAAAGCAACTCTGCAAGTTTATGGATCCAACTGTCAAGCAATCCAAACAACTGCTCTCAGGGGCATTTTCAACACATTGTGCAAATGCATATATTGCGCCCCCTCCTCCCTCCTGTGTCTTTGCAGCTGCATAAAAGCCTTTGATTCTCGGTGTTGCCGTTCGGAGATCTATCAGCGCTTGTTTGGCAGTTGTATCAAAAACAGTGGCATCACTTGCAGTCTTGTTCCCACATGATACGCCGTCATTGCCTACTACTGCGGTCTGACTGAAGAAAAATACATTGGTCTCGTACCTTGATACATTTTGAAACCAAGCAAACATCAAAGTCAACCAAAAGTTTTTTTTTTTTTTTTGTTCAAAAAAAGAAAAAAGCGAACTAGTGAACCGTTTCTTGAGTTTTAATGAAATTTAACATGCTCTATTTTATTTGTTCAGTTAATAATAACCTTCCATACATTTATTATTATAAAGAGGAGATTAGTGTAATTTTCAAGGAAGGTTAATATAATGTTCTACAAACTCAAGAATTTTTTGAGCAAATTTTACAAATAGATCATTTGGGTCAAGGCTAAGGGTGGTCAACGTAGTTTCCGTATTTTAGGAAAAATTAAGCCCAAATTTATTGAATTGGGTAGGCCTAAATATCATGTAAAACTAGATTACAAAATATTGTTACTGCAATCTAAGCAAGTGAAAAGAAGAATGAATATTGATTGATTTTATGTGACTGAATGAACTATGCAATCCCAGCGTATAGATGTACCTGAGGAAGCACCCTTCGTAGATGACTCTGGCACCACTGGCATCGGAACAGTTGCGGATTTGGGTGGTGGCACTGTCGAAGCAAGCAAGACAATCCTTTTTGGAAAGGTAGTTCCTGCACTGAAACAAAGCATACACTATTGTCCCTCCGAAGGCTTTCTGTGTTGTGCCAAAGTACTTGCTCTGATTGCTAATCTCTGCTCTCAGCTCTGAAAACATCTCATTGATGTTGGCAAGGAAGTTGCGCGCGTTGGTTGCGTTGTTTGTGCTGCACCCTTGATTCAGTAGAACTGTCTCTGGGTCTGCAACAACAACAACTGCACCTTGCTGATCATACCATGCCCACCACCATATCAGGGTGAAGGCCACTAGCTTAAGGTTCGACATCCTTTATTACGCTTTGTCCTTGTTATCAGTTTCTAATATAGAATATAGAAGCGTGTCAAACTTAGCGTTAGCTTGTCGGATCGGACACCATGCCCACCAAAATATCAGGGTCAAGGCCACTAGCGTAAGGCTTTAACATTGTTAAGCCTTGTCCTTGCTATTAATTTCTAATATAGAATGTAGAAGCGTGTCAAACTTAGCGTTCGCTTATCGGCTATATATATATAGAGAGAGAGAGAGAGAGAGAGATGCTTATTGAAAAAGTTCCTGATTCTCAACCACCACGTTGCTTCTTGCTTGTCGCACTTGTCGGAGAGATTTTAGATGTGGAACTCGTTAAGGTGTATGCTCCCATGCACTTGCAAGTCAATGAGTTTGCTACAGTGACACATGTATTTGTGGGGTCATACACCCTTCAGCTCATTCTCTCTCCCCAAAAATGTCTTTCGTTCTTTTATTGCATACATACATCACTTGACATGCCAAACCCTCTCCCCTGAAAATCCAGATGAGATATATTTCAACCTATTTTTAAGTTTTTCAGTTATTATCTATTTTCTTATCTATATTCTTTTATTGTTGACTAAAATACATCTTAGTATTAATTATACATATTATCTTTTTAAAGAATAAAATATATGTGACTTATAATAATATACAAGATATCAAATCATAATGGATAGTTAATATAATGGGTAGTTACTCACTATCATGTTATATTTTCTTAATTTTTTATTGGTTGACAGTGTAAAATTATTTTATACAGATAGTATATAAAAATTTATCTCTAAAAATATAACTAAATATTTTATATTATTATAAATCACATATTTTGTTATATATATGTATATAACAAAACATTTTAGTAAAAACTAAAATAATAAACATGAGATAATATAGCGTTAACTTCCAAAGTTCGAAAATAATCAAAGTGTAATTTATTTTAATTTTATGAGAACTGGCTGTGTATTTCAAAATAATAAAATAAACAAGAGTTGTATTTTACTTGAAAAAAAGAATGCTTCCAGCAAATGACCGCTAACCCACTATTGTATCGCAGGTCTTCCCTTTTCTATTGTATGCCCAATCGCAAAAGTGAGTTGCAGCGTACACATTTAAACGGATGCAATTAAGAATTTTAAAGCCTTGTAGGGTCAAAAATGAAAACTAACAAAGTCGTCCACTCCCAGTTAAAAGTAGGGGTTCACTGGGGACCAAAACATTAGCGGCCCGGGCTAAAAGTGACCCCCTCTAGAGTCCTTCGTATATACTAAAATAAGATAAATTGATCCATATCAATTTATAAAAAGGAAATAAATCAAATTAACTTCTGACAAAAATATAAATAAGACAAGCAAATCTATCAAAACATTGAGAAGGGATTAATTTCTCTTATATTTTTTATTGTGAGAGACAATGAAATATTTTTTTTCCTTTGAGAGACCATCCTGTCCAGCATGACTTCTTTTTTTAAGGAACAATTTATGATTTATTTTCAAATTTTTTTAGTTACATTATTGAAAAATGCTCCCAAAATATGATAACTTGCGATTTTAATAAATAATATACCTGTATGTGGTGATTCATGTGCCAAATTAAATCTGGTATTTCCATTAGTATTAAATATATTTAGAACCCATGTTAAAAAAGGACTATTGTTGAAAAGATTTATGGTGATTTCTACTCTATCCTCTTTAGGTGGTTCAACAGATGTTTGATATCTATTCATTAATTATTCAAATCATCATCTATGTGTCTCACAGTTGATCAACTTAGTTTTAGTTTTAAATTTATTTTTAAGCAGTCTAAATCTTTTAATTTTAAAATTAATCATATGGACCTCTGTGATAAAATTAAAAGTATTTTGATTCAACCCAAAGTCATGTTACTGGCGTAGCCTCTTCTTCTTTTCGCAAAGAACTGTACAGTTCACATTCCACACCCCTACGTTGTCGCCTCCACCCACCATATAGCAGAAACCATCATTGTGACTTGTATTTGCCTAGTAGTTTTAATCCTTTGTTTTTGAATACCTGATCAGTAATAATGGGTGAAGTGGATGACGTCTTAGAATGGCTATCTATAGCTGCCATCTGGCCATGAAAGTTAGGATATAGAGATATTTCATAAACAAAAGCTAGTCAATTGGAAGTAGTTTTTAAGTTATGGGTTCATTTATGTAACTGCAATTACTTACACTTTTCCTCGATTGTTCTTGCACATTGTTTTTACTCATGGATTCGTGTTGAAGCATGTGCATCTTTCCAGTAGCATTCTCTATGTTGCATAGTTGTGGGCGAGCTCTACCATATGATGGGCAGCGTGGTGGGCGCTTTGGCTGTGATTGACGGTGGCAGCGACGGCGGCATAGGCTTTCTTTGTAATTGAGGAAGGGTCTACATTAGAAACAACGAGCTCTATGTTGCATAGTTTTTTATGGCTTTTTACATACTCATTTACAACTTTTAACTTAATATAGATGTATGGTGTAAGTGTGGTGATGGTTGTGTATTACTCCTCGAATTTTACACAACTCAATAACCCATCTTATAGTAGAATTTAGACTCATGGGATTATTTATATCATGTAAGATCATGTCACTAGTTGCCATATAGAATTGGGGATGGAAACCTTCTAGTTGCAGTATCACTAGTTTTAACGCCCACAAATAATTTATTAACACGTGGAAGATATATATTATATATTTGATATCTTATAAACTTTTAGATTTATTTTGATTTTTATCTTTTGGTGTGACAATAAATGATTGGGAGACAGAGAAGGAGACATCACCCTTTTGGGTGGCAATAAATGAGTTAGCGGCTACTAGTCGGTGGCAGGCTACTACTAGAAGTGAATAGAGGTGGAGCATATAGAAGAGTAAGTCAAGGTTAATTTAGGATTTATTGGTAAAATAATATTATTAGGTGTTATAAAATCTTTTGAAACCTGATAACTTAATTCTATAGTTATAGGTTAAAGATGATGTGACTATATAATATTATACTATCACATGTGATATTAAATATGTGATAAAAATTGACTCTATAGAATTAACTAACACTATCAAGCAGCTTTATATTATATATCAAACGAAACCTAAATTATTTTTAAAATGTTTGAACTTACAATAAATACATTTTTAACATCAAAATTAAAATTTATTTATTTTCCGTGATTAAAATTATATTTAAGTATTTATTATTATGACGTGGATATGCTTTTGGTTGATTAATGATTCAAAGGAAGCGGAGTCAACACGGATCAGGTATTAATTAAGAAGATTGAGCCTTTACTTCCATTGTGCTCATTGTGTGCGACCTTTTCTTCTTCCAATTGAAAGTGCCGTTCCAACTCCAAAGTATCTAGGAGTGAAGTGCTTGCTTTTTCTGTGAAAAAATAATAAGTTACCGAAGCTTGACTTATTATTTATTTAAATAAGTCAAATTTAAAACTTGAATGATTTTTTGAAAAAAATATGAACGAAATTTGAACTTGACCTGTTTAAACTCATTAGAAAATTATCATGCAATCATAATTAATTCAACTAAAGAAAATGTCAATGTCTGGTTGAGATCATTAGGACAAAGTTATTAGGTTGTACTCTTCTTTGATGTTAAGGTTTGAAAAAATTGTGATTTGAATAGTCATAGCCAATAAGGGATAGAAAATTTTGACTTTAACAAACTATTAGTCAAATGGAATATGAATCCTCTAAAATAAGGATTTCACTTTAGAAGGTAAAGTGAGGAATTTTATCCTTGGATTAATAAAATTAGAAGTGAGGTCCTCTTTACTTTATTGATCTAATGGTAAAATCTCTTCACTTTATCCTCTACTCACTTTAGAGGATCCAAATCCAGTCAAGTGGTAAATAGTTTGATCACTCATAATCGTAAGTGCTACGTCCCGAAAATTATAAAAGTGGTATCTCCTACAACTTTCCATTAAAAAAATTGAAAATTTTGACTTATTGGGGCCATACAACACATTACAAACAAACTCTTCTTAAATATCATTGGTAACAATTAAGAATAGTCAACTTCTAGTAATGGGTAGAAAAATCATTTGATAGACCATTTGGATTGGTCCAATAGTAAAAAGTTCAGGTACTATGTATAAAGTTTAGTTTCAAAGTGCAATCAATATAATTTTTGAAATACCCAAAAAGAAAAGACAAAAGAAAAATCATGTAATCTATTGTTGGACATATAATGCATCACAACTCACACGATTCAATGAGATTAATTTTGTACCATCTCTTCTTAAAATGGAAGGAGCTTCAATTAAAATATTACATGTTCAACAATACAATGACAAAAAAACCAAAAAACTCAATACATGAGCCTAGTAAAAAAAACACATAATCCCAACCACAACACAGAACAGAAATGTAAGGGATGCATTAACCCAAAACCAAAGGACCAAACCAACAAAACCGGATCTATCTTCCTCTAGAATCTCAAATTTGCCACGGGTATAAACCCTAAGCATAACAAACTACTTATATATAAAGAGGTAGGTACTTTAATTTAACACATTTATAAAATCATTCATAAAAATCAGAGATAGGTATTACTTTAACTCATATCCCCATCTTGATTCTGAGTATGCTCGGCCTTCTGAGAAAAAGGTACTCTAACATACTGACTGCGTTTCTTTCATTCATTAAAATTCAAACCTCTGAATTGTTTTGCAGTCAACCCCTTCCATCTTATAGTATTAGTCTACAAATAATAAAAGCACCTTGTCCTTGATCTCTTGGATTCTTCCATTGCTCTCCTACATGCACAAGAGAACATAAGTCAATACCGGCATCTAAGTCCAAGTCTTTTTTTTTTTTAATAATAAACGGGGCCAGAGGCCCAAAAAGAAAAATCAATTAGCAACCAATCGAGAGAGACTTGTGCCCATTACATCTGCATGAAGGAAAACTGATGCAAAACTAGGAATAACATGAAATAAACAACCAGAAAAAGTGCAACTATGCCCATATTTGGCAAAGCAATCCGCGACTGTGTTGGCCTCACGAAACACATTGCCAATGAAAGACTGTGGCAGAAGATTAAGAAGATCTTTAATTGCAAGAATAAGAGATCCACTGGGATGATAGCTCACATCACCACATCTAAGTCCAAGTCTTGATACTTAAACATTAATTTCTCCCTCTTAATTATTAGACACGAACTTGGACAAAGCTAAAAGGATAATTATAGCAACTCATCCTTAGACATATTTACAATAAAGCCAGCGAGATCCATAAATGTGTGAGTGTACGTTTAATAAGGTTAATATTATCCACTTTTATTGGAAATATACTTAAATAGAGATGTTAGACTTATATTAATATTGTATATTAAAAAAAAAAACTTAAACCCATATAAAATTTCCTCCTCACCTTAATCTTGATATGGTGCTAGATATATCGAGCGCACTAATCATCATGGGGCAGTTGCATCCCCCTAGATACGACTAATAAACATTGATTGTAAACGTGCAATTAATATAAGTAGTCAAAAATATAATATGATTGCTAAAAGTTACTAGGTTACTAGAAATAACTGTAAAAAAGGTCAATAAAGCAATGTAAACAGTTATTTCTGAACCGAGATACTAAAATTCAAGAAATAATAAACTCAAATACTAAATCATTCATTGTAGACAAGGACGACAAAAATAATTAAACCTTTTTTTCCCCCACCAAGTGGGAGTAGCTACATGAATGCTATGGAGCCCTATACCTATGAATGAGGAAGTGATGGATCTGATTGTGAAATTGGTAACCCAAGTGAGAGATTGACAAGCCCAATTTGCGTGAATTCATTATATTGCAAGCCATCCAATCCAACTAGAGCGTTGGACCCGTTTAGCCTTGGAAGATTAATGACGGAAGACATGGGAGCATAGTTATTAGACTCGACCCGGACATCGACTCAGCCAAGATACTGGGTCATTGGTTCAACCGGTGGGTTACTGGTTCAACCGGTTGAACCGGATATAACTAGATCACAACCAAATATGTAATATATATAATACCCTAGACATATTATGACAAGCAGCAACGTTGGTGCAGTGGTAATGATGCGCGCCCCGTAGCTTGTGTCACATGGGTTTGAATCATGCATATATAACTTTTGGGAAATAATGTATAAAGCCAACGAAAAGTGTAATATATACAATTCCATACACATGATATAACAAGAACCATTGCTGTCATGATGGCTGGGAAGCGTGTCCACACCCACTTGGACAAGGGTTCGAGCCTCCATCCTAAAATTTTGGAAAAATAAATTTCTTGATGCGCGGTCAATGCGGCTGGCCATGGTCAACGTGGGTTACTGTGCCGATTTGACAAAAACCCATCAGTTTGCTCCGAGTTTGACCGGGTTTGACCAGTTAACTTGCAGAACCGATCTGATTAAAAAATCGAACCGGTCCGAACCAGCTAGTCCGATCTGGTTTTGATATCAGTGCATGGGAGACAGGTGTTTGCAATTTGGTTTAGTTTGATTTTGAGACAAAAACAAACTAATAAATTTTATTTTGGTTTAGTTTGGTTTGATTTGATTATTTCTTAATAACCAAACCAATTTAAATCAATTTAGATTTGTTCAGTTTTCGGTTTCTAATATAAAGTTTATAAAATATTAAAAAAAAGTAATTATAAACAATATTAAACTAGAGCAACTATTATTATAAAATAATATAATTATGAGATCTAAGTTAATTTTCAAAATTTATGCTAATATATCATACTATTAACTAATAAGTTAAACAATTGATAAAAGATTTGAACAAAAATTATATTGATTAAATTAAAAGAATTAATGTATAATTAAAAATCCTAAATGTTAAGTCAAAATATGAGATAAATTTATATATAAATAGAAAATTCTAATAAGTAATACATCTAATTAATAAATAAAATTATTAATGTAATATATTATCGGTTCGGTTTGATTTGGTTCGATTTTAAAAATAAGAATTGAAAATCGATCAATTTGGTTCGATTTTCGCAAATTAAAAATTAATTCAAACAGATTAATTTTGGTTTTGATCAATTTTTATAATAAATTTTTTATTTTAATTCGATTTGGATCCGAATGGGCAACAACTACAGGATGGGGTCTTTGGATCCGGAAATCCCACCTGGATTCGGCTCTGAAAGTGAAGCGGGCTGGGCTGTGAAGAAACGAAGGAAACACAGAATTGTGATGGTGAATCACTAAACCAGGTAATTGCAACTCATTTGGAAAAGCATGATGCCCACAGAAACGCAAATGCGGATGCACTGAATGAGGGCAAAGGTGATAAGCGTGATGAAGTCTCAGGAAGCCGAATTTCGAGGCAAAAAGCGGTGGCTGAACAAGAGCCCACAACAGGTGCTTATCATGATGTGATTTTGAAGGTGCCATTGGTCTCTGCAAGGAAATGGGTTTTCAGATTGCAAATGAAAATGCAACCTTGCAATTCTTGCAGAGTGGCGAGGCAAATCCCGAAGGGACAATCAAGAAGAGAAGGAGAGGAAGGCCGAGAAAGAACATGTCTTGAGTATTTTTCTGCTTTCAGGTTAGATTGCAGGGCTTTCGGCAATCATGAGAATGATATGTTGGAATATTGGAGGAACTGGGGAAAAAGAAAAGGATTCTGCTATCAAAAAGCTAATTGCTAGCCAGCATGGTCACACGAGATGAACGTTATTGATGTACTGCTGAGTGGGCGTAAATACATCTGAGCTAGGAGAAACTCCAGAAGCAGCTTGGATAGAGTAGTGCCTGAACCTGACTGGTTCATGAAGTTCCCAGAAATGATTTGCTTGGAAATAAGGAAACAAAATATATAGCGGTCCAAAACCATTCAGGAGCCTAGATGCCTGGTTCACACATCCGGGCTTTGTACGCTTTGTTAAGCAGGAATGGAAATCCTTGGGTGGGATAACAATACAGGAGAAACTGCAAAGAATACAAAGGCTGCTTAGAAAATGGAATGAAGAGACGTTTGGGAATATTGATGAGAAGATAAGCAGATTTGAGAAAGCACAGTTGGAAACGCAAAAGAAATTAGATATATGTTGTTCAAACAAGGTGGAATTGGCTCGATTGGCTGCAATTGATTCACAACTAAAAATTTGGCATGAGAGGAAAGAGTTGTATCGGAGGCAATTATCGATATCCCGGGAGAAGAATCTCAAGTTAGGGGATAAAAACACCAAGGAAACACATGAAGAGTTGTATTATCATGCTGTTGCTGTGGGAAAGAAACACATGAAAAGAAGTGATCAACTAGGGATTTGCAACATATTAGTGAGGAACCCAAGAATCATCAAGAATGAAATCCTTCAATTCTACAAATCTTTGTTACAAACAGATTGATGCCCCATAGATCCGTCTACCACCGGATCTTCTTCCTGCAATTTCTGAGGATCAAGCCTTGCAATTAGAAAGAAGGCCAACTTTGGAGGAAATTCGATTTGCTATTAAGAATTGCAACTCTCACTGGGCACTAGGATATGATGGTTTTAACATGAATTTTGTCAAAATTTAGGATATGCGAGTGCCTTTCCCAAGGAAATTAATAAGACTTGGGTTGCTGTGAGTCCTGAGGTGGAGGGCGTTGAAGAAATAAAAGATTTTGCCCAATCACTATGGTGGTATGTAATTATAAAATCATCTTAAAGATTCTGGCATAGAGAATGAAAACCGTGATGCCCGCAGTTGTAGGGGAGACACACTCAGCCTTTGTGTATGGAAGACAAATCCTTAATGGTGCCTTGATTGTAAATGAAGCAATGTGGTGGTTGAAAGAAGCAAAGGTAAAAGCTGCCTTGTTAAAGCTTGATTTTCATAAGGCATATGACACTGCAAGATGGGATTTCCTCGAAGAGAAACTTGAAAAAAATGGGATTTGGATTAGCCTGGAGGCGCTGGATAATGTGGTGTGTTACTTCAGCCTCCATGTCTATTCTTATTAATGGCTCCCCAATAGAAACGTTTGAATCACAGAGAGGGCTCCGACAAAGGGACCCTATATCTTCATTCTTATTTTTGTTGGTTATTGAAGTATTTAAGAGAATGGTCTTGAAAGCCAAATCATTGGGCAAAATTCAAAGCTCTTTGCATTGGAAAATCAAATCGTGGAACTATCCCATCTACATGCTACAATTTACGGTTGATACTTTTGATATTTGCACCGATTGATCTAGAATGCATGAGAAATTATTAAAGGCTTCTTATTTTCTTTTCTTTTATGTGGTCTCAGGTATGAAAATTAACTACAGAAAATCTGTCATGGTTTCATTTGGATCTTCGGAGAATTGGATTCAAAGAGTGAGGAATTTACTTGATTGGTCCGTGATAAAACTCCCTATAACTTACCTTGGTATTCCACTTGGTGCGAACCCAAACAGGGTTGAAACATGGAGGCTAGTTATTGAGAAAGTTGAAAAAAGACTGGCTTTGTGGAAAGCAAATCAAATCTTCTATCTAGAGCTGGGTGATTGGTGTTGATTAATCAATCTTGAATTGTTTGCTTATGTATTTCCTAAATGCCAAAATCTGTTGAGGCTAAGATTGTTAGTCCGAAAGGAGTTTTTGGGTCTAAAAATACTGGTAAAAAAGGAATCCCATTAATTCCCTAGGAAGTTTTTCATAGACCCAAGAAATTGGGTGGGCTAGGATCTCATTATCTAGAATGCAACAATTCTACTTAAATGGTGGAGATTTTCTAGTGGAACTACACCACTATGGAAGAAGATTGTATGTTCTAATCATAATATTCCACCCTATTCTTTGATAATTTTGCCTTGGGTTTGGGTAAGCTTATGGGGCGAAATTACTAGCTTTAAAAGCTTTCGAGATGAAATTGAGAAAATTGTCTAGAATCGACTAAAAAGAAAGGTGGGTGGCGGTTCCTATATAGGCTGTTTGGAAAGGGTGGGAATTGAATTCCTTCAGGAATTGGAATTCAATTCCACCCTTTGGAACAATTTTTCATCAAAGAATTGCAAAGGAATTGGAATTCAATTCCATTCAAACCCTTCAAAATAAATCAGACCTCTTTAGGTCTGAATTGGGGGGAGAATTGATCTACAAATTTGAAATTACCAAACTAACCCCATTAACATCCTATCACTCCCGTATATGTTGCCTTCCCATTTGCAAAGCAAGAGCAGCCCCAACCTCTTCCCTGTTGCTGTTGCTGCTGGAACCGACGCCTGCGCCTCCACAGCATCCGTCCACCAACTGCCGCCGTCGTACCCCAGAGCTCGCGCGACCACCACATCAAGAGGTATGTCAAAATCTCAGATTTGTTGAATGTGCTCCCTTCCTCTCTTTTTTTCTGGTTTGACATCGAAGACCATTCCTTCAGGCCAGCTCGATCCAGTGTCGTCGTCGCCGACCGGAGAAGCTCGCCTGCACCGCCGTCGCCAATCGGAGAAGCTCCCTGCACCGCCGCATCAGAGGCATGCGAAAAACTGAAATGTGCTCTGTTCCTTCCTCTCTCTTTTTCTCAGTTTATGATGAGTGAAAATCTGGACTTTTTTCAGGTTTTAAACATTTGAAGCATTATTGTTTCTTCATCAACAGGAGGTATGTCACAAATTGAAGCTTGTTGCTGTGGATTTTTTCAGTTTAAGCATTATTATTGTTGCTGTGTATTTTTTCGGTTTGAGCACTATTGTTGTTGTTGCTGTGAATTTTTTCAGTTTGTGGTTTTTGCTGTGTATGTTTTTGGACTGATCAGGACTGATATGAACCATATTGATTGTTATTGTTGGTTTTGTGTTTTGGTGATGTGATGCTGCTTTTTGCAAGGCTTAAATCTTGCTGGTTTTGGTGATATGAATCATTATTATTGTTGGTCTTGTTGGTTTTGTGATGAAGGTTAGTGAGAGTTTAGGAATGAGTTATGGAACTCTCATAATAAGATATCCCCAAAATGTCAAAAATTCACTTTGTGGTGTGGATGTCTTAGGAGCTTGTATATAGCATATAAAATATCTTAGAGTTCTCTAACAATATAAATTTTTGATATAGTTCATTTTCAATAATTTTGACATTGTTCCTAGATTGAAGTCGTTTTAATTTACATATAATACACAAAATCATTGAAAAGAAACTACAACTTTGTTAGCATGAAAATTGAAAGACATTTAACATTGTAGGTAATATGAGGCAATTTGAAAGAAATGCAATCTTAGCCATAGTTGCTTATGCGGGTTATTTAGCTTGCATGCAATATATGACTCGACATGTGTCTCGTATTGAAAGACCAATTACCCAATCACAACGATATAATAGACATCAAGTACGCCGAGAATTGATGGCTCAATTAGAAGCACATTATAACTCACGTTCTGTAATACGTATGAGTTATGATGCTTTCACTCGATTAGTTACAATACTTCGTGGAAAAGGACTTCTCAGGGATAATCAATACAGTTTTTTTGAGGAACAAGTTGCTAAGTTTCTACATGTTTTAAGTGGTCAAGCACGTGTTCGGTCAGAAAGTTTTTTCTTCCGTCGGTCTACTGAGACCATTAGTCATCATTTCCACCAAGTTCTTAGAGCTTTAATAACACTTCAAGATCAATTTTTAGTCCAACCAAATGATTCTACTGTCTCACCACAAATACTCAACAGTGGAGGAAGATTCTATCCATACTTTAAGGTGTTTTTTAATACAAATATTTTTTTTGAATTTGTTTTTGTAATATCACATGATAATGGTTATTGGTTTATGTTGAAACTTTTAGAATTGTATCGGTGCTATAGATGGAACACATATCCGGGTTAAGGTTTCAAAAGAAGATGTGTCAAGGTATAGAGGAAGGAAAAACTATCCTACAATGAATGTATTGGCAGCTTGTACTTTTGACTTGAAATTTACATATGTATTACCTGGGTGGGAGGGCTCAGCTTCAGATTCAAGAATTTTAGATAACGCGTTAAGTAGAGAAGATAATCTAAATGTTCCTCAAGGTATTAAGTTTTTCCATAAATTTGTTTCATGGCTATTTAAAACTTTTCTTTATTTTTTTATGTAAATATTTTAAATTCTATTTTTAGGTAACTTCTACTTAGCCGATGCTGGATAATGTTGAGGTCAACATTTATCACTCCATATCGAAGCACTCGATATCATTTGAAAGAATATTCTCGACATCCTCCTGAAAACCCAAAAGAGTTATTCAACTTAAGACATTCTTCCTTACGCAATGCAATTGAAAGAGCTTTTGGTGTTTTGAAGAGTAGGTTTCCAATATTAGCTGAGATGTCTAGATATGATGTAGAGACAATGAGTGAAATTGTTTTAGCATGCTGCATCTTGCACAACTTCTTAGTAGATTTTGATCCAGATGAAGAAATTATTGCGCAAGTTGATAGGGATCTCATGAATAATGAGCCTGAACGTGGACTTGCTAATGGAGCAATTGCTAGAGGTGAAGATGGCCGAAGGGGGGAAATTTTGAGAGACTCCATTGCCGCACAAATGTGGAATGACTATATAACTAGACAACATTGAATTTTTTATGTATTATTGTTGCTCCCAAAAATGAACTTGAGTTTATGTATAGTTTGATTTATTAGTTGTTATTGGATGTGACATTACAATGGATGATTAACTTTCATGTTTTATAATTTATTATTGCATTACTTTAATTTGAGTACATTATGGTTATTTTACTTCTAGTACTACATTTGTGTAATATAATATAAAAATTCAATATTTGATGTCATATAACAATAGGTGGTGATATGGATGATGAGAAAGTTGTTGAGGTGGAAGGAGGAAATGATTGTAATGCATACTTCAAGTGGACCACAGAAATGGATGGTGTGATGCTTGAAGTTCTTAGGGAGCAAAAGAGTAAGGGTCAAAAGGAAGATAGAGCTTTTTCTGGTGAAGCATATAGGAAGGTGGTAGAGGAAGTTAATGATAAATTTTCTTTGAACATCAACAAAAACAAAGTGATGAATCGTCTCAAAACTCTTAAGGAACAAATGGTGTTAGCAAAAGAAATTGAATTGAAAAGTGGAATAGGATGGAATGATTCTTCTAAAACATTTGAGGCTCCTCTAGAGGTGTGGAAATCTTTGATAAAGGTATGAGTATTCTATTTCATTTCCTATAATAAAGTTGGTATCAACTTCTTTGCACATGCTTGTTTATGAACTTTCTTTTTGTTACTAGGCCAATCCAAAGTTCAAAAATATCAAAGGAAAATCCCTTCATCACCTGGACATTCTCAGAGAGATATATGAGAAAGATGTAGCAACCGGATCTCAAGCCGAGAGTGCTAGAGAAAAGGTACAAAGATGGGAAAGGGAGAATGCTTATACTAGTATTGATGAAATTGATGAGATGCAAGCAAACAATGAAGTTCATTTGGAGAATTTTTCTCCCTTTGATTCTGAAAGTATGCCATCAACACCGGGATCACAATTTGGAGCATCAAATACATCTATACCTACTACTTCAAATGCAAAAGGTAAAAAAAGAAAAGCACCAATGGCAAGTGAGTACTCATCTGATTTAAAAGAGGTGTCTTTGGCAATGAAAGATATTGCACAAGCTATTTTAAATACAAGCACTCAAGTTTGGAAGCATGCAGAAATATATGAAGCAGTAGCTAAATTGGGTGTGGAGGGTGGCAACCTTTTTGATGCTGTTGAATGGCTTAATGAACATCCTAATCTTATTGGAGTTTTTTTTGGTTTCCCGGAAGAGCTATGCTTTCGATGGTTGGCTAAGAAGTTAGGTTGGTGATTTTATGGGAGATTATAATTTAATATAGGTGTATTTTTTTGGGGGGAGATCTTTGATTGTAATGCTTAAGGAGTATTTAGTTTAAGACATATATGTATGCTTTTGGAAACAAATTTGATGAAATTTAGAATGTACGATGTGAGTAGATTTCCCCTAGGGAGATGTTGTTGTATTCAGACAGGTTTATGAAAATTATTATGTTTCTCCCATCTTTGTTCTAGTATTTTGTGAAGTTTATGTGTAATATGAAGTTGATATATTCTAATGTTTCCAAGCTTTCTCCATATAATTAGGAGAAATTATTTTGGCTTTGGTGGTAGTTTGGATTTGCATGTGCAGAACATTGTTTAATTTTGTTACGTCATGTATTATAATGAACAATTGGAGTTATTAGTAAAATATTAAGTTTTATTGATGAAGGGCAAAATGGTCAAAATATACAAATCAATTCATTTTCTGATACATTCCAAAGCAAGGAATTCAATTCAATTCTGTTATTTACTAACTCATTCCAAACACAAGAATTGAATTCAATTCCTGCAGGAATTCAATTCCTGATGGAATTCAATTAAATTCCATTACTTAAAAACTTTCCAAACGAGGTGATACTAAATTCTGGCTTGATCCTTGGGATAGTGATGCATGCTTCAAACAAGGATTCCCAAGATTGTTTTCAATATCTTTACATGGCGTTGACCTCTGTTTGCTTGGGAAGATAAACAACTTACAAACCCGTTTCTAGCCATATACTAGGACAATTTTATTGAGAGTGCGTGATGAGTGTACTTAGAAAATTTATTCTTCTGTTTTTTTTTTTTGGTCTCTTCCTTTTCTTTGCAGGTTTTTATAGAAAACAATTTCATCTTTTTTCAAATTGGAGCATTGGAGCCAAAGCTTGGAAAGGTCTTACTCTACCCCCATACAAAATTATTGATATGGTTTATTTGACAAAGTCGCCTTAACACCAAAGTAAGACTGTCTAGATTAAATTACATTTCATCATCTGACTTATCTTGCCCACTATGTAAAAAGGGACTTGAAACTTTAGAACATCTCTTTTTCCAATGTCCAGTTTCTACTCATGATGGTCTAAACTTAAACTATGGAAATTGTAAGTATGGTTTCTAGCATCCCTGTCTAAATTTTTTTATGCTTGGTGTGGAATGCCCTTCAAAGATTTTGATAAAAAAAAACTATAGGTCTCACTATTATATGTTATTTGCTGGATTATCTAGTGGGTAAGGAAAAGGATTGTGTTTGAAGCTTTTGAGGTAAATTGGGATGATATTTTTAACTTTATAAAGATGAGACTAGCATATTGGATGAAAGGCGGGTGTATAGACTTCCCCTTTGATCCAGCAACCTTCATAGCTAATTTATCTCTAATAAGAAGATGGAAACCTTAAAAGATATGTGATAATCCCTTCCATCATCCTTGATGGCAATTCCAAAGGGGATGAGGTGGGGATTGTTTGGGGGAGTTCTGGAATTTTTTTGGATGTTGCTAGCTTTTGGTTATTCGATTGTATGTTATATAGTCTTTCTTGGCTATAAGATATAGCTTTTTATTTGTTTAAATAAATGTATAAGTACTTTCAATAATTAAAAACGCTCTCAAATTATCTATTAAAATGTAAAATAGTTTTTTCTTAAAAAAGTAAGCTTTACTAAATAAAGTTAAGTAAAAAAAAAAAATTTAAGATGATTCAAACACACCCATCTATATCAGTAGGAAGCTAAAGAAAAATAAATAACAGTCCAGTTTTCTAGATAGTTAGGGTGATATTTACAATGTATCGATCAAAATAGGTACATTCAATGTTCCAATACGAAGACTTGCTCCAACAGATTTTTTCATATTTTTCTTTTGATTATGTAATTCAAAAAGACTAATTTACCCTTGATTCTATGTGCGGTAGATATAATATCATTAATGTGCTATAATTCAGCAGCTTATGTTTTTGAAACAAGTGATTTTATGATATGGTATCAGAGCTTCTATGACTAAATGATTTAGAGTTCAGTCTTTGTTGCCGCCACTTCTCAATAAAAAAATAATAATAATAAATTTTAGCGTAAAGTAAACTGAGCCTATGCATTATCCACATTTCAAATTCAAAAGAGACATTCGAGAAAGGGGATCATAACTTAATAACTTAAATTTTTAGAACAAGTAGTTTCCTAACAATGTGAAATTTTCCATTCAAACCTTAATTTACAAAAAAATATATAACCCAATAGTTTAAACTTTTGGAATAAGTGATTTCATGATAATGTGAAATTTCCCATTCAAACCTTAATTTACAAAAAGATGCAACATTGCAAGCTTGACTTGAAGTCGACTCTCACCACTCGTCGTCTCCCTCCCAGATTTGTTGGATATTCACACATTTGTTTTTCCAAATAACAATCAAAATTGTATGAAAGTGAACTTAATACTTAACCAAGTATTATTAGTTTATTACTCTAATTCCAGCTCCTAGTACCTTGATACTTGTTCCATTATTCTCCACCATTAGATCCATAAAAAGCTTTAAATCAACTGTTTATTTTAAGTGAACATTGTTCACATTTTACACATTCAACAATTTTTTTTTTCCGTCAGACCATATTCAACAATTTTTTTTGGTCCTAAACATATACAACAATTTTTTGGGATTTATTTATTTTGTGTGGGGAATGGATTTGGTTTGGGTTCTGACAACAGCCACTGCCAACTCTGCTGAGTGGTTGAACCCAGGTGCACTTCTATAGAGGCAGACAACACCATTTGATCCACGCCTCAAGTGCAACATATTCAACAATTTGTAAAGAACAAATAGGGAATGGGCTTATCTCGGTCCTGGATTGTAGTTACTAGTTAATAGGTGTGTTTCATTTATTGGGCTTACGGCACCATGTCAATAAAAGAAATGTTTGAAGACATTGAAACTTGTTTTTGTACTTCAAAATTTATATTGACTGCAATAGATTTGAACCTGTAATTCCATGCGTATTATTCAAATCCCTCACTATTATCAATTCTAGTGGGTTGAAGATAGATATTGGACATTGTTAACGATGACGGAAAGCCCAATAAAAAGTTTATACAAGTGGAAACAACTTGGGTACACGACCCAAAAACAACCTGAGTAATTTTCTTAAGGAATGACAAAAAGCAAGTAGTTTTTTGACCAAAAAAAGAAAAAGAGCAAGTAATTTCTTAAGGGGTGTATAGGTAATTAAGTCGCACGATATGAACTTATGATTAAAATTATATAAATTAATTATGCAATTTCTGTTCTTTTTTACTTTCAAGGGTTTTAATTAGTAGTGATTTATTTGCGTAATTTTTTCAAATTTAAAACTTTTCATCATTAAACGCATAGAAACAACTAGCAGTGAACAAGAAAAAAAAAAAAAAACACATAGAAGCAATTCACCTCTTTTGTTTTTTACCCATATTATTAATTTACTTAAATGAATGCAAGTTTATTAGAATCTGAAGTAAGTTTGCGAGCAAATAAAACAACGTTGAAATTTAATTTAAAGATTTTAAATTGAAATCTTTTAAGGGTATGTTTGGCTAAGGAGTAAAAATAAAGGTAAATTTTCTATGAATAAATTTCATGTATTCACATAGAGTTAATTCATATTATATATTTAAAAGTTAAAGGAATATATATATATATATAAAATTAAAACCCATGTTATACAATTTGAGCTCAATCGTTAAAGTCCAAAACCTTTTTTTTTCCTCCTTTCCATTAAGAAATTCATTTTTTTATGGCTTATTACTTAGGTTTATATTGAGTTTCAAATTCATTGATTGGTGTAAAGATCTCATTAGTGAAGCGATATGTAATCACTCTTGAAAATCTTCAAAATAGTTGGGAGTATTTTCTAATAATGATGAAACATGTGCCTACTCCATCTAAATTTTACCAAAAAGGTCCGTATCAAATTTTGAATTCCCTATGGTCTAATAGCACTCATAAAGTTCAGCTTTCATTTTCTTAAACCATGGTAGTTAGATTCACATATATGCTCACAATGATGCCTAGACAAGTGGCTAAATGCCACATTCATATCCTTTTGTTAGGTCATATAGGTGGGAGGAGAAAGGCCAGAAAAGTTGTTCCCTGTTTTCAAAGATAGAGACGCACAAATTTTTCAATGAAATCCCGGGTTTTGTTCGTTACCTAGGATTCAAGAAAATGGCCTCCAATAAGTGTAGTTCTCTCTCTCACCAATTTCACTAACATTAGTATAAATTATATGAAGCAAAGTTCAAGAAGTGCCTTTATTAAGAACTAGGAGGGGCCTATGATTATATATTAGTCCCATAGGCATCTTTCAAATTTTGGTCTAAAGTGCAGATTAGGAAAAGATCTTTGCATGGTTAACTTTGTGGTGAACTTTCACTAACTCGAAACAATTCGGTTTCTAACCATATGCACATATGGTGATGTGGTCCACCCACACGGGTAGCTATTATTTCTGCAAATTATTATGACAATAAAAAGCAAAGCATTTGTGGGTTCTATAATAGTATTGAGTCTTGGGATGTTACTTGTTAAATGTGATAACATGGGGTTCGATTAGTTACTTGCTCTTTTTTTGTATTATTATTTTTTTTCTGTTTTTCCGGGTATAATTACGTTGCTGAAGTTACATCTTTTTGAATTTAACCTTCATTTATGATCATTCCATTTCCACCAACCAAGAATCACATGTTTACTAATAAGTAAATTAGTTTGATCCCTTATTAGGTCCTATACATCTGTTACAATCAAAGAGACTTTTGGCTTATCATATACTAAAAGAATGTAAATTAAAGTTGCAAATAATCTTGGAAAGTCCTTCTAGGTATGACGCTATATTTATGTAAGTTGGGGTGATTAAGATAAAGGTATTTTGATTCTGAATTATCATCAAAATTCCCAAATCTATATGTTCAAAAATATGACATTTTTAAAATGGTATACACTAAGCTTAGCTAAAAAGGATGTACATTAGGGAAAATTCTGCATTGCACATTGTTAGTTTGGGTGTGCGATACATTTTTGTTTAACCACATTTTTTTTAATGTGTAAATAACAGTATATTTAGCTTTTCTAAATGTGGTGAAAAATGCATTTATCACACACCTAGATATACAAGGTGCATAACATAATTCTCCGTCCATGAGATGCACATAACTTATCTTGAAATTGAAAGGCCAATAGCAAATAATGTAAGGACGGATGTTATGGTGCCCCCTCACTCTAGCAAGATGCACAATATACCTTGTTATTTTAACGGAAATTAATCTCAAAAAGGGCAATCCATAAATAATATTTTTTAAAATTTTGTAATGGAAAAAAATCCCCATATCAGACCTTGTTTAAAAACAAAAATTGTGTCAAGTACAAACAACAAACAGAGAGGCTAATTTTCTCTTGATGTATAAACATAAATATGTGGGGATATGATAATAATATAAGAGAATAAAGAACAAGAAACACCCACAATAAAGTAGTAGATGGTTACATACCAAAAACAAAAGTACTGGATGGTTATAGACATGTTCCTTTCTTATTCCATTTGCGAAAACGCCACTTGCATTTTAAATTTTTACATAATTAAAGACAAATGCAATGATGAGTATATTTTAAATCTATTCCAATATATATATATATATATATATATAATATTATGGGTTACTTATCTAGAGGTGGACTAGTCCGTCCTGTCAAAAACAGAGTGGGGTGGGCTGGCCAGCCAAAAAAATATGGATTAAAATAGTCTATTTAGTCGATTTTAGGGAGGAAAAATAAAAAAAATTTCACAAAAATATATTTTAATATTTTCTTGAATTTTTTTTAAAAGTCTTTTAAATAATATTTTTTATATATGTATACCCAATTTTTCAAAGTTTATAATAACTATACAGCAACTTTGATTAAAAAATATTATTGTTAATAGTGTTATTTGTGAGTTATGACACTGTTTTATTTTTAAGTTTTAACTTTGAGTGAATATTCTCAACTGTACAATGTTACTATATTGATAAGTGTATATATTTCTTACTTTTTATCTTTTCTGGGTCATACATTTCTTTTTTTTTACCAATAAATTATAATTTTTTTTAAAAAAAAAAGACTTGACTCGCTGGTCAGGCCCGCCTCAACCCGCCAAAACCGACGGATTAAGCGGGTTGAAATTTTTTACGGGTTCAAAATTTCAACCCAACCTACTAAAATTAACGGGATAAAAACCACTTGAGCATGTGTGGTAGCTCTCTTTCTATTATTTTTTATCCATCCGTCACTTTTTTTCACAAGTGTTTTTGTCAATTCTTAATGTCTCTTGATAGAACTAATAAAATATTATTTTACTTTTAATATGAATAAGAAAAAGAAAAGATTAATGAATTGATGATAATCTTTTGAATACTTTAATAAAAGATAATTTAGTTGAATGACTGTTTTTGTTTTAAAATTTTTCTAGTTTGTGTACTTAAAATGACTGTTAAGGAATTAAAAATAACATGTGTTAAATAAAAAAAATTATAATTGATAAGTTAAAAAATCAAAAAATATTTACTGTTCTTTTAGTTAAAATTTCGTTACTAGTGTCGTAAATACATTCATTAAAAAAAAAATCTTATTAATAGGTTTTGTCAGTAAATTTCTTAAAGACACTAACAAAGAATTGGGGGAAAAAAAGGCATTTTGTATTTTGAGTTTTATATCCTGACACTAATAAAGAAAGAAAAAGAAAAAGGTGAGAAGAATGAAGCATAATTAATTAGTCCTATAAGACAGGGAAAGCCATGTTATCCTGTATAGGAAAGAAAAAGGCAAATCACACATGAGCACCATCATTACAATCATCACTAACCATCCAACACCTTGAACCTTAATTCCAAAACAATTCCTTCTTTACTTTGTTTTTCAATCTTCTTCACCACCTTTTTTCCCTCCTTTTTGCTCCTTCTTCTCTTGGTTGCACCCTCTTACACACCATGTCCCCTTTCACAAATCCTCCTCTTTGTCTCTCAGCACTTCATATAGTCTACAAGTATATATATTTTTATTATATAGCATGATTTTAGTCCACAAAACGCCCTTGCCCTTTTCTTTTTCTCCAAAATATCATTTCACTATCTCTAGTTTATGATATCTTCCTTTCTCTCTAGTTGTTTTAAGGGACGAACAAGTATAATTTGGGAACCACATTGAAGAAGAAACAACAAAGAGAAGGAGGAAGTGCCAAAGCAACAGCAGAAGAAGAAGAGGAAGAAGAAGCATAACACGAGATTGAAGATGGAAAGGAATCCAAGGATTGTAATAAATTACTCTGTAGTACTTCTTGTGCTGGTTCAGTTCCTCTGTTGTGGTAATTTTCCTTTCTCTTTTTTGGTCTTTTTTTTTTTTTTTACTTATTTAGCTCCTTCACTTCTTTATCCTGGTGGTTGAGTTGCTTCTGATTTAAGAATATCAATGTTTCCCAGTTCTCACTATCTTTTTTTCTTTTCTTGTATTCTTCTGTTATCAATTACTCCCCGTTATGCATTCTCTAACTTATGCATATATTCTCTTCATTTAAGCACCGGATAAGATTCTTTGGACCACTTGCATATGTTTTGATTTTGCAACCAAAAATTGCATTTTCTGCACTGAAGTTTGGCATCACAATTGCTTTATTCTCTTCCATTTTGTTTATTTATTTTTTAAACTAGTATGGATATAATATACCTGTTGGACCAATTGGGTACAACTCTCTTTTTTTCATGTTTATTTGTCCCTTTATTAAGTTCGAATTCAGTTTACACACCTTATTTTGTACACGAATTATTTTTATGAGCAATAATAGAAATAGTCCTTGCTCAAAATGTTGTCTTTTCCATTCTTTGGTTAATTATTTTATTTGGCCTGCTTGACTGAAATTTCAACCAACTCTTTCAAGCAACTATAGAGCTATTCCATACAGAAATTTGAGCTAGTCCTTTTCTTGCACATCTCTTTCTGCGGTTTCACATAGAGAAATTGCAGCAATCTTTCACATGTTCCACCGTTTCTTGAAAAAATACAAGGGCCCCAACCTTTTTTTGACTCATAAATGAGGTCTCTAATCTCTATGCATAGGATACCCCACATGTCTCTGGTGTCCTATCTAAAATGCACTGTGACATGCTTTTGAGAGGGAAAAAAAAAAGTGGAGGATTAAATGACCTAGTAATTAATTGGAATGCAATTATGCACAATTTTCCTACTATTCAAATGACTAGAAGAAATTTTTCTTCCTCATGTCAGATTTAATGTCATAGTAAAAAGTTGAATCCAGCTAGCCCTTTTGTCCTCTAATAAAGAAAAAAGCTTAAATTCAATTTCAAATTCATTTCTCTTCACATGCTTTTTATCAGAAAGATGAAAAAGAACAAAGTAATCCATATTTCATTTTGTCATTTCAAAAACAGGTTCAAGTAGGACAATGAAGGAAGAAGCACCTAGACATGTGAATGCAATAAGACAAGAAATGACACAATTAGAATTCAATGTCCCTATTTCCACCACACAGAAGGATATTACCACTCCAATCACAACAATCCCAAATTTATTTCCCAGCACCACTCCAACCATTTCAACATCTCCAATCCTGAATCCTAATTCCAATCCGGAAACATACCCTCCACCCTCCACACTCCCAGTTACTACTCCAACCACATCATCAAATTCTTCCACAGTGTCATCAGGTGCAAGTTGGTGCATTGCAAGCCCAAGTGCCTCACTGAGATCTTTACAAGTTGCACTGGACTATGCTTGTGGCTATGGTGGAACTGATTGTTCTGGAATTCAACCTGGTGGTAGCTGTTACAATCCAATCACTGTCCGTGACCACGCTTCTTATGCATTCAATAAGTACTATCAAAAGAATCCTGTTCCAAATAGCTGCAATTTTGGTGGAACTGCCGTCATCACTAGCACTAATCCAAGTAAGACTCCTGCTATTACAAATTTTACATTAGTGATCTTAGAAGAATTTAGGTACAAATTATATGTTCAACTCATGTACAAATTTTCATATAAAATAAGAATTTAATTTTCACATATTGTTAGTAAAAAAATGTTTTTACGTAGTTGTATAAATTGATTCCAGATAGAACTAATTCTCTCATAATTGATATAGTTAAAATTGATTTGAAAGTAAATTGATTTATTTTTTATTGTTTCGCAAATAGTAATTCTAATAAATTTTCAATTTTCGGAATGAATGACAATTCTAGAGATAAGAATTGATTTTAATCACTACAATTAACAAACGAATAAAATAAAATAATGATAGAATCAATTTTGGGTCGTGGAATTGGTTTTGAATGCACCAAACCTGCATCCAAATACACACTAAAACGGTTTGACTTTTTTCATAATTAACTCAAATCATATAAGATGATTGGTTAATAAGATAAAACAATTCATATTGAAAGTATATTAAAATTTGACATATAGATTAACAAATAAAATAAAAAGCACAAATCCAAATGTGCAATCCGAGAAAACTAGTACCAATCACAGGCAGAGAGTGCCTTTGATTGGAAATCAGACATATCCCTTTGGAGGATTCTTGGGTTCCTTTCTGCACAGACAATAGGAAAAAAAAAGAAAGAAAGAAAGGCTTTTATTACTGCATCTTTGAATAGACTTTGAAAGTGCATTGGGGATATATAGTAACTACAAAGTTGTCATCTGAGTGATGCAGAAGTCAAGCTTTTTTCCTTTTTTCTACTTTATTGGAAGCCCTATCTCAAAAGCCTCTATATTTTGTCAATATCTAAGGTGTTGCTTATAAATTATAATCACAATTTTATTTTTTCAGAAAAGCAACTAGAGTGTATAAATAATTAGATAAGGACAAAAGAATTCAAATGGTGGTCTAACATAGTACGTGTATTAGATTGTCTAAGTAGCATTACCCTATTTTTTTTTTTTCTATTATCTATTAAAAAATGGTTGTTCAGAAGGTTTTGTTTTATTAAAGAGAAGTGTTCATTTTATCCATTTGTTAGTCATTAATTAATATGGGAACACCAGAATCTATAACATAGTCATTAATAAATGTATATATAATATTGTAAAATTCAATTTTTCTCTTAATTTAATCTCTTTTTTCAAAGTTTTTCATTTTAACATTTTCGTCCTTTTTTTTTTTTGTGGTAATGTTTTAACATTTTCGTTTGATATTCAAATAATGAGGCTCTTGTTAAATTGTTGATGATTTCCAGGTGTTGGGACATGTCTATATCCATCAACCAGGTGACCATCTTTAACCACATTTTGTTTCTTTCTTTTGCATTTTTGCCGCAATTTGGCTAATATTTTTGGTGCTTAATAAAATTGCAGTACTAGTTCATCAATCCTAAACACAACAAACACAAGCGGAGCAAATGTTTTTGGTGCAGTACCTGTTCCTACCGACCCGTCTGCCTCTGCTGCAGCTTCCACATCAAATAGCTATGCAGAAATTTGCTTTATTATTTGGGCAGTGGCAATTTTTGAAAAGGCAATAATGTCTCTAACATGAATGAGAGTTAGATTTTGCTTCTCTCACCACAATAACTTCGGCTATATAGGTAGAAGACCATCAACATGACATACATGCTAGAAAGTAGAGACCCCTTTTGTAGAGAAATATATAGCAATTATATGATGGACATCATTAGTTAATTAGAGATTTATATGCGTATATATACTTTTCTTTTCTTTTTTAATCCTTTCTAGTGTTTTGAGCATTTTTTTATTTTTGATTTTTTTCTCGGGAAGTTTTCCTTTATAAAAGATGCACACTCTTGTTACAATTAATTGATAGCAACAAAACAAATGGAGTAAAATCAATCCAATAATGCCTTGCAAAATCGAAATCTTGTCTTGGCAATGGCATATCCGATAATCATGACTGAATTTGCCATAAAAGTGCGTTAACTTATAGAGATTCTCTCATGTTAATTCCAGTGAAGAAGTAACATATAGTTTTGCGCCTACATGCCAAAACGGAATAGATTAATTGGTAAAGGACTATACCTGTTGGTTTTGACAACATATTTTAATCATATTCTATATCTATATTAAGTAACCGTTGAATGATTCATCTATATATGGGGAAGATATAGCAAGACCTCAGTGGAAAATAAAACACCATCATCAACAACGTTGGGAGAGTGAGGTGATTCATTTAGTGGCACTTTCCAGAAAGCTTGAGTTTACAATCATCAGTATCAATACAATGTAAGCCAGCCAGTGGGTGTGCAGGCAGCCCGTCCCATTTAGCCCGGCCCGCGATGGACTACACTTAAATGGGCCGGATGCAGTGATCCATTTATTAAATAGTCAAATCTTAATTTTATTTGTTGTGTAGAGTTATTAATTATCAATAATTTTAATGAATTGAGAGTATAAAAATGTTTTACACCATCGTCCAATCAAAATATTTTATTTGGATGACTTTTTAAGTAATAAGTGTAAAAGTCAACTATTATGACTTATATAGCAATATATGACTTGATGATTGTGTAAAAAAATTTTACACTGTTAGTGCATGACAATTAAGTCGTAATTTTATCTATTTGTCAATGTGAAAAGATTGGAAAAACTTCAGAACCATTATCTATTCTACTATTAATATTACTAGTGTAGTATCCGTGCATCGCACGGACCAATTAAATAAATCAAATATAAAGATGATAAATATATTTGATAAATTTAATATTATTTTATAATTATAATAATATTTTAAAATATTTTTCGAAAAAACTCAGCATTTGTTACTTTTATTATAATTCATCATATTTTTTTGGTTACAATTTTTCATCATCATTTGTTACTTTGAGTTATTGAATTAGTACTTGTTATCATAAGTAAATTGATTATATTCTAAAACTAATACTATATTTGTGTGTCTTTTGTGTGATATACCATTAAAAAATAATTAATAGCAATTTAAATTGTTTAGATTTTACTATAAATATGTTTTAAAAACATTTTACTTGATAATAATTATTAAATTTAATATAATAAAATCAGTAACAATTGATTGAATTTAACATTTGTAGTCTTAATTACCACTCTATACAAACTATGTAACCTTATTGCTTATTGGTCATTCTCTCTATTTATGATCAACACAAACTGTTTAACTTTTCCACTCATGATCCCCACTTTATACATATCTTAAGAATGCAAGAAAAGAAAAACACAACTATAAACATAGAACTGGTCTAGTCAGATTAAAAAAAGTAAAGAAAAATTATATTTATTAAAAACTAGTAAAAACTTATCACAATAACTCATCCCAATAGCATGAAAAGTTGGAGAGGAAGAAGAAAGGCATTAATGAGAATAAAATATAGATATAGAGAGAAACAAAATTCTTGATGTAGAATCGATTAGCATTTTGAATTATTGCCATATTAAAATCAATAAGAAGAATATTTTCTAAAGTTAAGTGCATCAAATTAAATAAAATATAAACAGTCAAAATTTAAACATATGATTTTAAATTAATTTAAACATATTTATTAATTTTTTATTAAATTAAATAGGATATGAATCTTATTTAAAGATGTCAATTCTTGATAAATGATACCGTTTTGTAAAAATGCTCAAAATATCAATATTTAATGTTTAAGACTTATATTTGAAATAGGATCAATTATAATTTTGAATTATTGCCATCTTATTAGAAAATTTATTATTATAAAGAACACTTACTAAAACTAAGTGTGTCAAATTAGACGAAGTTAAGCATTTGGAAATTGTAAAATAATAAAAATTTACTAGTGAAACTAACAAATGCAAATATGATCTATATATTTAAATTAAAGTGCATTCCATTTATTTAGTTGATCCAAAAAAATTTTAAAAATAAATACTAAATTTTGAAATTGGAGATAAGATAACCACTATTTGATTTATTTTAAGTTTTTTAGGATTGTCACCATAAAAATAATTTCGATGATAGCATAGAAATTATAAAAGATGAATAGTTAAAATATCATTTTATAGTTAATATCATAATTATTATTGTAAATCAATAGAGATAAGCATTTAATAATTAAAGTAAAAAAATCATAATTTTTTTAAGTCATATATTTTAAATTTAATTTATATCGATATATTCTAAATAGATACTAATTTATATATTAATTTTTTGAATCAAATTATATTTTTATTGATTTACTGATTTTGTTTCTTTTGATATAAAAATATATATATTATCATGCAAATAAATATGCATAATATTGACTTGAATAAGATGTGGATGATTCCCATTAAAAAAAATGGATGATAGCATATAAAATATAAAAGAGAACCATTTAAAATATTATTTAATAGTGAATATGATGAGATTATTGAGAATTTATATATTAATTTTCTGAATCAGATTTTTTTTAATCAAATTATATTTGTTAAAATCAAAATTCAGATTTTAAATATAAAATATGATGTAACTGAGCACACACACACACACACACACATATATATATAGAAATTATTCTATAAAAATCTTCTTATTAATAAGTGTAAGTACGTTATACTTACTCTATTCAATATTTTCTTAATAACAATATATTTTATTAATCTAATTGTTGAATCATGTAAGATTATTTTGATGATAAACACACCAAATTTTTTTAAAAAAAAATTGGACATTGATAGATATATTATCTAATATTCAAGATTTACATATATTTTCAAAACAACATTATAAATCCAAATAAAAAGGAATTATAAGGTATGAAATTTTACACACTTGATCCATATAATAGTGAGCACTTACAATTCAATAGTCAGATTGATAAAATTCAATATCTATAAAAAGTTATTCAATAGAATAAGTAACTACTATATTAACCATTAGATGATATTTTAAAAGTTTTTTCTATATGCTTTTTATGCTATCATTCAGATTTTGTTCAAGTGTACCTATTTACTCTTAAAGTAAACAAATCCTTTCACACACACACATATATGAGCTAGGATCAAGTTACATCATTATAACTTTTAAAATATTTATACACTTATAACTTCCAATGAAATAATTTTTTTGTCAATGCAACCATTGAATTACAATTACCTATCAGAAAGATTATTTGTGTCAAATTTCATAAAAATTGCACATCAATAACAATACAATCATATAGTTCTTATTTTTTTCATTTTAAATATATATATATATATATATATTACGTTGATTTTGATGTATATAAAAATTATGGCAAACAATTTTAGATTAATTTCAAAATTTACGAATTTGCTCTATACGATGTGAATTTCTAATTCAACGATGGATTTTGTAAAAATTTACACCAATAAAAAATTATTCAATGGTCTAACATTTTCTAAAAGTTATATGAATAAATATATACTATTGACTTGAAATATGGATGATAGCATAGAAAAGTACATAAATTTTTTTAAAAAATATTATCTAATGGTTAATATAGTGGTTATTGGAGATCGAGAGAGAAATATTTAAGAATTAAAGTGTTTAAAAAAATTATATATTAATTTTTTGAGTCATATATTCTAAATGATATTAATATCTATCATATGATTTGCTCAAAATTACTTCAAGGATGATTACTTTTATCCTTTGTATTTTTTTTAAATTTTTTTTAAGTTATTACTGTGGATCATTTTGATTTTGAATGAAATGTTAGTAATCATCATTATTTGGAAGAATGATGAATGAGTAATAGATAAGCTTCAAGATAATGTAAATGGTTTTCATAATATTATTGAAAAATAATTACAATACTTTCATTGTATTCATCATATAGAAAGACAATTACAATGTAAATATAAATTATTTGTTACAAACAATACAACATAAACCTAAAAGTTATATATATATTGTTCCATGAGAATTTTCTAATAAGAGAATTATTACAATAAAATAACATAATTTCATTTATTCCAACCACTAATGGAAGAATCTCAAACAAAAGTTCATTTATTCACTCGTCCTATTTTAAATTACTTAATTTATCTACACTAATATAACAACATAAAGTAATGTTTACTTGCAACTAATAAAGATTAAATTGCATAAGATAAGGATAGGTGATATATGTTAGAATAAAATAAAACAATGAATGCGAAATTATCAAATGAGAATAAAATGAGATAACCATTATATTTTTATAATTTTATTATCAAATGAGAATAAAATGAGATATTCACTCCATCACCATTGGATGTGTGATGAATTGATAAAAAAAATAAAAATTATCATTACATCTAATAATAATACAATAAATATCATAATTAAATACTCACTTTTAGGTGTTCAAATAATATTTATCTTTTAGGTGTTTAAATAATATTTACCTTTGTTAAATATCCTATGCCTTGTCCACGTATCCCACTGGTCCCCTAGCTCATCACCAGGTGTACAGCATTCATTACGCATCATGTCAACTTTATACCCAAGAAATAATTTTATAAAACTCCCATTATCCCGTATGATACCTGCCACTAGCTACCTGCCTACATTTATCTTCCATTTTAATTTCTCCACACTGCTCTCAAATTAATGGAGGAGGACAGACACTCCCTCATTCAACCCCTCATACCCCCGTCTAGCTCCTCCTCTTCTACCACCACCGCCACCACTTTCACCTCCACCACCTTTTCCTCTTCCTATCATGATTATAACAGTGATCCTTGCAACAATTCCAAATTCTTCATCTCAAACAACAACATCATACTCCGAATCCTCTTAGTTCTATTAGTGGCAGCTATCTCAATATGGGCAAACTTTGAGGCTTCTAGAACCTTTGACATAACCATAGTGAATGATGCCAAGGATTCCCTTGCAGGAAAGCGGTTTGCTCTCTCCTATGTTTCAAATGACAAAGCCACTCGCATAGTCCTCAACACAAGTTCCTTTGTAGAACACTTCCTTTACCCTAGTAGTGATAATAATAGCAAGGCCTACCACAAGAAGCACATTCAGAGTGTTACCCTCCGCCTTTCTCCCCAGAATCTTAGCGCAACCGCAACTGTAACCACAATCCGAGACCACCGCGATGGTGAAAGAAATTCCATGGGCTATTATGTGATTGACATTAGTCCTATGTTGTTACAAGATGGAGATTATAATAATATGGTGGCTACAGTGGGTGCAGTCCAACGTGCCATGGCACGGGTGTGGCTATGGGATGGTGGCTCAAGGATTCCACCAAGGCTTCTTGATGGCATGGCCGAATACGTTGTCCAGTTGGCCGGTTTTCATTGTGAGGGGGTCGTCGACGGTGGCGGCGACTTGCCGGAATGTGAGGGTCATCATCGTCGGTGGTGGGAAGATAAGGACCCCAGGCAAGTTGCACGTTATTTATAGAACTTGACAACGGAGATGAAGCATTGTGGTTTCTGAGTAGCCATTATTGTCCAACACTGTTTATTCAAATATATATTTTGTTCAATAATCACATGGAATTAAGAGGTGCATGTGCAATAATTATGAGTCGGCGCCAGATCAGATGGGATCATGCTACTACGGAATTTGATTTTATATATATATTCTTTACAAAACAATAAGTCTTTTTCTGCTAAATTTTTAGTTATGCAAAGCTATCATGAAACTTTCTATTCTTATCATTATCTTAATAATAAGTCACTTTTGTAAGATTGTAAATCTTTGCTGAGACATGTATACCTTGAAACGAAATAACTTCATGTCTTAAACTCTATCTTAAAAAGTAAAATTAAACCGAACATAATATAAATTTAGAAAGCGCCACTTGTATATAATTATGAAATAGTTCTTTGCATAACATTGATCAAAACATGTGGAAAGAGCAACAATGATTAAAAAGGAAAGAAAGACACAATTGGTGAGTGAGAATGATTTAAAAAGGTTCAAATATTTTAAGGATTTATCAATTTTGAGTATTATATATAAAGAAATACTTAGGTGCACTCTAATCCATTATTAATTGATATATAAGTTTTGTGAGTCATTATTACCTTATACTTTTCATATATTTCTAATACAAAAGATGATTTATTAATTAATGAATTGAACAAAGTAAATACTTTGTTTAACTCTAAGACTATTTAAGAATTTTTCATATATTTTATTATGTATCAAAACAAAGCAGAGATCTAATCAACTAATACAATAGGCGCAGCAATTAACTACCATTGCCGAAAAGAAAGCAGCGACAAGAGAAACTTTAATATTATGGGGCAGGAAATAATTTATTTATTTATTTATTTTTCAATTTGAGGAATTAGGTGTGTACCAAACAATTTTCAAGAATTGGGATAATTCACGGACTGGGTCAAAAATTAAGGGAAAAAAATTGTCCAAGTTGATCAAGTTGATTGGAATTGATGGGTTAATTAGGAGAAAATAATCATTTGCTTAAAGGAAAAAATGATTAAATTTAAATTTGTTCAACTATGATCTTCTAGCCAATAAAGTTTATTTTTTAATAAAAATAATAATGACAAAAACCATAATAAACAAATATGTAGGGAGTTTTGAAAAGGCAAAAGGCATCGCATGAGAATTGGAAGTTGAGAAATGTTTTTGTAAGTCCGATGCTGCAATGAAAGATAATAAATAACAAACATGATGAAAACACTTGATGAAATTGGCACAGAAGGGAAAAATTAGAGTACTTTTTTATTACGACTTATTATCAGATTGAGTGAGAACAGAGTGAGAGAAAAGATTTTTTTTTTTAAAAAACAATACTTGAACTTATTACATATTGATGGACCTTTTTTTATGATAGAACATGACATATTGACTCCTAATAATTTTAGTGATATTTTTTCCACAAAAAATAAAGAAAAATAATAACAACTAGCAATGAAACCCGATATCAATTTTCCTTACTTTTTCCAGGAAAAAAAAAAGAGTTCAAAGGTGGAGAACAAGTTAGAAGAATTATTTTTAGACAAAGTGACAACATAACTGCTATACAAGTAGTTGTATCAAAAACCAAGTTTATTGTCCAAACTGAATTTATTTGTGGAGATTACATTTTTGTTTGCGAATTACCAATGACACATTGGAACGTGTATGGTCATAACACATACAATATGAGCCTATATCTTTCAATATTATGTCTTCCATTTAACTGAATTTGAATTTAGAAAAGGACAGCGACTTAGCAGGTTGCCTGGACAGCTAGTCTAGCTCCATTAACACCATTGTCTTTAAAACCAAACATTTCTTTCGTCACCTTAAACCCGCAACTAACTTTTCCCACACATGCTGCTTCCACCACAGATTTGCTATTAGTAGCTTCCCAGGAGCCTTTGCTGAAAGAACCACATTGGCCATTTGGGCTTCCATAGCTGGCGGGTGGATTTGAGATAATTTGCCCCCCTTGGCATGATAACTCTAGATGCGCACCTTCATCAACGTGAGCGCAAACTGTTCCTGTTGTCACTGTTTGGAATGAAACATTCTTAGGATTCCCACCTACTTCTTCGAACAGAACCAACGTGTTCTTGTTGTCCTTGTTCAGGAATGACCTCGGCACATGGTACCACCTTTGTGATGGATTGCCACAATTGGTGTTGCACTTTTCCGTTTTATATTTTCCGCGGTAGTCACATGTGTCACTGCACCCATCGGTTTTAGTGATCATAGTTGGCCAATAGCGACCAATGCTGTGTCCATTCACCCAAGCATGTCCTTTACCTAAGCCCAGCAAGTCCACCACCACAGGGTTCGTTCCTGAAGGAGCTTGGAAATCCGCCTTATACCAAGTCATGGGTGTTCCGGTAGGATAAGGTGAACCAATGTTCCATGATACCCCAACACGAGGTTGCAGATCATAGAGACGTTTTTTCTCACCATTCAAACCAACCTTGTAAGACCAAAGATTAGTTGACAAATCTATGGTTGCGTTGTTGCTTCCAATCAATCGAACGGGACCACCTGCTATGCCAGTCTTGATCATATCATACCGTACGCCGTAGTGTGCAAGCCCATGATGGCACTAAGTAAAGTTATGATGTTTGCTCCCTCCTTCAAAGAAACGGCGTGTACGATCGTGAAATTGGTTCGGTCTCGCTGAATTGGTACGCTGCATGCTCTTTGTTAACATAAGCTTGAAGTGTGTGGCCCATTGTGTGCACACGAAGAGTTGCATTCTTCCAAATGGAGCGTCATTGATATGGGCGTTAGTCATGTACCACAAGTAGTCACCGGCATCCAAAGTTAGTTCATACGCTCTAGAAGTTGGGGTACTTTGAGAGTGCCTGTCCTTCAGTGTCTTCCATTGCCTCGCACCCACGACCATGTGAGCGGAGCGGATGCATCATCGGTACTCTTCTTCACCATTACCGAAGTCATTTGTTAACCTTTGCGGTGTTGAAAACCTCTACATTGCGGTAGTCAAGGATGGTCACGGACCATGCGAGACAGTACTTCCCATCTGTTGCAAGTCAACTTTTGCATCTTCGTGGCTCTTTATATTCTGAGGAAACAAAATCTTTGCCCTGTTGCATTGTTGGTGTATGTTGTTAGGGTGGCGTCTTTGCGAAATCCTTGTCGATCCTTGTTCCATTAACGAGGATCTTTTCCCTAGCTTTATCGCTTCATGAAGTCGCTTAAGATGTCCCCACTTGGGTTGATTGATTCCGTACTCATCGATAGGTGCATCATAGTCATAGGATGTTGTCATATATGGGCCACTGGTGCGACCAAAGTTGGTGCCTCCATGGTACATGTAGTAATTATTGAGTATTAGCCATTACGGAAGAAGCGTGCAGCTGAAAGCGAATCCTCGGCGGTTCTATGGGGAACCCTTTCACTCCATTTTCAAACCACCCGATCCAATTTTAGTGAACATTTTGGGATTTGTTGGGGTTGTTGGGTTTAAACTGGTCACATGAGTACCCATTGCAAGTATTGATGATAGGCTGGGGTGCATCATTTTGTTGGCACATGATCCACGGGACGCCGATGTATTGTGCCAGAGCCATTTGAGCACTCCATTTGACATAGGCCTTCCTCGCTTCTCCGTAACCCCACATGAGGTCTCCATATTCATTCTCAATGCGGGCAAGGATAACGGGCCCTCCTTGTGATGCAAACAACTTTGCTTCTTTGGCCATGTTCACGATCTTTGTAGTGAAAATTTGCATCTCATTCTTGAAAACTGGGTTAACAGTGCGCATCTCAATTCCGGGCATATTATGCAACCACACCGGAAAGCCTCCATAGTTCCATTCCGCGCAAACATAAGGACCAATCCTTAAAATGGCGTACATACCAGCCTGTTGGACGAGCTTGAAAAACTTTATAAAGTCCAAGTTTCCTGAAAAATTATACTTGCGCCGATCAGGTTCATGACGATCCCAGAATACATAAGATTCAATGGCATCAAGACCTCCTTCTTTGGCCTTTTGAATGATTTCGGGCCACATCTCCTCCGTGCTTCGTGGATAATGGACTGCACCAGCAAAATAATGCGCCTCTCCATTGATGATTAGAGCGTTGGCATCGTAGGAAACCTCATAGGCATAGCATGAGACTGCCAATGCTAAGCTCAATAAGAGAATCCTAACCCAAGGATTATTGGTAGAATACATTTTGAGCATATGGTTATTCGATGTTTGTCAATGCCTGATTGAAATTGAATGCGGTGTTTAAATAAGGGAAGAATGGCGGTTAAATGTACAACTTAAAAGATGACAAATTGGGCTTCTTGTTATAACTAAATTAACTCATGTGTGTTGGCAATTATGGAAGGTCCTGTATTTATGGATAAACTCTTGCCAAACATTAACAGATTAATGTCTTTTGACCCTTTTAATCTTTGTGCATATCTGTGAGATTTATGATCTATGCTGGATTGGTTTTACAACTTCCTAGGATCAATTCTAATTTTGTTGTCAAATGAAGATATCCAGAAGTCTTATTTTGTATGCGTTGTCATCCTTGTAACTAAGAAGCCAGATTTGATAATTGTACAATGTGCCTGTAATTTTTTTCCCTTTTTCGCTTGCAATTAAGGGTACTATTAATCGCAATGACATTGCCAATTTTATAGCATATAACTAGTTATTTTACCTTGTGGTTTGCATGAGTCGTATAAATTAATTTTATTGAATTTTAATATGTATTATCTAATATTTGTAATTTATTCGTTATTTAAACGTTATGATGAAACTATTTCAAACAATATTTACTTAATTTTTTATTTGACACAAAATAAATTAATACAAATATAAGTTTGATATTTTAGAGTAATATAAAATGCTTAGTTCTTAAATTTCATTGTTATTTCACTTATTTTTCGTTATTAGGAATAATGTTTTTACTATTTACTAACTAACTTCATAATATCATAACAGCATATTCTAAACCATCTAACAAAAATATAACAAAAAAAAATGGCTTAGATTATTTACAAGTGTTCATATTCCTTATCAATGATGTATTAATTTAAGGTTTAATTACTCTGTAAGTCCTTATAATTTTACTTAATTTTCAATCAAATCTTTATAGTTTGAAAAATTTTAATTAGGCCCCTACTATATTATACAAAAATTTTCAATTGAATCCCTATCGTTAACCATCATTGTCAAAATATTTTTGACAATGGTATGATGCACCTAATATAAGTCATGTGTATCATAAAACTTATTATCTGTCATTCAATGTATATAGATTGAAAATCTATAACTAAAAATAGCATGATCTATCAATATGCACTCTTTTAGTATAGTCTACCAAAAATAAGTAGAAGGGAATCAAAGTAAAAAAAATCATAATTTTTTAAGTCATATATTTTTAATTTAATTTATATTGATATATTCTAAATAGATACTAAATTATATATTAATTTTTTGAATCAAATTATATTTTTATTGATTTACTGATTTTGTTTCTTTCGATATAAAAATATATATATTATCATGCAAATAAATATGTATAATATTGTCTTGAATAAGATGTGGATAATTCCCATTAAAAAAATGGATGATGGCATATAAAATATAAAAGAGAAACATTTAAAATATTATTTAATAGTGAATATGATGATTATTGAGAATCTATATACTAATTTTCTGAATCATATTTTTTTTAATCAAATTATATTTTTTAAAATCAAAATTCAGATTTTAAATATAAAATATGATGTAACTGAGCGCATATATATAGAAGTTGTTCTACTAATATCTTCTTATTAATAAGTGTAAGTATGTTATACTTACTCTATTGAATATTTCTTATTAACAATATATTTCATCAATTTAATCGTTGAATCATGTGATATTATTTTGATGATAAGAATATAAAAAAAATTTTAAAAAAAAATTGGACATTGATAGACATATTATCTAATATTCAAGATTTACGTATATTTTCAAAACTACATTGTAAATCCAAATAAAAAGAAATGATAAAGTATCAAAATATTTTAAAAATTTATGAAATTTTATACACTTGATCTATATAGTGGTGGGCACTTACAATTCAATAGTCAGATTGATAAAATCCGATATCAATAAAAAGTTATTCAATAGAATAAGTAACTACTATATTTACCATTAGATGATATTTTAAAAGTTTTTTCTATCTTTTTATGCTATCATTTAGATTTTGTTCAAGTGCATCTATTTACTCTTAAAGTAAACAGACATAGACACACACACACAGACACACACACACGCGCACACATGGGTAGGATAAAGTTACGTCATTTGTGTCAAATTTCATAAAAACTGAACATCAATAACAATACAATCATATAGTTCTTATTTTTTTATTTTATATATATATATATATATATATATATATATATATATATATATATATATATATATATATATATATTATGTTGATTTTGATATATATAAAAATTATGGTAAACCATTTATAATTAATTTCAAAATTTACAGACTTGCTCTATACGATGTGAATTTCTAATTCAACGATGGATTTTGTAAAAATTAACACCAATAAAAAGTTATTCAATAGTGTAATATTTTCTTAAAGTTATATGAATAAATATATACTATTGACTTGAAATATGGATGATAGCATAGAAAAGTACATAAATGTTTTTTAAAATGTTATCTAATGGTTATTATAGTGGTTATTGGAGATTAAGTGAAAGAAATATTTAAGAATTAAAGTGTTAAAAAAATCATATATTAATTTTTTAAGTCATATATTCTAAATGATATTAATATCTATCATATGAGTTGCTCAAAGTTACTTCAAGGATGATTACATTTATCCTTTGTATTTTTTTTTTTTAAATTTTGTTTAAGTGATTACTGTGGATCATTTAGATTCTAAATGAAATTTTAGTAATCATTCTTATTTGGAAGAATGATGAATGAGCAATAGATAAGCTTCAAGATAATGTAAATGGTATTCATAATATTATTGAAAAATAATTACAATTCGTTCATTGTATTCGTCATATAGAAAGACAATTACAATGTAAATATAAATTATTTGTTACAAACAATACAACATAAACCTAAAAGTTATATATATATTGTTCCAGAAGAATTTTCTAATAAGAAAATTATTACAATAAAATAACATAATTTCATTTATTACAATCACTGACGGAAGAATCTCAAACAAAAGTTCATTCATTCACTCATCCTATTTTAAATTACAGAATTTATCTACACTAATATAACAACATAAAGTAATGTTTACCTGCAACTAATAAAGACATATTAAATTGCATAAGATAAGGATAGGTGATATATGTTAGAACATAATGAAACAATGAATGTGAAATTCATATTAATCAGATATTTTTGATAATTTTATTATCAAATGAGAATAAAATGAGATACCCACTCCATCATCATTGGATGTGTAATGGATTGGTGGAAAAAATAAAGTTCATCATCACATTTTTTTATTAATAATACAGTAAGTATCCTAATTAGATACTCACTTTTAGGTGTTCAGATAATATTTACGGTTGTTCAATATCCTATGCCTTGTCCACATGTCCCACTGGTCCCCTAGCTCACCAGGTGTACAACACTCGTTACGCATCATCTCAACTTTATACCCAAGAAATAATTTTATAAAACTCCCAATATCCTGTATGATATCTGCCACTAGCTACTTGCCTACATTTATCTTCCATTTAATTTCTCCACACTGCTCTCAAATTAATGGAGGAGGACAAAAACTCCCTCATTCAACCCCTCATACCCCCGTTTAGCTCGTCCTCTTCTACCACTTCCACCTCTTCAACTGTCACGACCGAACTTAGGCCATGACCGGCGCATAGGGAACAGCTTCCCTAGCAAGCTTTAAAACACCAAATTTTCTAGAAAAACAGATAGAGTCTCCTCTATTTCTTCAACATTTCCCAAATACAATTATAAACTGCAACATTTACAATTTAAATTCCAGCAAATGGGCATCAAGCATTCTCAGAATGCGCCCTTCCAGCATATAATGATATCTTAACATATGTTTCCAACATAATACCACATTAAGTTCACAATTCACTTCTTTAACATAGTTTGTATAACTAAGTCATTAGTTCTTAAACATAAACATAATATAAGTCTGAGGACCCTGCCTGTGACATATGGAGCAACTAACAAACTAGACAACATAAGGTTCTAACATAAAGGCCTTCTCAAGAAGGCTCACCAACTTGAAATGCACTTAAGGCTGAGCCGGAGGAATAAAACTAGATCCAGCACCAGCACCTGTATCTGTAAAAAAATGGAAGACAACGGGGTGAGTTTTGCAACTCAGCAAAAGATAGGATATCCATAGTTTACTAAATACAATCATAGAACAATATAAACATAATAATGTACATATACTCATAGAACATATAAATAGCTATAACATGAGATATCTTGAAAACATAACTTTACATGATCACATGATTTCAAGTATAATGGGGAGTTATCCGAAGCAGCCCAATAATAATTCCAGACATAACCCAAGGTCATGTGTGGGTTAGCACCACACCTACTAACTGGGATTGGCCCGTAGCCATACAAGTTCAGACATGAAAAAAGTCATGTGCGGGTTAGCATCCTTCCTGCTAACTAGAGTTTCTCACGGTGCACTGAGGCTAATGTTCCTGCCGTTAACTACAGGTTCTAACTAGGAGATTTCCCCCAAATTAACTCAAAATCATGCACATTCCACTTCCAGAACATTTTCCAACACAAAATTCATTCTCATGTTATATGAAATTCATTAGACATAAAATATACTCAAATTCAATAATTGATATAAAATGTTCTAAAATGCAATATTTATCACATTTCAACCAAAAATATTTTAATAAGACTAACAATCACATAATGGCCTCCAATTAAATATTTTTCACTTCAAACATAAAGCCTCATTTTCAATAAATAAATTATTTTCTTCTATATCAACATACTTTCAGCTCTTTATATAATTTTATATTGTTTATCATGCATAAAGTAACCTACAGATACACTATCTACTCACAAATACTGGTTCAAAGAATCGAAGAACAACGCCTTTGATGCCACCAACTCAAGTATTGTCGTCTGATTGCTCTATCGCTCTAGGAACAAGACAATATTAATATTTGTGAGCTAACTACGCTATCAATTTATATCAATTAACGCTAATTCACGAAAAATCCCAAATTTAAGGGTTCAAGAAACCTAAATAAATCCTAAAATAATTAGAAATTTCAATTATTTAAATGGAGTATGGTAGAAGCTTACTTAACACTTGGAGAGTATAATTGGTGAAGAAAATCACTCCCAAAGCTTCTAAAATCTTCAACTCTCTAATGGAGGTTAGAGAGAGAAAGTGAGATAGAGGAGAGGGAAAGAGAGAGAAAGTGATGGAGAGGAGGAAGAGATGATGATGATGGAGGTGGTGGTGGTATTTATTTATGAATTTAAGGAGAAGAAGAAGTAAGAAAGGAATGGAGGGAGAAGAGAAGAAAGAAAGAAATGAAGAGGAAGAAGAGAAGAGGTTCTGGAAATGATACGGGAAGGGGAGGAAGAGAGAATTAAAAGAAAAGAGAGAAACCTATGATGGTCTATACCACTTAAGGTGCACGGTGGTCCTCACTTCAATTTTTTTTTTTTTACACGGTCATCACATCAACCACCACCACCACCACTTTCACCTCCACCACCTCTTCCTCTTCCTATCATGATTATAACAATGATCCTTGCAACAATTCCAAATTCTTCATCTCAAACAACAACAAATAATGCCTAATTCTTTTTCTGCTAATTTTTTAGTTATGCAAAGCAATCATGAAACTTTCTATTCTTATCAGTATCTTAGTAATAAGTCACGTTTGTAAGATTGTAAATCTTTGCTGAGGCATGTATACCTTGAAATGAAATAACTTCATATCTTAAACTTCATCTTAAAAAGTAAAATTAAACCGAATAGAATATAAATTTAGGAAGCGCCACTTATATATAATTATGAAATAGTTCTTTGAATAACATTGATCAAAACATGTGGAAAGAGCAACAATGATTAAAAAGGAAATAAAGACACAATTGGTGAGAGAGAATGATGAAAAAGGTTCAAATATTTAAGGATTTATCAATTTTGAATATTCAACACTCTAATTCATTTATTAATTGATAAATAAGTTTTATAAGTTATTATTACCTTCTATTTTCCCTATATTTCTAATACAATAGATGATTTATTAATTAATGAATTGAACAAGGTAAATACTTTATCTTACACCAAGAGCATTGAAGATTTTTTCAAATATTATATTATGTATCAAAACAAAGCATAGATCTAATCAACTAATACAATGGGCGCAGCAATTAACTACCATTGTCGAAACGAAAGCAACAAGAGAAGCTTTAATATTATGGGGCAGGAAAGAATTTATTTATTTATTTATTTTTCAATTTTAGGAATTGGGTGTGTACCAAACAATTTTCAAGAATTGGGATAATTCACGGACCGGGTCAAAAATTAAGGGGAAAAAATTGTCCAAATTGATCAAGTTGATTGGAATTGATGGGTTAGGAGAAAATAATCATTTAATTAAAGGAAAAATGATTAAATTTAAATTTGTTCAACTATGATCTTCTAGTCATTAAAGTTTATTTTTTAATAAAAATTCAAACAAAATAATAATGACAAAAACCATATTAAACAAATATGTAGGGAGTTTTGAAAAGGCAAAAGGCGCTGCACGAGAATTGAAAGTTGAGAAATGCTTTTGTAAACCCGATGCCACAATCAAAGATAATAAAGAACAAACATGATGAATATACTTGATGAAATTGGAACAAAAGGGAAAAATTAGAGTGCTTTTTTATTACGACTTATTGTCAGATTGAAGTGGATTGGGAAAAAAAAAGAGTGAGTGAAAAGAGTTTTTTTTTTAAAAAAAAAACAATAACATATTACATATTGGTGGACCTTTTTCTTCTATATAACATGACATATTAACTCCTAATAATTTTAGTGATATTTTTTCCACAAAAAATAAAGAAAAAAAAAATAGCAATGAAAAGTGATATCAATTTTCCTCACTTTTTTCAGGACAAAAGAAAAAAAAAAAGAGTTCAAAGGTGGAGAACAAGTTAGAAGAATTATTTTAGACAAAGTGACGACATAACTGCTATGGTAAGTAGTTGTATCAAAAACCAAGTTTATTGTCCAAACTGAATTTATTTGTGGAGATTACATTTTTGTTTGCGAATTACCAATGACACATTGGAACGTGTATGGTCATAACACATACAATATGAGCCTATATCTTTCAATATTATGTCTTCCATTTAACTGAATTTGAATTTAGAAAAGGACAGCGACTTAGCAGGTTGCCTGGACAGCTAGTCTAGCTCCATTAACACCATTGTCTTTAAAACCAAACATTTCTTTCGTCACCTTAAACCCGCAACTAACTTTTCCCACACATGCTGCTTCCACCACAGATTTGCTATTAGTAGCTTCCCAGGAGCCTTTGCTGAAAGAACCACATTGGCCATTTGGGCTTCCATAGCTGGCGAATTGGATTTCAGAGATAATTTGCCCCCCTTGGCATGATAACTCTAGATGCGCACCTTCATCAACGTGAGCGCAAACTGTTCCTGTTGTCACTGTTTGGAATGAAACATTCTTAGGATTCCCACCTACTTCTTCGAACAGAACCAACGTGTTCTTGTTGTCCTTGTTCAGGAATGACCTCGGCACATGGTACCACCTTTGTGATGGATTGCCACAATTGGTGTTGCACTTTTCCGTTTTATATTTTCCGCGGTAGTCACATGTGTCACTGCACCCATCGGTTTTAGTGATCATAGTTGGCCAATAGCGACCAATGCTGTGTCCATTCACCCAAGCATGTCCTTTACCTAAGCCCAGCAAGTCCACCACCACAGGGTTCGTTCCTGAAGGAGCTTGGAAATCCGCCTTATACCAAGTCATGGGTGTTCCGGTAGGATAAGGTGAACCAATGTTCCATGATACCCCAACACGAGGTTGCAGATCATAGAGACGTCTTTTCTCACCATTCAAACCAACCTTGTAAGACCAAAGATTAGTTGACAAATCTATGGTTGCGTTGTTGCTTCCAATCAATCGAACGGGACCACCTGCTATGCCAGTCTTGATCATATCATACCGTACGCCGTAGTGTGCAAGCCCAACAGTGGCACTAAGTAAAGTTATGATGTTTGCTCCCTCCTTCAAAGAAACGCGTGTCTGATACGTGAAATTGGTTCCGGTCTCGCTGAATTGGTACCCTGCATGCTCTTTGTTAACATAGGCTTGAAGTGTGTGGCCCATTGTGTCCACACGAAGAGTTGCATTCTTCCAAATGGAAGCGTCATTGATATGGACGTTAGTCATGTACCACAAGTAGTCACTGGCATCCAAAGTTAGTTCCTTCTGCTCTAGAAGTTGGGGTACTTTGAGAGTGCCCTGTCCTTCCAGAGTGTCTTCCATTGCCTCTGGCACCCACGACCATGTGAGCGGAGCAGATGCATCATCGGTACTCTTCTTCACCATTACCGAAGTCTGACTATTAACCTTTGCGGTGTTGAAAACCTCTCTGTTGCAGCCGTCAAGGATGGTCACGGACCATGCGGGGACAGAGTACTTCCCATCCTGTTGCAAGTCAACTTTTGCATCTTCGTGGCTCTTTATATTGCCGAGGAAACAAAATCTTTGCCTGTTGCATTGTTGGTGTATGTTGTTAGGGTGACGTCTTTGCCGAAATCCTTGTCAGTCCTTGTTCCATTAACGAGGATCTTTTCCCCTAGCTTTATCGCTTCATGAAGCTGCTTAAGATGTCCCCACTTGGGTTGATTCAGATTCCCGTACTCATCGATAGGTGCATCATAGTCATAGGATGTTGTCATATATGGGCCACCTGCTGTGCGACCAAAGTTGGTGCCTCCATGGTACATGTAGTAATTATTGAGTATTCCGCCATTCTGGAAGAAGCGTGCAAGCGAGAAAGCGAATCCTCAGCGGTTCTATGGGGAACCCTTTCACTCCATTTTCAAACCACCCGATCCAATTTTCAGTGAACATTTTGGGACTGTTGGGGTTGTTGGGTTTAAACTGGTCACAGTAGTACCCATTGCAAGTATTGATGATAGGCTGGGGTGCATCATTTTGTTGGCACATGATCCACGGGACGCCGATGTTTTGTGCCAGAGCCATTTGTGCACTCCATTTGACATAGGCCTTCCCTGCTTCTCCGTAACCCCACATGAGGTCTCCATATTCATTCTCAATGCAGGCAAGGATAACGGGCCCTCCTTGTGATGCAAACAACTTTGCTTCTTTGGCCATGTTCACGATCTTTGTAGTGAAAATTTGCATCTCATTCTTGAAAACTGGGTTATCGGCGCATCTCAATTCCGGGCATATTATGCAACCACACCGGAAAGCCTCCATAGTTCCATTCCGCGCAAACATAAGGACCAATCCTTAAAATGGCGTACATACCACTTTGTTGGACGAGCTTGAAAAACTTTATAAAGTCCAAGTTTCTGAAAAATTATACTTGCGCCCGATCGAGGTTCATGCCGATCCCAGAATACATAAGATTCAATGGCATCAAGACCTCCTTCTTTGGCCTTTTGAATGATTTCGGGCCACATCTCCTCCGTGCTTCGTGGATAATGGACTGCACCAGCATAAATAATGCGCCTCTCTCCATTGATGATTAGAGCGTTGGCATCGTAGGAAACCTCATAGGCATAGCATGAGACTGCCAATGCTAAGCTCAATAAGAGAATCCTAACCCAAGGATTATTGGTAGAATACATTTTGAGCATATGGTTATTCGATGTTTGTCAATGCCTGATTGAAATTGAATGCGGTGTTTAAATAAGGGAAGAATGGCGGTTAAATGTACAACTTAAAAGATGACAAATTGGGCTTCTTGTTATAACTAAATTAACTCATGTGTGTTGGCAATTATGGAAGGTCCTGTATTTATGGATAAACTCTTGCCAAACATTAACAGATTAATGTCTTTTGACCCTTTTAATCTTTGTGCATATCTGTGAGATTTATGATCTATGCTGGATTGGTTTTACAACTTCCTAGGATCAATCCTAATTTTGTTGTCGAATGAAGATATCCAGAAGTCTTATTTTGTATGCGTTGTCATCCTTGTAACTAAGAAGCCAGATTTGATAATTGTACGATGTGCCTGTAATTTTTTTCCCCTTTTCGCTTGCAATTAAGGGTACTATTAATCGCAATGACATTGTCAATTTTATAGCATATAACTAGTTATTTTACCTTGTGGTTTGCATGAGTCGTATAAATTAATTTTATTGAATTTTAATATGTATTATCTAATATTTGTAATTTATTCGCTATTTAAACGTTATGATGAAACTATTTCAAACAATATTTACTTAATTTTTTATTTGACACAAAATAAATTAATACAAATATAAGTTTGATATTTTAGAGTAATATAAAATGCTTAGTTCTTAAATTTCATTGTTATTTCACTTATTTTTCGTTATTAGGAATAGTGTTTTTACTATTTACTAACTAACTTCATAATATCATAACAGCATATTCTAAACCATCTAACAAAAATATAACCAAAAAAAATGGCTTAGATTATTTACAAGTGTTCATATTCCTTATCAATGATGTATTAATTTAAGGTTTAATTACTCTGTAAGTCCTTATAATTTTACTTAATTTTCAATCAAATCTTTATAGTTTGAAAAATTTTAATTAGGCCCCTACTATATTATACAAAATTTTTCAATTGAATCCCTATCGTTAACCATCATTGTCAAAATATTTTTAACAATGGTATGATGCACCTAATATAAGTCATGTGTATCATAAAACTTATTATCTGTCATTCAATGTATATAAATTGAAAATCTATAACTAAAAATAGCATGATCTATCAATATGCACTCTTTTAGTATAGTCTACCAAAAATAAGTAGAAGGGAATCAAAGTAAAAAAAATCATAATTTTTTAAGTCATATATTTTTAATTTAATTTATATTGATATATTCTAAATAGATACTAAATTATATATTAATTTTTTGAATCAAATTATATTTTTATTGATTTACTGATTTTGTTTCTTTCGATATAAAAATATATATATTATCATGCAAATAAATATGTATAATATTGTCTTGAATAAGATGTGGATAATTCCCATTAAAAAAATGGATGATGGCATATAAAATATAAAAGAGAAACATTTAAAATATTATTTAATAGTGAATATGATGATTATTGAGAATTTATATACTAATTTTCTGAATCATATTTGTTTTAATCAAATTATATTTTTTAAAATCAAAATTCAGATTTTAAATATAAAATATGATGTAACTGAGCGCATATATATAGAAGTTGTTCTACTAATATCTTCTTATTAATAAGTGTAAGTATGTTATACTTACTCTATTGAATATTTCTTATTAACAATATATTTCATCAATTTAATCGTTGAATCATGTGATATTATTTTGATGATAAGCATATAAAAAAACTTTTTAAAAAAAATTGGACATTGATAGACATATTATCTAATATTCAAGATTTACGTATATTTTCAAAACTACATTGTAAATCCAAATAAAAAGAAATGATAAAGTATCAAAATATTTTAAAAATTTATGAAATTTTATACACTTGATCTATATAGTGGTGGGCACTTACAATTCAATAGTCAGATTGATAAAATCCGATATCTATAAAAAGTTATTCAATAGAATAAGTAACTACTATATTTACCATTAGATGATATTTTAAAAGTTTTTTCTATCTTTTTATGCTATCATTTAGATTTTGTTCAAGTGCATCTATTTACTCTTAAAGTAAACAGACATAGACACACACACACGCGCGCACACATGGGTAGGATAAAGTTACGTTATTTGTGTCAAATTTCACAAAAACTGAACATCAATAACAATAGAATCATATAGTTCTTATTTTTTTATTTTATATATATATATATATATATGTATATGTATATTATGTTGATTTTGATATATATAAAAATTATGGTAAACCATTTAGAATTAATTTCAAAATTTACAGACTTGCTCTATACGATGTGAATTTCTAATTCAACGATGGATTTTGTAAAAATTAACACCAATAAAAAGTTATTCAATAGTGTAATATTTTCTTAAAGTTATATGAATAAATATATACTATTGACTTGAAATATGGATGATAGCATAGAAAAGTACATAAATGTTTTTTAAAATGTTATCTAATGGTTATTATAGTGGTTATTGGAGATTAAGTGAAAGAAATATTTAAGAATTAAAGTGTTAAAAAAATCATATATTAATTTTTTAAGTCATATATTCTAAATGATATTAATATCTATCATATGAGTTGCTCAAAGTTACTTCAAGGATGATTACATTTATCCTTTGTATTTTTTTTTTAAAATTTTGTTTAAGTGATTACTGTGGATCATTTAGATTCTAAATGAAATTTTAGTAATCATTCTTATTTGGAAGAATGATGAATGAGCAATAGATAAGCTTCAAGATAATGTAAATGGTATTCATAATATTATTGAAAAATAATTACAATTCGTTCATTGTATTCGTCATATAGAAAGACAATTACAATGTAAATATAAATTATTTGTTACAAACAATACAACATAAACCTAAAAGTTATATATATATTGTTCCAGAAGAATTTTCTAATAAGAAAATTATTACAATAAAATAACATAATTTCATTTATTACAATCACTGACGGAAGAATCTCAAACAAAAGTTCATTCATTCACTCATCCTATTTTAAATTACAGAATTTATCTACACTAATATAACAACATAAAGTAATGTTTACCTGCAACTAATAAAGACATATTAAATTGCATAAGATAAGGATAGGTGATATATGTTAGAACATAATGAAACAATGAATGTGAAATTCATATTAATCAGATATTTTTGATAATTTTATTATCAAATGAGAATAAAATGAGATACCCACTCCATCATCATTGGATGTGTAATGGATTGGTGGAAAAAATAAAGTTCATCATCACATTTTTTTATTAATAATACAGTAAGTATCCTAATTAGATACTCACTTTTAGGTGTTCAGATAATATTTACGGTTGTTCAATATCCTATGCCTTGTCCACATGTCCCACTGGTCCCCTAGCTCACCAGGTGTACAACACTCGTTACGCATCATCTCAACTTTATACCCAAGAAATAATTTTATAAAACTCCCAGTATCCTGTATGATATCTGCCACTAGCTACTTGCCTACATTTATCTTCCATTTAATTTTTCCACACTGCTCTCAAATTAATGGAGGAGGACAAAAACTCCCTCATTCAACCCCTCATACCCCCGTTTAGCTCGTCCTCTTCTACCACTTCCACCTCTTCAACTGTCACGACCCAACTTAGGCCATGACCGGCGCATAGGGAACACCTTCCCTAGCAAGCCTTAAAACACCAAATTTTCTAGAAAAACAGACAGAGTCTCCTCTATTTCTTCAACATTTCCCAAATACAATTATAAACTGCAACATTTACAATTTAAATTCCAGCAAATGGGCATCAAGCATTCTCAGAATGCGCTCTTCCAGCATATAATGATATCTTAACATATGTTTCCAACATAATACCACATTAAGTTCACAATTCACTTCTTTAACATAGTTTGTATAACTAAGTCATTAGTTCTTAAACATAAACATAATATAAGTCTGAGGACCACACTTTGTGACATATGGAGCAACTAACAAACTAGACAACATAAGGTTCTAACATAAAGGCCTTCTCAAGAAGGCTCACCAACTTGAAATGCACTTAAGGCTGAGCCGGAGGAATAAAACTAGATCCAAAGACCAAAGACTGTATCTGTAAAAAAATGGAAGACAATGGGGTGAGTTTTGCAACTCAGCGAGAGATAGGATATCCATAGTTTACTAAATACAATCATAGAACATATAAATAGCTATAACATGAGATATCTTGAAAACATAACTTTACATAATCACATGATTTCAAGTATAATGGGGAGTTATCCGAAGCAGACCAATAATAATTCCAGACATAACCCAAGGTTATGTGTGGGTTAGCACCACACCTGCTAACTGGGATTGGCCCGTAGCCATACAAGTTCAGACATGAAAAAAGTCATGTGCGGGTTAGCATCCCTCCTGCTAGCTAGAGTTTCTCACGGTGCACTGAGGCTAACGTTCCTGCCGTTAACTACAGGTTCTAACTAGGAGATTTCCCCCAAATTAACTCAAAATCATGCACATTCCACTTCCAGAACATTTTCCAACACAAAATTCATTCTCATGTTATATGAAATTCATTAGACATAAAATATACTCAAATTCAATAATTGATATAAAATGTTCTAAAATGCAATATTTATCACATTTCAACCAAAAATATTTTAATAAGACTAACAATCACATAATGGCCTCCAATTAAATATTTTTCACTTCAAACATAAAGCCTCATTTTCAATAAATAAATTATTTTCTTCTATATCAACATACTTTCAGCTCTTTATATAATTTTATATTGTTTATCATGCATAAAGTAACCTACAGATACACTATCTACTCACAAATACTGGTTCAAAGAATCGAAGAACAACGCCTTTGATGCCACCAACTCAAGTATTGTCGTCTGATTGCTCTATCGCTCTAGGAACAAGACAATATTAATATTTGTGAGCTAACTACACTATCAATTTATATCAATTAACGCTAATTCACTAAAAACCCCAAATTTAAGGGTTCAAGAAACCTAAATAAATCCTAAAATAATTAGAAATTTCAATAATTTAAATGGAGTATGGTAGAAGCTTACTTACCACTTGGAGAGTATAATTGGTGAAGAAAATCACTCCCAAAGCTTCTAAAATCTTCAACTCTCTAATGGAGGTTAGAGAGAGAAAGTGAGATAGAGGAGAGGGAAAGAGAGAGAAAGTGATGGAGAGGAGGAAGAGATGATGATGATGGAGGTGGTGGTGGTATTTATTTGTGAATTTAAGGAGAAGAAGAAGTAAGAAAGGAATGGAGGGAGAAGAGAAGAAAGAAAGAAACGAAGAGGAAGAAGAGAAGAGGTTCTGGAAATGATACGGGAAGGGGAGGAAGAGAGAATTAAAAGAAAAGAGAGAAACCTATGGTGGTCTATACCACTTAAGGTGCACGGTGGTCCTCACTTCAATTTTTTTTTTTTACACGGTCATCACATCAACCACCACCGCCACCTCTTTCACCTCCACCACCTCTTCCTCTTCCTATCATGATTATAACAATGATCCTTGCAAAAATTCCAAATTCTTCATCTCAAACAACAACAAATAATGCGTAATTCTTTTTCTACTAATTTTTTAGTTATGCAAAGCAATCATGAAACTTTCTATTCTTATCAGTATCTTAGTAATAAGTCACGTTTGTAAGATTGTAAATCTTTGCTGAGGCATGTATACCTTGAAATGAAATAACTTCATATCTTAAACTTCATCTTAAAAAGTAAAATTAAACCGAATAGAATATAAATTTAGGAAGCGCCACTTATATATAATTATGAAATAGTTCTTTGAATAACATTGATCAAAACATGTGGAAAGAGCAACAATGATTAAAAAGGAAATAAAGACACAATTGGTGAGAGAGAATGATGAAAAAGGTTCAAATATTTAAGGATTTATCAATTTTGAATATTCAACACTCTAATTCATTTATTAATTGATAAATAAGTTTTATAAGTTATTATTACCTTCTATTTTCCCTATATTTCTAATACAATAGATGATTTATTAATTAATGAATTGAACAAGGTAAATACTTTATCTTACTCCAAGAGCATTAAAGATTTTTTCAAATATTATATTATGTATCAAAAGAAAGCATAGATCTAATCAACTAATACAATGGGCGCAACAATTAACTACCATTGTCGAAACGAAAGCAACAAGAGAAGCTTTAATATTATGGGGCAGGAAAGAATTTATTTATTTATTTATTTTTCAATTTTAGGAATTGGGTGTGTACCAAACAATTTTCAAGAATTGGGATAATTCACGGACCGGGTCAAAAATTAAGGGGAAAAAATTGTCCAAATTGATCAAGTTGATTGGAATTGATGGGTTAGGAGAAAATAATCATTTAATTAAAGGAAAAAATGATTAAATTTAAATTTGTTCAACTATGATCTTCTAGTCATTAAAGTTTATTTTTTAATAAAAATTCAAACAAAATAATAATGACAAAAACCATATTAAACAAATATGTAGGGAGTTTTGAAAAGGCAAAAGGCGCTGCACGAGAATTGAAAGTTGAGAAATGCTTTTGTAAACCCGATGCCACAATCAAAGATAATAAAGAACAAACATAATGAATATACTTGATGAAATTGGAACAAAAGGGAAAAATTAGAGTGCTTTTTTATTACGACTTATTGTCAGATTGAAGTGGATTGGGAAAAAAAAAGAGTGAGTGAAAAGAGTTTTTTTTTTTAAAAAAAAACAATAACATATTACATATTGGTGGACCTTTTTCTTCTATATAACATGACATATTAACTCCTAATAATTTTAGTGATATTTTTTCCACAAAAAATAAAGAAAAAAAAAATAGCAATGAAAAGTGATATCAATTTTCCTCACTTTTTTCAGGACAAAAGAAAAAAAAAAAGAGTTCAAAGGTGGAGAACAAGTTAGAAGAATTATTTTAGACAAAGTGACGACATAACTGCTATGGTAAGTAGTTGTATCAAAAACCAAGTTTATTGTCCAAACTGAATTTATTTGTGGAGATTACATTTTTGTTTGCGAATTACCAATGACACATTGGAACGTGTATGGTCATAACACATACAATATGAGCCTATATCTTTCAATATTATGTCTTCCATTTAACTGAATTTGAATTTAGAAAAGGACAGCGACTTAGCAGGTTGCCTGGACAGCTAGTCTAGCTCCATTAACACCATTGTCTTTAAAACCAAACATTTCTTTCGTCACCTTAAACCCGCAACTAACTTTTCCCACACATGCTGCTTCCACCACAGATTTGCTATTAGTAGTTTCCCAGGAGCCTTTGCTGAAAGAACCACATTGGCCATTTGGGCTTCCATAGCTGGCGAATTGGATTTCAGAGATAATTTGCCCCCCTTGGCATGATAACTCTAGATGCGCACCTTCATCAACGTGAGCGCAAACTGTTCCTGTTGTCACTGTTTGGAATGAAACATTCTTAGGATTCCCACCTACTTCTTCGAACAGAACCAACGTGTTCTTGTTGTCCTTGTTCAGGAATGACCTCGGCACATGGTACCACCTTTGTGATGGATTGCCACAATTGGTGTTGCACTTTTCCGTTTTATATTTTCCGCGGTAGTCACATGTGTCACTGCACCCATCGGTTTTAGTGATCATAGTTGGCCAATAGCGACCAATGCTGTGTCCATTCACCCAAGCATGTCCTTTACCTAAGCCCAGCAAGTCCACCACCACAGGGTTCGTTCCTGAAGGAGCTTGGAAATCCGCCTTATACCAAGTCATGGGTGTTCCGGTAGGATAAGGTGAACCAATGTTCCATGATACCCCAACACGAGGTTGCAGATCATAGAGACGTTTTTTCTCACCATTCAAACCAACCTTGTAAGACCAAAGATTAGTTGACAAATCTATGGTTGCGTTGTTGCTTCCAATCAATCGAACGGGACCACCTGCTATGCCAGTCTTGATCATATCATACCGTACGCCGTAGTGTGCAAGCCCAACAGTGGCACTAAGTAAAGTTATGATGTTTGCTCCCTCCTTCAAAGAAACGCGTGTCTGATACGTGAAATTGGTTCCGGTCTCGCTGAATTGGTACCCTGCATGCTCTTTGTTAACATAGGCTTGAAGTGTGTGGCCCATTGTGTCCACACGAAGAGTTGCATTCTTCCAAATGGAAGCGTCATTGATATGGACGTTAGTCATGTACCACAAGTAGTCACTGGCATCCAAAGTTAGTTCCTTCTGCTCTAGAAGTTGGGGTACTTTGAGAGTGCCCTGTCCTTCCAGAGTGTCTTCCATTGCCTCTGGCACCCACGACCATGTGAGCGGAGCAGATGCATCATCGGTACTCTTCTTCACCATTACCGAAGTCTGACTGTTAACCTTTGCGGTGTTGAAAACCTCTCTGTTGCAGCCGTCAAGGATGGTCACGGACCATGCGGGGACAGAGTACTTCCCATCCTGTTGCAAGTCAACTTTTGCATCTTCGTGGCTCTTTATATTGCTGAGGAAACAAAATCTTTGCCCTGTTGCATTGTTGGTGTATGTTGTTAGGGTGACGTCTTTGCCGAAATCCTTGTCAGTCCTTGTTCCATTAACGAGGATCTTTTCCCCTAGCTTTATCGCTTCATGAAGCTGCTTAAGATGTCCCCACTTGGGTTGATTCAGATTCCCGTACTCATCGATAGGTGCATCATAGTCATAGGATGTTGTCATATATGGGCCACCTGCTGTGCGACCAAAGTTGGTGCCTCCATGGTACATGTAGTAATTATTGAGTATTCCGCCATTCTGGAAGAAGCGTGCAACTGAGAAAGCCGAATCCTCAGCGGTTCTATGGGGAACCCTTTCACTCCATTTTCGAAACCACCCGATCCAATTTTCAGTGAACATTTTGGGACTGTTGGGGTTGTTGGGTTTAAACTGGTCACAGTAGTACCCATTGCAAGTATTGATGATAGGCTGGGGTGCATCATTTTGTTGGCACATGATCCACGGGACGCCGATGTTTTGTGCCAGAGCCATTTGTGCACTCCATTTGACATAGGCCTTCCCTGCTTCTCCGTAACCCCACATGAGGTCTCCATATTCATTCTCAATCTGGGCAAGGATAACGGGCCCTCCTTGTGATGCAAACAACTTTGCTTCTTTGGCCATGTTCACGATCTTTGTAGTGAAAATTTGCATCTCATTCTTGAAAACTGGGTTATCAGTGCGCATCTCAATTCCGGGCATATTATGCAACCACACCGGAAAGCCTCCATAGTTCCATTCCGCGCAAACATAAGGACCAATCCTTAAAATGGCGTACATACCAGCCTGTTGGACGAGCTTGAAAAACTTTATAAAGTCCAAGTTTCCTGAAAAATTATACTTGCGCCGATCAGGTTCATGACGATCCCAGAATACATAAGATTCAATGGCATCAAGACCTCCTTCTTTGGCCTTTTGAATGATTTCGGGCCACATCTCCTCCGTGCTTCGTGGATAATGGACTGCACCAGCAAAAATAATGCGCCTCTCTCCATTGATGATTAGAGCGTTGGCATCGTAGGAAACCTCATAGGCATAGCATGAGACTGCCAATGCTAAGCTCAATAAGAGAATCCTAACCCAAGGATTATTGGTAGAATACATTTTGAGCATATGGTTATTCGATGTTTGTCAATGCCTGATTGAAATTGAATGCGGTGTTTAAATAAGGGAAGAATGGCGGTTAAATGTACAACTTAAAAGATGACAAATTGGGCTTCTTGTTATAACTAAATTAACTCATGTGTGTTGGCAATTATGGAAGGTCCTGTATTTATGGATAAACTCTTGCCAAACATTAACAGATTAATGTCTTTTGACCCTTTTAATCTTTGTGCATATCTGTGAGATTTATGATCTATGCTGGATTGGTTTTACAACTTCCTAGGATCAATCCTAATTTTGTTGTCGAATGAAGATATCCAGAAGTCTTATTTTGTATGCGTTGTCATCCTTGTAACTAAGAAGCCAGATTTGATAATTGTACGATGTGCCTGTAATTTTTTTCCCCTTTTCGCTTGCAATTAAGGGTACTATTAATCGCAATGACATTGTCAATTTTATAGCATATAACTAGTTATTTTACCTTGTGGTTTGCATGAGTCGTATAAATTAATTTTATTGAATTTTAATATGTATTATCTAATATTTGTAATTTATTCGCTATTTAAACGTTATGATGAAACTATTTCAAACAATATTTACTTAATTTTTTATTTGACACAAAATAAATTAATACAAATATAAGTTTGATATTTTAGAGTAATATAAAATGCTTAGTTCTTAAATTTCATTGTTATTTCACTTATTTTTCGTTATTAGGAATAATGTTTTTACTATTTACTAACTAACTTCATAATATCATATCATCATATTCTAAACCATCTAACAAAAATATAACCAAAAAAAATGGCTTAGACTATTTACAAGTGTTCATATTACTTATCAATGATGTATTAATTTAAGGTTTAATTACTCTATAAGTCCTTATAATTTTACTTAATTTTCAATCAAATCTTTATAGTTTGAAAAATTTTAACCCCTACTATATTATACAAAATTTTTCAATTGAATCCCTATCATTAACCATCATTGTAAAAATATTTCTAACAATGTTATGATGCACCTAATATAAGTCATGTGTATCATAAAACTTATTACCCGTCATTCAATGTATATAGATTGAAAATCTATAACTAAAAATAACATGATCTATCAATATGCACTCTTTTAGTATAGTCTACCAAAAATAAGTAGACGAGAGTCAAAGTAAAAAAAATCATAATTTTTTAAGTCTTATTTTAAATTTAATTTATATTGATATATTCTAAATAGATACTAAATTATATATTAATTTTTTGAATCAAATTATATTTTTATTGATTTACTGATTTTGTTTCTTTCGATATAAAAATATATATATTATCATGCAAATAAATATGTATAATATTGTCTTGAATAAGATGTGGATAATTCCCATTAAAAAAGTGGATGATGGCATATAAAATATAAAAGAGAAACATTTAAAATATTATTTAATAGTGAATATGATGATTATTGAGAATTTATATACTAATTTTCTGAATCAGATTTTTTTTATCAAATTATATTTGTTAAAATCAAAATTCAGATTTTAAATATAAAATATGATGTAACTGAGCGCATATATATAGAAATTGTTCTACTAATATCTTCTTATTAATAAGTGTAAGTATGTTATACTTACTCTATTGAATATTTCTTATTAACAATATATTTCATCAATTTAATCGTTGAATCATGTGATATTATTTTGATGATAAGCTATCGAATTTTTTAAAAAAAAAAAATTGGACATTGATAGGCATATTATCTAATATTCAAGATTTACTTATATTTTCAAAATTACATTGTAAATCCAAATAAAAAGAAATGATAAAGTATCAAATTATTTTAAAAATTTATGAAATTTTATACACTTGATCTATATAGTGGTGGGCTCTTACAATTCAATAGTCAGATTGATAAAATTCGATATTTATAAAAATTATTCAATAGAATAAGTAACTACTATATTTACCATTAGATGATATTTTAAAAGTTTTTTCTATCTTTTTATGCTATCATTTAGATTTTGTTCAAGTGCATCTATTTACTCTTAAAGTAAACAGACACAGACATAGACACACACACACACACACGGGCTAGGATAAAGTTACGTCATTTGTGTCAAATTTCATAAAAATTGAACATCAATAATAATACAATCATATAGTTATTTTTTTTATTTTAAATATATATATTACATTGATTTTGATATATATAAAAAATATGGTAAACAATTTAGAATTAATTTCAAAATTTACAGACTTGCCCTATACCATGTGAATTTCTAATTCAACGATGGATTTTGTAAAAATTTACACCAATAAAAAGTTATTCAATGGTGTAACATTTTCTTAAAGTTATATGAATAAATATATACTATTGACTTGAAATATGGATGATAGTATAGAAAAGTACATAAATTTTTTAAAAAATATTATCTAATGGTTAATATAGTGGTTATTGGAGATTAAGTGAGAGAAATATTTAAGAATTAAAGTGTTAAAAAAATCATATATTAATTTTTTGAGTCATATATTCTAAATCTCTTTTCCTAGGGTCCCCTAAATTGGTATTATTAGCTCACTAATATTGTATTTATCTTGTTCCTAGAGTTATAGAGCATTTGAGCGTCGACTGTTAGATTGGTGGCACTTAGGAGTCGGTCTTCGGTTCTTTGAAACCAATTTGTGAGTAGATAATATATCTGTAATTTACTTTTTGTGCAGTAAATTGGTAGAATACATTTTGAACATATGGTTATTCGATGTTTGTCAATGCCTAATTGAAATTGAATGCTGTGTTTAAATAAGGGAAGAATGGCGGTTAAATGTACAACTTAAAAGATGACAAATTGGGCTTCTTGTTATAACTAAATTAACTCGTGTGTTGGTAATTATGGAAGGTCCTGTATTTATGGATAAACTCTTGGCAAACATTAACATATTAATGTCTTTGAGCCCTTTAATCTTTGTGCATATGTGTGAAATTTATGATCTATGCTGGATTGGTTTAACAACTTCCTAGGATCAATCCTAATTTTGTTGTCGAATGAAGATATCCAGAAGTCTTATTTTGTATGCGTTGTCATCCTTGTAACTAAGAAGCCAGATTTGATACTTGTACGATGTGCCTGTAATTTTTTTCCCCTTTTCGCTTGCAATTAAGGGTACTATTAATCGCAATGACATTGTCAATTTTATAGCATATAACTAGTTATTTTACCTTGTGGTTTGCATGAGTCGTATAAATTAATTTTATTGAATTTTAATATGTATTATCTAATATTTGTAATTTATTCATTATTTAAATGTTATGATGAAACTACTTCAAACAATATTTACTTAATTTTTTATTTGACACAAAATAAATTAATACAAATATAAGTTTGATATTTTAAAGTAATATAAAATGCTTAGTTTTTAAATTTCATAGTTATTTCACTTATTTTTCGTTACTAGGAACAATTTTTTTACGATTTACTAATTAACTTCATCATATCATATCATCATATTCTAAAACATCTAACATAAATATAACAAAAAAAAAATGGCTTAGACTATTTACAAGTGTTCATATTCCTTATGAATGGTATATTAATATAAGGTTTAATTACTCAATAAATCCTTAAAATTTTACTTAATTTTCAATCTGATCTTTATAGTTTGAAAAATTTTAATTAGGCCCCTATTATATTATACAAAATTTTTCAATTGAATCTTTATTGTTAACCATCATTACAAAAATATTTCTAACAATGCTATGATACACCTAATATGAGTCATGTGTATCATAAAATTTATTATCTGTCATTCAATGTATATAGAATGAAAACCTATAATTAAAAATAACATAAACTATCAATATGCACTCTTTTAGTATATATAGTCTACCACCAAAAATAAGTAGAAGGAAACTAAAGCAGGCAACCTAAAAAAAGAAATGGTGGTGATGACTGTGCAATTGTTGGGTGATTTGCTTTTTGGTTTTTAATGTTGGTTACTCCAACAGCACTCAGAAGAGGAAAAAAGAAGGGACTGAGCAACGGTGGGGTAGAAATCAACGATAGCCAAAAGAGGGTATTGGTGGCTATGAAGTGATGGAGAAGGAAGAAGCAGCGGCGACATATCAGCAACCTTAATGGCGGATCTGGTGGGCTCACAGCATGGTGGCTTTGATGCCCTATCGTGAGGGCTTGCAATGGTGTGATGGAGAAGGAAGACTGCGATAAGGGTGCACAGCAAAGGAGGGTGGCACCCTTTCCACCATTTGCCATAGCCCCCACCATTACCTCCCCCATTGAAGCTGTGCTTGCCACTTTCACTTTCATGGTTCCACCATCTATAATAACCCTTGGATTGTCTTGTCCCCATTGAAACTTCTTTCCCATTTAAACTATTCTGGACGCTTTCACGGGAACTCTTCATTTTACCTCGCCCCAGTCTTACTTTGTGTTTAAACCATAATAACTTGTGAATTTCAGCTGTATAATCGGACTCCCCCTCAACCCCAAAGCCTCCCACATTGCCAACTCATCAATTCCTATGCCTGGGACCCCAATCTCTCTTCCAATTCTTCTGTAATCCCCTCCAATTTGGTATTCTTGTTCTCACCTTTGTGTCGCTCCTTTAAGTATTTAAATGTGGAAGATTGTGATGACGTGGGGTTCTTTTTGCGACATCTTAATGCATGAGGGATGTGTTTAATTCCGAGGATATTCATTGTAGTTGGGTTCAAGTTGGTGTTAGGTCTAAATTTGAGGGCGGTGAGATTGGGAAAATTGGAAGGGTGTTGGTTTTTTGAGAGTTGGGCTTGGGTTGGGGGTTTTGCAATGTGAATTCGATTGTTCTTGGATCTACTATTATTCTTTTTGTCTTGATTTATTCCAAGATTGAGGTTTATTGGGTTCTCTTGATTTTAATGATTGTTGTTCTTGAAAAGTTCATGTTTTAATAGAGTTTTTTATATCTACCCCATTCAATATGAAGGGATGGCTCACGGTGACCAAAGGAAGCTCTCCTAATTACAATTTTGGGGATGATTTCTTGTGCATTATGCATAATGGGTATTGTTATTTTAGTTTTCTATGTTTTTGAGTTTTTTTTATTCATTGATGGTTTGGGTAAGTTAGGTTGGGTGTGGTTGTTTGGGTGGTCGAATGGAAGATGAATAATGTAATGGAAGATGAATAATGTAAAAGGAGATAGAGATATATAAAGATGCAATATATTTGGAATATTTTTATTTTTGTAACTGTTATTCTTCATAGTGACTGGTTTAAAAAAATTCATACAATATAGGGATCTAATTAAAAACTTTTAAACTACAGGCATTTGATTGAAAATTGAGTGAAACTATAGAGATCTGTAAGATAATTAAACTTTAATTTAATAGCTCTTTTAATTATCTCTATTAATATGTTTAATTTTTCAAAAATTTAAAATATTTAGGTCTCTAAAAATCAAGTGTATTTTGTTTCAGTGCAAACATTTTTAAAATTATTTGGTTTTAATTTCTATTTTTAGTTTCTCTATGTTAAATATTGAGTTGGCTGTTAGAGGACCACATCATTGAATAGTCCATAGTAGCCTGTGATCACATGTGACATATATCCTAATCTTATATGTCAAAATCTTCACCCAATAAACATGTGGACCAACCTAATAACACATCTTACTTGACTTAATAGCTTATTCTATTGTAGAATTTTGACTTATATGATATGATAACATTGCTAACTGATATGAATAATTGAATGACGTGATTTTCTATTATACAACTCAATATTTAGCTGAGACACACAATAAGCAGGGCTAAAATCAAATAATTTAGTGATCAAAATAAAAAGAAATACTTTTCAAGGATCAAAATCAAACTTTACATATTTTTTAGGGACCAAAAGGATATTTAAGTCATTTTAAATTACAAATTTTATGCAGATTTTAGGCGAGCCAACTTAAGTTAAATAGGTCAAACTTGTTAACAACTTCTTAGTCTCTGTGATCTATGATCATTTTTTTTTTCTCTTATTAGGTTCAAATCTAACGTATTAAAAATATTCTATTTACAAAGCTTACAATTTAAAATATTTTACACAAGCATTCATTAGAAGAGTTATTAAAGTGAACCACCACTAAAATGGTGTATGGGTTTAGACTGCAAAGTTTGTGGCACACCCAAACTTGGAGGGTGCACCACAGAATCCACCCTAAATGCTTGAACTTTTGACTGGCAATGTGGTTGAATAAAACTAAATAAAATTATCAATGTGATTTTAAAATTAAACAAATCTTTTGTTAGAAAGTTTCAGGATAACGCGAGTAAATTTCAATCACTTTAAAAATATATTCAATCACAACTTTAAAACCCGGTTGAAATTGAATAATTCCCGATGAAGAGAAAACCGGACCGGACCGGCCCGGCCAGTTCGACCGGGAACCGGTCACCTGGCCGATCCGGTTAACCCCCAAAATTGGAGGAAGTTAAAACCGGGGAAAATCGGGAAAACCGGTGAACCGGACCGTTCGGACCTTTAAATTTTTTTGTTTTTTGGTTTCAAAGCTTAAATATTAATATTTTGTGGCAATCACAGATCAAAAATGGAAAAAAATAAATTATGTTTATTTTATATATAAAAAAAATACTAATATCCGCAGGCTACTCACCATAAAACTCGCTAATTACTAATAAATATTATTTTCAAATACTTTTGTAATCGTGTTATGAGACTGAGACTAAAGAAATTTTATATGGATTATGTTTATTTTTATAAACCTATGAATATATATATATTTTTTGTGTTGATTATGTTAATAATTTAATATATTTTTTATATTCTAATTAATCATACGTGTATATATATATATATATTATATTCCGGTTGGACCTCGATTGAACCGATTGGACCTCTAAACTTCTGAACTAGTACCTTGACCGGTTCAATGCTCGGTCCGATTTTCCCTTCCTTGATAATTACTACAATGCATCACAAAGGTGATTACTGTATCAATACACTATTCGATCTCACCCGTTAAATTACAAGGATCATGATGGTCCTTAACGCATGAGAGTCCATGTTAAAGACCTCCATGCAACACTAATCCTTAAAACCTTTTCGAATAAAAAGAACACATGATTTGATGATGGGGATCCCCAATTTCCAAAGCTTAGAATACTAGTAGCTTGCTTGGCTCGTAAGAATCTGCAAATTCGGACAATAACAGTTACAAAGACCAACTTTTCCCTCCAAAAAAATAAAGCAGTCTATGTGATGTGTAAGAGAATGATAGAGCCTTCATTATTCTTTGTTTATCACAAAAGCAAAAGCACTGAGCAAAGGAGAAGAACATAAAGATATCAGCAGCAGAAACAACACAACACACACTGTTCCCTTTCTTTTTCTTTATGGTTTGGACTTCTTGTTGTTTTTTTTATTAGTCTTGTCATCTGAGCAATTCCAAAACCACTCTCTCAATCAAAGTATCCATCTTTTTTGGTTGCTTCTTGACACACCGCACATACAATACAAAAGGATAATGGTCACTTTATTATTAGCTTATCTCATTCATCACTCAAACCCCAAGAAGAAGTGCTTTTGTGCTAATTTCTGTGTTTTGGTGAAGAAGAACAAGAACAAAAACATTGAGGGACGAACCTTAAAAAACATTGCATTGTTGTTGGTGAAGGTGAAGGTGCTAGGGACATGGCTAGCACCAGTGGTACAAAGGGTCTGTCAAGGCCTCCATCAAGGAGGATGACAAGGGCCCCAACAAGGAATGTGGATCTGGCAAATGAGGAAGGTGGTGGTGTGGACAGTGAGATTGTGCCTTCTTCACTTGCTGTCATTGTGCCAATCCTTAGAGCTGCCATTGAGATTGAGGAGGATAATCCAAGAGTTGCATATTTTTGTGAGTATCTTTCAGTGGGTTTTGATCTTTTTTTTTTTTTTGTTTGGTACTTTGTTTTTAGTGTTTTGTATTTTTCATTTTTGCTCTTCATCATTTGCAAATAGAAAATAGTTTTGTGAGGGTGTGTTCACCTGGAATGGTTTATTAAAAGGGTATATACTAAATGAATTTCAGTGGTTTGCAATATGGTTTTTTATTCTTAAAATAAAGGGTATCTTGTTTTTTGTTTTTTTTTTGTTTTGCTTCATGTTTGTGGTGTTTAGTGTTGTGCTGTAAGTGATATGGTGCGTGTATATTCATCAGGAATGGTTTCTGGTTTCATGAGAATAGAAGTGAAGGATTAAACGGTATATATACTAGATGAATCTCTGTGGCTGTTTTGCAATAGGTCTTTTTCGTTTTTAAAAATAAAAAGAAAATTTTTTTCGGTACATAAAGAATTAACTTAATGAGGGAAGAGATCGGTGGAAAAGTAGGGGGCAGAAACCAATGAGAGAACACTACCCTTAAAATTCTAATATTTGTATTGCAAGTTGTTACATGATAACAATCTCTTTTTCTTTTTGAAGAAAGTGAGACATAAGTACATATAGGGGAAGAAAAAGAGAGAGAGAGAGATTAGAAAAAGAGCTAGATAAGATATCCTAAATAACAAAGAAGAGGTTCCCTTTTTATTTCCACTTATACAAAAAGAATTTATCCAAATTGAGAAGGAACATCCAGCATGCACCTGGAAAATAAAATAATTATAAGGATTTGGCTGTAGGAAACCTGCTTATTTACCTGAAATAACTTTTTCCCCCCCTCTCTTAATTATACTTTTTAGCTTATGTTATTTTATTTTATTTTTTTCAAAAAGCATTACTTATTTTGTTTTTTTAATCTAAAAGGTAAATTCTTAATATTTCTAGTTGATTTCATGTATTGAAAATTTAAAAAATTAACTTTAAAATTTGAGGTGAGTTTAGTAGGAAGGTTAAAAAGTAGGTGAAATTTTTTTCATGAAATAAATTTAATAGTAATTACATTTTATCACTATAATTTGGTAAGTTTTTGTGCTTTTATTGAGTATGAGACGTTAGAAAGTTAATATATATGGCTATGAATATGTTAATTTTATAATGTATCAAATTGATTTGGCTTCTAATAATTATTATTAATAAGAAATTAAGGGAGTAATATAAATTTATTTATCATAGAAATTAATCTATTTTCCATTAAAATTAAAAGCAAAAAATGCAATAAAAATCCATTTTTTAAAGGATTCAATTGTTGTGTACTGACAGTGTGAAAAAGTTTTACACAATCATATAATGATATATTACCACATAAATCATAATAATTAACTTTTATACTCATTACTGGAAAAATCATTTTAATGAAATATTTTATCTGGACGACAGTGTAAAATATTTTTATTTTGTTATTGTATCAAAATTAATCTCTTTTCTAAATAATGCTGCTCACGGAAAAAAAAATCCTGCCTCGTGTGATCTCCTCCTTCTCCATTGAGAGCTTTTGTCTTGTGCAGTTTCTGTGAACCTAGACTCAGACAGTTCCACATAATCCAAAACAGAATCCAGAAGAAAATCAAAACAAAAGGACTTTAGTAATAAAAAAGAACCAATATTAGTAAAAATATAATCTGAAACAAATCAATATCATAATGGTAAAGTACCATACTGAAACCAAATTCTTCTGATTGCAAACACTTGAGTTCAATGTCATGAAAAGTTGTTTTTAAAACTTATGTATTTGCAGAGGATTAATATTGTGATATTAATGAGCTTTGTTATTTGTTTGTTTTTTTTTTTTAGGTCGCTTCTATGCATTTGAGAGGGCTCATAATATGGATCCCACATCAAGTGGGCGGGGTGTTCGTCAATTCAAGACCTACTTGCTGCACAGACTTGAAAAGGTACAACTGGCGAAATTCTCACATGCTAATATAGCATCACTAGATATGCTTCTCACAGATTAACTGAGTGACACTTGAATTAAAAATGAATGCTAAAGGTGAGTCTTAGCTGAAGTGTCACTCAGTTAATGGGTGTCGAGCATATGACGTAGCATTCCAAGAGCATCTAAGAATTTCTAAATCTTTTTCTTTTATTTTATTTTTTGTTGTCTTTGTGCAATTCTATGAAGCATGGGTACGGGAGTTTTGCAAAAGTACCCGTATCGGGTATCGAGTACTAGGTGCGGCTATGCGTAGGGGAAATTAAGGAGATATTGGTGATAAGTGATAATGATTTTATTTGATAGGGATTTAATTGTAAACGAGTAGGGGATTGACGTATATTACGAGGGAGTCAGGATGACTACATTATCACTTATAATCCTAGTCACTCGCTTTGAAATCTCACCTATTAACACAAACATTTCTCTATGTCGACAAACACCCAAAAAAAAATTATGTACAAATGTCATTTTTCTTATGGTTGTTGAGTTTGGTATTTTCCCACTTCTCATTGGTGTCTATGAACTGGTTATGATGGCTATCATGTGAATTCATGGCACAAGTACGAATTTGAGAAATGATATTTGTCTATACTCATTTAGTCTGTGTATTGACATTGGGGAAACACTATAAATCATATGGAATTCATGACGATGATTGCAGAATCGCGGAAATGTAGTTGCAAATGATAATAATGTCACCCATTTCCGGCTTATATACGTAAAATACTCAATTATTTGCTCATGAATCCTCAATTAGGTGACATCATTATCACTTACTATTCCAATCCCCTGATTCCCCACTATTTACTCGCAACTCCCCTGTGTTGATGGGCAAACTAAATGAGTATATAGTATATACAAATATAATTTCAGCTTGGTATTATTTACTGTTTTTAATTTTAACAAAAATCTTCTTTTTATTAGGAAAACATTAACATTAGAGAACGATTATGTTGAGCTACTGATTGATCATTGCTGAATACAAAACGCAGTCATTTCTTAATCGCTATTCATTAAAAAGAAAGGCCCTAGTAGTTGATAGATATAAAACAATTCATATGTCTTTACCTATATGATTAAACTTAGCTTGGCACATGAATAATTTTATATTTAACAGTTGATAAGCCTCATTCCACTAATTGGGTTTGGCTCTATAGATCAAATGACACCATAATGTCTTGTCATAAATCATATTTACATGTAAACTATTAAAATCCAGGTTTCTGCTAATAGTTGATTTGTTAAACATTTTGAAAATTGCCTTATTGCAGGAAGATGAAATGACAGAACGTACAGGCGGCAGAAGTGGTCCTAGGGAGCTGCAGGACTACTACCAACAATTCTACGAGACAAAAATCCGGGATGGAGAATTCACCCAAAAACCGTGAGGCTTAATCTTAAACTTCTGTGCTTGCAAGTTTTGTGTGAATCATGTGATTTTTACTACGTCTTACTTCTGCTGAACTGCTTTTGAAGTGAGGAGATGGCTAAAAATATTGAGATTGCTACTGTATTGTATGAAGTGCTGAAGACTATGGTATCTCCTGGACAAATTGAGGAGAAGGTTTGATTTGCTTGATTATGTTACCATGACTAAAGTTTGTGGAATACTTCTAAACATAATTTGCTCAGAGACTATGGATGCTGTTATATTTTCAGACAAAAAGATATGCTAAGGATGTTGACGATAAAAAGGAACAATATGAACACTATAACATTCTTCCATTGTATGCTGTTGGTGCTAAACCAGCTATCATGGAACTCCCTGAGGTTTGTGTGTCTAGAGAAACATGCATAGTTAGTTCTGTTTCTGCTAACGACCTGATTTTCTTGAAACTCAACTATTTTTTTTCTCTCTTGAAATTATAGATCAAAGCAGCACATAATGCTTTACGTATGGTGCATAATCTTCCAATGCCCATGATTCTCACAAGACCAGTTGATTCTGACCAAGATGGTTCTGCACTGCCTACGCAGAGGGTTAAAAAAGTTAATGATATACTTGATTGGATTTCCACAATTTTTGGGTTTCAGGTAATGTTCTTTTTCTTTTTTAACTTTCTATTTCCTTATTCCACTTTGATTGGAAGTTGTCTTGGTCACAAATGTAGGCAAGATTAGGATAAATGATTAGTATTAACCCATGGGAGCTGGGTTCTAGTTTTCAGATGGTGGTGGGTGAAGTGATACAGAATGCATAAATGATTGGGTTGCGATAAATGAATTCATTGGAGAACTAGATGTTTTTAAGATAAAAGGAATCAGGTTCTGAAGAAGCCAGGATTAGTTTAAGAATTGGAGGATTAAAGGTTTAATTGGACTTACTTTAGGATTAGGCTGGTCACCAAGCGATAGAATGTTGAGTTTGAGAACTAAAAATGAGGCTGCTTCAAGCTGGGAGCGATACCTTCAAATTAGATTGAAATTTGTAAAGTGTTCCTAAGGACAGAACTTATTAAAGCATAATGAAATGAATTCATTGAACCTGCTATGTGTTAGGCCACCAAGCTTATAAAGTGAAGTTACCTTAATCTCACCAAGAATGACTGTTTAGGAAGGATAAATTGAAATTTACTTGAAAGCTTTGTTTCTCAATCACTGTGCAGTGCACTACAAGAAGGACGCTGAAAATGAAACCGGAATTGCTTGGAAGTATAGTTGTGAAAATTCCAGTAACATTGCTAGAATTTCTAACTACATTTTACTGTAATTTTGCGGGGGCAAATAATGTTAACTTGATACTAAAGTAATTTGAAATCTAAAACTAGTGAAATCCTAATCCAAATGGCAAAATTGAAATCTATGAACCATACAACCAAATCCTCAATTCCTATGTTATGACTAGTTAAGCCCTAAGTATAAAAGCTATACCTCCTTTTTTTATTTTTAATATTTTATTGATATTTTCCATTGAAGTATACTGCCACATATATTTGTCTTACACATTTCCGATTTAATGATTTTGTCTATTTTGGGGTACAAAGAAAGGAAATGTGGCAAACCAAAGGGAGCACCTTATATTATTACTTGCCAATATGGATATAAGGAATAAGACCCAATCTTCGGAGGTAAAGTACTATTTCCTCAAACAGCTTCTGTCTTTCTAGTTTCTTCCATATTTAATGAACAGTGTAGTTTTATATTTCAACCTTGTACTACCTTTCTACTTGTCATACTGAAAACTAAAATGAAGCTTGCTGCAGCTTGATGAGGAGACTGTAGAAAAGTTGAGTGGTATAATTTTCAAAAATTATGAGTCATGGTGTCATTATGTGCGCTGCAAATCCCATCTGAGGTAATTGAGTGTTTGACTTTGAGATTATAAAAGCCTAGGATATTTGTCTTAAATTGCATTTCATACTACGTTTATACAATAATGAGCACTTTGATTCATTTTTGTGTTCGCAATTTTTTTTCAAACGCTTTATAGGGATCCAGAACATAACAGACAACAGTTACAGCTTATTTACATTGCACTTTATCTTCTGATATGGGGAGAAGCTTCAAATATTCGCTTTATGCCTGAATGTCTTTGCTACATTTTCCATCATGTAAGTTTCCTCTAACAGTCTGTCCAACATTATAAATGACACAGCATTCATTCTTCTGGTGTGCCTGTGAGTCTAGTATCTTAAGCCTATGGTCTAATGCTTTAAAAAGCTTATGCAAACAAAATGTTTATTATTATAACTCAAACTATCATTTTACCATCATTCTTATCACTATCCGCAAGACGTTACATGTGTAATTATATTGCTTCCATCTTTTACTTTTTTCTCATCAATATCATTAATCTCCTGAACAACTCTTCTTAGAGAAAATGAAATCATTTAAATTACGAAAAATCTACTTCATGGTTAGACCAAAGTTTATTTTATTTTCAGATTAAGCAAATAGAGTTTTGATGAAGTCTCCCAGAACTTCAGTTCTTTCTTATGAAATGCTGAAACATCTACAATTTGACATACTTCCCTCTTGTTTTTTTCCCCCTTCAAAGATGTGCAATGAAGTCAATGGGATTTTATATGGCAATGTTGATCATGTGAGTGGGGACAGCTACCTAGCAGAAGCACGTGATGACGAGCATTTTCTCAGGGAAGTTATAACTCCTATATATGATGTTTTAACAAAGGTACGATTCAGCAATAATTGTATCGGTTTTGCTGCATGTTTTCAAATATTCATGCCTGAAACTCTTCTATATATGGTGAAAAGGAAGCAAAGAGAAACAACAAAGGCAAGGCGAGTCATTCCAACTGGAGAAATTATGATGATCTTAATGAATACTTTTGGTAAATGTTCCACTGAAATTAGAGTGATGAAAACACTGAAAGTTTTAAAGGCTATATTTGAATACAATGGGATAACAATAAGCTCAAATCTGTGCTTTTCCAGGTCTGACAGGTGTTTTAGGCTAGGCTGGCCAATGAATCTCAAAGCAGATTTTTTTCGCCATTCAGACGAAATACAAACAGCAAATCGCGTCTGTCTTTCTATCTATTTTCTCTTTCTCTTTTCCTGTACTATTGTATGTGCGAAATTTCAACTTTCAAATGCTTTGCTCGCTACAAATGTATCAGATGTAGTTTAAAAAAAAAAAATTGAATATTTGGTATGTTTTTATGCAAGAATATCACCTACTTTATTCTACATGTTCAAATATTTCCTCATCACTTGTTAAAAGCCATTTTTTCATTATTTTTACCTATGTGCATAGCAATTTCCTTTTCTCTTTTTTTTTTTTTCTGTTGAATCATGATTGTATTGACTGATAGTGTTTAGTCCAAAAGATATATTGAATCAGAAAGGTATAGCAAGAACAGTTCTGTAACTATAAGCATAAAGTGTAAATTCTCAAGGAGCCGACATGAATGGTACCTGCCTCAGAAATTTGCATTGAGATGCAGTGTTTGAGTGAATAATTCTTTTATTTTTTTAAATCAGAAGTGTCAAGGACCAAATCTTCTAAAAGCTAAGTTGTTAGGTGCAGGGGGTACGAATGCTTTTATATCGCTAACACATAAGAATTGGTATTGCATAAGCCCACAGTACCTTGTGCTCAAACTTAATCTAATTAGAAGAATTGGGCATCTTCATCATTAAAATACTCTGAATATCTGAAACGTGGCTTAAATTGTTCACAAAACAACAAAGCATGTCCAAATTGAATCAAAATAAAATTTAAATGCTAATCAATGCACGACTATGCATTATAAATGTACTGTATTTTCATTTCCCCTTTTTTAGTTCTTGTTCTCCTTTCCCCTTTCTCCTAGAGGTCTGTCAGGCATGTCATATCAGCCTACTTGTATTTTCCTTTTCACGGCTAATTAAGTTGTTTTGCATCCTACTGCTAATACTTACATGGTCAGATGCACCCACATTACTTTGTTAAGAACTTTATTGAAGTACAAACGCCAATGCAGGGCCCTAGCCAAGCCAGCTCTGGAGCTGGGAAGAAGAAGCCCAAAACCAATTTTGTTGAAGTTCGTACGTTTTTGCATCTGTATAGGAGCTTCGATCGAATGTGGATATTCTTTATACTGGCTTTACAGGTGATCTTAATACTTGGATTTACCTTAATACATTGATCTGTGGTTAAGGCTTGGAACTTCACCACACAAATTTTATTTCTATGGAAGTCTTTGTTTTCACTTTTCAGGCTATGATTATTATTGCATGGAGTACATTGGGACCTATTGGAGTGTTTTTTGATGCCGATGTCTTCAGAAATGTTATGAGTATATTCATCACATATGCTTTTCTCAATTTTCTGCAAGGTACTTGATCCTCTATATGTATGAGCTTTTCGTTGTATTATCATTTTGTGAGGAACCAGCTGAGGCCACTAGGGAGGGCAGAGACTGTTTCCTCTTCTCTTATTGTCATCTTTTCTTATTTTTTTGATTTCTTCTGCGACCTAGGCTCTTTCCAGTGTTGATCTTCTGATTTTACCTGTAACTGGAGCTTGCTCCACAGGGATTTCATACATTTTCCTATAGTAAAATCTCAGTTCCTATCACTCTCTTGGCTATCAACAATTATCAATAGGAAGATGGAAAAAAGTTTCTTGCAGCCCAAGAAACTATGGACGCCCTAAATTTGCTACTACAGTGTATAAGTGACTCTACATGCTCATTACACACTATCATCAAGACTTACATATTTCCTCTTTTCTCTGTGCTAACTGTAACAGCACTGCTCACTCCCTATCAACCACCTGATTCCTTCTGTCTCCATTACTGTGTTTGTAAATCTCAATTGGCTTTCCTATTCTTCTTTACTCACAAATTTTAACCCGTAGTCGGAAAGATTTACCTGTAAAGCTGCTTCTACTTTCCATCGGATGTTACAAAATAGCTTTATTCTTTTTGCACTATAAATTGAAGTTACTGTTATCATTTACTAACCTTTTTTTCCTCATATCTTTCTTGAATTTGCAGTGACCATGGATATTATCCTTTCCTGGAATGCATTGAGAAATATGAAATTTACTCAGTTGTTACGGTATTTTCTGAAGTTTGTGGTGGCAGCTGTTTGGATTGTTGTTTTACCAGTCTGTTATTCTAGCTCTGTGCAGAATCCACCATGGCTCATAAAATTTTTCACCAGTTGGGCCGGGGATTGGGGTGACCAGTCACTTTATACCTATGTTGTTTTAATATATTTGTTGCCAAACATAGTGGCTGTGATATTATTTTTCCTTCCACCTCTGCGGAGAAAGTTGGAACGTTCAAATATGCGAATCATCACCCTTTTAATGTGGTGGGCTCAGGTCAGCAACACAAGCATTTATTAATTTTACAGAAATACCTGTATCTAGATGCTTGATATATTGATCTTTACATCTCTTTCTGATTGAAGTATTTTTGGGTGCAGCCAAAATTGTATGTGGGCAGGGGCATGCATGAGAACATGTTTTCATTGTTGAAGTAAGTGAGAAATTCTTATAAATTTCCTTTCTTTTACTACCCAATTTTTTATGGTATATGAGGGATGGGAAAGTGGACTTCGGCAGAGAATGTCAAAGTCAGAAGGATGACCACGAATTTATAATTCTAATTGTTTTTGGTTACATAGTTTATTATACGTTCTGTAAAACTTTCACTCTCCTTGTTTAAGGCAAGGTAAAGAATATCTCTGTCAACATACTGTTGAAGTTTTCAGTTTCATCATGTTATTTGTGAACTTTTTGGCCAGCATATTGTAGGGACAAATGGTCAAACTTGGTTTTTTTTTTTCCTTTTTTTTTTTCAATCGGATCAGACAAAAGATTGAACATTGAATCCTAGGCACATATATGCTGCTTCTGTTGTAAAGTTCCTCCCACCTCATTTTGTTATGGCAGGTATACCCTCTTCTGGATCATGCTGCTAATTAGCAAGCTAGCATTCAGCTACTATGTGGAGGTATTATCTCTGCAAATTGTTTTGCACTTTTTCTTTGCTATTCATTATGTTACGTATCTTAGTTTGTTAGCTGCAGACACTGAACATGTATATATATAGTTTATGCTATTGAATTGAATGCCAAAATCCTAACTTTCCGTTGAGAGAATGATGTGCAATAGCATTTCACGTGAACTTATCTTTATGTGCTCATGAACATGGATCAGTATGGGATGAACTATAATTTAATGCATATCCTTCTCCCAGCTACATTAGCTAATACATATCCCTCATGGTTATTCAAACAAATTAAAGTGAGTCAGTGATAAAGGGGCACCCGTGATATCAATGCTAATTAACATGTGCTTACAGTAGTTAATCAAGCAAAATAATGCCTTGAGTGTCGAAACAATATATGATTAAAGTCTTTAATGAGCAAATCGCTTTCTCTGTCTGAATGTCAATTCAAATTGTTCTGCAATGAGTTCTCTACAGTATTTGCCAACCTTTTGAGACAGATGACTGAAAACATACTGCAAACGAATATCTCACCAGTACCTGTTTATCAGAAAAAGGAAATCAAAATCCCTTGTTATGAGAGATTGAGTGCAGAATTAGTATAGTGTTTTATTTCTTCTTTCTGGATAAAATTATATTTGAAGGGGAAGAGGAAATATACAACTGGGGTGAGAGATCTGATATCGTCCTATACAGAGAAACTATAAGAAAAAGAGAGCCAAAGAGAAAGCTGTATTGTATCTCTGCATGGCTGACACAGAAACTCCCTCTATACAAGCATGAGCAGAGTTCCAAAGAGAGGCCATAAAGACAGGTTTATTCCGAAAATTTTGAAGGGTCAAGGAGAAGCCCTTGAAATTGAGGTACTCTGATACACTAGAGAACAACACAAACCATACACTAGAGAACAACACCTTTGAAATGTAATCATGAGAATCTGCACCTAGGTGAAAGGTATACCCACTGTCATCCAAGAATTTCATATGGATAATTCCTGTTATCATTCTTTAAACGGTGACTAGTAAGGACTTGTGCATCCTCTGATGATTATAGTGGTTGGAGCAAAGTCATATTTCATTATTGATGAATAATGGTCTTTTAAAACTATATATAACACATTTGAATCCTAAATTTTAAAAAATGCAATCTAAATACTATCACAATTTTACTTTTACAAGCATGATATCAAGAAAATGGAGCTTCAATAATGAATTTTTGCAGAATCAACCCCCATCGTATGAAGAGTTGAATTCTTCCATCGTGTTTCATATAGTTTCTTTATTATTGTGTTATGTTTATTTGAAACGCATAAAATATATTTTAAATTGTACCCCATTAAATTTGTTTCTATAATCTACTAAGTTAGTCTTTTGATAGATATTGCCTCTTGTTGCACCCACAAAATTGATCATGGGAATGTCTATAGATAACTACCAGTGGCATGAGTTCTTTCCTGAAAATGGTAACATTTATGTACCTTTTCTTTATCTGTACTACATATTCTTTCAATATATCTAGCTTCAACTCGCATTCTTTAAGTGTTACAGAGACTCACAACATATTTATTGTCATTGCAATTTGGGCTCCAATTATCCTGGTGAGTTCATTGCAAAAGTAATTTCAGAGTGAAAAGCTTTTTCTTGTTCCATGCCTTTGGCTATCACATTTCTATGCCTAAATTCATTCCCCTATTATATGTTTCGTTTATATATAGGTTTATTTTATGGATACTCAAATATGGTATGCCATTTATGCTACTCTATTTGGTGGGATTGTTGGAGCCTTCAGCCATTTGGGTGAGGTTAGTAGGAAATTTATTGCAGCATAATATATTGAACCTTTGTAATTTCCTTCTTTTCTGAGACTGAGAGGATTTCTTATTTTACCCCTCAAGGAAAAAAAAAATAAAATTGCAGTATTTAATGTTATTAGAATTGATAACAAACTGAACCTAACTTAACCTCAAAAGCTAACTAAAGGGGAAAGATTACCCAACCCATTATGATGTATAATCTGCCCATGTAACCCATCTATGGGATCCTAACACACCCCCCTACATCTTGAGCGTGAAGTTTACAGAACCAAACAGATGCGACCCAATATCAGGGCTTGCAAGATAGTCTCTTAAATCATAGTAGAAGTGATAGCGGAGTGGACTTATGTTAGCCCTTTAAGCTAGCTCAAGCAGAATAATTTCCCAAGCCATTATAAGGGATACTTTTCCCATATTAACCAGCTGATGTGGGATCTCATAAAAGTCACCTTAGCATAGTTTTCTTTTCAAAAGATTTGCCTTTTTACTTGTGGCAATAGTAGTACTAATTCATATTGGTGTCACAAATTCAATTGCTTTTTTGTTGATTGTGTCCTTCTAACTTTTTTGCATCTCTTAGATAAGGACTCTTGGAATGCTTCGCTCCAGATTTGAAGATGTACCATCAGCGTTCAGTGATTGCTTTTTGCCTGGAACATCCGGAAGGAATAAGACAGAGGATGATGTAATGCATTCATGTTTCAAGATTCAGTACTTGTCCATGATGGAATTATATGATTACATATGTGCTATATATTTATTGGAAGTCTTAAATGCCTAGCTGAAGCAAATAATTTCTCTGGCAGGATGCAAATGTAAGGAGAAATATTGCATACTTTTCTCAGGTCTGGAATGAGTTTATAAATTCTATGAGAGAGGAGGACCTGATCAGTAACAGGTTCAGACTTCAGCCTGCCTGACAAATATTGTGTTAGATGCATAATTTCAAGCTTTTGATTATATCTCTTGGCCATAAATTTCCTAGGGATAGAGATTTACTTCTTGTCCCATACAGTTCAAGTGATGTTTCTGTCATCCAGTGGCCTCCATTCTTGCTTGCCAGTAAGGTACGTGATTTGAGACTTTTGAGTGACTCCTTAATGGCTGGAAGGTATGATAACTGAATTGCTTTATCTTTTGCTACCTTTGTAAATCCCTTCAATTCATGATAGATTCCTATAGCCCTTGACATGGCAAAAGATTATAAGAGGGAGGACGATGCTGAGTTGTTTAAAAGGATTAAGAGTGATAACTATATGCATTCAGCAGTTGTTGAATGCTATCAGACTCTCAAGGACATCATTTATAACATCCTGCGAGATGATGCTGATAGACGGTAAGGAGGAAATATCTGTATAGCTTCTGTCTACCCATTTAATTTTCTGCTTGACAGAATCCTGTTGACTATTGGGCCTCTTCCATGTACTGAGACAGGATTGTAGAGGATATCTGTACGAAAGTTGAAGATAGCATAGAGCAGCACACATTTGTCAAGGAATTCAAGATGAGTGGCTTGCCATCACTCAGCGAGAAGTTGGAGAAATTCTTAACTCTAATTGTAGCTCTTTTCCCTTTTTTCTCTCAGTATATTTCAATTTCCTTCATGGATACCTTCAGACCTTGTAAACACTGTTTTTTCTTACCAATGGCAGCGATCTGATCATGACGTGCTCGGGTCATTGGAGCCCCAGATAGTCAACGTTCTGCAGGATATTGTAGAAATTATCATACAGGATGTTATGGTTGAAGGGCATTTGTATGTTTTAAACATCTAATGGGATACGTGTGTGTGTGTGCGTGCGCATGCGTGTGTGTTAAACCTTATAATAAGTACTGCTTTATGATGTTGGCTTGGTTCTGCTTACTCCAGAATTCAGCAAGCATCTCAGAACAACAGAGAAGAGAGGGGACAGAGGTTTGCTAAGATTGACACCTTTATCACAGTCAATAAATCAGTGAAGGAGAAGGTAATCTTGACAACTGCACTCCAGTGAATACATTGCATTACTCTTTCAACTCTGTTTTTGCTTATTAGTCTCTATTTCTTCTTTGTAGGTTATTAGGCTTCACTTGCTATTAACAGTCAAAGAGTCAGCCATAAATGTGCCCCAAAATCTGGATGCTCGACGCCGTATTACATTCTTTGCAAACTCCTTATTTATGAATATGCCAAAGGCTCCCAAAGTGCGGGACATGTTGTCCTTCAGGTTAGTCATTGTGATTGGCTAATTTACCACAATGAATATTGAATAACATCAAGGATCAACTCTAGTAAAAGCTTCAGCTATTAAAGGCTCATAGTAGTTTTATATTCAACATGCCTCCTGACTCATGAGCCCTTTGACATTTAATTGTGGACAAATGCATATATGTCCACTCTATCTTGTGCTAAATGTCAACCTTATATTAGAAGAATAGAAGCGTCAAGTATTATATTCATGTTCACTTGGTCATAGAGATTTCAATACTATGTCAAGAACCAACTCTTCTAAAAGCTTAAGTTGTTAAATAGAGGCTCATGAAGTTTGCTGTTTTTTGAAGTAGGTCATTTCAAAAGCCATTTTATTCAAATTTCTGTTCTCGTTCAAAAGAGAAGATTATGGTCCTAAACTACTAATCAAATATGTTTTCTCATAACATTCCTCATTTCATTGTCAATAACAATTGCCACACCATTTTACAGTGGCTGCATGCACATATCTACAGATTATTGACTTTCCCAAATATATCAATGATTGTTTATTTTAAACCCATGCGACCATGATATGAAACTTATCTGTGTTTTGCTTCAGTGTTCTGACACCGTATTTCAAAGAAGATGTTCTATATTCTGATGAAGAACTCAAAAAGGAAAATGAAGATGGGATATCAATATTATTCTACCTACAAAAGATATATCCTGGTGAGTTTGGATTTATTTTCTTACCTATTATTTTTCCCCTCTCCAGTACAGGGGACAGTAATATGTGAACTCATTTTACTACCTGACATTAATGCACTGTAGATGAATGGAATAATTTAGAGCAGCGCATTGGAGAATTAAAAATTGAAGATTCTGAGGAAAAGGCTGAGCTCTATCGTCAGTGGGCATCTTACAGGGGGCAGACCCTCTATCGAACAGGTCTTGATCAGAGTGAATGTTACTTTTAGTGCTAGATTTGTATACAGATTTCAATTTAAATGATGCTTTTCAACATTTGTTTTTATTTGCTATTTGCTAGTGAGAGGAATGATGTACTATAGGCAAGCTTTGATTCTTCAATGTTTCCTGGAATATGCTGGAGACAATGGTCAGTTTTCTATTTTATATGCTGTTTTTCAAATTCTAACCAGAGATATGGCAGAAGCCATTGTTTATAAATGAATTATACATTGTTTCTCTTGTAGATATATTTGGTGGCTACCGGACAGTGGATTTCCAAGATAGAAGGCTCGTCGAGACCGCACATGCTCTGGCTGATTTAAAGTTCACCTATGTTGTTTCTTGTCAAATGTATGGTGCTCAGAAAAAATCCAAGAATTCTCAAGACAGAAGCCGCTATAGTAATATTCTCAATCTGATGTTAAAGTGAGTCAATAAAACCACTCTCCAAAATGAATAAATGTATTCGTATAAATCAACAAAGGGATTTTCAATTGAAAAAAAGGGAACATACCATGCAGTCATGCAGGTCTTCGTGTTGCTTACATAGATGAAACGGAAGAGCCTAGGAGTGGTGGGAAATCACAGAAAGTTTATTATTCGGTTCTTGTCAAGGGAGGGGACAAGTATGATGAGGTATGCACAAACATTCTAGTATTCGGTTTTTGGTTCAGACATATTTACCAAAACTATTTATGAAGTTATTTTTGGAGCCTTGTTTGGAACACTGTCAAAACTTCCATCAGCCACTCACCTTATAGGGAAGCCTACAGTGGAATCTGATAAGTATGTGATGAGTCATTGCTAAAGTGGCAATAAGTAACTGAATCAATGGTTTATCTAGAACCTCTTCTTTTTGGTACTAACATTCAGTGTGGTTTTTCTTTTAGGGATATAATTGATTGGCTATCGTTATTATTATTACTAAAAAGAGAATATTGCTGTACAAGATATCCAGCTGTAACAGTAAGCTAACAAATATACAAAAGAATAATTTACCTATTATATGCTCAATAGTAGTTAACCACTTTTCTAACAATGGAAAAACCAACAGGAAGTATGTAAATTATGGGTGACACAAATACAGAGATACAACAGAGCATATACAAATACTAGTGTTATAATTTCAGAGGGAAAGATTATTGAGGTGACAAACAAAAGGATAGTATGCATGGCTGTGTGTATGAGACAAGTTGAAGGGGGGCCTTTACTCTATATTGATGTTCTTTGAAATTATATGACGAAATTGTATAGTATCATAAACAGGTTAGAGTCGGTTTAGCCTGAAATTGGCTTAAACCAAGTTTTTTACCCATTCCAAATATTTAAAACAATTTCAAACTAAAGAATCAGTTTGGATTGGGTTGCTCAATTTCGTTGACTTGGTTTGGGTTTTCAACAGCCTTAAATTTTAATACAAACTGTTCTACGTTGCATTACTAGGAAATATATCGCATCAAGCTTCCTGGTTCTCCCACAGATATTGGTGAAGGGAAACCTGAAAACCAAAATCATGCCATTATATTCACTCGTGGTGAAGCCTTGCAGACCATAGACATGAATCAGGTAATTTTTCTTTGGACTTGAATTCATTAAGTGGCACTCTCTGTGTAATCCAGTGCTCTTACTTTCACCTTGTTTTGGTTAAGGATAATTACTATGAAGAAGCTTTCAAAATGAGAAATGTGTTGGAAGAATTCCATAAAGATCACAGTGGGAGAAGGAAACCCACCATATTGGGTCTAAGGGAGCATATATTCACTGGAAGGTCTGCCTCGAGACAGCGTCTAGTTATTAAGTTTTACTTGAGCAAATTGTTTCATGACCAAGAAGATGCAAGATTTTTTTTCATCAAACATGAAATGGAACCAGTTATCAATGCTTACTATTTTTCACTTTGCAGTGTTTCATCACTTGCTTGGTTTATGTCAAACCAGGAGACCAGCTTTGTGACCATTGGCCAACGTATCTTGGCAAATCCTTTAAGGTTAGTCTCAATTTGCTTGTCCCGAACGGCCTTCAAATGTGACACTACATGTAAGTTATTATGTGATTTCTGGGATTTTCATCCTATTTTCAGACTTTTTCATGTTTTACACCATTTTCTTCTTTGTCATTTCTTCCATTTAGTGCAAGAAAGGGTTTTATTTTACATGGTTCCTCACTTGAATGCCCTTTAGGCTCGAAATATGAAAGGAGCACAAACTCATCACTACTTTGTGCTGTAGCTGTATTTCATACAAAATGAGAGTAACAAGACATGAGCCCTTAACCACATCATTAAAATAGCTCCAATAACATATTAAGAAAGTAATCAGAAAAGCCGAAGTTGTAGCAGAAGGTCTAGGAACGGTTTTTCATTTCTATCTATAGTCTATTATTTTCATTTGATTTATTTAATGTCATTTTTGGTCCTTTGTAGTTATTTTTCTTTAGGCTTATTGATAGAAAAAAAAAATAAAGGAATTGTGTGTGATATCGAGTTGGAAGCTTTAACACGTATCATAATTTACACCTGGATGCCGTTCATGGCTATAACCTTGCATTTAAGATTTAACTCATTTATCATGACTGTGCAACTTTAACTTACCTATTTCTATTAGTCTTTTTTTTCTCCCCCCTTTTGGGTGGAGGGAATGTCAGTTGTGCCCACTTGTATTTGGCTTGTACAAGGTGCTTCACTTGCTGTTTTTTGGTGTGTTTTCTTCGGAAAGAATATCACTAACTCCAATACTCAGTTTGTGCCACTTCTAAGGGAATATTATTTGCATTGATTTTCCTTTTTTCTTTCATTCATTATATTACTTGCATGTTTTGTCCACAAGGAAGAGTAAAAGAAAAGAAAGATCCAAGGAACATATCACATCCTTTATTTTTGCACTCTTTCTTCCTTCTCTACCAACAACATATGCCAATATCATAAAGATTCGGCAGAGTACATTGCTTGTCAACTACCTAACAAATCTTTCTCTACCTTTTTTTTTTTTATCCATTCAAATGATTAGAGATGGTGGAGTGAGCTCCACAATTGTCTCTGTTATGTGTTTTTTTATTGATTGCTGAGCTTCTTTCTTCTTTTGCTACGCATTTGAGTTACTTTATGTGGAAAAAAAAAATGAAAAGTACATAATTTGTGATGAAGTTGGATAACCTGAAAATAAATTGTTATGGGGAATCTTCAAAGTCCTACATTTTTTTATTCCCTTCACGGTAAACAATGTTGTCAACTTCAGTTTAGTAATCCATATTCTTAAATTTGCAGGGTTCGATTTCATTATGGTCATCCTGATATATTTGACAGAATCTTCCACATAACAAGAGGTGGCATAAGCAAAGCTTCAAAAGTTATAAACTTGAGTGAGGATATTTTTGCAGGTACTTCTAGCCTTCCACATTGAGTAGAAAATGTATATCTAATGGATGGAAATGTTTTACTGATTGTGCTTAAACCCCATAGGGTTCAATTCAACTCTGCGTCAAGGATTTATCACACATCATGAGTACATACAAGTAGGTAAGGGGCGTGATGTGGGCATGAATCAGATATCACTGTTTGAGGCTAAGGTTGCAAATGGAAATGGAGAACAAACACTTAGCCGTGATGTTTATCGCCTTGGACGACGATTTGACTTCTTCAGAATGTTATCGTTCTACTTCACGACAGTTGGTTTCTATTTCAGCAGCATGGTAATTGATGAAATCTTGTTTTTGGGATCCTGTCTTGATAGATAATAGCTATTATGAATGGCGCATTACCATAATGAACTTTGCATTATCTGGACTACATGGTGTTTTCTTTGACATAAGATAGGAAACAGCTTTTGTCACACTGTCTAGTTGCACAATAAATAAGAAAGTAAATAGAAATATACTAGAAATCATCTTAATATATGACTTGCAAATGAATTTTCCTGTTATTTGCGCTAATCATAATTATTGCTGAAGATGTGTCTACTAACTCAAAATGGTTAAAATGAAACGGGATATGGGCAAGATATCTGGATAATGAACTCCATCTGCAGTTTTGCGTGAAAGCTGCTACTTAATTCAAGCATTTCTGCTTTACTATCGAGACACAGTCTTACTCCAGCTATTTGTAATCAATATATATGATCTATTTAGATTAATCCAGGCTCATTTAACACATTGTTGACTTCTTGAAAGCGAAGGCAAGAACAAAATTCATATCATCTATGAAAATCACGTTGCTTAATCTGGTATTAGGTATGGAAATAAATTCCAAAATTTTAAGGTTATCTCTAACAATCAACTTAGGCCTTGAGTCAGGGTGCTTTATATGGCTATGTATTGAAACATTGAAATGTAAAAAGGTGCAATACAGACATAGATATATCTAGACACTAAATATGATATTAGTGGGAATTAAATGATTATGACAGCAGAAAACCTTGCATTTTGGTGTACATGGAGGTTAAGCTAACGCTTGTGTTTGTATGTTTATGAATTTCTCAGATAACTATTATAACCGTCTATGTGTTCTTATATGGACGTGTATATATGGTATTGAGTGGAATTGAGAGAGAAATTCTTCAAAGTCCAAACATGCTGCAGAACAAGGCCCTTGAAGAGGCCTTGGCAACACAGTCAGTTGTTCAGTTGGGATTACTGCTGGTACTGCCCATGGTTATGGAAATTGGCTTGGAGAAGGGATTTCGCACTGCTGTGGTTGATTTTATCATCATGCAGCTGCAGTTAGCCTCAGTGTTCTTTACTTTCCAGCTTGGAACAAAAGCTCATTATTATGGAAGAACTCTCTTACATGGGGGCTCTAAGTATAGACCAACCGGTCGTGGTTTTGTTGTCTTCCATGCAAAGTTTGCTGATAACTACAGGATGTACTCAAGAAGCCACTTTGTTAAGGGCCTGGAGATACTCATATTATTGATTGTCTATGAAATTTATGGCGAGTCATTTCGCAGCTCACTCTATCTGTTCATCACATTCTCAATGTGGTTTTTGGCCATTTCCTGGTTATTTGCTCCATTCTTGTTCAACCCTTCTGGTTTTGATTGGCAAAAAACAGTGGATGATTGGACAGATTGGAAGAGGTGGATGGGAAACCGTGGTGGTATTGGTATCCCATCGGATAAAAGTTGGGAATCTTGGTGGGATGAGGAAAATGAACACTTGAAATACTCAAACATAAGGGGAAAATTACTTGAGATAATACTTGCATTTCGCTTCTTCATTTATCAATATGGAATTGTCTATCACCTGGATATTGCTCATCATAGCAGAAATATACTGGTAGAGAAACTCATTTATATGCTACATCTCCAAATCCTACTAATGGTTGTTAGTTTTATGGCCCCATTTAACTAATCCATTTTCCCCTTATAGGTATATGCACTTTCTTGGGCAGTTTTATTAATAGCTCTTATTGTCTTGAAGGTATGTAAGTGCTTCCTATGAAATCAGTATTATTTGTGTCAATTTAAGCCTAATTGTTTAATAGGTATTAGATATTAAACCTTTTGTTGTTTCAAATTTAAAAAGAGGAAAGGGTAATTTACACTCACCTCCGCTGAGGTTTAGTGTAATTACACTCAGCACCCATCTATTTTACAAAGCTATCACTAACCTCTCTTGAGGTTCATTAAAATTACACTGACCTCCCTTATAGATACTAGTTTGTTAATTTAAGTGAGAAAAAAAGATAACATAGAATATGTACATAGTTAGTAATAAATAAATTATAATATTTTGATAATATTTAACACATTAGTTGAATAAAATATTTTTTAATCACTTGTAAAAAACTTATAATTATAATTTATGATAGCAAAAAAAGGTATTCTAGTTAATATATATATCAAATATTACTAAAATATTATAATTTTATCATTAATAATTATATATAAATTACATATTATCTTTCTTTTGTCACTTAAATTAATAAACTAGTATATATGGGGAAAGTTAGTGTAATTTTAGTGAATTTTAAGGGAGGTCAATGGTAATTTTTGCAAAATAGAGGGGGCCGAGTATAATTTCACTAAACCTCGAACGAGTTGGTGTAATTTTCTCAAGAGGAAATGTTAGACTATTACAGCCCTTGTACTGTTAAACTTGTTTGACATTTCTAAAATACAATTGCATCAGATGGTATCCATGGGTAGACGAAAATTTGGCACCGACTTTCAGCTCACTTTTCGTATTCTGAAGGCACTCCTCTTCCTTGGCTTCATATCAGTCATGACTGTATTATTTGTGGTATGTGGGCTTACCATATCAGATTTGTTTGCTGCTGTTCTTGCCTTCATGCCCACTGGATGGGCGATTATTCTGGTAAGTTCAAACTTGTTTGTATTTCAAAAGCATTAACTAGGAATACATTTTCACTTGTTTGCCAAGTTGCTATTGTTTTCTTAAGGAGATTGATGAAAATTTGCTATATATTCTACACCATCCTATGGCCTTAGAAAATGTTAAATGTTCATAAGTTTTAGACATCGGGAGATCGATTTGTAGATAATTGAGGATTTTGCTCATGTTTCTGACGAATATGTTAAGATAATTCGTAATGTTTGAGTATGAGAACTCCTTCCAGGTTCACTGCTTACAACTGAATCCACAAGTATTGACACAATTCTCCACATTTTCTAACAGACATATTCACTGCTTACAAATAATTGAAATATTCCATTTTTTTTTTTTTCACTTGATTCTGCATGTCAAAAGAGGTGTCAACCATTATTATGTACAAACAATAGGACTCAACTCTAGGCCGCCTCAACATGATTCACTTAAGACAACTAATGGTCCTTCACTCTTGTGCAATCTTAAGATTGCACAAGCATGCAGGGGATTGTTGAAAGCTACTAAACTATGGGATTCAGTGAAAGAGCTCTCCAGAGCTTATGAATATGTAATGGGGTTGGTAATCTTCCTGCCAGTAGCAGTTTTGTCATGGTTCCCATTTGTGTCAGAATTCCAAACCCGTTTGCTATTCAATCAAGCATTCAGCAGAGGGCTCCAGATTTCTATGATCCTTGCTGGGAAGAGGGAGACTGATAAATCTGAATGACATCATTAAATTGCTAAGGTAGCCTTGCATTTACTGTACTATAAATCAAGGTTAATTTTGCAGCATGCTTTAAAGAAAATAGGATTCAATATGTTTGTGATCACTAAAAATGTATCAAAATTTGGTTTTTATTCCTATCAAGTTTTTCTATTGGTCTCAATCCATTGTTTTCCAAAATGCATATTTAGTCCCTAAATTACCTGTGACCCAAGGATGGAAAAAACATTTTTAGTTTTTCAATGATCATTTATGTTTATTTTTAAAAGATGCGGATTGAAACCAAACAAAAAATTTAATGACTGAAATTCTGTGCAGTTTTAGACACGAAACACATATTTAAGCTAACAAAGTAACACTTCTTAAAAACTTTCCTCACTGATTCCGTGTCTTTCCAAATGATGGTAGGAATTACAAGAGTTTCCAATTTGAGGAAAGATCAGCCTCCTATGTGTCAGAAAATTTTGGGAGAGTCTGATGGATGATTCATGCTCTTTTTCTTTTCAAACTCTACAGATAGAGAGGAGCAATCACAAATGAATAGTCCAAAATCAAAGCAATGATTAAAGCAGGAGGACTTCCTTTTCACCAAATGAAATGGCATATGCATGTATCAACATTGTATTGTTTATGTACAATCTAGGGGTGGGCTTTTTCCATTTATTTATTATATTACTGCAGAAAGAGGATACAGACAAGAAAATCATTGCTATTCATTTATTTAATTAGATTCAAGGAATTTTTTTTAATATTCTTTCTAGCATATCAAGCTCATAGCTTACATATACAATTGAGATTTTACAAGGAAAAGAAGAAATAGTCTTGTCTTATATGAAATTAGACTTTCTTTTTCTTTTTTTCTTCCTTAAACCATCACGGTTAGCATAGTTGATAGTTAGTTTGGTTTTTTAACTATCTAGTTGGGGCTTTCTTGCGATAAATAACTTGGATTACCAAAAAGTAAAGACTTTTTTTGTTGTGATGACTGTTGTTGCATGAAACACACCTCAAAATGGATTTCCATTAAGATAAAATTCTAGTGGAATAGCTGGTGAGAATGTAATCCTAATTATTCTGTGACCAAAGGCCATAAATCCATAGAAAATTTTTTAAAAAAAAAACTTGAAACTTTTATATTTGTTCAAAAAATATAAAATAATATGACATTTTAACTCACCTAAGAATTAACATACATGTCACCTCCCTAATCAAAAAAATAAACATGTCACATCATTTTAATATATAAATTTGAGTAAAATTTCAAACTCAAGTATTTTACACAAAAAAATATTTTTTCTGTGGAAATATATAAAGAAAGGGCTTTTTTTACCAAAATAAAATAGCAAAAATCAAATATTACATTTATAAACCAACCAAACAAAAATTACCAAGAATGAACCGTGTGCAATACTTAGGGGTTTGTGTCTGATTTCATAGAAGGTTTCTACAAAATCATGTAGATTTGGTTTTCGTAGAAGCATTCTATAAAAACAATGAAGTTTAGCTTTAAAAACCCTCAACTATCAGCGGAGCTACAACTTCATATGGTGGGACATCACTAAATTAGTGAGGAAAAATAATGGCTAAGACAACTTATATCCTTATTCACCATCATGGAAAAATTGTTGACACATATGAAGAAGACACATTTGTCAGTCAGGAGCCCACTTATATTGTCATTCATCCATCTATGAGCTTCTCAGAGTTGAAGAGCAAAATACTGAAGCAGTTGGGTAGAGAACACATAGAGACTAAGAAGATGTTCTATAGATTGCCGATAGCATTTGACAAGGTATGGTCAAATATAGAAAATTTTTCGGGTTACCGATGACACAAAGGTGAGTCACATATTTCATTTGAGCACTGAGATTCCCCAGATTCGCATCATGGAAGTGCTGGTAGTCCTACAAAAGGGGCACTTTGGTTCTGGAGGTTCTACTACCCAACCATTGTTTGTAGTAACATAACCTCAGTAGCAAAGGTTAATCCAACCACTTTTGAAATGCCTAAGCACTCCTACCATTAGCACAAGTTGGCCCTCTTGCATATGTTGATGCTTTGGTTAATGACAAAGGTGTTGAGGATAAGGAGGAGGTGATGTGAGCATTAGTTGGTGGCACCAACATGGAAGAAAACTCTGATAGTGAGGCAGCGCGTGTTACCTGGAGTCAACCAAGGAGGACTCAGTCTCTGACTATAGAGCGTCCTAATAACTATTCCTCATAGAATCTAGCAGTAACAATAGTTGTTGGATCTAGTGTCGATGATAGGTCGAATGAGTTTTATGTTTCGTGACAAGAGGTTGTAAAATTTGCTATTAAAAATTATAGCATCCGAAGTCACAAGGCAAGCCACACAAAGTACCACGGTAAATGTGAAAAGTTTGGCAATGGCTGTCATTGGAATATACATGTGATACATCTCTAGAAAAGGGAAGTTTGGGATGTCCAAAATTATAATGGACTGCACACATTTTCCTTTGTTATGCCTTCACAACAGCATTGCTAGATGGATAGTAATCTCATATGTCACTACATATTCCCCATGGTTGAAGCAGATCCAACATTATCCACTAGAGCATTGTAGGGAGCCTTAGATTCTCAATTCAATTTGAAGACAAGATACTAGGAAGGATCATACACTGATGACCTTCCAAGATGGCTTCAAGGTCTAAAGCTTCATGTTCCTAGTACATCAATCTAAAGCTTCATAAACTGATCGCCTATAAGCTACTCTTACACGGTCCAAATGTCTCGAACATGATGTCTCTGGAACACACCATTGCACCAGCTTATTGTGGCTCCTCAATCAATGTGGAGCCTAAGATGCATTGTGACATTCTGGAGGCTGATTGTGCACTCTCCGTATGGAAGGTGGAACATGTGAATCTCAAGTCACCACCTCTCCAAAAGAGCACAAAAGAGGCTACAATCATCAAACTGCTAGAACCCTATCTGTAATGCCTCCCAAAATCTAGTCTAGTGTGAGTAGATCTCTATGTGGGGATACGACAGTCAATGCCCTGCACACCTCGATCACAATATATGATTTGGCATCATGAATAAAACAAATAATTTCTAACTAAATTTTGGGAAATATTTATGCAAATTAAATACTATCATAAAACCCTATTTATCAACAACGAACCTAAGCCCTAACTTATATTGATATTTTAACTACTAATAACTTATTATAATTATCCACAATGGTAATATAAAAAAATTATGCTAGCATCCATAAACCCTAACTGGTTAATATGCATTCACTAAACATTATCTACATAATAATAGTCAACAAAATAAATTAAACAATAGGAATTAACTATTTATCCTAACAACATATAATTATCAAAAGTAATTTAATTCCTAAACCCTAATAGATAACATTAACTACTAAATGATTAAATAATCACTTAATTCAATAAATTTAAACATTGTCTGGTCCAATCATCCTGTAATGTAGGTGCTTACAAACAATCGGTAGAGATTTTCTTTTGTCATATATATCTCCAAGATCTTACTTTTTCAACTTAATTGTGAAGAGAAAAGTGAAAACTGGTAGAGGACCACCACAATGAAATTGTTTATATAGGTTGTCTCTAGAGGTGTCAAAATGGGCTGGCCCGCCCCGTTTAGGTCCGCCCTGCCAAAAGCCCACCAAAACGGTGCGGGGCGGGCTGGCCCACCAAATTAAAATAGGTTGAAATAGTCAGCCCGGCCCATTTTAGAGCGGGTTAGCCCGCCAAAAAATTAAAAAAATTCTAAAAAAATTATTTGTTAGGGTTTCCCTTAATTTTTTTAAATTTTTTTTTACATAATAATTTTTTATTTATATATATCCAATATTTTAAGGTCCATAACAATTATACACCAACTTTGATTAACAAATGTTATTGTTAATAGTGTTATTTGTGATTTATGACACTGTTTTATTTTTAAATTTTAATTTTTGAATAAATGTTCTCAATTTTATAACGTTATTGTATTAGTGAGTATATATATTTTTTTACTTCTTTTTGTCTTAGGTCACATGTTTTTTACTTTTTTTACTAATAAAATATATTTTTTTTAAAAAAGAGACTTGGCTCGCGGACCAGGCCCGCCCCAGCCCGTCAAAACCCGCGGGTTAAGTGGGGCGGGTTTGGCGGGTTGAAATTTTTTTGCAAGCTCAAAACTTCAACCCAACCCACTAAAAATGGCGGGTTTGGCAGACCAACCCGACGAGTTGAGCCCATTTTGACACCTCTAGTTGTCTTTTTGCATTTTCATAGAAAACTCCTATGGAAATATGTGCATTTCATTTTCCTACGAGCCTTCTACAAAAAACTTAGAAAGTCCAAATGGTGATTCCTTGTAATTAATGTTTTAACAGTTTATTTTGATTTTTTTTTCCATTTTTTGGATTTTATTTGGTAAATAACCCATAAAGAAAGTGTGTTGGAGTATGTATTTTGGTTATTTTATTATCTAAAAAGATTATAGAAATCCAACCTAATGAATATGTAAGATAAAAACTTCAACTCATCTTCGCCTACCTATACATATCTTTCTTATATCTTTATATGCTCTTCCTCTTTGGTTGTTTTACATTTATATTTATATTTTTCAAATTCTTGTTAAACTTAAATTTAAAATTTTATTTTATAAAATGCACATGTTTGCTAGGCTGTCTTAATTTGTTCACTAAACTAGAATACACGAACTTTCTAAGTTTATGTCCTATGTTATTCCTCCTTTTTTTAATCATTCAAAAGCTAAATTGGTGTCACTAAGATTTGAACTTAGAGCTTGATATATACTATTCAAATTCCTCACCGTTAAACCATTCTTAGTGGCTTGTATTCCTTCTTTGATAATAGCACATATTATTCTTGATTCATTCTTTTCAAAAAGGTAAATCTAGTTCTTCAGTATTAGTTGTGCATATATGATTTCAAATATTTTTTTAATTTACATGTCGTACATTTTACCTCAATTAGTTATATGCATACATAGTTGTTAGTATTTTACAATATATGATATCCTAAATTTATACTTTCGATACTATCTTAGTAATATGAGTAAATATCTCATGAAAAATTTATCGCGTAGACGTCGGTTTTACCTCTAGTTCATATTAATATCTTAGTAATATGAATAAATATCTCATGAAAATATATTATTTTTTTTATAAAGCTAGATTTTCACTACCAGAAGCAATAATTAATCTCTTTGAGACATATAGAGCTTATAGATATGAGTTTTGCCTCTAATTATGAAACTCTCTTCATACACACCACTAGCAATTAAACCTCCCGACTAGATACTTTAAAGAGCCAAACTAGCTATTAATTGTATTAGGTCTCATGATTATTTATATACCCTCATTTTTAACCTCCAACCAAACATACCCATAGATGGTGAGTTTTAAAATATTTGGGTTTTTTAATTGACATTAGATTTTGCTTTTGTAACATTTGCTAAATTAGTTACAGTTTTTTACGTAACACTTTATATAATAAATTGTGTTTTATACATTCAAAAAGAAAACTTGAATATTTATTCATTTTCCATGATATTTTATGCATTCAGTTTATAATTATGATATAAATACATTATAATATATAAATATTATTTCATTATAATAAAATATTTTACAATACTTGCTACACTATACTACTATATGTTGAAACAATTAGGATTTATCTAGTGATGAGGAGATTGGGTAAAAAGTATGTGGTCCTAAATTTAAATCTCATTATAAATAATATAATTTTTGAAGTACAAAAAGAAAAAAAAATACTATCATATTCAAAAAATCAGTGTGTAATACAATACACAATATGACAATCATGTACGTTTATCTTTTACTCCATTAAGCATTTTTAAAATTCAAATTCAAATTTATATTTTCAAGCACTTAGAAGTTAGCTTAACATAAAAAATGCCGATTAATACAAGATTTGAATACTGTTATGTGGATCTCCCTGCTATCTTCTTCTGATTCAGTTTAGATTTAATTAAATAGAGTCTGTTATTTCATTTGATTTATTTATTTTTTTAAAAAAAAATTGGGATCATCAAGATTCAAGATACTTACGAATTCTATAAATTTTATCATAACCCTGAAAATCCGTACTCTAATTGAGGCAGAATTTCGCATCAGAAGAATGGAAATTCGATTGGATGCTATCAGATATGAAGTGAGTGAACTCTCTAATAGACATTTGCTCTTTGGTTGGTTTGTTTCTTCTTCCTTTTAGCACCTTTGAGGAATTGGGCTGAGAGATTACTTTTAAATGTGGTGCTCTTTTTACATGTAAATGACATGTTTGGTTAAGGGATAAAAAGTGGAATGTAAATTTTTATGGATGAAACTCATTCATGAAGAATTTATCCACATTTTCACTCTCCAACCAAACATATCCAAGAAGGTGAAAAATGTTAGAATGCTTATTATTTCTATATTAATGAACAATTTTGGACTAAATACTAGGATTTTGTATCTTGAAGCTTTGCTGAATATAATGTAACAGTACGTTTGATTATACCTTGTTCTTTTTATATTTATTTGGAAAATTCAGGAGGAGATTAATGAGAAGATCTTGTGTATAACTCAACATGAGAATTGGTCACCAAATGCTTTTTTTTTTTTTTTTGGTGCATGTCACCAAATGCTTTGTATCAAGCCACTACGATTTTTGCCTCTAGGTTTGCGCAAAAAAAGGCAGCATGCACGCTTCTACGAGCTTGTCTTGCTTCCGAGAGTCAGAGAGGATATAAGGAAAAATAAAAAGCTGCATTTTGCTCTATATCAAGCCCTTGAAAAGGCATTGTCCAAACCTGCTGCATTCTTTAAGGGCATTTTGTTTCCACTATGTGAGGTATACAATTGTTTCATGTTTGATTTTTTCATGTTCCAAATTTATCATTTGTTGATATTTTATTATAGGTTCTTATTTGTCGATATATATATATATATATATATATATAGAGAGAGAGAGAGAGAGAGTGAATTCATTTAATTTTGCAATTATTTTTCGATCTCTACAAGTTGTTATTAAACCTTTTTTCAGTTCCGTGGATGAAAAAAAGCATCTATAAAATTACAGAAAAGCACTTTTTTCCAAAAATCGTCACAACTCCACTTTAAAATTACCCAATAACTATCACAAACTGCTAACATATTTTTACTTCTCTCGTTAGTTTAGTCTAAAAACAACAATAATATATATATATATACTAAAAATAAAAATATATATGAAATGATAGTCACGCCACTAGTATTCTTTAAGCCTTTGGCACATGTGAAGACGGTATAATTTATGAATTTAAAAAGCATGTGAAGGCTTTTGAACAATGCTACGTATATAATAAATATTTTACACAATGACATACACATTTCCTTATATTATTGAAGAAAGAGCAACACCACACATCGAGAAAAATATATACAAAGTCTTTTATAGAATTCATATTAATTATTAAATAAAATAAATTGCATAATTCACTAATTAATCTAAAGACTTACAAGTATAACACATCATTTTGCATATCAAATTCTAGAAGAAAAAAATTCTGGTTGTTTAGTATTTTTTTTTTTTAAAGAAATTAGAAAGGAATTCCCCTTGGTTGATATTCATAATTTTTCATCTGCAGTCACACACATGCACTCTCAGGGAAGCAGTCATTGTTGGAAGCATTATAGAAAAGGTTTCTATTCCTCCACTTCATTTGAGGTATGTTAACATGGCCAATAATGTCTTGAAGTTATAAAATTTGGCTAGTGTTTTGTTATCTTATTTAGAGTTCACTACAATGTATGATACAGTTGTTGAGAGTTGGTTTCTTGGAGCAATAAGTTAAAAGTTCGAATGATTAATGATTAATTAGAAATTGAGTTATATGCAATGTCTTATTGAGGCAAACGTCTCAATGTGTTTACATTGTTGCGCTATTGAAGCCGGTGGGGATGGAATATTGTGAAACCACGAGGTAATTGATTTTGTAATCATTTGTTTGTTTAATAAAGCATAATTTAATTTGTTCAAATCTATTGAAAAAGAATATTCTTTGAAAAATGTTATTGATACCACTTTTAACTTGTACAATTTTTTTACACCTAATCTATCTTCCATTGAATTTTGTATGATCCATATTTAAAAATAAAATGTGTTATTTCCCACCGGTAAATTAAATTTGAAGGAGTTGTATAAAAATTGTACAAATAAATTATATATGTAACACAACTCTATCCCTTTTAATCAATGAGTAGGCCTTCCCTGTTGCTATTGATATTATGAATTGGAACTTTTGAAACTCGAATACAAAGTCATGAATCTCTTCCCCACCCCTGAAAAAAGGGAGAAAAAAAACCCCATATACATATATAAGAGTCGTAATTATAACAAAGGAAAACTATAATGACCTCTACTCAGGTTTGATGAAATTTATCTTACCTCATCTTTATATGTAAAATTTACTTAGAAGATCCATAAATTTGTGAAATTATTATACTAATATTTTCTAAGTTTGTAAAACTATTATATTATCCTCCCTTTAATTTCATTATATATTGCATACTGTCTTCAGTGTCACCTGGACAAATAAAGAAAAGTGGGGGTTAACTTTTATTAAATCTCAGGAGATATTAATGTAATTTGTCCTTATAATAATTAAAATAGCAGCATCAGCCACGACAATTGTTAGTTGTTATAAAAAGGGATATAACCGGTCTTTTAATAATATCATATAGTAGTTAGTACATTACGAAAATGTTACATATAACTTTAGGGTTATGAGTAGGACAGTGGTCAAGCTTTAATAAAATTGGATTCAAAAGAAGTGGAACAGGTTAAAATGCAGTTTGCTAAAATTATTAATGGGACAAGTTCGCGTTTATCACCATATATAAACTTGCTTATCTTTTCCCTCAATATGTGATAGCATCTAATTATGATAATAATTGCAGCTATTTCATTATGGTATTTTTGGAGAAAGAATACGCTTTGCCATATCGTGTGATTGATGCAGTAATGGATCACTTTATGAGATTTCTCAATGAAACTAGAAGAATGCCTCTTATATGGCACCAATCACTTCTTGCATTTGTGCAGAGGTCAGTGACTCATCATTTTCATTAATTTTTTGAGAAACATGTTTCTCCTAGCATAGTTAATGTTTAGAATGTATTAAATTTATGTTGTTAAATGTTCTGTCTTGTAGTCTTAATGTCCATCAATTTCTTTTTGTTTTCTTTTTTTTTTTTAATGCTTCTCTTCTTGTGCTCACAACCTGCTATTTGCTATGTATGCACCTTGTTGTATGGTGTGTAACCTTATATCTTGCCTGTTTATCATGATATCCTAATCTGTCCAAAGTAGTAATGATCATTTCAATTAATTTTACTTGAAAAGAAATGTAAAAGTATGGGAAAATTGAATATTATTTCCAATGATTTAATATATATAGAGCATTTACAATATAGATACACAACAGACCACAACTAGGAATTGTCGTCTTATACTATTTCCCTATCTTAAGATGCTAATTGTGTAATATGTCTATCCTAATAAATGCTAATACGGGAATAAACCTATACACAATAATATACAATAAGCACAAGATATCTCAGCAATTTTCGTGTAGGCTTTTGAATTTAGTGTTCTCGTTTGATATTTCTTTCAGGTACAAAAATAAGCTGCGGAAGGAAGATAAGGATCACTTGAAGGTTCATTGTCTCTGATGGGTTGCTTCCCTTGTGTTTCAAGTTTCTAGTCATAATTGCTATGAATTTCCCCTACTGCAGGTTACCCCCGAAATTAGTAGAGAGCTAGATCACAGCTGCAACCGCGGTGAAAAGGAGGACAATTTTATGTTAATATATATCCTTTTCTTTTGTTATTTATTTGTAGGTTTTTCCTAACAAATGCTTTAAGGACACTCTTTAAAGATCTTAAAATAAAAGATTTTCAATAAAAACAGCATAAAAATTTTAAGTTTTCAACATATAACATCATTAAAAACTTTAAAAAATTTTCAGTTTTGGTTTTTTAAAAAGTGCCCTTAGGCACTGGTTAGCAAAACCTTTTTGCCCCTATTTTTTTTATCCATAGGTTGATGCATATCAGCATATGGCATGGTATATATAGTGCACCTGAAATTGGAGGATAAGCAAGTGTTAAATGAAAAGCTTCATTGCTAGTAGATGTCTTAATTTTCTGTGTCAACAAATCAGCCTTGTGAAAAAGATCTAGACATTTCTTACAATAGAAATTTAAAGTTATATGATTAAGTAAAAGTTAGGAAAATTTCGTGTGCAATTCCATGTTATCATTGCAAGAGCCACATATTGGGTAATTGGTGGTGGTCCCTTTTTATTAAAGGGTAATATTAGTATATGAAAGTTCGCTAATCCTAACCAAAGATCATGCTCTAAACACAGCATGTGTGTCTAATTCAAACTTGTGAGGAACCAATTACATATTGTTTCCTTGACAACTCAACACTCTCTTCAATGTCTGGGACAAACAAGCCCATTGAAGAAGATATATTTGACATTCTGGATGTTCTGATGGAGGAGGACTAATTTATTTTGCAGTATGGTTCTGATCCAGTCTTTAGATTGTGCTTTTTTTTTTTTTTTTTTAGGTGAACAGATTGTGCTATTTTATTAGTGGTTCATTTCAAGGTTCAATATGTTGTTCATGTTACTCATTCATCTTTTGTGGAGAATTTTGCAGTAGCTTGTATAGTTGTGGTGATTGGCTGTAGATTGATGTTTGAATGAGTCTATTACATGTAACCTGTTTTCATATGACATGATTATATATACATATATAAAAGCATTCTAATCTAGATGGAAGATTAGACGCTGAAGAATTGTTGCATATCCCATTTTCAAATTGATATTTTGATAGGAGTTTGTTTTGTCATGCTCAGAAATTTATTTCTTCTAAAACTTTTGGTGAATGTGAGTGATGGCTCAGGCTTGTGCTATCTTTAATCTTGTTTGACACTTTGTTAGTATTTCTGGTCTTCCAAGCCTTGAAATGCTAGTATTCTGTTGCAGGCTTTCATTGGGTTTCCTTTGGGGAGAATGTTTAAAGGAACTGGCAGTCATCTTCAAACTGAACAGGGTGGCTGTGCGGCTGCATATTATAGTACTAGTAGATTACGGGTGCGTTTGTATCAAATTTTTTTAAAAATAATTATGAAGCTTAAATTTCATATGTTCTTTTTTCAGATACTATTCTTTTTAACTTTTGAAAAAGAATTAAAAATTGATTTTTTTTTATATTATGATTATTTTTTAAAAGGTATCCAAATATGTAAAATGTTATTTTTTTTTTGGGCATAAAAGGTTATTTTAGCCCCCAAATATTTCCATCCAAATGCACCCTAGATTAGATGGAATATGGTATTGAATTTTTGCAAATGTATTGTTATCCATTAGGGCACTAAAATATAGTTGAACTTGCTAGAAACCATTTTTTATATAAGTTGTCTTTTTGCTATTTTGGTGTTGATTACATTTTTTAAGATTATAACTTATATCGCTGCTAGTGCTCATTTTGGCTCATAACTTGAGTGTTTATATTTACTGTTTCAATTAATTTGACGGAAACAGAAATTGTCCATCCAAAGGGAAATACCAGTTGCATGAATAATTGAACTGAAGTTTAGCTAAGCTATGACCAACGAAAACTGTGACTGAAATTCGGTTCGGCATATTTCAGTCCAATGATATTTCAAAAGATGTTTGCTGAGGTGTCCATATAAGTCAATGTCTACCGCGCCTACAGTTATGTGGAGTGCTATGCAGTCTGCACAAGTAGGCAGACAATAACGGTGTGTTAACGCGTGAAACATAGTGTTAAGTTTAAGGTAAAACCAGTAAAAATCGACATGAATGAATATGAAATAAGTGAATTTTTTATTCAATGCATCAGTCAACCAACAAAACCAACATTTGATTAGTTCAAATGATCCAACAACAAAATTTTATGTTCGAGTTGTGGATGGATTAAGATAATTTTATTTTCATAATTAACCGATACTGACTATAACTAAATTAATTACAGTTCAGAAAATTTTTGGATATTAATAATTTAAGAAAAATAAAACATTGACACCTTATTCGTCAATTATGTACATAGAAATTACCCTTGTAACAGATTATGTAAAATCTTATACACATTTATCTTTTTCTCTTGATGATTAGAGTGTGTTTGTTAGACATGAAACGCATCGAGCTTTTATTTGGATATTTTATTGTTGACTGCTTCAACGGAGCATCACTTCAAACCTTAAATTGTATCGAAGCAAAAAATTTGTTGTTTCTCCGTTGGATTGTGACTATTGGATCATTGTAGGTGAAAATTAATTTTCCAAGCACCAATTTTGGACGCGTTTATTTCAGAATTTTTTAAAAAAAAATCATGAAACTTAAATTTTATATTTAATTAAAAATTATTTTTTAAGATTTCAATTAAATTTTAAAATTATTAAAAAATATTAAAATAATTTTTTAAATGAAGAAAGTGATTCTGAATTGATAAAAAAAAAAAATTAAAGCAAGTGCACCCTTTATCCTTCTCAGTATTGAGGTAAATATTGTTTGAAGCATTTGTAGATAATGGATGCTACGGGAGAATAAGAACAATTTCATCCATTATTTGTCAATCTCGTGTTTTTATATAACAAAACTTAGTTGCCTTCATATATTGTATGAATATATTTTTCTTATTGATATATCTACTAATTAAAAGTTTAATCTAGTTAATTTTTGCGCGGTTGCTTTATATATTTTGTTGTTGAGTTTTTATTGTAATTTATTATTTACACGAGAACTATTTAAATATAATAAAAATAATATTTATATAATTTTTTTCATAATAATATTTATATATTTTAATCCCATAAAAATGATAAATATTGTTCAATAAACTTATTAGTAAAAATAAAATAAAAATAATCTTTCCAAAATATATTATAAAATATAATTTTATCTGAAAATGATTTTAATTAATATCATTAAAATAATATTTATTTTGCCACTATTACTGTATATTTAACTTTGATGTGCAATCAATATAAAATAAATTTATACAAACATCAAATCATATATTAACATATTAATAAAGATATTTAATTTAAGTACTTTATTACCTTAAAAATTTTATAATAGCAATATAAATCTCATATATATATTTTCAATCTATAAAATCTTATCCCATTTTTATCCCATATAAAGCACAAGTAAAATTTTTCATGAGGATTCAACTTTATTTACATGCAGTACTCTTCTATGTTTACGGGCACACTGGAAGGTTACTATCGTAATTGCATTGCTTCACTTGGCACACCAACAGAACAGACACAACTACAAGCTTGAAAGCTGAAGCTGGGACTGAAAGTGGTTGATTCCTCCAAAACAAAACAAAGTCACACGCTTGTGCAATGAACTGCTCCTGCAGTTTCGATTCAAGCACTCTGATAGGTAACCCTCCAAATCTCTTCAATCTTCCAACTTTTGGTTCAAAATTCCTCACTTTCTTTGATTTTCATTTTTCTTTTTCTTTTTCTTGAGCATGCGTGATTGGGGTTGCAGATATTGGGTTTTAACAAAGTTTTATGCTTCTGGGTCGTTCGAAACTTTTCTTTTTTACCCTTATTTTTAACTCTTTTCTCTCCTGACATCAAGTGAGTTTTTTTTTTTCTCAAAAAGAAAAAAAAAAAGAAAATCTTTCTGAATTTATAATTTAACAAAACTCTTCTTTGGGTATCATGTTAGATTGGTCATTGTTATGTAGTTTTCAAGAACTCAGCTTTATTTTTGTGTCTTTTGCTCCTGCTAATGGTTCTTTGGTTCTTAACAAGAAAAAAAGAAAAGGGAAGTGGGAATTGTGGCAGAACTGTGCTTGGCATTAGCAACATAACAGGTGAAGGAAGTCTATGAATCAGGAAGTGAAAAAAAAAATAAAATGAAAGCTTTATGCCCCAAGAAAATATCTTTAGGGTATGTTTGGCTGGAGAGAAAAAATAGGGATAAATTTTCCATGAATGAAGTTTATGTGTAATTTTATACATAGAGTTCGTCTATGAAAATTTACACTCTATTTTTATCGCTTAACCAAACATACCCTTAGAGTTAGATGAATCTTTTGGTGAGATTATTTCTTTGTTAGGGAGTTGTGAATAATTGAAATAATAACCACGAGTAACTTTACCGAACAAATGTTCATACAATTACACATGGAACTTGTCCATGCAAATTTTCTCTTTATTTTTATTTCCTAACCAAACACACCCTTAGTAAAATAAATTAAGAAAAATTAAAGAGAAAAAGAAAGAAAAATGAATTGCTATGATTTCATTTCTTTGTTCTTTATTGGTGTCTGTTCAAGGGGAACAGTTTTTTATTTTTTTATTTCTATTTTTTGCAAGAAGAATCTTGTAGCGAAGCGACATATGCAACAGATTGTGATATTATGTTTGTTTATCACTTCAGAACAGATAGTGTTCTTCTCAATATAGTTGTTCATTGTTTTCTGTACACATTATGGTGTTATTTTTGTTCACTACAACAGCTTAACAGAGTGCTTAACAGCATATCCTTTTTGGTAGGTTATCCACTTGAGACATTGCTACAACGCACCAACAAGCTTTTGTAAGGTGGCACTGGCATATGCTGCAGTTTGGCATGAACTTAATCTTTTTTAAGCATCATGTGAATTTTTTTGTTTGTCAATCTTTGTGTTGCAGGTGGGGTTGGAAGTGTTGTATTAATATCTGAGAGTCTCTGAAAATGGTCTTGCTAAGTGGCAGTAACAAAAGGTAAGCTTTAAGGTCCCCTGAGGTTTATTCATTTTCAGGTTTTCCTATTGCTTTAGTAGACTACTTTAATCTCCTTTTATTATGGGGCTTGCATGTTGCCTCGCAATTGTGTTCGATCATTGATTGTGCTAATTTCAACCCCCATTTGCTTCTAGTGTTGTCCAATTAAATACATAAAACCAAACTAACAGGGAATACCACAGTCAATACCACAGTCCAGTGACACATTTTAACCCCCAACAACACCTAGTGTGATCTGATTTTCAAAGCTAAAGGTGAATAAGTACCTGTGCTTAACACATGCATGCCGGAAACTTTGTCAGTTCAAACGTGTGCATTAGGTTGTTCCTCAAGAATTCCACTTGTGGAGGAAGTGTTCATATTGGTGAATGTTAGATTTGTCTGCAGGACTTTGAGCACTTTCTCTTATGTTGCCTCTTTAACAGGCTAAAGTAGGTTTTCTTGGCCGCTTTGTGATTCTCTGATCAGATACTGGTTATTTTGGAGGCTTTCTTTGTTTAATAAGCAGAGAGATTGGAAAGCTTTGCATACCTGATGAGTGATGAGCTTTCTTGCTTTGCTTATATATATATATATTGTGCTATGCTTTCCTTATGTTCAGCATTCCTCATAAGCAGTGTTTAGTGTTGATCCTTGATATCAAATCAGTTGTTGAGATTTCTCTTGTTTTCCCGGAAGAAGTATTGCAAATATGACACACAAAATGAAATTTGCGTCTTCTTGACATGGAGTCATTTGAACTTGGTTAGTGTATTCAGTGAATAAATACATGCTGTATATATAACGGGTACAATTTTGTTTTAACCTGTCTGATTACTCTTTATATATAACTAGCTTATGTTATTTATCTGATGTTTGACTGCAGTGTCCCACAACAAACAAATGATGAGAGGTCCAAAGCACAAGGTGCTGCAGTGCTTCACAATTCACATCAGCAAGGAAACAAGAGTGCTGATAGTGGGCGGACTGCGAGTCCACTCAACACAAGCTTGAACAAAGGAATGTCAACAATGGATGAATTTAAATATGGGTTTCCATCAGAAGGCTTATCAAGTACTTCAAATAAATGGTGGGGAAGTAGTGATCATGATGATTGTTCTGACATCAACGCAGACAGAACCAAGCGTCAACTTGGAGAGAAAGCCAGGGAAGCAGAAAAAGTCGAATGTGAAAGTGGCAATGCTGAAAACAGTGAGCCTCCTCAAGGAGCAGCTTTGTTGACAGCTGTGAGGAAAAGAGCTGTAGATGAAGGAAGAGGAGCACTCAAGTTAGGTGTTTTTCGAGGCTATGGGGTAAACAAGCTAGGAAAAAGGGAGAAAATATTGCTTCGCCAAATATTCAGATCTTCGTTGCCAAGTTCCTGGATGCCTGACTTGTAATTAAGTGCCAGTCTAAGATTCAGATTTTGGGGTTTGGAGCTAATGATATGTGGTACTGTTATGCTCCTCCTGGTATCTCTTTATTATATGGTTGCTGACAGTGGAATGAGAGAACAAGAGGACAAATCAGATAAGACTTTATCAAAATTAGTTACATGGTTTCTTGACTTATTGAATATGGACAATCTTTTTCTTATTGAAAATTAGTTGTTTAACACTATATCAAAGATTTTATCATTCTAATATCTATTTGGTTCAAGTGGTTAGACTTTTGTTTCCCTTAAAGTATTGTCTTGAGTTTGAATCTTGTGTATGTAAAATAACTAACATTGGAAGAGCTTTACCTCTATCGTGGGACAACCTGCTCGAGTTGGAAGACTGGTACTTTATACCCAAAATGGAAAGAAGAAGAAGAAGAAAAGAGAGATTTAATCATTCTTGTGTTCTGCAAGTCGGTTGCTGGATGTGATTCAATTATTGAGCTGGTTTGAAATGCTGGTGAGTAGCAATACAATGAGTATGCTTTGATGGTCAAGTCAGTAGGATCGGGTAACTAATGAGTAAGAATGAGGCCTTGGAGCAATAATCATTGAACAACAGTTGTGTACTTTGGGATGAGGTTATTTAAGAGAAATGTTATACATAACATTGGAGGACATTATGTCGGTACAGTTTTATTTATTGTTTGTTTGGGTGTAGACTTCACTTAATCTAGGTCTTAGATCTCATTCAATAACATATGGGAATGTGTTGGCTTATTGTTGCACAAATAGTATGTACAAAAAATAATACTACTTTTATTTTTTAATAGATGTTCATCTATAAAATTTTATTTTTCTACTATTATTTATCCTTTTAAAAATTCTAGATAATATCAATTATTTTTTTCTCTTGATATTCTTACGAGAGAGTTAGTAGATAAATTAAATATGAGAGACTGCGTTGGAATAGATAAATAAGGATAGTGTTGTAAAATATATTTAAATTTATCTAGTTTTGAGTTTATCTAATGATTTTTTTAATGTGTTATAAATGAATATAAATACTTACTAGAAAATGGAGCTATTGTTGGCATAGAGGGAACACAGCGTACTGTGTCATACTAGTTATAGCAAAGGACTTGTGGAAGAGTTAAGGGCAGTAATGTAATAGGCTTCTCAACTTGGGTTGGCCAAAAGATAAAGTTAGGTTTTGGTCATTGCTAACCTGTTATAACAAAGGGCTTTTTTGGTGAGATAAAGAGAGCAGCGAAATAGGCTTTTCAACTTGGGTTGACCAAAAAGAAAGTTGGGTTTTGGTCTAGAGAAATTTGTAGCTATGCATTGTATTGTGTAGAGACCTAGGGGGTGTTGGTATAACGGATTAGACATGATAGTATAAGCTAATATTATATATTATACTTTTATTTGTTGTTTGGTACAGACAACGTATTGTATAACATTATACGCCATAACTCCCTTATACGTCAAAATGCTATATAACTCAATACAGCATAAGAAGGTTGTATTAGGCCTTATTAGTTTTAACGTATAAGATCATTTTTTTAAAATGAATTATTAAAATAAAATAATTATTAAATAAATAATAATAAAATAAAATTATTTTTAGTAAAATTATTTTATAATAAATAAATATAAATAATATATAATATCAATTTAGTTATATATAATAAAAATAAAAATAAATATAATTGATAAAAAATAAATAAAATAAAATAATAAATATTTAATAACAAATAAAGGTTTTAAATAAATAATAAATAGTATATAATATAAAATTATAAATTTGACTAATAAAATATATAAATAAATAATAAATAATATGTACTATATAAAAGTAAGAACTAGTAACTTAAATTTAAATAATTATGATTAAAAATATAAGATATTAAAATATATAAAATAGTATTTTTATTTATTTATATATATTATTGAAATAATAAATAATTATAAAATATTGAAATAAATAATAACATTTAATAAAAATTAAATTATAGTTATTAAATATTTACATAAATATAATATTTGAAAATTATTATAATAAAAATTCCTATTTTATTATTATTTGATTTTATTTAATATTTAATTAAGATATTAGAATTACTTATAAATAAATAGTATAATATTACTGAACATAAAATCGAATGTCTTATGCAATGTTACACCAAACACTATATAGTATTAAAAGTTTATCAGGTCTTATACTATCAAATCTTATATTATCAGATCTTATACTATCAGCCATTATTCTATTAGGCATGCCAAACGAGCCCCTAAATTAATGGTTACCATGTGTTCAAGTTGTTAAAATCTTCTCTCTTTTTTCTCATTTTTGTGATAAGTTGTTAAAATCTTTTAGTGTCTAAGAGCCTTTATTTGGCTTAATGGGGTCTGTAAATGGAATGTTAATGAAAAGAGTATTAATAGGTTTATTATATATCTTCTTTTATCCAAAAAAAGGGAATATTTTTTTTTTCAGCATAAAAGTTTACATATTTTGCTACTAAATTATCTCTTTTGTGCTTTTTTTAAATTGACATGTACATATTACTTTTTGATAATTATTTCAATGTATTATCATGATAAAACTATACACTTCGTCAAGGATTTCAAAAATAAAAAAAAGGAAGCACTATATACATTTCATCCAATAGGAATCCTACAAATTGTCATTTCATGTTTCTTTTACTTAGGCGCATGCAACTGTCCAAGATCACATGGCAGTTTATTGACTTCGTATTAAATAACAAATTATTCTTTATATATATATATATTTGTGTGTGTGTGTGTGTGTATTTTTGCATCTTGTGCGTGCATATATAAATTGAGGTGTAGAGAAATAGAACTAATGAGAGGAGTGGACGAGTAATGACTATGAAATAGAGAAATTATTAGAGAAATGATATACAATTATCACCACACTTATATCAAACTAAATGATAAAATTAGAGTATGTATATGCATGGGATACGGAAGGGCAATTTCGACAAGCAAGAAAAAGAAAAAGAAAAAGCAACGTTCCTTCAATTTATTCATTTTCTTTTTTTTTTTTCTCTCTCACCCACCAAAGCTTTATTTTTTTTTCTTTTTATCAAGTTCTCTCTCTCTCTCTCTCTCTCTCTCTCTCTCTCTCTCTCTCTCTCTCTCTCTCTCTCTCTCTCTCTCTCTCTCTCTCTCTCTCTCTCTCTCTCTCTCTCTCTCTCTCTCTCTCTCGTTCCGGAGGAGGAAGAAGAAGCAACGCCAATTTCTTCCTTTTAGAACCTGTTCATTTTCTCATTTCTTGTTTATCTCTCTTACGCACCAAAGCTTTCATTTTCTTTCTCTTTATCGCATTTCTTTTATCTCATTCTTCATCGTTCACAAGAGAAAGAAGAAGAATCAAGATATGTTGGCAGCGCACAAAACTAATCCTCACGCATAAAGACTTAGCTCATTCCATTTGATTTTTTATGTGTTTGTGATTTATGTCTCAAGACGTGGATAATTTTTTTTTTCAATTTTTTCAGCAATAAAATGAATTGAAAATGATTTTACTAGAAGCTAAGATTTGCAATTATTGTTGAAACTGGAGTTGAAAAATTATAACTGCATATTATGAAAAGTTGTAAACTAATACATAAAGAGTTGTAAAACAGCACATAAAAAGTTGTTAACCAATTAAAGACACATACTAAATAAGTTCATGATTAAATGTGAAATCATATTACGAAAAGTTATAAGCCAGTACATAAAAAATTATAAACCAATTGAGGATACGTACTAAATAAGTTCAGAATTAAATGTGAAATTATATTATGAAAAGTTGTAAAATAGTACACAAAAAGTTGTAAACCACTACACAAAAAGTTGTATACCACTGCACAAAAAGTTGTAAACCAATTGAAAATATATACTAAATAAGTTCAGAATTAAATGTGAAATCATATTATGAAAAATTGTAATCCAGTACACGAAAAGTCGTAAACCAATTGACAACACATACTAAATAGGTTCAGGATTAAATGTGAAATCATATTACGAAAAGTTGCAAACCACTACACAAAAAGTTATACTGGTTTATAACGTTTTGCCTATTGGTATATAACTTTTTACATACTAGTTTACAACTTTTCTGCATATGATATTATATTTAATCATGAACCTATTTAATATGTGTTCTCAATTGATTTTCAACTTTTTACGTATTGATTTATAATTTTTTACATACTGGTATACACATTTTCGCAATATAATTTTATATTTAATCTTGAACCTATTTAGTATGCGTCTTCAATTGGTTTACAAATTTTTGTGTAGTGGTTTACAACTTTTTGTGTACTGATTTATAACTTTTCATAATATAATTTCACATTGAATCTTGAACATATTTAGTATGTGTCCTTAATTGATTTACAATTTCTTGTGTACTGGTTTACAATTTTTCGTAACGTGCATTTACAATTTTTCAACTTTAGTTCCCAACAATAACTGCAAATCTCAGCGTCTAGCAAAGTCATTCTCAATTCATTTTGTTGTTGAAAAAACTGAAAAAAAAAAAATCATTCATGTCTTGGGAGATAAATCACAAACACATGAAAAATTAAATGGAGTAAGTTAAGTCTTCATGCATGAGGATTAGTTTTCTGTGTTGCCAATAAATCTTGATTCTTCTTCTTCTTCTTTCTCCTCCTATGAACGATGAAGAATAAGAGAGAGAAACATGATAAAGAGAGAGAAAGTGAAAGCTTTGGTGAGTAAGGGAGATAAACAAAAATGAGAGAGTGAACAAGTTCTAAAAGGAAGGAATAAACGTTCTTCTTATTCTTTTTCCTTCATAACGAGAGAGAAATCTTGATAAAGAGAAAAAAATTAAAGTTTTAGTAGGTGAGAGAGAAACAAAAAAGAGAGTGAGTGAATAGGTTGAAGGAACATTGCTTTTTCTTTTTCTTTTCTTTGCTTGCCCAAATTGCCCCTCCATATCCCATGGCGTATACATACACTAATTTTGTCATTTAACTTGGTGTAAGTATTTGGTGAAAGTGTGATGATGGTTATGTATCATTCCTCAAATTATTATATACTCTTGGAATACTATATATGTAGAATGGTCGTACAGTTTGAACTGAAAACTAGTAAACTAGTCATTGGTCCAGTTCAATTCATTATTTGGACAAATTTTGCATTTGAACTGATCAAATTCAATCAACCCATGAACCAAATGATAAACCGTTGATGAGAATTGGCCACAATGTCCATGGTAGGATTCAAACCCCCAAGCTTTAGAGGGTGAAGCGCTTGTGTTGCCACTAAATCAATCACTTCCTTTGATAAAAATGTTCCATTACACTTATATATATATATATATATATATATATATATATATATATATCACATACTTAACTACATTAATTTATATTTTTACATATTAGTTTAATTATATCTAGTTCAACTAATGATCTATTAATTAAATCAGTGACTTGATACCTTGTCTAAGTTAACCATGGGATCGAATCTGATAACTTTGATACAAATTGTAGATTAAAATCTCAAATTTATCCTTGACAAATATGAGGGACAAACTAGCCCTCTAGAACTTCAAAGTCTCATTGTGACCCCTCACCTTTTACAAAAAGGGACACATTAATTTATCTGTTAACTTGGCATTCCAACATTTAAAAAACAAACACTTGCGAGTCATTAAATTGTTGATTTGGCTCCCTTTTAAGTCATACAATGACATATTACTGATCTCTATCATTAAGACAACCATGGTTTAATAGTTTTTTCATTAACCTAATATCGCCCATTCTTTAATTCATTTTTCATGTCCGATCTTTAGTCAAAACTACCCTGTTTATTGTTGTTACGGAAATTAATGGATCCACTCATCAATTTAACAAGTTATGGGGGCTTCTTTGTTAAGTATTGAAATAATTAATTAATATATAGACTAATGTATTCTATTTTGAAAAAAGTAAAGAATTATGAATAAATTTTTAATTTCTAAGAGACTAATTTATCCAATGCAATATTAGTCTTGAACAAATTTGAAGTTAGTAATCTAAATTGTAATTGAATTGTCCTTCTTCAAAAGTAACAAGTACAGTCTTATGTAATGTTTTCAACTAAAAAAAAAAAGATATGTTATATAATATTTCATACAATGATTTCTCATTTCTGTACGATGTCAGGGGATGTCCATGTGCAGATATTTATTAACATGTTATCCGTTTTAGATATAAAGAGAATGAAAATGATGTATTGAGATGTTGATGCGCGTGTTAGCTAAACATTTTTTTTTTTAAAAAAATTTCTCACATAGTTTCTTCAGTCCTGTGGGAAGCAGGGGGAACATTAATCCACTATCTAATGTTACAGTACAACACATTTAATAGCCCATAATGACAATAGGTTTAGCCATGGAAAAAGTAAGCGAAAAAGAAGTTTATGGCTGGTCTAAATTAATGGGCAATGAATCAAAAGCAGATGTTTGGTTATTGGCCACAAATGACTAGACTGGCCATGGGAAAAAGGAAAGTTGCGCAATCACGTGACTTGCACATGATGCATGTGAAGAACAGGATGTTGTACAGGACAGAGAAAATTATACCCATGAGCCTATGCAATCTTTGGAATTTTAAGGCCATTTATATTTTAATTGAATTGTATTATTTGAACTCAATTTACTTAAGATATCACATTATCTTATTCATTATCCGTTATTGAAATGATATATTTTTTTATTTTAAATATTTGATGACAATTTTTAATAGTAGAAGGTGAATAAATCAACACGATATCTCTAATATGAAACAAATACACATAACATTTTTCCATTTTAATTTAAGTTTTAGCTTGTTAAAATCTAAAACTCATTATGCGACCCATAAAAACCTTGTTTCGAATGTTTAAGGATTAAAGTAGGCTAAAAGATTGCCTTTTTCAAAACTAGACTCTGTAATCGATAATAGTATACACAAATTATGGGCTTAATATAAAAAACAATAATAATAGTTTACAAATAACACTTTTAACAAAATCATATTAAACTTGATATCTAATATCGAATTAGACAATAAATTTGTTATTATCATCAACACATAATCTATTGATCATAATCACAAATATTATTTATTTACTGATAAAAAAATGTTACTTTATGCTTCGTTTTAAATAAAAGACCTATTGATGCTATAGATATAAAATAAAGAAAAAAAAGTATAAAATCACCCTAGACTTTTACCCTTTTACAAATCACCACTACAAATTTTAAAAGCTTCTCAATTAGTCCCTAAACTTTGACTAATATATCAATAAACCCTTTTGTTTAAAATTTCTTCATATAATATTGACAAAAACATATTAACCATTAGTTTTACATTAAATTTAGATCATTGACTAATTTATTTCTTGTTCAAATATTATTTTAATTTAAATTGCTAAATTAATGGATAAAAATTTCAAATGAAAAAGTAAATGTAAAATATATTTTAATAAAAATTGATAATTATAAAAAAATTTATTAATAATATTATAAATTAATCAATAATTTATATTAATGAATGGAAAAAAATCTTATCATTTGTTGTAACTATTAGTAATTTAGAAAATACTTATGTTAAAGGATCTACTAAGACATACTTTGAAATTTGAAGACCAATTTAAAAGATTTTAAAGCTCACAATAGTACTTTAATTTGTAAAAGGATATAAGTTGTAGGATTTGTATACTCATTTCCCTAAAATAAAACACTCTTTTCTGCATGGAGCTGAAAAGATGGAAATCCAAAAGTTAAGAACTGATCACTCAGTTCAAAAGTTTTGAGTTACATAGGATATATAATAGATATTGGCTAAGACAATTTTTTTGTGCATATATTGAATAAATAATGTTTAGTGTATAATTAAATTGTATAATAAATATTTATTATATATTTTATTAGTATTAGATGTGATGTGTGGTTTCCACCCATCTCATTCATTCATCAAATTTAATAATAATAAGATACATAATATATATTTATTATATAATTTAATTATACATATAATATCATTAATATAGACTCAATTTAGATTCCTATAAAATTGTAAATTTAATTAAGATATTAATCTTCACGGTTTGTAATAATCATTATGAAAGAGAAAGAAAGGTGAAAGGGTTTTTTCTCGGTCATACTTTAATAAAAAGTTATGCTTCTAATCAAAGGCTCTATTTCTTCCTCCATTGGCTCTTTCTGGCCACGAAGGCCATGATTATACTCAGAAAAAGGTTCATTTTGTTTATTAAACAAATATTTCTGAGGTCCGAACAAACTGTATTGTCAAAATTACACCTCATAACCGTCGGAATAAAAATTTCTGAGTGCATTGTCAAACATTCTAGCACAATAACATCCATCAATAAAGAATAATATCTACCAATAAAAAATTGGGAACCTAGTATAGCTTTTATCAAATATTAGTTGATTAGTAAGTTGACAAGGAAACCATTTTTGAACTTTCCATATTTTGTGGGCTAAAAGATGTTATGATAGAGGGGAACTTGTCCAAGCATTATACAAACTCAGAGATATCACTTGACTCGGCACACAATAAAGTTTAAATCACATTATTATTTTTATGTACGTTTGACCCTTACAGCTCAGATATTACTACACCGTAAAGCTCATTATTTTATATAAATCTATAATCTATAATTCATAAATGAAGAGAACTTGTAATAGAGGGTATTAATGAAAATTAAATCACATTATTGTTATTATTATTATTATTATATAGTATTTTTTACTTTTACCAAGCAAATATCACTGCACAATCAAGTATATGCTTTAATATATTTTTTTGGCCTAAATTACTATTCAAAATCCGTTAGGCTCTAACTAATTTTACTCAAAGCTTATTTGTATATATATGTGTAGACTACCCATATACAAAGTTTAATTGCAACTAATCTAGCTGGTACTAAGTTCTAATATGGAGATAAGTTTCTCTCCACATTGTTTTTTTTTATCTATAATACTCAAACCTAATTTTTAGTTAAGGGAAACAAATGTCAAACTTCTTAAAACAACTAAGCATTGGTTGCTTACGCTTTAATATATATGAAATCCATCCTAAAAGAAGAGAAATTAAATTATTATAAAACATATTAATAAAAACTAACTCGCACTATTAAATTTTTTATGTATATATGTTTAATTTGACTCTTACAACAAAGATATTACTACATGCCAAAGCTTATTCTTTGATATATATAATTGTTACTATCACGGAAGTCGGATAGTCGACCCAATACTGGGAACCCACCTTCAAGACGGGACCAGTAATCAACGGAGCAACAAGACCCCACCGCCGGACTCCTTGATGCTGCTTATTGATGTCGGATCCAGTAAGGGAATAAGGAGAAACCTCTCGCCAGTCTGCTCAGAGGTCCCCCATCTCAGAAGGATGACGGATGACCAAACGACAACAGAAAGGACAATTTCTAGAAGATCCCTTTAACGATTGAAATCCCCTCCGTACCTTACAGATCAGCAAATCCGTACTGTACAATTTAGCCCTAACAATCCGTTGAGAAGAGAGGAATGCTCCTACAAATAGGTCAAGGGAAATTGAGAAGGGTATGTTCTTTCTTCAATCACAAACTTTTCTTCTTAATCTGACTTGGGCGTCGGAGTGCCTTTTTGCAGGTACCCCGCCGCCATGTTCAGCCATCCTGGAGGTGAAACCGCAAAGCTCAGACCAGACACCTAGCAAACCCTGGTTACGGTAAGTAACAATAATTAACTCTATTTAATTCACAAGTAATGATTTATTTATCATTTTTTAATATCGATATAAATTTTAAATTATTGAAATAGTTTTCAGTGCTAACGTTTGGACGATTCAAATGTTTTACATTGATTCCTTAAATGGGGTTTTGGGTTCGAATATTGCAAATAAAAAATATCAGCTACGTGAGAGCTTGATTCATATAATAAGATGACTGGACTATAATTATGTTATTTGAGGTCTAATGAACTTTATACACCAATAACTGAAATAAATTTAATTTAATTTTAGTTTATGAACAACTAATAGATATAGTTCATGGTTTTGTCTATGCCACATTGCATATATTTAGAAGTATGGTCGATAAATTTAATCACATTTTCTCTAAATGTGATTAAATAATTGGTGTGCGATGACGTAGTATACTTGTCTAGTGCATGATAGTCTCCATTGTAATTTATAAATATTTTTAGGTGACGATAATCTTTTGATTAGCGATGATTTATACTTCAATCAATGTATTATATACTGAATTTCAACGGAAATAGACTAAGAAAAAAATGGTCTTGTGCTCTATTGGCATAATCAATTTAATGGAAACCAAGTTAATTTTACAAAACAATGATCTCCAGCCGCCTTGTATTTAATAATCTTTTGTCTTGGTTCCAGTTGTATTGGTTGATATGTCATAATCCTAAGAACCAATATTCAAATTTGGTTAATACAACCTTAACTAATGCATGAAGGATTGTCTTTTGTTTTTCATTTAATTCCATGCGCGAAATGAATCAGCCTTGGTAAGCCTGCGAAGGTTGCAGTGCCAATGTGCCATCACATTCTGCAGTAGGAAACAATCTTATAATAATATCCTACTAGAATTTGTGCTCTGCAAGAAACTAAAAAAAGCCAGAATAAATGTACAGCCAGCTATAAATTAAAAGTAAAAAATAATATGTATTTTAATCCCAAAATAAAAAATATATACATGATTTTTTAACCCCTTTAAACGTACATTTTATATATTTAATATTTTTGCTGAGTTTTTTTTTGTGAATTATTGATAAAAAAATAATTCACTTTATTTTCAAATATTGAGTCAATACAATTAATTTTTATACTTTCTTCAAGGTATTTTTTTTATTATTTCTAAAATAACATTGATAGTAATAAAGCTTATGCTTAGAAGTTTCTATAAAATACTTTAAGTCTCGCATATTATTAGACGAATCATAGTAACTTAAAAGATACTATATTACTTTTATTGACAATACACAAAAACCTTTTTTTAATTAAAGTGCACATTAAAAAATTTAAAAAAATATATTACATTTTTATTACCTGTAATTTAGGGAATAAATACATTTTCTCTAAATTTCCCTTGAAAAATGTTAGAGTTTCTGTACCTTTATTTCTAAAAATTCAAAATTCCACTGTCAACTGCAAAAATATAGTGCAACAAGGACAAATGCTGGTGATGCCATGTTTTAAGATTTTTTTTTTCCCATTTTTAACACTAAAAATAGGACAGTTTAGTAAGTATACCTCAGAACAAGCCTAGATTTAAGTTCCCCTTCGTTGGATTGAGGTTGACCGTTCTCTCTCACTCTTCAATCCACTTAACTCTTTCTCTCTCATCACTTTCGCTTTTCTTCCTTGGCTTATTCAATACACTCTTTTGCTACCAGCTATAAATGCAACCACTGTTCACCTCATTTTCTTACTTTTCCTTCACTGTTTCTCTTTCTCTCTCTCTCTCTCTCTCTCTCTCTGGTTTTCTTCATTTTACAAACCAAAGCTTCCCTTCCAGCTTGTTTCAGGTCCCGCTCTCATATTCCTTCATCCACAGTACTACCCCGACCAACCATTCCCCCCGCTTTTTCCTTTTCTCTACTCAAAAATCATTTTTTCGGTTAAAAATCACTTTTTTTGTGTGTTACATTCCCTTCCCATTTTTACTATTTTTCCTTGAGTTATTTTTTACCCTTTTGAAGTCACAATCCTCCCTAGTTAAACCATTCTGCATCTGGGTTTTGAAGGGCTTTTTTTGTTTCCTTTGGTGTTGTTGTTCCTTTTGTTCTCATTGGGTTTCTTTGGGGTTCAGAAAAAAAGGCTTTTTTTTTTTTTTTTTTTTTGTTCTCGTTGTTTCTGCTGGAGGTGAAGGTGGAAAATCAAGGAAGGGGTGACATATATCAGAACAAAGGTGAATGCATTGTTTTTTCCTGAGCCTTTTTTTTTTTTTGACAATTCACATTTTGGCTTTTATCTTTTTGTTTGCTTGGATTGTAAATGATGCTTTGCACCACATGTTTCCTTTTAATTGTTTTTTTCTTGTTACATTTTTGTGCTTGTGATTGTAATTGTTTTTGGGAAAGTGAAAGGGGGTTCATTACTTTCCCATTAAATTTTGTGAATTTAGTGTGTGGCATAAATTCAAATGGGGTTTCGGATTTGTTATATACTATTTGAAGTTTGAAGTATTTCACTACTTTTTTGGTTTGGCGTATTTGAATTCCCATTTCCCACATTTGGCTTTCATTTTGCTGAAAGATTGTCTTGAATATTGATGAGGCTAAAATTAGTGATTTCTTGACTTGCTGATTTTAGATTTTGTTTATGGGGATTGCATGAATTGAATTGTTGGCTGTAAATTAGAACGGTGATTTTGGTGTTTCAATTTTCAAACCATTGTGTGAAGGGAGTTCTTAATTAGATTCTTGCATTCAGGTGGGAATGTCTTGATTCTACTGTCAGAAGAATTTGGAGGACAAGATTTTGATTGACTTGTAGCCTCCAATTATGGGCTCTTTAGAGGTTAAATTGTCGAAGAAGACGTCGATTTTGGGCTTGAGATTGTGGGTTTTGATTGGGATAGGTGTTGGTGCATTTATAGTTCTGATTCTTTGTATATTATCTATATGGGTGATGTTTCGGAGAAAGTTGAGGAGATCTCTGGACAAGTGCCCTCTATCTCAAATACCAAATATCTCGAAGGAAATCAAGGTTGACAAGGTTGGGATGCAGAATTGTCATGATCAAGCAGAGAGTGTATCTATTCATGCTCATGACAAGGCGAGTGATAATAATTCAGATAAGCTTTTAGTTCATTTGGGCAGAAGCAAATCCAGTGATCCAGATAATATAAGTCAGTGCAGCTCGATTTATCATCACGAGAGAGGATTTAGTTCAATGTCTGCAGAAGAAGGAAGCTCTGGTACCTTTAAGAAGCAGTCTGCATTGTCTTTTGGAGGGATGGTAACTGCCTCTCCTCTAGTTGGTTTGCCGGAGATTTCTCATCTTGGGTGGGGCCATTGGTTTACACTTAGAGATCTGGAACTTGCAACCAGTCATTTCTCAACGGAGAACGTCATAGGTGAGGGTGGATATGGAGTTGTTTACAGGGGAAGACTGATCAATGGATCTGAGGTGGCAGTGAAGAGACTTCTTAACAATTTGTAAGCATACTTTATGATACCATCGGTAGCATGGTACTCTATTTAATTTTCTCATGTAGCGCTTGCTTGTTGAAATTATTTCTTAAACAATGACCTTTGATTTTGTTCCTTAATTGCATTATGTGTTGAATTCATAGGGGGCAAGCGGAGAAAGAATTCAGGGTTGAAGTGGAGGCGATAGGCCATGTTAGGCATAAAAATCTTGTGCGCTTACTTGGATATTGCATAGAAGGAGTTCACAGGTAAAATTTTGTTTACTTATAATTCTCACAAGTGCGCATTATCTCTTCTATATTCGATAACAGTTCAAGTTTAGGTTTATGATAGGTGCAATCATTTTGAGTAAAGAGTTGAAGAGAATTTTTTATTTTTTTTTAAGGTGATAATTTGTTTACCTTTTGTAATGTGTGTAACTTCCATTTTATTTGCAGGTTGCTGGTGTATGAGTATGTGAACAACGGTAATTTAGAGCAATGGTTACATGGAGCTATGAGCCAACAGGGGACACTTACATGGGAAGCTCGCATGAAGGTTATACTTGGCACAGCCAAAGCGTAAGTTCAACATCAAAAATAAAATGTGACCCACAGTAAATCATTATTGTTGTCTTGTGCCCAAATGATTGGTATGAATCATGATTGTCTTAAATTCCTCATCACCTTTGAAGCATGAGTACTCCATTTTTGTAAAGGTACTTGTACCGGTACTTTTTAGGTATAGGTACGTTTGGATACGCCTGGGTATGTACCCGATAATTCTATTTTTGGGAAAAAAAAAAGAAAAAAAAAATGGGTGCGACTGGGTACGGCTTGGATACGGGTAGCCAAGCTTGGGTACGTCAGATTAATGATTTTTTTTTATTTTTGTTTTCCTTTTTTTCCCCTCATTTCTTTCTTTCTTTAATTCCATCGAGCCATACCCTTCCCCTACTTAAATTTATTTTTAAAAAAAAATATTAGAATATAATGTTAAATAATTTTGACCTGTTTTATGTTAAAATTTTAGTTTTCATCGCATGAAATTTATAAAATTTTAATCTTTTTTATATATATATTGATGTACCTGTACTCCGCTTTTTTCAAAATTTTCATACCATGTATCCATATTCGTACTGGGTACATGCAACATAGCTCATCACTGTATGGTCATGATTGTAAACTACTCATTTTATCCCTTGCTTTGATGACCATAAATAAATATTTTTTCGATCAGTATTTTGTGCGTAGTGTATATCAAAATATATCATATATGTGATAAAGAGTTTATTTATGTTGGGTTAGAGCATATATGTTCATATATTTTGCGATTTATTTGAGTCCATTAGGATTATGGCAACACAATGATATGTTCGCTGCTTGCATGATCCATTGGACCATTGGTGAGCATGGGACCTAATCCCAAGATTTTCTATTTTCTGTGGTTTCAAGTTGTTACTCGCATAAGTGGCTGTCAAGTTTGCTGTTCAACATTGGGCCTAATCCCAACTCCCTATTTATTGTGACTGTTGGCAGGCTTGCTTATTTACATGAAGCAATAGAACCGAAAGTGGTTCATAGGGATATAAAGTCTAGCAATATATTGATTGATAGTGAGTTCAATGCAAAGGTTTCTGATTTTGGTTTGGCCAAACTTTTGGAATCAGGAGAAAGTCACATTACCACTAGAGTAATGGGAACATTTGGGTATGCTGCATTTTTTCCTTGTCTCCTTTTCTTATATTTTATTTCATAAACGGAAAACTAATTTCTGTTCTGAATGTCAGTTATGTGGCGCCTGAATATGCTAATACTGGTTTGTTAAACGAGAAGAGTGACATTTACAGCTTTGGTGTTCTCCTGCTGGAAGCTGTTAGTGGAAGGGACCCTGTTGACTATGCACGTCCTGCGAATGAGGTGTTATTTCCTTATGAATGTTGCCAGATTGCCTGTACTAGCTTTGCATTCCATAAGAAGTCCTCATTGCCTTTCTTATAACTGATGTTATTTTGGTTATCCTCGTGACAGGTGAACCTTGTTGAATGGCTCAAGATGATGGTTGGGACAAGGAGGGCTGAGGAAGTTGTGGACTCGAGCATTGAAGTGAAACCATCAACACGCGCATTGAAGCGTGCCCTTTTGGTCGCGCTTAGGTGTGTTGATCCTGATTCAGACAAGCGACCCAAAATGAGTCAGGTTGTGAGGATGCTTGAAGCCGACGAATATCCATTGAGAGAGGTTCCCTTTATTATCTTATACTTAAATATAATATGTTTTTTACTGCATGACTCCGAATCTTTTATCACGTTTTTACAACTCTGGGATTTCATGTTGCCAAATGCCAACTTTCAATGCTTGCCAAAACACTGAAATTTAAACTAGTCATACAATTGATATCGTTTTCAGGATCGAAGACACAGAAAGAGCCGCACCGCCAGCATGGAAATCGAATCTGTGAAGGATATTTGTGGTCCATCTGATGCTGAAAAGGTGAAGGGTCCTGAAAGCAATGTGCATGAGACAACTCGAGTAGGATTTTGACAACCTCATGACATAACCTGCATCTACAATTGGCTTTGATTCCAGTAACCAACCATACACCATATATATATATATATCCAAGATTGTCTTAAGAAATTTTTTTAGCTGCATCTGAGAAGAAAATCAGATGAATGAAGCATCTTCTTATTCAGTGTGGCCAATTCAGGGATATGACACACCAAATTTGCAAGGAAGAGGGTAGTGTCATTGTGAGGGAGTGACTAACTGAGTGCTGGTGTTAATGTTGTACAAATGTATGGGGAGCCTATATTCTCATTACAATAATTGCTAATTTGAAACCTTTTTTTCTTTCCTAATACCCTTTATGCTTCTGTAGACTGGAGATAGTGAAAAATTTTATATTTGGCTTCAGTGTCCTTGCCATTACATGATATATAAGCTTCATAAGTATTAAATCAAGTGATAATGTATTATCCGTTTCTTTTTCAGTAGTTCTCACTTGATTGTGTTAGGGTGTGTTTCATTTTAGTTTTCACTTCCTATATTTTATTTTCAGAATTTCCTGAAGGAAATAGTGAAAATAATAAATAAAAATTAAAAATAAGACTTTGTTATTTTTAAAATTTTTAATATTTTCTTCATAATATCTAGAAAAAAGAAAATGTAAATAGAAAATGAAAATAATAACCAAACCTACTCTTAGGGTGTGTTTGGTTTTAGAAAATGATTTTCTTTTTCTCTTTGTCTTCAAAATTTTAAGGGAACAGTAAAAATAATAAAATTTAGTTTTCGATTTTTACTACTATCTCCATTCTATATTATTAGTCGTGATGGGAAATCGTATTATTTTGATATTTGGCCACAATTCCACCACAACTAATAATATATAATAAAAAGATTATTTCTTTTACAAAACCCCTAAAACATAAAAACAGAAAATGAAAACTGTTGTTTTTTTTTAAAAAAAAAACTAAGCACGCTTTCTACACAAGTTGATTCCCTATCTCTATGTCTGTATCCCATTTCAAACTGTTCAAAATATGTAAGTGTAGGGAAAGTTTTGCACTGTGGTCCAGTTTCCTACTTGCCCTCATAATCTGACAAAATTCTGACAGTGAATTTCTCATTTAAGATGCCAGCACCAATAAGATGTCAAAGTGGCTGGTTTAGTGGGTGTTTTTATTGGTTAGCTATCGCTCGGTGGAGGGGTTTGATTTGTTTTCCTTTTGTTTATTTAGTTTGTTTTAATTAATAATTACCGAATTGTAACTTTATTTTCATTAATTTTTCGTTTTCAAATTTATGTTAAAGAACATATGAAAATATTGTCTTGTTTCCAATGTCTCTTTCACAAGTCTTTGAAGTAGGAACTAAAATTAAAGTAAGATAATGTTTTATAATTATTACTAAACATAATTGAGAAAAAAAAATTAAAGACCACTTTAATTATGTGCAGTTTGATCATGTTGTTTCGGCTGTGGTTGTGAAAATAGAAATATGGAATTCATGAAAACCCAAAAAGGCAAAAAAAAACCTATGAAGTGTAACAAATGGTGGCAGGTCACAAAAGTTACTCTCATTTTTACGTAGAATTCTCACTTTTTTTTTAAAAAAAAATGCAAAGCATGTGTTTTTCCAAAATCCTTGTCACTAGTTTATCTTTATAATAAATTTTCAATAAAGGACTCCATGAATCTTCATTCAATAAATGAGTCAACTTTTCATTAAGTATTTTGACTATTTTCATTTCTTTTGAATTGAAGTCTCGTAAATAAGACAGATCCTTCCCCACATACTTTGACATTTGTATGAATCCTTATGAAAATGAGAATGGTGCAAGAGTTTATACCATTCCCACAACTTTGAGAGCAACTCCAATAATAAGTCCGAATTTAGATCCTATTTTTTTTGGCATCATATATCACATTCAATAATACTATTTTAATATCTATTTTTGAGGTGTTTCATCCCGACACCCACTTTATTATCATTACATGATATTATGATGTACATTCGTCCCCATTTATCCATCTCATATAATGGTAATTGAGTGGATATTTGGATGAGACATTCAAAAATGGTTATTGAAATAATATTATTAATATCCCATTAGTAATGTATCATTAAAACAAGGGAATAAAGTGGAATTTTCTCTCCAATAGAAAATCCTAATTGTGATCCCAATTTTGGTCTCACATGTATGTTTTATAGTTTAAAAAATAACTATTTAACAACTAAAACAAAATTCACATGATTTTTTATTTAAAAAAAAGGAACTACAGTAAAGTTGGAAATGTCCTTGCACAGTAGGGCGCATCTCACTTTTTTCCTTTTCTCCAATGGGGATAGTCCCAAGCCATGCTCAGCAATTGAGACTACAATTGAGACGCAAGTTTTCGCCCATTGGAGTTGCTATGATTCTTGTCTCAACTTTCAATTTTTTATTTAAAGAGTTTTGCTAACCAGTGCCTTAAGTATGGTTAAGGATACTTAAAAAATTATTTTTAAAGCTTTTGAATGGGTCATAGCTTTGAAAACATAAAAGTTCTCCTCAAGATGAAAATTTTCTGTTTTAACTTGAGTACTAGATAAACTCTTATGTAAAAACTTTTTCTTTTATTTTTCTAGTAACTGCTTTTAAGACATTGGTCAAGGAATTAAAAAAGAAAACTTCTATCCTGAAAAATAAAAATTTGTATTTTCAATATTTGAAACCCACTGTTAAATTTGAATATTTAACTTCTTTAGTATCCTTAACCAATTCTCTAAAGACACCATGTAGCAAAAAAAAATTAAATAAAGTTTTTGTTGATAAAAATATCCATAAAATTAAGACATGCCACAGGTTTATTAAATACTTAAAAGAGTATTTATAAATAATTCATTGAAGTGGAAACATATAAATCTAAATTGAATATAGTTCAAAATTAGATCTAGGTTATTAATCATGATAAAATATGAAGAGATGACCGATCGGATATCGATTTTGGTTTTGCCTTGTGTAACTTTCTTCCATATATTCTTGATGGTCAAATGGCACCAAAGTATACTATGTTTTATATAATAATAATCGAATTCAAATGGCGTTTTAACTCCAGTTAACGGTAGGATCATACTTTTATATGAAATATCATTATATTATCAGGTATAGTGCAATTTATGGGGTCCTTTTCTTATACTCTATAAATTTAGGTAGATTCAATACCATTCATCCCATCAATTATCAAGACTAGATCATGGTCCTTTAAAGCTCAAAGAACATTTATAAGAGATTTATGATATCGCCTATCAACAAAATTCTTGTATTGGTAGCTAGTGAAAATTAAATTCATGTTCTTATATGATATGATTATATGTTTTATCTATTTGAATATATACGAATACTAATTAAAGTATTTTAAATAATTAAAAAGAAATATAACGTTTTGAAACTTTCTTGCATAATTTTGTTTCGAACGAACGGTGAAAGGCAATAAATCAGCTAGTTTGTGTACAAAATTATTTCACTTTATTCACTAAAATGCGAACTGAGGAAAACATGTAATGTAAATATAATAGGATTATAGGGAATATATTCAACAAGGATTTATTGGGCATGCAGTCAAACAAACGATTCAAGTTTCTAACGATGAAATGCAGATCCTTCATTTCTTCTTACAAAAGCAGTCCTTTTTTTAAAAAAATTTAAAATTATATTATCTACAATGAGATTTGAATTTAAAACCATATGTATACTATTTAAATCACTCACCATTAAACTGATCCTACTGAGTTACAAAATCAATCCTTTATTCACGGATTATTGCTTACCCAATTATTAATATTTTTGTAACACTAAAAAAGTTTGAGTGACGAACTATTGTCATACCTTATTCTCTATTACCACACCATATTTAATGAGTCATTTTTTAAATGTTCTTTACTTTCTTTCAAAACAAAACTAACAATATGTTATTATTTCATGAGTAATTCATACTTAACACTATTAATATTTTTTCTGTAATATTTTATTTTAATTTAACGAAAATATTTTTATTTTTCAATCATTCTCATGAAATATTTAAAATTTATGTTTTCACATAAAGACAGAAATAAATAAATTACATAACAAATTGATTTTTTAACTATAAATAGTGTGCAAATTGAATTAAGTTTTTTACTTCAAATAAATTTATTCAAACATAATAAATGTTTCAATAATTTTAAATTTTTAATATTCTATAAGTTTGATATGAAATAAAACGACCATGATCAATGTAGTAATAAAATAAAAAGTGTTAAAAATTTGACTTATAATAGCAGTAATAAAAGTCAAATTAAATAAAATGAATTTTGATAATAATTTTAAAATAATAATAATAATAATAATAATAATGGTAATAATAATAAATGATAAACATGTAGAAATTTTCTGTTTGCGAACGAACGGTGAAAAGGACGCTAGCTTGTGTTTATTTTGTGACAAAATCATTTTTTTCTTTTGTTAAATAAAATGTTAAGGTGAATGAATATGGTTGCACTAATTGAAAATATACATTAAACTCATACACCACGATAGTCTGTAATTTTTTTTTTCTTTTTCAAAATAACAAGTAGTAATCTCAAGCCTTGAAAACTGTTTCAAAAATGTGCGGCAAAGTATTGATAGAAAATGTTATGGAGTAATGTTTGCTGGTGAAAAAAACGGAAACCACACTTGGTGCAGTTATTTTTGTGAGACAGCAGAAAATTCAACTACAGAAATCAAATTGTCAGTGAACAGTGATTGAAGATTTTGTCAAGTAGTGTGCTTGTAAAATAATTTTTCTTTCATTGATTTAAAATTTGTGAAGAGTTTTTAATTTTTTTTTTCGGGTCTGAATTTGTCTGCTCGACAAATTTCATGGGCATGCGGAATGGGGGAAGCAACTTGACCAGAATTGCTTGTTTGATCCCAAAAAGTTCCTGCAGCTTTTGACTTCTGCTTCCTTCTGCTTTTGAATGATACTACAATTACTATTCAGCTAACGGTTGGTTTTTTGGTTCTTTAATAATAATAATGATCTATCTCTAGAAGCACTTTTATGAGCGCGTCACCAGCTGTTTTTTTTACTATTACTAAATATTCAAGAATATGGGTGATGCATTGGAAAGTTTAGAGGAAATTAGGGGCTATTTGGTGTGTTGTTTTAAGTTTTTAATTTTTATAAAAAAAAATTGAAAAAATTGAAAATTGAAAACAGCAAATCAGATAAGCCCTTAGAGTGTTCAAAGAGTATTTTATAAGATTCTACTTATTTTACTCGTTAGTCGACCACTTGAATTTGGTTCGTAGCATGTTCTATTATTAACTTATGTATTTATTTTGTTAATTATGTTTTTAATATTTTTTAAAGAAAAATGAAACACTTATAAGTTGGTAGAAAATTTTACCATTGATTGGAGCAAAATAGCATGTAACGAGTTAAGTCAGTACAGCCCCACACGAGTACATGACACTTGTTGAATATGCAATAAATTCTCAATTTTCTAATTAGATGTATGTGGTCATTGCTAATGGTGAGGGGAAAAAATCCAAACAAATAACATTAGCTTTTAGAACGTGTTTGTTTTCCACCACAAAGTAAAAATGCATTTTTTTTTCAATGCACCATTTATTAGAAGTTTATGGAGACTTCTCCTCCTTAATACGAGTTAGGGTTGAAAAGAATCTAAAACTAACATACATTACGATTAAAAAAGAAAACTTTATTTCGCCTTTTATCAAGAATGATTATCATAAAATTATCTCTTCTAAAAGTTTAAGTTGTTGTTTCAGATACTTTTTTTTCATTGTCACTCTGAGTGTAGATTTAAATCATGTTAGTCATAATGTAGTGGCAAAGGAAGAAAATATATAGGTCCTAGTATGCGCCTTCAAGTGATAAATGGTGCATTGAGAACTCTTGAAATAGGTCCTAGTGAGTGGATGCACGAGATGAAGCCCTATTATAGAGTACTCTTGAGAGGTTGATATTAAAATTTAAGGAACTAATTCTACATGTGGTTTGGTAGGTTTTGGGGTTTTATTATCCTTGCCCATCGATTTGGGCCTATAAGGGGCGGCCCAAAGAGATGGTGAACAAGTCTCTTTCTTCCTAGATGAAAGATACTGTGTCTAAGAGAAAAAGAGAGAAGAGGTGGTTCATACAAAAAAGGAAACTATTTCTAGTAATAAATTAAACCAGATCACACACATTCCCATTATCCCATAATAACCCAAATATAGTAGCATATTAACCATAGCCCAAAAGCTAGAGTTTCCTTTTAACCCATCCATTCAAAAAGCCAACGTTTGTCACTTGGTGAGTCCACTTTATGTCTCTTTAGCGAACACACATTGAGCCCACCAACACCCATTATTCACGTCACTGTCTTATCACCACCCGGCAAGGGAGGACCTTTCTTCTTAGTCCCAAAAAAACAGGAACAAACCCACATATATATGCATATACAAAGTGCTCTCCTTTTTAGACATAGAACACAAAAACAAACACAACATGTAACCCTTTTTTTCTTTCAACAACATAACACCATCTCCATTATCAACAACACCCATGCTCCATGTTCACCCCTTGATGCAAATAGAGAACCACCTCTCTCACTGACACGGCATCCTGACATAAGGGAAGAAGAAAGGCTCCCATTTATCTATTATCATCTCTTAATAGGCTGTCATCACCTCTTCTTTGCCCAAGCCACAAGAGAGGGTTTCCTGTTCTATCATTCTCTCATCAAATCCTTGTAAGCTTACAAACCCATAGATTAAAGTCTTATTTATTATCTTTAAATCCATTCCAAATATCTAATATGAAATAGCTATATGGTTTAGACATGTGAATGATTTTATATATAATAAGTCTTTCACGTAAATGTCTCCTTTGGGCTTAAAACGTAGATAGTGCATAAACCTATCTTATTTTGTGCTGAAATTTAATTATTTTTATTAGAAATGAGGGCAATAAGGATCAAACTTTAGATTACTTGGTCATAAAGGCTCTAATACTATATCATGAAACTATCTCTCCAAAGCTGTCATGACATGGCATCACAACCACTATGACCAAATGACCAAAGGTTCAAATCCTATTCTGATAAAAATGTTCATGCTCAAGCAAAAAAAAAAAAAAAGCAATTACATGAGGGGGCGTATTAGATTATAAAACTGTTCTTGCGTCTTTATTCATTAGCTTAAGCTCTTGGAAGAGATAGTTTCATAACAATAGTATTTAAAGAATAGAAGAGCACTTAATAATATCTACCAAATTGGTAGGAGGATTGTTCACTTGATAATTGACAAGAAAAAATGGCAACCTTTACCCATCAAGCCCTTTAGCAACATCTCTACCACCACACCTATAACTACTTTCTAAAAAATGTTTAGATGTTTTGCATAAACATTTCCCTTTCATTTGCAAGCACTTTAATGAAATTTGTGATGCTTGCCATTTGTCCAAACAAAAGAAATTATCTTTCTCTTAAGCTTCAGTAGAGCATCCAAAATATTTGATTTAATTCATATAGATATCTAAGGTCTTTTCTCTAAGACATCCACATTTTAGAATTAAGTGGGTCTAACTCAACCCAAAAGTTAGGATTGGACAAGGACTTTGAATGTGAAATTTGATTAACTGGACATATGGAAGGTGGCCCAATAGCAACCATAGGATAGACTCTGATACCATGTCATGAAATCATATCTCCCAAGAACTTAAGTATTGGGTTAGCTAGGTACATGAATGATTTTATATCTAATAATGATAACACAAAATTAAGTAATTGATCACAGTTCAAGTAGTATTGTAATCCCATACAAATTTTACCACAATACAAAAGATTAAAATTTTAGACTCAGAACTTTGAGGGTTTTTGCTTAATTACCTTCCTTATATACAAAATTATATAGCAATTTTCAAGGAAAAATCAATTAATGAAAAGGTTAAATCTTAATTTCATTATTATTAGTGTAAAATTTTATATTATTAATTGATTATATATTATAAAATATGTGATTTTATAATATCTATTATAAAAAAAAAATTTAATGATATGTCAATATATAATTGCATGAGTGTACAAGGTTTATTTTTGTTTACGGTTTTGTGCAAGGATTTTATAATGTTTGCATATTAAAAGTAAATGAATAGTATCATATGAAATATGTTAAAATGCATATTTATTGAAAAAACAGTTATACTTTCTTTCATCATCTAATTTTGTTCAAGTTAAGTCCAAAATAAAATAATAATTACTTATAAAATTAATTAGTTGAAAAGTGTTGCAAAATACTTTTATGTTCTAATGGAAAAAAGAAGCCTTGACCTCATTTTGAACCAAATTAAGAAGAAAAAAGAAAACAAAAATACTTTTATCATTTTTGTTGATAGCCCATTTGGGGAGGCTTTGTTTCATAGTTAGGACATAAAAGGTAAAAGAAATGAAAGACATTAAAGGGGAGGGAATAGTAAGTGAATAAAGAGGTTTTGACTGTTTATTTTCCCCTTATTTGGGAATGTAAAATATATGAAAGAAAATAAATAAAATTTTTGTGATGTGTTCTTTCCAATTGATATCCACTAAAACCTTTCAAAATGGGAACTAGAAAATAATTATGGAGGATTTTCTTACATCTTTTGATATTTAAATTACAATCTTATGTAAAAGTTAAAAAGCCTCCTAATACCTTTCCTTTCCTTCCCTCTCTTTGTTAAATTTAACTCTAGAGATAATTGCGAATAAGGATATGAGTATCAGAGTTCAAGCTTTACCGATTTTTTTGTTTTTACCTAGAGTATCTATTGTCACAAATAGTGACTAATCCTTGAAAGCATATGGCTCTCAAACGTGAGTTTTATCTTTGACCACTATATCATCTTCATGCACACCACTATAAATTGAATCTCTAACTAAATGTTTAAAAAACTCAACTTGATAGTATCTATGCTAGGCTTTCTTATACTCACCAATGCTTTTTTTTTTTATTAATATTATTTTTCAAATGCTTTATATCTCGAATTCTCTTCCTTAACTCTCAATTTAAGGCCCATTCTGAACTGGGCTCATGTAACAATCTTGACTCATCAATCAGCCCAAATGCCTTATCCAGTTTTGCTTAGACATCCCAATTGCCTTGGTCCAGCTTATTTTTACATTCATAATGCAAAAAAGGGATTATGATCCAGCCCAAGACCCCAAAAAAAAAAAGATATTTAGGGGCAAATTAAATGTTTCCCATGCAATAGAAATACGTCATTTGCAGAAAAGAAGTCCTCAGTTGTTACTTCTGCCCATAAACATTTTCAGACCAAAACAAAAAGTGCATGGGCATATTGGGCCATTAGTTTCTTATCCTCCAATTAGAAATTGCACAACCATTCAACTAAAGAGTCAACACCAATAGTATGCAGTGAGATGGACATTTTCACTAGATTCATGATTTCACATCACATCCTACAATAATTGGAACGAAGACTCCTCTGATTATTTTATTTAACTAGCACGATTATTGAGTTGAGTCCCAGGTTATACAATCACCGAACATAAAAGTCATTTTCCAGAGGGTAGGGCCTGTCATTGTCTGATTGCCACGTCCTGATGCAATACTTCCAGATAGATTATATTATGGATAATGGATATGGATTATGTAGTTCTTTAATAATTTAATTTTGATTTATTTTTAGGGTATTTATTTTTATACAGATAACTAATTATATATTAAACTAGAATATGACTTGCACGATGCATGAGATGAGAGTAATAATTTTTTTAATATTATTAGCACATTAAAATTAAACTTTAAATATACACTTCATTGAATTAACACAAAATACTATCTTTATAAAAAAAATAATATTAAAATTAAAATAAGATACAATTTGTGACTATTTGGATGCTAAAGGTACAACTTATTCACATAAGCATAACTATCGATTGTTCAAGTTATAGCTTTAATTGGCATCAAATAATATTCATAGCTAACATTAAAAAAAAAAAGAAAAAGATATTTGTATCACATATTAATATTATTTGAAAATTATATTAAGTGGGAAGTCATCAACTAATATTTATTTTATACTTCCAATGTAATATAAAATTTATGAGTTTTTTTTTATTTGTAACAAATTTTATTTTAATTATGTATAAAAAATCTAATAATGAAATAATGGTTATGATATATAAGCTTATAAGTTTTTTCAATACATTACATGCACCAAACAACCAATAAGAGTATATAGTATTGGGAACATAATCCATAAAGTGTCATTTTTAACAACTATTTTCATTTAAATTTTAAAAAATATGATAATTAAAACATGGATTTATAATGATTATTTTATTATTTTTAATTTTAATAAAAATAACTGTATTATATAAATATTATTTATTGGTTAATATTATTTATCATGAATGAATTGTTTTTAATAAGTAATGATTATCACATAAAAATTTATTATATTTTGTTACTATATTATTTTTATATAAAACTATTTATTATATATTGTTGTATAATATATTTTTATCATAATATAGTATTACATTATATAACGTGTAATATTTTATATGATAAATTATATTATATCATTATATTATATTATGTAATTTATTATTATATTTAATATATATTAATATTTTATATTTCATATAATATTATTTATTATATAATATATTTTTATTTTATATCGTATTATATTATTTAATTTAATATATGTATATATATATTATTAAATAAATTATTAGATTATTATATATAGATTAGTACCTAGAAGTGTTTGGTTTTACTACTTATTAATAGTAGTATATTATTGGATATTAGTGTAATTTTTTTTAA